>VDFB02000003.1:427650290-427819459 GCA_007258455.2 Sequoia sempervirens
CACAACATTCACAAATCTAGACACAAAACCTCAGCCAACTCAGACTTTTCAATAAAACATCAAAACAACAATCTTAGCCTAGAAGTCTTATGTCAAAACCAAATCATGAAATTGCTCAAATCTCTCATTCCTTGTACACTTTAGCTTGCATCTTACCATAGGGTCATCTTTTCAAATATTTAGCTTCATCCTTAGGCTTCACCATTTGCATTTTCAGTCATAAACCAAAAACTTAGGTCCTCATTTCATTTTGCATATTTTGGATTAAGACAACCTTACCTCACTTTGCAAAATCTTGACTTTCAAAATTAGGTTATCATTGGACTTAGACATCATTATCTCCTTTAGTCATTATCTTTTTGTGAGATTCTTCCAACTCAAAGGTCTAGTTAGGAAGACTCATTTGTCATTTGTCCTTGTCATTTAGTCCTTCAAACAAGTCCTTTGATATTCCAAAATTGAGACATAGATCAAGCATAGGGTGGTTAGGAAACCTTTTTTCCAAATCATTTTAGACCTTTGCATTTGCATACCTTAGATATTCAAATCATTTTAGTCCTCACCTTGCATATCTTTTAATTGCAAAATATTGTCATCATAGTCCTCATTTGGCATCTAGACTTTGCATTGGTCATTTCCTTAACCAACATTTTCACATTAGTCCTCACTGTCACCTTGACATTTGTCATCCTTTCTTAACAATTTATCACCTTGCATTGGTCATTTTCTTTAGGAAAACGTCATTATCACCTTGCATTGACATCTTCCAAAAATACAAAACAAAACAAAACAAAATAGTGTCATAACTTGTCATCCTAGTCTTCATTGTCCTTTGGCATTAGTCATTTTCTCTAGACAACATTGTCATATTGCATCCCTTATTGTAAAAAAATCCAAAAAAATAGTCTTGCATTGTCATCCTTTATTCAAAAAAAATAAAATCCAAAAACATTATTTCATCCTAGTTGTTATTTTGAACCTAGGCTTTTGCATTAATTGCCTCTTTAGTCGACATAATCATCTTAGTCCTTATTTTGCACCTCATCATCCTAGTCCTAATCATCACTTTCACTTTTTGACATTACACATTTCCTTAGATACACATTATCATCCCGTTGCATTGTCATCCTTTATCACACAAAAAGACAAAAACATAGGTTAGTGTCATACTTGCATTGTTATTATCTTCATTTGAGAAATTTCCTTTGATGGTGGAGACAAGACTTCAACGAAAGAAAAAACAAATGGCAGACTTTGGACAAGACTTTGACAACCACACCAACATCAACACCAATCCCAATGACTGGATCTTTGATGACCCATTTGGCAATTTTAATGTACAATCTTCCATGAACATGTCAAATTCTTTTCAAAATCCACTTTTTAAACAATTCATACAAAGAGACCAAAATGGACAAGTTTACATTGAAAACTTAGCGACAGCAGCCCAAAATCTAGAATTCCCTTCACTTGTAGAAGAATTGGTCTTAAACAATCCTGAATGATACCTCACTATGCTCTTAGACCAAGGCACAAGATTACCAAAAGGCTTTGACATTAATACCATACGACCTGTCTCTCCTAATCATACGACACAAAACACAACATCCCAACATGACATGAACAATACCTCAACCAATCACACTGTTGTTACTACGCAAGTTGCTACTACCACCATTAATGTGACATCTAGTGGCACCATAAATCAAAACACCTCATCTTCAACTAACGCAACTGGAGGAACATCCACTATGACCATGCCTACAATGTCCACATCATCTACACAAATGCTAGGAGCTACCTTTTCACAGTCCATGCCTACAACTTCCACATCATCTTCACAAACAATAGGAACCACCTTTGCATCCACATCAGTAGGCACCACTTCTTCAAATCCTATGGTCGGCTCTTCATCTATGACAATGGGGGCATCTTCATCACATCCTTATGGTGGAACCTCATTTAATCCCTTTGGGAAAAACTCACGACGCGTTTTCATTCAAGGCCCTCAACACAACATTAACACATCATCACAAATGAACATCCCACATGGACAAGGGCACAATACACATATACCACACAGACACTTTCAAGGACCAAACACTACCATGCCACATGGACAATTCTTTCAACAAGGACAAGGAACTCAAATGACACAGCAAATGCATACCTTTGGACATCAAATAAGTCAGGGACCTCAAATACAGACAAACATGGCGGGGTTACATATTCCCACATACTCATCCCAGATTCATACTCAACAACATATCCCCAATCACAATTGGCAATATCAGCAAAACATACCTTACTTTCAGGCAACCAATGATCCCATTGTACACACCTTGCTAGCAAAAGTGGATGACCTTCAAAAACAGATGGAAAATATGAAAACCTCTGACAAAAAGACACAAATGCCATATGACTTATGTCCATATCCTTTTGATACAACTTTGTACATGCCACCATTTCCACATGGTTATGTGGCTCCAAACTTCAACAAATACAAGGGTAAAACAAATCCACTTGACCACATCAGAGAGTTCATAACAAGTTGTGTGGATATTGCTCATGAGCACACATATCTAATGCGACTATTTCCTAAAAGCCTCGTAGGACCAGCACTAGAATGGTTCTATACACTGCAACCCGGAATACAGTCATGGAAAGAACTTGCTGAAAAATCTTTTGTGGTACCCAAGGAAGACAATGATGAGACCTCCACTCCTGTCCTGAGCCAATCACATGCATAAAGATTTAAAGAAACTCTTTCACTACCCTTCTGTTTGAGGGCTGGCCTGCTGTCATATACCCGCAAAAGTTATATGTTCGTATTCAATGTTAATGGGCCCACTGAAAAATGGCTTGCGTGTTCATTGTTGCACAAATTTTGTAGACCTAGTTGAACGAGGTGTCCAAGTTGAATAAGCCCTCATAGCTGAAGGAAGACTAAAATACGGTCCTAAAAACACAAATGCAAACCCTCCTTCTGCTGACAAAACCAAATTCTGGGTTAAGAACAAACATGTTACCAACGATGGTGTAGTTGATGCTAAGGCTGTCAACACTATGGGTCCTATGATTACTCTAAAAGGGACACAACCACAAAACACACAAATGATGACACAAAACTATGCTTCTAATGCTATCCAAACAAATTAGAATAACCAAGGCAATCAAAACAATCAAATTCAAGGGCAGCCTAGACAACCAAGACAATTCCTTAGAAATCACACATATACCCCTTTGGGTGAACCTATTGACAAAGTACTTAAGAAATGAATTCAAAATGGTGTCATCACACTTTAGGACCCCAAACCATATGACCCTGGATAGTTTAAACCATCTTGGTGGGATGATAATGCATTTTGTGACTATCACCAAATAAAAGGACACAAAACATCTTCTTGTAAACAATTGAAAAATCTGGTACAAGACCTTATTAAAAAATGTATCATTGAAGTTGGAAGGCCACAGTTTGCCTCTAATGCGGATCATACAATACACAAGAACCCACTGTAGGATCATGGTTCAGGAAACCCTTCTATGTCAAACCTTAATAACAATACTCGAGCCAACCATGCCCGTATTGCATATGACTATTCCGGGGGACCTGTTATACATCACATTAGAACAACTGAGGAATATGTCTACACGATCACCATTAGAAAGGTCCCTGAATGCAATGTCACCACTCGCGGTGGAAAGATCACCATAGCTGGCCCTCCTCCCCCTAGACAACCAAAGGTAACAATAGTTAGCTCGTCCACTTCACAGTCGCAATCCCGTCCACACAACAAGCAATCCCAACCTAAAGGAAACTTTATTCTTATTGACCAGCTTGGAAAAACACCCGCACAAATCTCTATTCTTGAGTTGTTATGCATCTCGCCTGCCCATAAGCCATCCTAGACAAAACACTGCAAGAATCCTCTGTTCCCCAAGATATTAATGTCAACAAATTTGAAGCCATGGTAGGATATCTCATGACATCCCACCATATCACCTTTTCTGACCAAGACTATTCATCATCCAAATCCAACCATAATGATGCCCTTCATATCGAAGTATTTTTTCATAAACATAAGGTCAGATGAGTCTTAGTAGATGGCGGAGCAAGACTGAATATATGTTCCTTAAAATTGGTCAAGGCACTAGGCTTTTCTAATGCTTGCATAGATGCCACAAGAAACATTGTTATCAAAACATATGATGATGCAGAACGTTCCTCTCAGGGTGTAATTACACTCCCAATTCGGATCGGGCCAGTCATTGTTGACACCACTTGTCAAGTTCTAGATTTGGACCTGCCATACAACATTTTACTCAGTCGACCTTGGATCCATGCTTTGAAAGCCATTCCCTCCACATATCACCAGTGCTTGAAGTTTCCTTTTGAAGGAACTGAGATTACTATATACGGAGACCCTGATCCATTCCAATATTGTACCAACTTATGGGGTGTCTTGGAATTTCAAGTCCCTATCAATAGGGAAGCTCTGACATCTTTTCCTTCTAAATTCATTGATCCCTCAACACTCATGAAATCTTCTGCTTCTTCATCCATCGCTTCTAGTCCTACTTCTTTGACCACCATGACCACTTCCATAACAACTTCCACTTCATTTATCACCCCAAGTGTCGACCCGAGGTTCCAGATTCAGGATCAAGGATGTGGAGAGTACAAGCTAAATACGGCCTATTGCATAACCAAGATGCCCAAGTCTCCCCAAGTCTATGGAAAACCTTGTTTTAGAATACAAGCAAAAGAAACTTTCAGGGTTCCTCCAAATACAGTTTTCATAAAGTGGGGTGAAATGAGTCAAGAGGACACAGATGATATACTATCCTGGATTTATAGAGAACCACGAGACTTAACTCCCTTGCCAGTAACAATATATGGAAAAGGATACAGCATGATAAAAGCAAAAGGTTATGATGGAAAAAGTGGTCTTGGCAAGGATAAAAATGGAAGGCATGAGCCACTATCAGTTTTAGAAAGACCAAAACATCTTGGGTTAGGGTTAGGTCCACGAGAATCTGGCGATCCGAGTACCAATGTGCTTCCATGTGAGTTAGTGTATGCTTCAGACTGTGTTGAGACAACTGAGGACACCTCCTCTGAAACTAACTCTCATGAATGGGAATTTTGCTCTCAGCGATCCTTAAGTGACTACTGCTTTGATGAATTATTCCTTGAACCTAGCGAGCCTACATTTGAGGAACGATTCTAGAAAATGTTTAAGATTGATACAACATCAAATGATGTAAAGTCCAGATCATGTTCTATCCCCATTCATCCCAGTCCTAACATACCAACCCAGTCATTTCAAATTGATGACAGTCATTCAGAACCACCTGAACCATCACTTGCCACTACTGATCCTGACTCTAATGCTACTCCCTTTGTCCCTTATTTCGCTGGTGAGTATGAAACAAGCGAAGGAGAATACTAGATAGAATCTGACATAGAGCCAGATAATGACAATTTCATTTTTAATGTCTCGACATCCATTTGCATGCTCTCCTTGTCTTCTCCTCAATTTGCAAATGCTAATGATGGGATATCTTTAGTTTACCCTGACCTAATTGACTGGAACCAACAAGGCCCACTAGTAATGGACACTTTTCAAAATGATGAGGCTTTAGCAAAATTTCTCGGACTATGTGAGGGCATTCCAAATGGGGATCACAAAGCTGGATTTTCCATTGACTTGGATTGTGCTGCTTATTTTGGGGAGACTGTGCCATCCTCTAGTCGCAAAATTAAAAAGAAAAATAAAGTAAAAAATAATACGTCTCTAGGTGAAAACCGAAAGGCACCTTCTGACGACAAAATAGTAAAAATAAAGGACGTATATGAGGGTGAAAACCTCCCTGAGGCACCTAAGGGTGGAGGATTGGACTTTCTCCCCATGGACAAAGAAAAATCAGCAATGCTTGTAGAAGACACCATACCAGTTAATATAGCTATTGTGGAAGACCCCAAAATGGTCCTCTTTGCGGCATCATTAATAGAGGTTGAACAACCATTATTTCAAAAGTTCTTCTCAGAACGCAAGGTAAACTTTGCATGGTCTTATGCCGACATGCCAGGATTAGATCCTGAGTTAGTATTGCATCACTTGCCATTATTGCCAGATGCCAAGCCAGTAAAACAAAAGCTAAGAAAAATGCACCTGCAAGTGGCATTGTTGGTTAAAGTTGAACTCAAAAAGTTGTTGGATGTGGGTTTTATCAAATCAATTGACTATGCTGAGTGGATATCCAACCTCGTACCTATCACTAAGTATACTAGACAGATTCGTATATGCACAGACTTTCGAGACCTCAATAAAGCATGTCCTAAAGATGATTTTCCTCTGCCGAACATTGACATCATTGTGGACCTTACAGCTGGATATGAGATGTTGTCCCTTATGGATGGTTTCTCGGGTTATAATCAGTTTCGTATTGCCCCTGAAGATGAACACAAAAATGCTTTCACATGCCCTTGGGGCACATACTATTGGACTGTAATGTCGTTTGGTCTTAAAAATGCAAGTGCTACATATCAAAGGGCAATGACAACAATATTCCACGACATGATACACACATTAATGGAGGACTATGTAGATGACCTTTTGGCAAAGTCATTGACAAGAAAACACCACCTTTCAGTATTAGACAAAGTTTTTAGGAGATTGGAACAGTATAAGGTCCGGTTAAACCCAAAAAAGTGTGTTTTTGGTGTAGCATCAGGCAAGTTATTGGGATACATAGTCTCCCGTAGAGGAATTGAATTTGATCCTGCTAAAGTCAAAGCTATATTGGATATGCCTCCTCCTAAGGGAATTAGTGACCTAAGAATGCTACAAGGTAGACTTCAATCCATCAGACGGTTTATTGCTCAACTCACAGATAGGTGTCAACCATTCCAGTATCTTCTATGCAAAGGGATCCCCTTTGTGTCGATAGATAAGTGTCAGGAAGAATTCAACCAGATCAAATAGTATTTATTGTCACCTCTAGTTCTCATGCCTCCTATCCAAGGAAAACCATTAATTTTGTACATCTCTACAACTACTTCAGCATTGGGGGCATTATTAGCACAAAATGACTATGAAGAAAAAGAGAGGGCCATATATTATATCAGTCAAACACTGGTGGGGTATGAGCTAAATTACACACCCATTGAACATTCTTGTTTGGCAGTTGTATTTGCAGCCCAAAAATTAAGGCATTACATGTTAAATCATAAGACACATTTGGTAGCTAAGATTGATCCCTTGAAGTACCTCTTGAGTCGAGCAACATTGACTGGATGTTTAGCAAAATGGATTACAATCCTCAGTGAATATGATATTCAATATGTGGAATGAAAAGCCATCAAGGGACAGGTAATAGCAGACCAACTCGCAGATGCACCAATACCAGATAAACATCCTCTTACAACAAAATTTCCATATGAGTCTGTATGTCACGCAGAATCTAAACAGCCTTGGCAATTATACTTTGATGGATCTCACACTAATCATGGATCAGGAGCTGGAATATTATTCATTACCCCATAAGGAGACTCCATGCCAAGGTCATTCTGCATAGCATTTCCATGCACTAATAACATGGTAGAGTATGAAGCACTAATTACAAGACTCTGAATGGCTATCAAGTGGAAAATTAGGAATTTACAGGTCCTCGGCGATTCTCAACTAGTTATAAACCAAGTCAATGATGAATATGAAACCAAAGATGAGAAGCTAATTCCTTATAAACAAATGGTTGACAATTTCTTGACATATTTTCACAGACTATCCTTTGAATTAATTCCAAGAACACAGAATAAGGATGTTGATGCTATGGCAACTATTGGACCTTTGCTTGATATTCCTAGCAATGTCCCACAGTTTGAGTTTTTGGTTGAGCAGTTATTGGTTCCAGCTTATGATGTCCCCGAATCAGAAATGGTCTGTGAGCTTGTTGGTTCCAATTCCCCCTGGTACAAGGACATTTTTTACTACCTTCATTCACAGATCCTTCCCCAAAACTTTTCCAATAACCAAAGGAAGTCCTTTATCCACAAAGCTGCATGTTATACCATCATCAGCAACACCCTTTACCGCCGTAGCTTTGACAATACCCTTCTTCGTTGTCTCAACACTAATGAAGCAAAAGCGACCTTACAGGAAGTACATGATGGTATATGTGGGTCCCATTCAAGTGGCCCAACCTTAGCTAAAAAGATTATGAGACTTGGTTACTATTGGCCGACACTAGAAAAGGATGCACTGGAATTTGTAAGAACTTGTTGCCAATGTCAGATTCAGAGTGATTTGATTCACGCTCCAGCACAAGAGTTGAGGCCGATCACTTCTCCTTGGCCTTTCGCACAATGGGGACTTGATCTCGTGGGCAAGATTCACCCTACATCCTCCAATGGACACAAATTCATTATCACCGCCACTGAGTATTTTACTAAGTGGATCGAGGCCATTCCACTCACATTACCGGCAAACAAATCTCCAAATTCATCCTCAATTATATCATTTGTCAGTATGGCATTCCACAATCCATCATCACGGATAATGGTTGTATTATGTCAACGTTTCCATATTAGCCACCACTTTTCCACGCCATATTACCCACAAGGAAATGGTCAAGCTGAGGCATCTAATAAAACCATTATCAAACTTCTTAAATAGACTGTCAATGATGTTGGTCGTGACTGGCACATCCAACTCAACCCTGCTTTGTGGGCATACCGCACAAGCATTCGTACTCCCACTGGTGCCACTCCTTTTTCCCTTGTCTTTGGAGCCAAAGCCATCTTTCCCATAGAGGTCAAAATTCCATCTTTGCGAGTCTCCATGAAAGGCCTCATCACTAATGAAGAATACAGATAATCAAGACTACATGAGTTAGAAATGCTAGATGAACGGAAACACAATGCATTGAATCATTTACGAGCATACCAAAATCGTCTTTGCAGAAGTTATAACAAAAGGGTGATGACTCGACAGTTTGACATTGGTGACTTAGTTCTCATGCAAAATCCCAAGAATCAGTTAGATAGGGAGAAGCCAGGAAAATTTGAGCCCAATTGGCTGGGCCCTTACGTCATCATAGCATCATTTGGTTATGGAGCATATCAGTTAGCTACTCCTAAAGGTGAACAGTTGACAGAGCCAATCAACAGTCTACATTTGTGCAAATTCTATGCATAGCATTAGAAAGCCTGTCTGAAAACCAGTAAAAATATAAAAAAATTGGAATATCAAAAAAATCGTCACCTTGATGAAAACCTGGCAAACAGGCATCCTGGTGACACCAAAAAAAAAGAATAAAATGACAAAAATAAAGAGAAATAATTCGTCCAATAGTGAAAACCTAGTAAACAGGCGCTTTGGATAAGTACCATGGTGAAAACCTGGCAAACAGGTGCCATGTGTAGTCAGTCATTGTTGTGCCATCTACTGTCACTCTATCTACCTTTGTCCCTAATGAACATACTCTTTTTCGACATTCGCCATAACACTTTGTCCTAATATCATGGTATTTTTATCCATGGCTGACAATAGTTGAAATCAAGTCTTGCATATTGTCCATTGTCTATGCTAGTCATGCCTTTTCTTTACATTTCATTTTTCCCTGGCTCATACTCAACTCGACTAGGGGCAAACTTTTATCATGAGACTGTAGTGGGTACCGCACGTGATCCTACAAAATTAGAAAATGTCCTAAAAAAAGACCTAAAAAACTAGAAAATGTCCTGAAAAAAGACCTAAAAATTAGAAAATGTCCTAAAAAAAGACCTAAAAATCAGAAAATGTCCTAAAAAAAGACCTAAAACTAAAAAAATGTCCTGAAAAAGGACCTAAAAATCAGAAAATGTCCTAAAAAAAGACCTAAAAATCAACAAATGTCCTGAAAAAAGACCTAAAAATCAACAAATGTCCTGAAAAAAGACCTAAAAATTAGAAAATGTCCTGAAAAAAGACCTAAAAATCAGAAAATGTCCTGAAAAAGACCTAAAAATCAGAAAATGTCTTAAAAAAGACCTAAAAATTGAAAAATGTCCTGAAGAAAACACAAACTTCCAAAATGGAATCATGTCAGTCAACACAGTCACGTCAATTCAAGTCTTTATTAGTCTTTGTCATTGTCGAACTACATTGTCTCTGCACATTTGCTACGTAGGCAAGGTTCATCTTCGAGCCCCCGAGACATTAGGTCAGTCCTATTAGGTTTGTCAAAATAAATCATGGCTCAATCTTTCATCAATAAGACAAAGTCTTTGGTCGTGTTGAACTACGAGGTCTCTGAGTGCATGACGTAGGCAAGGCCATCTGTCGATGAGCCCCTGAGGCCACACTAGGTCAGTCCATTAGGGTTCATTGCACAATTTTTGCACACACATGAAACAGTCTTTAAACTTGAATGAACAATCTACCCAAGTGAACTTCGACAATCTATCAATGGAACATGACAATCATCTTGGCATATCAAAATTAGTCAATCTCAGTCAAACTTAGTCAAGCTAGTCAAATCTTGCTTACTCTTTAGATGTGTCCTTCTGAAGGGTAGCCCGTCATTTAATCATTCCCTAGGATGTGTCCTTCCTAGGCATCGTCATCATCATCCAACATTTTGAGCAATCCTCTTGACATTTAGGAACCACTCCTCTTGACATCAATGTTCTTTCAGATGTGTCCTTCTGAAGAACAACCCCCATCATTTATGCCTTAGGATGTGTCCTTCCTAGGCATCGTCACTATCACTTGGAATTTTGAGGGATCCTCTCGACTTTTGGGGGTTTCTCCTCTTGACATAAACATTATTCAGGATGTGTCCTTCCTGAATTTGGCAATCTTCGACACTCGTCATCTTGGCATCGTCAAAACCTTGACACCCTACCATCTCGACATCAAACCAGACATCTTGACATTAAAACACTTGGAAAACACTTGGCATTTGTCTATTGATTTTTCATCATGTTACTAGTTTTTCAACGAGATCTCGACAACATGATTTAGAGAAGCAGCGACGTATCATGAGGTTTGTTTTGTCTTTTGACACTCATGTTACTAGTTTCTCAGTTATGTCCTGACTCCGGGATTTAGAAAAGCAGTGATGTATCATGATGATGGATTTGGCTTTATTTTGTCCTTTTTGGTAATCATGTTGCTAGTTTCTCGAGGATGTCCTAGAAATAGGATTTAGAGAAGCAACGACATTTCATGATTTGTCTTTCTTGTCTTTTTCTGCTTGCGGTTGGTTATGCCAAAAAGACTAGGGAAAATGTGCCTTTTTGTATGAGTCATGATCATCCTTGTCTATGACTGCTTATCTCACGTGATGGTACAACCTTGCACACCTTGGTCTACGTCATATCATGGTGTTTGTTGGCCATTACAATAATTTTCCCAATGATGATAAATATAAAAATGTAAGTATGAAAGTTGGTTCCCCTATCTTTTTTTTCATCTAGCTTTCCATCTTCATCCTCCCTTCTCTTCCACGCTAATATCCATCCCCTTCCAAGCTAACATTTCTTCTATCTTTCATCCTCTAGTCTTCTCATCAATTTCGAGAGCACACTCATGTTCTTGGAACCCGTCTGTCCTCTCGAGGGGGCATACGTAACCCTCGTCATTCTTCCTCATCTTATTTTGCATTGGGGCATGACTTTAACTTATTTTTTCTTTGTCACAATGCGACAGGCTGCATTATGACAAAGAGGGGCAAAATGTAGACACATAAAAATGTCCTAAGCCTTCGAATGTCATTTTTCTTCATCCTCATCCTTCGATAATAATTTTAGTTATTCAATTATGTTTGATTATATTCCTCTATTAATTAAATAATTTTTAATAATTATTTAATTAATTCACTTTCTAATATTTATTCTATCCTGACCGATTAAATAAACTAATCGTGTCACTAATTTCTTCCTCTTCTTCAATAGTTAAATAAATTATTATTTATTTAATTATTTTGTCATCTTTCATCTATAGTTAAATAATTACCATTAATTATTTATCTATTCATGGTCCTTTAATTCTTCCATAGTTAAATAATTATTAAAATCATTTAACTATCCCATGCCACCTCTCCTAATTAAATAGTTAATCTAAATTAATTATTTAAGGTCTAGTTTCTATCTCTCCATTTATTAAATAAATTTAATTAAATGATCCTCTTTTCATTTTTTCAAATAAATAATTTGAATAAATTATTTATTTTCCACTTGTCCATTTCTTCTATTTTCAAATAAATAATTTGAATAAATTATTTATTTTCCACTTGTCAATTTCCAACATTTTTGAATAAATTATTTAAAATAAATTATTTATGCACCACTTGGTCAAAGATGCCCTGTCATAATTCCCTGTCATAACATTCATTTCTATCATAGCCTACATGTCTTGCATGTCTGTCATAGCCATCAGGTGTCATAGCCGTCGGCGTCATAGATTTTCCATGCATGGCATATTTTGGTGCATCAATTCTGGACCATTGATCTTGGCATCTTTTCTGAGACTTAATCTCAACCATCCATTTCGTAACATCCCTCTCATGAATTCCCATCCATTGATCTTGGAATCTTTCTAGAAGATTAATCTCAACCGTCCATTTGAATGGTTATCTATAAAAGCAACCTTTCTTCTCCATTTTCAGCTTAACAGCTATTCTAAACTCCAACTTTCTACTTATCATTTGCAGGTATTTGCACAAGTCACTACAAATCTGAGGGCATATTTGCAAAAGGAGAAATAGGAGAGCAAGAGAAGTGATTCAAGTTCAAGCATGGGGAGTATTTTAATTTAATGTTTTATTTTCCTTATGCTTACTTTGTTTTCTCTTGTTTGGATGTGGATTAATAGTTTAGAGGTGTTGGCTGTCACTTTATCTATTCTATTTGATTCTCTAACCCCATCTTACAGTTAGCAAGTAAATTTGCCACCCTATTATTGCTCCTATCCAACCAATCAATGCCAAATGCATCAAACTGCTCAAATGAATCACATACAACATTTATATATTGTCTGAGTCTAGTGTTCTTTGATGCATATTTTCCCCTAACCTAAGAAACAAGTTTTGAGTCTCCAATGACTTAACTTCTTAATGCCATGTTTCTCAGCTACCTTTAACCCTAGTAGTAAGGCTCCACAATCAACTAAATTGTTTGTGTAGACACTAAAATTTGGTCTAGGCCTGCGACTTCAATTTCTTCATAATTTCTACCTTCATTTTCATAATTAAATAATGTAAATTATTTAATTAATTCATTTTAACCTTTATTCCTCTATTAATTAAATAAATTTATTTATTTAATTAATTAATTTTTTATCTTTATTCAATCCTGATTAATTAAATAAATATTCTTTATTTAATTACGTCACTAATTCACTTTATCTCCTTTCTTAAATTAAATAAATTATTACTTAATTTATCCTTATCACAATTTTGATTATAATTAAACAATCATTTTAATTATTTAATTATTCTTTAACCTTCTCTTCAATCAATAATTTATTTAATTTAATCCTCAAATTTTGAATGTTGAATTAAATAATCATTCAATTCATAAAAGAATTATTCTTGCCATATTATTCTATATTTGGATAATCACTTAGTTATCTAATTATTCATTTACCACTTAAGTCGAGATTTAATTAAATCAGTCAGTTATCTCCTAATTTAATGTCTGATTGTCTCTGATGAATAGACTCTTTGTCTTAACCAGTTAGTTATTTAGTTTTAATTCTTCTACGTGCAAACTTATATTAATTATCTTTATTTAATTAATTCATTCATTTGTGTGTTTTAACATATCGTTTTCTCTATTCAATCTTTATCCTTTACATGCAATCATTATTCTTCTAAGTTTCGAACACTTTCAACTAAAGATTAAATTATTATTTAATCTTAATTCCCACCTTTCAAGTTTTATCACTCGTGTCACTACTGACACTAATCTCAATGCATGTCGAATCTTTCAATTTTAATCGTCTGTCTATCTTTCAATTTGAGCCTGTCATTCGAAAACCTTGTTTTCTATAAATTGGCTTTATCTTCATCATTGTTACTCCTCTCTAAATCTTATGACTTTTGGAAGAAATCAATTATCTGAATCTTCGATGTTTTGCTAAATCACTATCATAGGCTATACTTGCACAAAAAAATTTGAGGGCAATTATACTACAATGGAAAAATGGAGAAGGACAATCAAGGTTATGCATGGAATTCTATAGATATTCGGTGAGATGGTTCTATTATTTACGCTTTTATCTTTCCATTGTTCTTTTTGTTAGATTAGTTTACATTTGAGTTTATGGCATTGTGTGTTGCTTTAATCTGCTTGTTTTCTTGATGTTAATTTGGTTATGCATGCAATTGTGTAGATATTCAATGAGATGGTTTTATTATTTACAATTTTATCTTTCCATTGTTCTTTGTTGTTAGCTTAGTTTACATTTGAGTTTATGGCATTGTGTGTTTCTTTAATCCACTTGTTTTCATGATGTTACAGTTTGTGCATGCAAATGATAATTGAAATGAAAACTTGAAGGTCTTACCACTAGGAGAAATAAGTATAACCCCTGCACTAGCTCCCTCCTTTAAACAAGTTCCATCAAAACACACATTCCATAGGTCATCACTATTAATTTGCTACAGTACTTCCTTTTGCAAAGGTCCAGGTTGCTTTTCTTCCTCTTCTCGTAACTCTTCAATCCTAAAGTTTTCCATGCTAGTTTTGACAAAATGGATAATATCTACTTGTTCCAAAAATTCAATGATATGTGGAGATCTTGGCTCCCTCACAAGTTTGATGTCATTTCCTTCAATTGGAAGATTTGTAAAGGACATGTCACATTGCATGCTACTTTCCATGGAAGCACTCCATTTTCTAGATTTTCTAGATAGTAACATATTGTAATTGGGTGGGATGTCCACAACAACTATGCTCATGAAAAACTCCTTATTTGGAAAGGTAGCCAATCTATATGGAACATATTTAATCACCTTAATTACAGGGATTTCTTTGGAGTCCGTGGCATAACACTTACCCTATGCACAATTTATTTGCAGGCCCATTTTTTTCATTATCTCCATTGGCATGATGTTAGATGAAGCCCCTGAATCAATCATGCGATTCTTTAGCAACTTACCATCTACAATCAGGGTTACATAGAATGGATCAATATTGTCTGGGCAAGCAGTGATGTGCTACCCAAATAAATCTAAGGGTTCTCACTGATGTCTCCCTCACCTCATCACTAACTTGATTTACACTCACTTGGGGCACCATTGATAAGGCCCATTGCCTTATGCTTATGTTTATCAATTCTCATCATTTCCATTAATGGAACATTCACCTTTATTTGAGATAACATTTGAAACATGTCAACTGGATTATACTTTGGTAGTTCATAAGGAATTATGCTCTATTCTTCAACTTGGACCTTATTTTGTTCAAGTTTCTTCTCAGTCTCTTATTTATTTTTTGGATCAGCATTTGAATTTTCAGTCTTAACCTTAACAATTGAGACAACAACCTATTTAGGCTTCTTGACTGCACTATCTTTCTTGGCCCAAATTCTAGGTCCCTTCCCTTACTCTCTTTGGCTTTGGCCTCTTCTTTTGTAAACTTGGATAATTCTTTTGTTTTAGTCCCATGTTTCTTTGCATTTCACTCTTTCATAAACATATTACCAAGCTTACCTTGATCACAATTAACAACTTTGCTTCTCAAGTTGTGAGTATTCCTAGCTTGCTCCACCAATTTTGTTGTCATCTACTTATAGTCATCATCAGAAAGTCTTCTTAAGGACACATCCATTTCTTTTGTTTCCATGGCACAAATGTTATTCTCAACCTCTTCATCCTTGTCAGGGAAAATTTGTTGATGATAAGAATCTAATGTATGCCTCTGGTAGTCAACATCAACTTCATGTAATTCTTCCTCTAAAGAACACTTTTCATCAACAAATTCTGACTTGTACATGAGTACGTGAACTTCTACATCATTTTCTTCCATTGGTTCATAGTC
Organism: Sequoia sempervirens; assembly: GCA_007258455.2. Taxonomy (NCBI): domain Eukaryota; kingdom Viridiplantae; phylum Streptophyta; class Pinopsida; order Cupressales; family Cupressaceae; genus Sequoia; species Sequoia sempervirens. The sequence continues at coordinate 427,666,321 of VDFB02000003.1, forward strand.
CTCTGACTGAGTTTTTTCTTCTTCAAACTGTCTAGCCACTAAGCATGAATGAGATGCATGAGGCAACTGGAAAACAACACACCAAGGTGTTTCATTAGCAAAATTGACTAAATTTTTCTACAATGGATGAGCGGGAACTTTGCTTTGAGCATTCTTTTGACTGTTGGGAATTGGTTTCCCATTATTCCAATTAGTGTTATAAGGATGGTCCTACAGCTCAGGAGGTCTTTCATTCTTCTGAAAGTTTGTCTTATCATTTGTGAGACCCTTTTCTTGCCTTGTAATCCTATAGTTGATATCCTTCATGGAGTTTGTAACATTATCAATCTTATCTTCAAGAGAAGATCCTTTTGTTGTAGAATGCTTATCCTCTTTCTTGGGGTTCTTCAAGATTTTCACATCATCTCTCTTCCCAACTTTACAAGTTTCTCTTCTGATATTCTCAATGTGGATTGCCATCTTGAAATCTTCTCTCAAGGTCTAAGGATTTTTATCTAGCAAGAGATAGCACATTTTTGCATCAAATACATTACAATAATTCACCAAGCATACACTATCATTAAGTCTCAAATGAGGAGGTAACTTGTTCATGGCCTTCTGAAATTTTACATTGAAATCAACAACTACCTCATTTGAACCCTTAGATATGTTGTTAAATTGATTCAAGAGGAACCTTGAATTAGTCTTATCACTGTACTATTCTCTAAAAAACCTCTTGAACTCTTCCCATGAACCAATACTCTCAGCTGGTAGACCTCTATACCATTCTCTAGCATCCTCAATGAGTGACTACATGAAAAACTTCATAATCACATCTTTAGCCTCTACCTCAAAGTTGTCCATTACATTTGCAAATGCTTTCAAGTGATCCTCACCACTTATTGCATTGTTTCTAGAGAATTTTACCAAGGTAAGCCTAATATCTTCAAGGAATTTATTTGGATATCCAGGGATTCCAGTAAAGCACAATTGTTGGTACCCATCCACTTGCATGGGCCTCCTGGTAATTCAATCTATGATTATTTTGAGACTAATTGTCTTCTTGATCATCAGATTGGTTGTTACCTTTGCCATTTCCACCCCCACCATTGTCACCACCTCCCCTTTTCTTCCCACCATCACCACTTCTCCATCTTTAGAGTATGTATTTTTATTCTTATGGTTACCTCCACCTCCACCACCACTTCCACTAGGAATTTGTCCATCTGACTTGGTCTTATGTGGATCAAAATTAGTGTGTCCAGAGCTTGAAGCTATTGGATCAGGAATATAGATCTTGAGGAAAGATTTTCCTTGCTAATTTTGCATTTGTAGCCTCAATTTCAGTTTTCTTCAATTCCTGTTGCTCAAAATTAGTGTGTCTAGAGCTTGAAGCTACTGGATCAAGAATAGAGATCTTGAGGAAAGATTTTCCTTGCTAATTTTGCATTTTAGCCTCAATTTCAGTTTTCTTCAATTCTTGTTGCAGCTTGTCATTGGCTAATTGCAGCCTTAATATCTCAAGATGAGGAGGTACACTTGATGGAATGGAATTGGTTTTGGCATCTTTGGTGAATGTGTTGGTAGATGAAGTGTTTGTATTTGTATTGGTATTGGTATTTGTAGTTGGGATGGTCTTCTTGGGTATGCCTATAGGCTTCTTTCCATGATTTATAGGTTGTGACTTCTTAGTGGCAATAGAAGGATCTATGACTTTGGTTGCTATAATAGAAGCAATATAAGTACTTGCAGTAGAGGTTCCCATGGGAATGGTCACCTTAGGAGAATTAGGGGTTTCTTTACCAGTAGTTTTGGGAGGAGCTTCAGGAATTTGTTCTTCTTTTAACACTTCTTTCATTTCTTCAATTCTTCTTCTTTAGGCATTTCTTTCCAACACCTTTGCCCTTATTCTCTCCTCTCTTTATTTTTCTTGTCTTTCCTCCAACTCCTTGAGTCTAAGTTCTTCATCTTCCAAAGCTTGCATATCCTTATCTATGTCTTGTTCATCTAATAGGAAATCTTCAGACTCACTAGGCTCAGGATTGTAGAATGTAAGATTTGTTAGTTCTCTCTCAGGAGAATGATGTGAGGCTATACTATGGGATTTACCCATTGGTTTAAATTTATTATCATTAAATATAGATCTAACACCAAGGGCTCCACCTCTAGATGGGAATTAATTATCCTTTTCCTAGAACTCCCACCTTTCCTCTTCCCTTGAAATTTCATTTCATTGTGACTATCAAGAACTTCATTAGTGGGTAGACTCTCCTCATTTATACTAGGCACACCAAATGCATGTGCATCTTCATTTACATTTTTATTATGAATATTTGCATCTAAATTAGGAGAGGCAGTAGCAGGATTTTTAGTGGACTTACCCGCTTCATCATTCTTCTTTATCCAGGATGACTTCTTACTTTTGGGAAGCTAGAATTCTAGCTTTTCTTAGGATTCTGCTTCATTTTGCTTCTAGTTCAATGCATGGTTTTAGACTTCTCTTTATAGTTCTTCTTCTCACTTTCTTCTTCGAATTCTAACATTGCAATGGCACAAGAGATTTCAAAGTCGCCACCCACAATATTAGGAAATAAAAATTGGTTACACTTTGGAAATGCACTCACAATCTCAGAGAAGACTTTGAACATAACCTAGCATGAATTGGAAAATGGAAGCAGAATTTTATTCATAAAACTGGACTTGAGCTATTGATGATAATTTGAGTAAATTGTTCTCCAAACAATCGAGAACAATGCAAATAATTAACTCTAATTGTACCATATCTCACCTAGAGACATTGGACTAGCATTGTCCCTAGTAGAGTCGCCAATTTGTTGGTTGTTTCTTAAGAACCAAACTTAATCTCAACAATTGCCTATGAATTTGTCATAATTCAATGATTAGCAATGGTGAGGATTGGCCAACGACTAGGTTAAAGCTTGCTAGGCTTTCCCTCTACACTTTGGGCTCTACAAGACCTAGGAAGGTGATCCCTACAATGTACTAGATGATACTCTTATGCCAAATTACCATAGACATTGTGAATAACATAACATTCTCATAGATTACAAATTAAATGAAAACCTTGAAGAATCTAGCAAATTCTTTAACCAATAATCATTTAAAGTAGAGAATGGACGACCTCATATGGAACTTCACAACAAATTAAGATGTATGAATGATTTTTCCTTAAGATTGTGTTATTTGATAGGCAAGGTCAACTCAATGACTTTAAAGTTTATCAAATTAATAGAGCAGTGCTTTATCCATGGGTGATGGATTCAAATTTGCAATAAATTGTAATACATTTGTTCTTATAATTAGCATTCATAGACTATTGTGTTATTGCCTTGCAATAAAACAACTCAAAATCTCCCATAACAAGAACTACTTACCAAATCCTTATACTAAATCACACTGTAAACCTATGATCTCATCAAAGCACTTTAATTAATTCCTTGAATTAAAGCAGAGACAAAACCATACATTCAACCGTAGTTATTTTTGAACAAAGTATCAATGTGGGAGATTTTGCATTTCTTTGTGGATAACTATTTTGTTTTGCAATGATGAAGACAAGTTAATAGATGTTGGTTGAATGGGAATTTGAATATAGATCGATTTTTGAAGCACAAGTTTGGCGAATTGTATGTACATATGAAAGTTTTGTGTTTAGGTTTTATCTTTGGGCTGACCAAACATGTTTGATGTTTTCAAAAGTATAAGCAAGTAAATTTATCTTATGTGGGATTTATATTAGGTCCATGCTGACCTATCTTGATGTAAATTGAATTTTGAATTAAGGTGCAAAGTGTGGATAAAATGTTTTGAGGATGACATGCTTAAATTTTGTGTGTTACTTCTAATTAGGCTGACCTAATTGAAGTTACATTTGATATGGATATATATAGGAGATGAATCTCAATTTTTTGAGAAGAGAAGCATAGGATGATGAAGAGATAATAGATTGTATGCGAGTACTAAGAGATGTATGACATGTATGGTGCTTCACCTACATGCATGTGATGCAAAATTGAGCAAATTGTGAACAAAGTAGAGTATTGATTCATATTAGTGTGAAGATCATTTTGTACTTCATTGGAACTATAACCCAACATATGATAGATGCTATTGTATTAGTTCAAATAGGTTGTATAGCCACCCCTTCTTTGTTCCTTCTCTTTCTCTATGGGTAATGAGTTCACTTGGATAGTGAGTCCACCTAGTAGTGATCCTTTCTATAATATACCATATTCGGATATAATATATTGTGAGCTAACCCTCACCGTGGTTTTTTCCATTTTGGGTTTTCCATGTAAAAATACCGGTGTTCATGTGTCATGTGATTTTGTGGTTGTCTTCATGCTTTCATACATCTTTGCAGTTATATTTATTTTGATAATTGGATGGCTTATGCTTAATTGGTTTAAAGGAATACTAATTCAGCCCCCGTCTCAGTATTCTGGGTGTTCAACAAGTAATATTTTCCAACATGGATGCCCAAGTTTAATCTTCACCCAAGAGTTATTCCAACTTCCAAGACAAACCCTCACATTAAATGCATTTCCACCTAACCTCAACTTTATCTACAATGCTACATACGATATTACAAAGTGGTCCCAAAATAGTCTACTCTAGTGTAACATCCACATCCCAAGATGTACCACATCCAAGTCAAAATAGCATTAGCATACTTTTATGCAAATCATACAACACCTAACCCAACACTAAAATCAAATTTGTTTGTGTGCTTCTCTTGGGTTGTTTTATTTCAAACATGACCTAGGTGATATCTTTAAATATATGACCATGGACATCAACTTGAATTATTTAGAATGTCCCTAGTGAGGTAATCATGACTTTTTACAAAAAAGTTATATTTTAGACACAAAATGGTGAATTTGAATTTGACAACTAATCGACATTGTTCAAACTAATCTACAACTAGATCATGCCACCTTATCAAATTCAGAATAACTAAATGTCCTAAAATATATTATGACAATAAAAATAATAATACAGTAGCAAACAACCAATATATTGAATAATAATTAGTTTATACACCAAATAAATCAAATAAAACACTACAACTATACATTAACAATTGTTGCACAGACGAGTGTTGTTGCACCAAAAGATCGACCTGTTAATGCCCGATAAAACTGTCAAAGTCAATGAATCCACGAGAGGCGGTTAAGCCATATCACAAACCCAAGCGTTGCGCTGCATTGCATAAGGAGACCAAGGGCGCATACCTTGCAACAATCCCCCCCTTGAGCAAGCGAGAGATTCGAACTTGTGACCCAAGCTCTGATACCAATTGTTGCACAATGATTGTCGTTGCACCAAAAGATCGACTTATTAATACCCAATACAACCACCAAAGTTAATGAATCCACGAAAGGCAGTTAAACCATGTCACGAACCCAAACATTGCGCTGCACAGCACAAAGAGACCAAAGGCGCACACCTTGCAACAACAACATGCATACAAAATCTCATTTAAGATATGAACTTTCATCGCTTAGAAGGATATTTGCACAAAAACGAAATCTGGGTATAACATCATTTGATTTTAAGCCCTACTGTCCCAAAGATCCCACACTACCTTTCATTGAGGAGAACAAAACAAATAAGTTGGTAGAAGTTTTCCTAGAAAAACTAAGTTTAGAGATGCCCAACCCCAATAGTTGAATTAGCAAGGCTGTTTGGTATTTGTAAACTTCCCCCGGTAATTTCATGGGGGGATGTTCCTCAATAAAATTGGAAGTACTGTGTAGGAAACGATCCTCCTTCATTTCGTGGAAAAAAATCTTTCCGATTTTGAAACCGGGTTTTGTTGCAGACATTTTTTTTACGTGGCGTTCTATTCTTTTTTCCCACTGTAGACTTTTTAAAATTAAAACTCCATTAATGGCATCAAGCTTGGTCTCCGTTGGCGAGAACAAAGGACCACTTACTTTATAAAGCAGTCCCGTACAATTTTTTGTAGATGGTCCCCTGCTTTCAAGGACGCCTTTAATGTTTGTTTGACAAACAACTTTTCACGCGATTCATTCACCTGACAGAGACAAAGCTGTCTTTTGAGGGGATATCAGTTTATTATTGGATCAGAATAAAGTGAGGTTTTGGCACAGCTAAAAACTGTAAATTGTTGGATGAATAAAGGCTGGCCTACATACTATAGAGGTTCGTAGTTCATGGCAATAATGCATCTTTATGTTGTTTGATTTTGGAAAATGTATGGAAGAGGCTCTTCACTGCGATTGCGGTGGGACACACCTCTCTTAGGGATTTTTGGCCTTAGTTATGTTCAAAAAGTAAGAGTTTGACTCTCTTTTTGCATTTATTATAGTGTTTTCATAGTTATCATGTTTGTAGGTATTTATTCATTCTTTTATAATTGTTGCTACTAGAGTTAAAAGTTTGTTGGCAATAAACAATGGTATTCTATTCAAGCAATCTCAAAGGTTTGTTTTCAAGGTGTTTTGTAAGGTACATTTCTTAAAACACTTTTGAATGTTGTTTCTTCAATTCTAGAGTTTGAGAATACTTGTCACTAATTAGAAAGTTTTATTTAGATACAATATTTTGTAGGTAGAGCCTATCTAAAAGCATGCTCAAAGAGTGGATCACTAAAGATTGGGTCCCACATGAGATATGCCTAAATGTTATGCAAAACCTTATTAAAGGTTCTTTTGTTTTCCTTTTGCTAAATTCAATCATGCTAAGGTTGGTTTTAACTATGGACCTTGGCTTGTCTGATCCTCATTGTTGGTGTTCAAATCATGGGCTTGAGACTTTATTATCTCTGACAGAAAGTCCCTTAAGGTTATTATTCGGGTTGAATTCTCTTGGTTACCTTTGTCATTCTAAAACTTGCTAAACCAAATTGCCCCTTCTTTAGGAACTATAGCTTGCATTAAACTTGAACAATTCTATTTGGGTTGTCCTCAATGGTGACTCTATGTTGAGGTGTATATATCCAAAGACCTTAAAAGAAATTGTTGATATTCAGATTGGGTAAATGAGATATGCTCAAGCCAATAGTGGCATGGTGTGATGGTTAAGTTGTGTTGTTATTCTTGCCATCAAGGTTCAAACCCCCATTGGGGTGTAATTGTTGCGAATTTATATTGGGGATGAGGTCCCCCATTTGTGACCTTGCTAGTTCATAGCTTGGGTCAAAAACGTTTACCGATATGCTCAACACGTTCTTTACTTGAATTTACCAAACACTTGTTATCCATGTCAATCACAAGATTCGAGATTGTCCTTTGGTTCTCATTCAAATCCTTCCACACAACTTGCCTCTAGGTTGGCACCACTTGCAAAGAAGGAAAAATTTTGTTCTATGGTAATCTTGAAATTTTAAGAGCATTAGAAATAGAAATTCTACCCCCAAGCCTTCCTCTTGCTATGGGGTTTAGGGTACTAATTTGGTTTTAAAATCTCATGAACCAAAGAATGTTGATCTTTCCCACCCTAGGGAGACCCTTGGCGAGTTCAAATATGTTTGAGATCTACTAGCAACTTCTTTGTTTTCTAAACCAATAGATCCCTATGTCGGGCATGCTTCCCCTCCTCCGATTGCATAGTGGAGTTCCCACAATTTGTTAGTACATATGAAAGAAGGAGAATTTGTTTCAAAGAAATGGTAGCCTTGTCAACATAGTTTCCATATAGGAAGTTTTCATTCAAGTAAGGTTATTCTTTAGAGCAATTACTCCACCATTGGAGAGTTGGATAATGAGGAGATTCCTCTCAATAATAATTTATGAGTTGTATATCCTATAATGTTCAAGGTTTGGTGGACCTCCCAAGGAAGTATATTGTTCATGATGCTCAACTCCAATTTCAAGTTTAGGCATTCTATGTTTACAATCTAGGTTAAGGTTTCTCATTTCTTTCTTTTTGTAGCTTTCCATGTTATTTGGCCTTCTATTCATTTTTTTGTAGCAACCATGAAATGGGTTGGGGTGGAATCATCACCTTTCTCTCCCTATGTGGCATCAACGCTTAGTTGCCAAGGATGTGACCCCACCAACTATGCATTTTCAACATTAATAATCATTCACTTGAGGCTATTGATGCTTATGTATCGAATAATGTTGTTGAAAGATCTACCATTTGAAGATGGATTACTAATTCATTGCTAGTTACCACTTGTGTTTTTTGTGGAAACTTTAAAATGATAGAGATGGTATGTGATAGATGTAGGGCATTGCTTATGTGTTGGATAGATAGCAAAAGATAGGTGTTGTATTTCATGTGTAATAAATTGGGTCTTTTTAATCCCAATCTTGGTTGTCGCTAGAATCATACATGATATACTTGGGTTAATTTAAGAACTAAGCCTGATAGAGTGCTTAAATGTCTAGATCATGCTATGTTATTAGCTCAATCCTTCTTTCTTTTGCCAATTTTATTCCTTTCTAGTGGATCCTCTATTTAACCATTTCATATTTGACCACTTTCTAATATGATTTCATATTAAGTGGCAAATTTCCAAGCCCAAAGCTACAAGGCTCATTTTTTTCTCAACACATCAACACTTAATCGTAAAGCTACATCAATGTACATTCAATGTGTCTATAACTTAGAGTCATACCACATGTGTCGAGCCTTCTAGATATCTTGGCAGAATGATGTCATAACCCATACTATTCATTTCTTCACACATATGGGAATCAATTGGCATGCTTTCATCATTGCTCCTACAAGGCCACCACCTTAGAGCTCCACCAAGCTATTGCTACTCTGGAAACTTAACTAATAGATTTTTCCACTCAACATTTCCATTAGAAATTTAGGTTGTAGATTCCCACATAATAGTGGGAGGTCAAATCAAATCTTAGATTTATTGGCTGAGATAGGAGACAAGGTCTCTAAATAATTTTTCTAGGCCTTATGTGCCTAACATTCCTCTCAAGTCATTAAGAAAATGAAGGAGGGGTAGCAAGATATCAAATAGCTTCCTAACATTCTTAAGGATTTTATCTAACACTATGAGCAATTCTTTATTACACTCAGGAGTACAGTCCAATGCAATTTGTTGTTTTACAATAATGCCTTATTTTGGTTCCTTATCAAGTTTCCAATTCCTAACATATTGTTTTTGAACAACTTCTCACCAAAGATGATCTTTAGAAGGCTATGTTCTCTATATCCAATAACAAGGCCTCTAGTCTTGATGGTTTTCCTTTTGAAATTTATAAATATTTTTAGGATACTATAGGTGATGACCTTCACAAGGTTTTATCTTGAATCCTTTGATTCCAAGTCTCTAGGAAATCTAATTAACAAGGGATACATTAAATTTATACCTAACTCTAGAGATCTAGAATACATTTGCAAATGGATTCCTATTGCCCTTTTGAATGTCTCTTATAAAACTATTGTCAAAGCATTAGCTCTTAAGTGTTGACCTATGCTTCCTTAGTTGACTTGTCATGAACAAATTGGCTTCATTAAATTCAAATTTATTTTGGTTAATATTACTAATGTGTGGGAAGGTATGAAGCATTCTTTTCATTTGTAATAAGCTACCATTTATATTAAGATTATTTTTTTCTAAGCCTATGACCATATCGAATGGTCATTTATCCTTGTTATTCTCTAGGCTCTTGGGTATAGGCCTCGATTCATTCAATCTATGTGAATGGTGTTCATAGATGTACCTTAGCTTACATTACTATTAATGGCCAACAATCTCAACCTTTTGAGCTATTTGTTACTTGGTCAAGTCCTCTTGATCTATCTCTCTATGTGCTCATTGCTAATTTTTTTGGATATCTTCTAACCCATGTAGTTTCTTATTCCCTGGTCAAGGGGATTTATTTTCCCAACTCTCATAGCCTATTGGTCAATAATCATTTTGTCAATAATTTTTTCTCTCTTATTGAGGATGAGAATAATATCAAGAAAGCTTTTCATTATTTTGATATTTTTTTGTCTTGCTTCTAGTTTAAGCATTCAGTGGTGAGGACCCAATGCTATAGACAATCTTTTCTTCCTAAGCTAAGATGATTAGATATTTTTTGTTGGAAATAGAATGACCATGGATAAGCTTTTCCACTTTTCAAGCTTCTCCTTTTACTCTTTGGCAAGTTATTGTTACCACAATTGAAAAAAGTTCAACTATTGGATAACCAAGCCTCTTTCCTTAACTAGTAAGTTCCAAATTTGCTCCAAAATATTGGTTTCCACTCATGTTTACTATTTTTCTAGTTAGATGCCTTTAAAATATTTTTAATTAAGGATTGAGAAAGTGTGTCCATGCTTTTCTCTAGGCTTCCAATGATGGTCACTATAGTTTTTATTGAGTAGCTCAGATACATTGTTGTGTTCCTCAAGATTCTTGGGCGTTAGGCCTTCTTTCCATTTGTTAACAAGGAATTAGTTTGTGTCTCAAATAGATTATCAAATCCTTAAAAAAGATGAAGCCTAGAAAATTCTCATCAAGAATCACATAAGGTTTAGTGTGCCTTTTTCAAGGGTAGCCTAGAAATGGCTTAAGTTGGACACTCTTATCACCACATGAGAGTTGGTCCAAATTCAAGGCAGTTTTGTTATCAAAAATATCTAGAAAGCCTAGGAGGTTGCTTGGCTTTATCGGCAAGAAATGACTTCACACTAGTTTCTCTATCAATTAGTATTATATTTTGTGGTCTTCAATTCTATCTTATCAAGATTGTCCTCTAGCTAAGGTGTCATAGATTTATGTCTTGAAGTTCTTCAAAAGAGGCATTAGGGCATTGCCAGATTTCATTAATTGTGCTACCAAGAATTCTCTCTTGAGCAAAGTTCACAATGAAATACTAGCTCATTAATTAAGATTAGTATACTTTTTAGGTTTTTATTGATGCTATCCCTCCCCAAATGATTCAAAAAGTTGGGGTGAGATCTTTTAACTTATGGTGGAAGGATTGGAAATGGTCTTGATACACCGTTTTGCATTTGCAAGCCTTGTCAAGGTTATATGTGGCTTTCAGCTCATATGCTTATGGTTAATAAACTAAACCATTATTGGTAGCTTTAATCCTTTATCAAATTATGGTAGCATCATTTCTAGTGTGTCTAGTTGGCTATTCTTAAACCTAAGATGACTCACTTTACCTGGTGTATTCTTTACTAAGGTCTTCATATTAGTACTTGTGACCCTATTTGGTGTTTTGAATCTCTATTGTCCATTTCATGAGCATTTCAAGAATCTTAGATATCTTTTCTAGTTTTGTTCCAAAGTTCAAGAAGCTTGGCATTTGATACATGATTTTTTCATGCCTTTTCTACCTACTCCATTTTCTTGACATATGTGTTTAATGGGAGATTGACCTTGTCTCCCTTTCAAGAAGACCTAGATTTAGCATGCTCCTAGGATGGAAATTCCCTTCAACATTTGGAAAAACTGAAATGCAACTATTTCTATAAGATGTTCTAAATACCAACATTTTTCTATGTATATTAAGGCTATGATCTATTATGATGTTCTTATGGAGGTTAAAGGGCAAGCTCAAAAAGTTGCACTTGAAGTTGCTCATCTTTAAGAGTTGTTGGACCATTGGGAGAAGACTCCTTGCACTATTGCAAGAGTCCTTCCTAACTCCTCTTCTCCTTGAGGGCATAGGTGTGATTGCACCTAATCCCTTAGATGTGATAAAGGATCTCAACCCATGCCTCTCAAACTTCAGTACCAAAGATAATGTAGCCTATGAAGGATGGTCTCAATCTTCTTGATGGCCCTCTACTTCCTCTCTTGGGTGGGGTTTTGGGTGGCCTAATTTTGGCAAGGTCCTTTGCCTAGATCTAACCATTTCTCTATCTTATGCTCAACCGATAGATATTCTTGAAGAGGAGGGTGCTCTCACTAGTTGAGCTACTGATGATAAAACTACTTAGTGTTGTTTGGGCTTAGCCTTTGTTAATATGTTTGTCATCTTTGTTTCAAACTTTGTCTCATTAAATGTTGAGGGTATAGGAATTATGTATTGATTTACAGTCAGAGCATATTTAACTTCCTAATCCACATAATATTGAAAAAAAAATGATTCCAATTTTCACTCCAATATGGCAAGATTCTCGGGCTGAAGATTTATCCATAAGATGTATCTCCTGTATTCATTTGCTTAAATATTTCTAAACAGAATTATATGCTCGGCGTACAGGACAAACACACACTTGAATATTTGGTACTGTACAGATTGGGACAAAAAAGCCAGTCAAGCATGTATACACTCGAGCCTGAAGGTCATCTTTCATGCATAGAACGGTTCCTCTTAGATAGTGCTTTATCTTATATGCTGTGACATTATATATAACATCATATTGTTGCTTTCCTTGTTTTATTGGGCATGTGTGATACTTCTGGTTTTTCTTTTGAAAATTCTTTGTCCAGGAGCCAATATGTTTAGAGGATCATATCTTGCCTTCCTCTGTACAAACCTTTCCCATTTGCTTCCAAAATGATTCTTCCAGTGCGCTTCACTGGTGTAGTAGGGCAAATATTGCTTGGCACCAATCCCATTGTCACTATTGGTGGCTTTTGATATATCAACTATTTCTTGGTTTTGTAAGAGCAGATTGTCCATGCAAAAGGTCCCCGAAGAGCAATGGGGGTCCGCCGATCGAAGCATTCCGACAACATAAAATATCTCTTCATTGTCCTCTGGCAATACTGCAGACATGTTTGTATTCCACCTGCAATGTTATTTCTTAGGCTGTTAGCGTATGAAACATAGGTATATCAAAGTAAAAAAAGGAGATTTCCTAAGAGAGATTTGAAATGAAGATTGAAAAATTAATAAATAAGTATTGCCAGCTGCAATACTGCATCCTTTTGGCTGGCAAGGGCTCATCAATTAGGTGGGTTTGATCCTTTAGTTTATGAAATAAAAAAAGATTGTCAAACAATTGATCCGACATTCTACCTGCCATTTCTGTTTTCTGAAATTTAAAGAATATATATGAGTTTTAAGTAGGTAGGACAATTGGCAATAGAATAAATCAAAGATTCGTAAACTCAGAGAGTTCGTTTTCCAGTTGACTTGGGTATTTGGATTTATTAGTTGATATAGCCATTGCACCAGAAGGGGCTTTATGTAATTCCTAGCATAGAAAAAATGTCTGGATTTTACGATATAAACAAAGATCTACCCATTTTTTAAAGAGAAAGATTGAATCCCGTACTTGCTTCGAAGCACAGGGTATATGAGAATTGGGCCCTTGAAGGTGTGGCGAGGTATGATCTTTGTAAGGTTGGTAGTAAAATGATGGATCTTGCTTCGCGGGACAAACATGTTGAGCCACGGGTGAGGAACATCCCACAGTCCACTAGATCGCAGGTTCAACTCTTCGGCATGCACACGATTCAGAAAATCGAAGTATGAAACATCCGCGGAGTAAATCGACAAGGGAATGAAACTCAATCTCGACATGACACGACCCATGACCTACAAACATGCAAATTGTACAGGTTCAGTTCATTCACGAGAAAAGATGCTACAACATTATAAGCAAACAAAAACAATGTGCGTACATACCTTGTCCATATGTGCAGTCCCATATTGGTGTGTGAAGTACTTGGCTATTTCTATGCAAAAGTGGATCTGGTTTCCAATGCCCTGGACAAAGCTTTCATTCGGCAGCTTTGCTGTGGGAAATCCGACCGACCAGCTGTGCATTGCTTCGTTGTTAAGAATCATGAAGCCTTCTAAGTAGTCTACACTGTTGTGCATGGAGACAATGAGCTCTTGGTCTCTAGCGAATTGCTCGAAATCATTATAGAAGATCCGAACCCACCTCACCTGAAACAACATTCAAGTTATATGAGGATTCAATACGACACTATATATTACATAGAGAGAGGCAAAGCATTCAGATGGGCATCATTACAGGACATCTGCGACTACACATTTAATTTTGACGTTTAGACCTTCCCAGTCTGGTAATGTTTAATACGGCCTCAAGTTGTTATTACTGTTTAAGTTAAAAAATAAAATAAAATGGGCCATTTTCTTCCTCTTCAATTATAGCCATATTGGTTGTACACTTCCAGCTTTAACTTTTAGCCTTTCCTGCTCTTCACCATATATTAGTTAAGTACATTCAGATCTAATTTTCGGCCTTTCCTACTTTGTTAAGTACATTCTTCTTTCATTTTGATGATATATAACTGACAGCTGGAATTTTTTTTATATATAATTATTTGGACTGTCAAAAAATTCCTAAATATCGTTAAATAGCCATCGAATTTAAGTGCGGCAAGAGATTATGATATTGCTATTACAATTTGCTCTGCAGCTTATTCATACGGAAACAGAAAGAACAGAGTGTTAAAGGCCTTTTGGGTACGTTACAACTTGCAGTTGAAGAAGACACAACAGACCAAAAAAATAATGCTGTTGCCAGCACGCCCTGACCGTGCATGCATGACTTTGAATAGTGTAGTAATAATTCTTACTCTGTGAGGAGCAGGTTCCAGAATGATCCGAGCTTTGGTTATGATGCCGAACTGTCCCAGCCCTCCCATGGCACCGTAGAACAAATCCTCGTTGTCTCTGGCAGAGCAATTAAGCAGCTCTCCAGTCCCTGCGTTTCAATTTAAAAACAAGTACTACTCAGCAATCAATCTTGTTATGCACGCATATGAGCATATATATGAAAATCATGTATATGAATATGAAATTTTTACTTGGAAGAACTAAGCGTAACCCATCATATCTTCTATAGATATGAATTCCATGTATGAAAATCTTAATTTTTAAAGCTAAGTTACCGTCACCTGGTAAAATATTAATTGAGCAACTCTATGCTGAAGCAAAATTATTTAAAGATGACTGACATATAATGTCGGACGGTCAGGCAAAAATACTATGTAAAACATGTGTATATATGTATATATATCGATGATGGATAAGTGAATGTGACTGAAAATGTTATTGAAAATTTTACATTGAAAACTGAAAACCAAAAACTATCATACATCTACATAGTAGACTGAAAAACTTATTGCCAAGCTGCAAATTTTACTGTACTGGGTTCAATAGATCTCACATAACATTGCTCTGTCACAAGCTTTTATGTCGACTTTATTGCACTGTCACAGAATGTTACTCCAAAATCTGTTATGAAGATCGTCTAATTCAATTTAGAATAAAAAAATGTAATATATAAATTTATTATATTACATCGATATCATACAATTTCTATGTTAATATCTTATAAAAAAGAATAGAAAATTACTCCCAAAAGCTTTGTTTATAAATTTTGCTGTACTGAATCCTACCCATCTCTAAGGTGGGCTTAATTAAAGACAAATTAGCTTAAATACTGACTTAACATAGATGTGATCTTGATGATGAAAATGAATACAAACTTAATAATGAATTTGATTCTAAGTGTAATGACAACTGAAATTCTAAGGGTTACAGCGAACTCTCCTGCACTAGCAGTGTGATAGGGGTACATTACACGGTTGGGTAATAATTTATTCTTCTCATAATTAGATGTTACGTTTGGATGACTTGTTGCAGAGAAGGGCGGATTCCGAGAATTTCTTCAGAGCCAGCTAAACTGGTTCTGAAGTGTCTTAATAAACATTACTGAATATAAGAGCGAAGAAGATAGGAACATATTACCTGTGACAATGTCCAACTGCAGGACGTTACTGATTTGAGGGCCGTGGCGAAAGGTCTGGCCGCTAACGCCTGCATTGGAGAGGGTCCCTCCTACGGTGAGATAGAGATAATCAGTCCAGGATCGAGGCGCGAGGCCAACTTTCAATGATTCTATCAGCACGTCTGCCCACAGTTCTCCCGCTGCGACATCTGCATACTTGTTGTGGATTTGAATGCCTCTGAGAGCGCGCATATCGATGACAAGGCCATTGGGTGCCCGTGCCTGCGCTTGTCCATAGATGGAATGCCCGGCTCCCTTGGCGGCCACGGTGAAGTCAAGCTCGTTCGACATATACACAGTCCTCAGAAACCCGGCTATTTCCTCTGCTTCGAATGGGCGAAATATAGCCGCCGGTTTATGATGAAAAATACCACCAAAGTCCACAGCGGCAGAGGCGGTGTCGACAACGGAGAGATGCGGACTGTCGACCAGTTTGTCTTTCTCAAATCCACTGAAGTCGAGTCCAGTGGACGCAGGGCTCTGCATGGGCTTACAGGGAGCCGAAATAGACGACAGCAGCCCCATAAACACCATCCAAAAAATGCTCCTGATTCGTCCCATGCAAATCAAATCATACCAATAACTCATCTCAAGACACAAAAATGCGGGCAGGGATGATTGCGGCTTATATCAGAGAGTGTGCAGGCGGAAAGGGAAAAGAAAGAGGTTGAGATTTCGAGCCTGCAAAGGGACGATCCTGTGGGGTCCCTGGGGCCAGATATTATACCTGAACTTCTGGAATAATGGCAGACATCCGCGTCCTTTTCCCCCTAATCAATAGCCTATCCCTATTCCCATGCGGTAATCCAACAACTGTTTTGTCCAATACAGCAAATAAAGGTGCAGGTGCAGGTGCAACCGCATATGCTTATCCCCCTAAGCTCTAACTATGCAAAAATTCCACAGAAGAGCGAATAAAAGATGTTAGGTATACATATGTTTCAGTAATGTATAGAGATATGTTAGGTATACGTATGATTCAGCAATGTTGAGAGCGAGAGTGAGACGCATATAATTAACCCCCAAGTGTTTAAGAGACCTAACAGTGGAATGGTGAGAAAGAGAATGAGGCAGAGGCAGAGGACTGTGGAAGAGATTTTTCCCGACTCCCCATGTGCGCGTCTGATATACCTGCACCCGTGCGTACGTTGCTCGTCGCCACACAACACAAATGATCGCTATAAAAAGCTGCCGCAGCCTACACTGTTCCGACACTCAGAAGGCTACAGAATAAATCTCTGAAATGTAAAGACTTCACACTATTCAACTTGTCTCGCAGCTAATGAATAAATAGGTATAGCCTAGATAGGCATTAACTTCCTTGTCCCTGCGATCTACAGCCCTACAGCCCTCCAAATCACACTTCGTTTTCGCATTGAAAGAGGTAAGGGCGAAAAGCACGTGGAAGTCGTCCCACACTGCTACGCAATCAAGGATTTTTCTCTGAGATGGAGATTCGAATCGCAGTGGCTAGATTTTGTGAAAAGGATTTTTAGTACTGGCTAGACCCACCCGTCTCATTCCATGTCCCCTCTAATACCTTTTGAATTTTAGTCATTTCGTTGTAACCACTCTGAGCTAATACCTCCTCCTCATCTTCTTCCTCTCTTCCATCTTCTTACTCACTCTTCATGCACTAGTCCAAATTCTGACACGCAGAGTACCACCTTGATCACGCGCATGACCATTGCCATCCATTAAAACCACACCATTGACAACATATTCACCTCGTCTTTTTTGGATCTACTTTGCCTCTTTCCTCGGTGGAATCTGCTACAAGTACCCTTTTTTAAGTTTTTAGATTTCCTTTTCCTCGAAAACCCAAGGCCAGGAACTGTTCCATTCAATTTGATCTCACACAATCCCACCAACCACCTTTAAATCTTAGAAACGTAAGGCTTCCATCCTTTCTTCCAAATTGAAATCATGTTTAACATGTACAGCTTCTCTCTCTCTCTCTACCATCATCTTCACGGGCTTTGTTCCAAGTGCTTTGAAAGAAAAAAGTTTGGTGACTGGGACAGGTGCTTCTATAATTGGTAAGCATAATTGAATATTCAGCACTCTAGTGCTACCTAGTGCGTATGTGGAAAAGAGTTTAATCATGTTGGCTGAAATCCAGAAATTCCAGCCATGAATCCAAGTTGGTTACAAATTAAATCCTTCCATGGAATAATAATAAAGGTGAATGTGATGGATAAGATAAAATCCAACCAGGAATGGATTCAGGATCACGCTTACATTTAATAGAGAGATGGTCCCCTAGATGATTCACTAGATGGTCCCCAAAACAGTTTTTGTCATCATCTAAAATACGTTTAGAGGCGAGCAAGGTTATCATGGTGGACGGAGAAATCCATCCTTGAAGTCTAGATTATTATATTCACTTTATACAATTGTACTTAGTTTACAAAGGGTGATAATTGTAGGGAATCAAAACACATGCAGGACTGTGACAATTAAAGAAGATAAATATAGTATTTAGAGTTCATCCAGTTACATGATTTATTAATAATGTAAACAAAATAATGATTGATTAAAAAGAAACAAATCTTTTAGTCAAAGATGTGTTATTGGCAATCTTGAAATTAAGATTTTGACTCTCAGAAATTTCTTTGTTTAAAGTATTGCTTCATATTCAAAATCTCTTATCAAATTCAATAAAATCTATTTTGAGTGTCATAATATTATTTAGTATTATATCAAGGCAATTCTTGAATATTGATTCAAAGAAGCAAACCTTAACCACATATCTATTTGAGTAATTTTTTACAATTGATCCACCAAAGTTAATCTTTGAGCGACATGTGTCTACATTGAAGGAGCACCACCCTTTTTGAATATTATTTTGTAACTTCTAGAACCAAAGCTAAATAGAATGGAATGTATAGATTTTTTGTGTCTACTAGAGATAATGGTCTTGAGGAATTTCTCTCATACTACTTCAAAAGCCCCTATTAGCCCAAACCAACCAAAGCATGTCATGTCACTATGTTAAGAGTAAACTAAAATTAGTAGTAATAACTTGTCAAATCTAAAATCAAGATCCAATTAAATCAAAATCTAAGTAATTTAGCATCTACAAGATCCTTCAAGAACATTCATTTGTAAATTCTAGAACCAAAATTCTAAGATAGCTTTTAAAGAAATTATTGGGTTTGCAAGAGAAATTAGGCTCCAAAGAAAAGTATTGAAATTGTTTCAATAGCTTGAGAAGTTTGAGTGCAAACTAACCAAATTTTGCCACATGTTACCCCATACCATTGTAGGATTATGAGATATTACATTATAAATTTTGGAACTAAAACTAAATAGACCATACTTCATAAATTTTTCATGTTCATCAAAGGTAATGGTCTTAGGAAAATATTCAAACTACTCCAAAAGCCCCTAGTGTCCTAGGCCAACCAAAGCATATCATGTGCCTACATTAGAGTAAGCCAATATTTAAAGTAATAACTTGTGAAATATAGAACTAAGATCTAGTTAAGTCAAATTCGAAGCAACTTCACTTATATAGGATCATTCAAGAATAGTCATTTTTTTAATCCTAGAACTAAGAAGCTAAGTTAACCAACCTTTTAAGAAATTCTTAGTCCTACACTTGAGCAATATGGTTTTGAAGTCTAAGAATAATCAAATCATTTGAAACTCTTAAGAAGTATGAGTCTAAACTAACTAGATCTTGACAAGTCTTAGCTCAAATTATTGTAAGATAATATCACATGTCTATTGCATATAGAGCCCAAGTCTAATTTAAGAAGGTAGAAGTTATCTAGAGAGATTAATCCAATGGATTTCAAAGCTATTTAATTCAAATGAAAGGCCCTTTTGTGTTTGGAAAAGTTCTTGGTGAAATATCTATGTGCAAGATTTTGTTCCTATGTGAAGGATGAAAACAACTAAAATCGAACAACAAAAAAATTCAAACAAACAATTGGATAAGGTGAAAAGAAGTTCAAATACATATAAAATTTAGCAATGAAACTATAGAGAAGGGGTATTCACTACTCACGAGTTCTCTTCATTTAGAGAGCCTCACAAAGAAAACTTCCCTAAACTACCTCAAGGAACAACAATGAGAGTTATGGAATCATAAAGAGCAGGTCACAAATATTTTCTAGATAGACTGACAAGCTCTTGGCCAAAAGACGACAGCGTAGGATAAAGATGACAGCGCGATGCACTGGCATTTCGTACAGACCAAAAAGTGAGAATATCACAGAAAATGAAAAAGTGACTACTACTATTCTAATTGCTAAGGACTTCCAGAAAGTGATAGAACTAAAATAAAAGTGAAGTAGAAATGATAGAGATAAGGAGAAGAAAGGAAATTCTTACAACCATGCAAGTGATGAAACCTCCAATGAATGAATGTCTTCAAAACCTACATGTGTAATATCTGGAGAAATTGTTGGGGCTGTATAGGGGATTTCCTCAGTCAAACCCCCATTTTGGTGTTCCCACCTCCACAAACAACTAGATAGAAAGAGAGAGATGAACTAAAATGGAAAAAGTGTGTGGTGAAAACGAAACCCGCTTCAAGAGTAGAAGTCGCACCACCAAGTATGAGTGATAAAAGCAATCCCCACTTGAGTAGGAGAACTAATATCACAAAAGAGGTGATAAAATCAATCCCCACTCAAGGAGAAGAACCTATATCACAAAGTAAAAATTCCATAGAAAGGAGATATGGAATCCTATGATGCTCACAAGCATGAGATAATGGTGGTAGATGTGAGAGCCAAGACGACTACAAAGGGTGTTGTAAGAGCTTGAGAATGCTGCAAAGAGGGCTTGAAAAGGTGCAAGAATATTGGTGTAGCAAGCTATATGAAGTTGTGCAAGCAAGAGTTGGAGAGTAGAAGGTTAAATCCAAAGGTAGAGAGGAGTTAGAGGAGCAAATGAATTGAAAAGATAGCATTTAAGGAGAGAAAGGAAGCAAAAAGAAGCTTTCCCGGGTGGTTACAACGCATTTCGAGTCGTTACCACCGACCAAAGGAGTGACAAGTGTCAAACATGCATGGAAATGGCCGTTTGAACATTGAAACATCACAGGACGCTAGCACAGTGTGCAAATGTCCATGTGGTGCGCTAGTGTTTGGACATGTCACACTACAAAACAACAAGAACAAGAAGAGTATAAGGGCTAATGTAATGATGATGCACAAGGATAGCTGCTGAAAAGGGGTGCTAAGCATCCTAAGAAAGGAAAAACACTGATGCAGGGCTAAAATGAGCCTACACAAGATGCTAAGGGAGTGGACACTAAAGTGGATGCAAGAATGTATGTGAAATTGCAAGGGCTGCAAGGGCTAATATGCACACTAAAGGAAATCTACTAAACATAAATAATATCATATGCCAAAAGGATACTGTAGAGGAAGCAGATAACTCTTCAAGCCAAAGCAACAGGCCCATAGGCTGAAGACCTACAAAATAAATGCATTAGAAAAGAAATACCTGCACTAGACAACAATGTTAGCACAAAAAAAACTAAAGGATTTGAGTCAGCAAAGTGAAAGAGACCTCAATGTAGAAGGTTGTCTTAGTACCATGTGTTGTCCCCAAATTAAGAAATAACACATAGACGAATTCTAAAACAAAGAGAAGAATGTAAGGATTGATCACTTCAACAGAAGAATGCACCCAAAAGTTAGGAAAGCAACCTATGTCGAAGAGAGAAAGAGCATAGACTCAAGATGAAGAAGATACAAATCTTCAATCTAGTATATACAAAAGAGAAGAGAAGAGAATTTATGAAAGTAGGCACTTCAGAGGCCCACAAACCTGCAAGGAAGGTGTCCTCCAAGATCTCTCACATGAAGGATACCTGAAAAAACACCTTAAAGAACCATAGACCTGCAAGGAAGGTGTCCTCCAAGATCTCTCACATGAAGGAAACCCCAAGAAAGGACCCTACAAACCCGTAGACCTATATGGGAGCAACCCCCAATATCTCTCGCATGGAGGAAGCTCAGAAGAAGTTCCCTAATAGACCCGCAGACCTATAGGGAGGTATCCCCCAAGGTCTCTCATGTGGAGGAAACCCAAGGAAGGGGACTCCGCAGAGTCGGTAAGTGGCTTCACAGGTGCACTTACAAAGCAACATGTTTACCTATAGATAGAACATGTCTGAAAGTGGCCATGTAGACAATCAATAAAATTGGAAGGATTTCAAAGGGATCCATTGGGAACCCTCCAAAAGAAGAGGGGTCCACTCGAGGGATGTGTTATTTGAAAGGCAAGGTCTAGTCAGGCTTCCCCCAAGCTAGACGCCAATGAATTCATTTGAGAGACAATCTTTCAAAGGGGGTCCCTCAGGAACCCTTCAAAAGAGAAAGGGGTCTGCTAGAGGGACGCTTCATTTGAAAGATAGAGAAAAGAGAGGGGGTCCTTAGGACACGCATCTCCAAAACCAGTTATCACTGCCCCCAACATACAAGAGAGGAGAACTATGAAAGATAATTAGAACATACATGATAGAGGTAAACCTCGATATCACTTGTCATTTGGAGAAGAGGCAGGTGTATCAACAAATAAATGAGTGATGGAACCTGAATCACAAAGTTGTTGTATTTTATCCTTCAAGGCCTTACATTCACTAGTGGAATGGCCAGGCACTCAATGGTATGCACAAAAATAATTTTTTTCTTTATCACATTCATGAGGGATTTCTTGCATGTAGGAGAAGGAAGAGTGATTAAGCAGGATTTTAGAAGCCACAACAAAATACACTCTTGTTCAGATAAAGGATGAGGAGCGGGAAGCAACCCTTTCACTTGTGGAGAAAGACTCGACTGCTCATAGGAAGAAGACATGAAAATAAAAGACAAAGGAAGAATATTTTCAACAGAATGAGGTTGAGAAAAATTCATGTCACTCAACCATGGATTCCGTTTATATTGTTCATTCAAGCAACCAAGCCAAAAATTATGCTTACGAGGTGTGAATTCTATAGGGACCTGAATGCCTTGTTCATTACGCCCACAACCTTTACGCCCATAACCGTATTTAGAGGCAAGCCTAAAGCGGGGGCCACAACGTGTTTGCAAATCTCAAAAAGGAGTATCTTCATAGAGAGAATCATTCCAATGGGGATTATGCTCCTCTATGGAACCTCCATCATTCTTTTTAATAGGACTGTCAACATCATCCTCTTTAGTAGAAGTGTAATCATCTTCCTCAAAAGGAGGATCTGCACTAGGAACATTACAATTTATGTTCACAATATCTACAATACAGAAGAGTAATCATCTTTGATAGTGGGTTTGGATGATGTTATCAGAAGATCTAAGTGGATTAGGTCAAATTTACACCCTCCAACAAAGGATTTTGTAAAGTCCAAAGAACCCAAATCATTAGCAAGACATGCATTCTTTTGAGGAGTAGACTTGGGATTTCTTATTTCAGAAGGATCTTCTTCAAGGACATCTATCTTGAGAGTATCCTTTGAAGTAGGTACTACTGGAATAAACATCAAAATAGTGGAAGACACTAGAGGAATAAGAGTAGGCACAACTGAGACCTAACCAATAGCTACCATTTCACATAAGCGTATAGCCTTAGGATCAGCCTTGACTATAATGACTTGATTATTGCAAATTATGAACTTAATAGATTTATGCAAGGTAGATGGGACTGCACCCATAGCATGAATCCACAGTCTACCAAGAAGAAGGTTATAAGGTAACTTTTCTAACATAACATATACAAGGGTAGGTACAATAATGGGTCCCAACCTCAAAGGAATGACTATAGTGCCTAGGGCTTATCGACCAACATTATTGAACCCACAAATGTCAATAGAAGAAGCATTAATAGAAGATGAATCAACATTAATCTTAGGAAATAGATCAATGCTACATACATTAAGCATTGAACCAACGTCAAGGAGAGTATGTCTAATGCTGATATTATTAATGTTAACTATAATCATTAAAGGATCTGCTTGCTTATGTACTTCTAGAGGCAGGAGCTCCTATGGATAAAATGTAATATTCGATGAATCCACATGAATATAAGCTATCAATGCATCAAAATTTATCGACCTAGCAAAAGAAGGAAATATAATCTTTTACAAGGCTTCCTGAAGCATACCTTGGTAAACCAGAGCAAACTAAAGCAAGTCCCATAGTGAGATCTTAGCCGGAGTAACTTGGAGTTGCTCGACAAGATTGTAATCACTAGGTACTTCAGTCATAGGTTTAGGAGTTGAAGGAAGACTTGGTTGTTTATTCATTCTACTCTCATAAGTATGGGCTACCACTCTATAAGAGGGATCCATACGAATATCACGAGAATCACCATCAAATGGAACTCCATCAATAGAACAAATCCTTTTAGGAGGAGTAGTTGGAGTCACGCAAATGACTAGTCTCTTAGGCCTTTGAGAGGCAACAGAGACATAGATAACATTTACAAAATCATCACAACTAGTAGAATAATTATTTGAAGACATTCTCAACATCAATCCAAATAGGATCAAATGTGGAAGGAGGTTCATCATTCACTGATGCATCATCTCTAGAGGAGAGCACATCAGAATAGATAAGATATTCATCATTCAAAAATGAAACGTCTCTAGAAGAGAGTGCATTGGATGGTATAAGAGATTCATCATTCATGAATGTATCATCTCCAAAAGAGATTGCATTGGAATGAATAGAAGGTTCATTATTCACAAATGCATCATCTCTAGAAGAGAGTGCATTGGCATGAAGAGAAGGTAGAGTAACATTAAGAAAGGTATCAATGATTTTGTCTTCTTGCAACAAGATATCCTCTAAAGCAAGAGGACTTTCGTGAGAAGGATCAAAGATACCAAGTGACATGGGAAAAGCTAAGTCACCATCACATGCATGAAATGGAAAATCATTAACATTTTGAACAAAATTATATACTGAACTAATAAAACAAGATATTAAATTCATTACGATTTTTTCGGTATTTTCTATGTTCTAGTAATTCACATTTTCAGAGGTCTTTGGAGCAAAATTTGAGGTCAAAACTTGCATCGGCCCCTAAAATTTGGCTATTGAAGGCATAATATTTTAGGGTCTAAACTAGCTCTTTAGAAGACCTTTCCAATGGTGCAAACGGTTTTGAATTCTGAGCACCGAGTCAAAAGTTATGACCCAGCAAAGTAGGGCTAAATAAATTCCTAGTTTTTTTTTAAAAAACCCCTCGTTCGCGTTAGGTTCACCAAAATGTAGAGAAGGGGATTCACTACTCATGAGTTATCTTCATTCAGAGAGCCTCATGGGGTGAACTACCCTAAACTACCTCAAGGAACAATAGTGAGAGTTATGGAATCAGAAAGAGTAGGTCACAAAGATTTTTTGGATAGACTGACAAGCTCTCGACCAAAGGACGACAACGCGGGATATAGACAACAATGTGGCGCACTGACATCCCAGAGGCACCCTGGCATCTCGTACAGACCAGAAAGTGGGAATGTCATAGAAAATGACAAAGTGACTACTTCTATTCTAATTGCTAAGGACTTCTAGAAAGTGATAGAACTGAAATAAAAGTGAAGTAGAAATGATAGAGATAAGGAGAAGAAAGGAAATTCTTACAACCAAGCAAGTGATGAAACCTCCAGTGAATGAATGTCTTCAAAACCTACATGCATAATATCTGGAGAAATTGTTGGGGTTGTATAAGGGTTTTTATTAAAAAGGCATAGGAAAACTAAGAGAGGGGGTGAATTAGTTGTCACCAAATTTAAACTCAAAACTTCAACACTTATCAATTTCACAACCATATTGTTTTGTTATTAAGTATGAACATGAAATGCAAGTAATAGAAAGCAAAATCAACACAATGAACACTAGATTTTATGTGGAAAACCCAATGAGGGAAAAACCATGGTGAGGATTAACTCACAATATAAAGAGATAGCAAAACTGAATACAAAGGCTCACTACCTAGAAGAGGACTCACCGTCCACATACAAAGGCTCACCGCCTACAGAAAGGAATCACTTTCCAATAGGGAGGCTCACTACCTACTAATACAAAAGAAAGAAAAAGATCCACCACATCAATTTACACACATCCACAACCTTGATTAGAAGATTGAAAAAACCTTCAGCTCACTACCTTTAGGAATCTAACACAATGAAGTATTGTTGCCTCAACTCACTTTCGCACACTTCTACTCTTTTATTTATGGCTTACTTCATTACTTTGCATCACTCAATCCTTTGCAATTCAACTTGTATTTATACCATCTTCAACCTTAGAAACTTTCTCCAAGGTTGGCCACATAAGCTTCATTTCATAAATTCAAATTAGGTTGGAAACTCAACATTCCCACAATCGAAAGGAATGAGAGTGGACCAATAAAACACTTAACCAAGAGCAAAAATAATTTCTTGGATCAACCACATGCTTCCTTAATTAAATTTTATTCTTCATATGAAGTGTAAACATCAGGTTGACCAAACCTAATGAAAACACAAATAAACATTGATGTACATGCTTTCCAACAAGAAGATAACACACGAAAAATACAACACACTTCATTATGCATTAGAACACATCTCAGGTTCATTTAGATACATCTGCAACAAGTGCAACAACCTTTAAACATTGAACTCCTTCCATCAGTCCATCTGGACTGTGCAAACATATACAACTTTGAAACTTAACTTCTAGATCACCAAACCACACAAATCTTTGCCAAAACCAAGAGAACACCATTATAAGATACATTCCAGATCCGTAAGATCTAAAATAGAACAACATAGGACTATAGAGAAAAACCATTTCTCCTAGTCCACAGAAAACCAACTCTGCCAGAACAATTCACACACTGGTGAACACAACTTTTACATTCCATCAAACCAAAATCTACAGATCAGTATATATCACCAACAAATTATCAACAACAAATCTTCAGATCCACACAAGCATAGGATCAACACAAGAGAAATGTGAAGCACATACCAGAGCACACTCTGAACACATACATAACTTTGAGTTCACTCTTTATTAATTTTCTCAAAAGCACTTGGAAACCCATCATTTCAGTACATCTACAACATCATAAAGATAGCTCCATGTACTCACAACATCTCAACTATACATGCACAATCTATAACATATTGAACGGTGTTGACATCAATGACAACATTAATGACAATACCACCAAACTTTCCCATACTTGCAACAATCTCCCTCTTTGTCATTGATGGCAATAGGGTATGTGAGATCATGGTGTACCAAAAAGTGGCATATTTGTAGGGTATGTGGTCACAACTTTTTTTCACCCAAAATTAATGAAACTTAAAAGGGTTTTAGAGGAGATTCTCAGCTTTCCAAAAATATAAATTATGATTTAATTTGAATTTAATAAATAATTATTATTCATTTTCTATTAGAATTACGACTAAAGTCCCTGATTGATAGGCTGATTGAAAAACATCTATAACTTTCAAACGGTATCATATTTTTGAATCTGAAACATGCTACACATTCTATGCTTCACATACTATAGGATTAAAAAGAAAAATTAAATTTCATGAAGTTTTGACCAAGTTAAGGTGGTCGGATAGGACAGTTTTTATATTTTCTAAAGTTGTAATAAAAAATTCATAATTAATTATTTACTTGGAAAAAAATTACAAAAAAATATGCATCACATCCAGACATGAGTCCTCTACTTATATATAAAATCTTACAAAAAAATATTATCATTTTATTATGGTTAGGGTGGTCCATTTACACCTACTCTTATTTTTTCCCTGAAATTTAAGTACTACTACATTGAAATTTCAAATTTTCACCAAATAGATTTTATTTATTTTAAATAAACCTAGTATTTTAGAAACTACATTCAATTTTCTACAAATTCTATTCTTACATATTTTTGAAATAATATAGATAACTTATTCAAATATTTATGTCAAGTTGCCTAATACTGATTTTCTGAATTTTTGCCACTCTATGGGCCTATTTTTGCATGATGATCCCACATACCCAACACATGATGTGAAAAACCATCAAAGACAACAACCTAAACAATATTCCGGGAGAATATCTTTTCTTCCTTTTCTTCTTTTTCTTACTATTTTTCACATGATTTTCTCTCCTCCTTTGACATCAATGGAAAAGATCAAAAACTTTGATTACTCCCCCTTAGGAGTACACCCATTTAACTCATATTACAACAATGAAAGACTTTTCTACTCCCCCTACGAAGTAGACCCATTCGTCAATCTAGATAAATGAAGGATTTTTAAATTCACTGGATTGATGCACCTTCATGTGCACCTAGTTCGAAGGGCCAATGACCCCCAACCTCTCCCTAAGATACTCAAAAGAATCCTTTGGAAGAGCCTTAGTAAATATATCTACAATTTGTTCCTTTGTTGTCACATACTCTAGCCTAACTTCATTCTCCAACACTTTTTCTCTCAGGAAATGATATCTAATAGATATGTGTTTTGTTCTTAAATGCATCGCCAGATTCTATGAAATGTTTATAGCACATGTGTTGTCACAAAAAATAGGAATAGGCTCATCACATATCACTCCAATGTCTTTTAGATTTTGCTTCATCCACAAAACAACAATATATGCCTCTGCAATGGATAAAGAAATCGAGTCTTATTTCTTACTCAACCAAGAAACCAATCTTCTGCCAAAAAAGAAAGCACCTCCACTAGTACTCTTCCTGTCATCCACACAACCAGCCCAATATGCATCAGTATAAGCACTCAAGTTGAAATCAACACCCTTATGATACCATAATCCATAATCCGGTGTACCTTTATGATATTTAAATGTCTTCTTTACTACTGTAACATGTGCCTCTTTAGGATCTACTTGAAATATGGAAACTAAACATATTGCATGCATAATATCTGGCCTAGTAGCAACAAGATACAAAAGCCCACAAATCATAGATCTGTATTTGCTCTGATCGGTTTTAGAAAATTCATCATCTTTACTCAGCTTACATCCAGTTACCATAGGAGTACTAACAGGTTTGGAGTCATCCATTCCAAACTTATTCAATAGTTCTTTTACACACTTAGATTGTGAAATGAATATCTCTTTATTAGTTTGATTTACTTGAAGACTAAGAAAGAAATTCAACTCATCAATCATGGACATATCAAATTATTTTTGCATTTCTTCTGCAAATATTTTGCACATTCCTTCATTTCCACCAAAGATGATGTCATCAACATATACTACTACTATCAACATTTTGTTAGCTTGCATTTTGAAGTAAAGATTGCTATCAGCAGAGCCTTTGTTGAAACCTTTCTTTGTCAGGTATATATCCAATCTTGCATACCAAGCTCTGGGAGCTTGTTTTAGTCCATACAATGCCTTCTTCAACTTACAAACTATATCCAGTTTTTCATATAACTAAAATCCTTTAGGTTGTTCCTGTTGGCATATGGCTTCTAGTGTTATCATTGATGGCAACCGAAGTCATTATTTTGGTTTGCAAATTAGGATTTGCTCATATAGGTAGGAAAAGTAGAGAACAATGTTCTACTAGTAGAAAGCAGAAAGAACAAGGTATTTGGTTAGTTAGTTGATCTGTATGCTTCACCGGATCATCAGTTTGAACTATGGATCCCCAGGATAGATTGTTGAGAATATATGTTATCTTACTATTAAGTTTTGTGATGTTTCATTAATCGGTGTACGAGCTTGGAGATCCAGCAGGATGTTTTTCTGTTTATTTTCTCTTTATGGCTGACCTAGTGAATGTCACATGTCATGGATGTATACGGAGTAACTGTTTAATTGTTTCTTGTGTTGGTTATTTTGTTTTGGGTCATAGCTA
Organism: Sequoia sempervirens; assembly: GCA_007258455.2. Lineage (NCBI taxonomy): Eukaryota > Viridiplantae > Streptophyta > Pinopsida > Cupressales > Cupressaceae > Sequoia > Sequoia sempervirens. The sequence goes on from VDFB02000003.1 coordinate 427,695,790, forward strand.
TAGTCTAGCCGACTTGTGTGGTTGCGCATTAAATATTTCTCATGATTTGAGCTGACATGTGGAGAGTAGTTTTTATTTTATTTGAAGCCGACATATTGCAATTGAATTCTTGCTAGTAGAAATATATGCAAGTTCGGGCAATTCATTTTGGTGTACGAGTGGGTGAATAGAGTAGAGCAGATGCATGTGCAAATATCAGAAGGGAAGTTGAGTGAATTTTTCTTGTGTAGAAGAGGATTTTGTGAAGCGAATAAAGGTAGAGTAGAGATAAGTGTAGAGTCTGATAGAAGCTTTAGCATTTGATTCATGTGCTTCACCGGAACTGAAACTAGGCATTTGTAGATGCTATCTTCTCAGTTTGACATTTTGTTGTAATCACAAACATTTTGTAAGGTAGTGAGCCTTCCTTATTTTGAGCAGTGAGCTCTAGGTAGTGTGCCTGAATGCATGTGCATTCCCTTTTCTTCATACTTTTAATAGAGTATATAAATTGTTGATTAATCTCCACCGTGGTTTTTCCCCTAATAGGGTTTCCACGTAAAAATCTTGGTGTTATGGTGTTCTGATTGTTTCTTTCATGTACGTGCATCTTTACTTCTGTTTAAATGTTGTAGATGGTTTATAATCTGAATCAAAGTTTAGAATATTGTTGAACACTGATTCAGGCCCCCTCTCAATGTTCCTTGAGTCCAACAATTGGTATCAGAGTAGGTTCCTCTATAGGAAGTTTAACAACTTGAGGTGGATCTTGGATTGCAATGGACTTTGGTGGTTTTCAACAACAACTTATGGTGGCACTTGATGATCTTTATCAGTGTAAAGTAGTAGTCATGGAATTAAAAGCAAATCTTGTGGACATGCTGAAAAATTCATTCAATCATTAAAGGATAAAATCAATGAGTCAAGAGAAAAGAGGAAGGAACTTTGTGATCAGCTGAAGCAAAAATAAAACAAAAACTTGGAAGATGTTCACCTAAATCAGACGCTAAAAGAGATAACTGAAGAATGTGAAAAACTTGCTAGGAACAATGCTACTCTAAAGCTTGAGATGGAATATGTGGTGATGAAGTTAACTAAGGAGATTGAAGAAAGAAAGGAGAATGAGGAAAATTTGGCCCAATCTTTAAGAGAAAAATCTGAAGAATGCAATAGAGTTAATAGTGGATTCATTCAGTTGGAGATTAAATTACATCAATCTAGAAATACTGAACAAGAGCTTGAAAGACAGATAGTTATTCTTAGAGATTAACTCACTACTAAAAATGAGTACAAGGAGAAGTTCAAGATCAGTTCTACTAAGATTGATGAGCTGACTAAAGGACAGAAGGAAGCAAATAATAAGCGAGGCCTTGGCTATTAGAAAGGTGAAAGCTTCAGATCTGAACATAAGGATTCTAGAAAGAACATTTAGATGAACAAAAGTAGAAGATATCCAGTAAGACAACCCAATGCTCAGAAGTTTAATGGTTATTGCTTTTCTTGTAATAAATTTGGTCATAGGGCTTCTCAGTGTAGAAGTAAAATAAATTCAAGCAATCCATCATTTCCTGGTCAATGTTTTAGTTGCAATAAGTTTGGTCATAAGTCAATTGAGTGCAAAAGTATGTCTGTCAGTGTAAGCAATGTTAAATGCTATACCCGTGGAAGATTTGGGCATGTTGCTAATCAATGCAGGTCAAAGGGGAATCAATGGCATGAATGGTCTAGACAAAGAAATCCAGTATGTTACATTTACAATAGATTTGGTCACATTGCAAGATTCTGCATGAACAAAAGCATGGATAGAAGAGGTCTGGTATACAAAGGAAGAATTTCATAGAAAGATGATAAAGGAAAAGGGAAAGTGACAGTGGAAGAAATAAGAGATCAAATGAAGAAAACATGGGTGAAGAAGAGTGAATCTGATGAAGGAAATAAGCTCGCATCAAAAGTAGCCTTTGGTAATTCCTTTGCAAATTGATCTCAGGTCATTGGCTTAGGGAGAGTTTTTTCAAGAAAAATCCTTTGTCCCCTTGTTAGTAGTTGGCATCAGAATGCAGGGAATTTTTAGTAGTTGTGCTATCAGTCTACAAATATGTTTGTGATTACTTATGCAGAAAACTAAGATCTAGAAGGTCCGCGAATGGATTGTTCTCTTGTTGCCTGAGAAAATAGAGTAACTAAAACTCCTAGGGAAAAACATTTAATGTGGAAAAAAGGTTAGGTGTGCAAAGCTATAAAAAGGTATTTGGAACCCTCATTTGTCACCTTGCACTGAAGAAAGAACAAAAGGAGAGCTTTTGTAGCAGAATTTTGAAGGAGTCAAGTAAATTTGGTGGCAAATTCATTAGGTATTTCTGATCACTTGTTGAATTTCTAATTTTGTGCTCAGTAGAAAAACCTATTTGGTATGAAAAGAAAAATGAAACAAATCAAAGGAATTGTGAATCTAGATGAATATAGTAGTAGAAAGATCAAGGATGTGAGAAATTTGTTGGCGACCGATGGATTGAAGTGGCTTAAAGGTGTGAAACATAGAAGTTTGGACATTTGGAATGAGTTCCTTATTTTGTCAACATGGAAATTTTTAGGTTTATCTTGAACAGATTGAACGAGGACATTCTAACCTTGGATAAACCCTATCTTATTTCGAAGGATGTGATTAGAAATCTAACTGGTCTATGCAATGATGGGGATATTCTGAAAAAGAAGTCAATTCAGAACAAGGAAGTTGAAACCCTAACCAGAGTAACATGAGATCAAAGGGCACTGGTAATTTCAACAATCAAAGATCTGATAACAAGGTACATTGCACATGGGATTTCATACAAAATTTTCTTCAGAAACAGGGAAGGCACAACCTCAGCAGGTGCAGTTTACATATCTCATAAAATAATAAGGGAGGATCAAGACTTTGACCTGTGTAATTTTCTAAAAGATCAATTGATGGAGAATGTGCAATTAACAAAGGATGCAGATTACCCCTTTAGGTTTAGTACTTTGATCATATGTATCATGATGTATTTTCTGAATTGTTTGCCTTAGATCGATAATGTGGTATGGAGGGAAAATGAACCAGTTTGTAAGCAAATTTTTGAACATTTCAATACTCTGGAAAATTTTGAGCAAGTTTATGCAAATTTATTTAGAGAGTTTCTAGGAAAGTTTGGAGAAACTATCATTTCCTTTTTGGAAAAAGCACTTGAAGTTGGATCATCTTTCGATAAAATAGAAAGGAAGTAGAAAAGAGCCCTAGAATTTGTTGATGACACTCCTCCAGCACACAAGTCTCTTAAAATTGAATGAAAAGGCAAAGAGCAAGTAATTTTGGATATACCAGATGAATATTCTGATGAGTACACTCTAAGGGATGAACTGAAATTAGTTGAACCGAGTGTGATAATAGTAGAAGCAAGTGAAGAAGAAGGTGCTTTAGTCAAAACAAAGATATTGCAAATTGTTCAAGAAAAAGATGGGATGCAAAAGATTGCTAATATATGGTTAGACAAACCCTCATATTAGCAGGACCTGATTAAGAGCACTCTAGGTAGTTACTTTGTGCATGATAACATTGAGTTGGAAAGTTTGCAGAATGTACTTCCTAAAGAGTTGATTGAATGTATTAGGGAAACTATGGCCCCTAAGTCTCATGATAAGAAAGAGTAAGAAATAATTTTACATTTGAAGGAGTAGTTCAGGCTATCCCTTACCAAATTAAAAAGGAAAATGAATGTGTTGAGACAACGTATAAACTCAATAAATAAAATCTTCAATTACTGTCTTCATTGGCCTCATGTAGTTGGGAAATACAAAGATAAGGTGGACAGATTGAAAGTTAGTTAAACAAAATTGGTCAAGATTATAACATGTTTCAGGATCAGGAAGGTAGAATAAAGAAAAGGATTCATGAGTTGTAGATTGAGCATGCAAAAGTTCACTTTTCCAGAAACACCCTTGTGGGAACTTTCTAGAAAGTGAAGGATTTAACTGAATGCAGATTGGAGTAGCTAATTGAAGTGCTGAAGAAAGGAGAGAAATTAGAAGGAACAATCACAATTCCAGAATCCCTCATCTAGATCATCAACCGAACACCAAAAAACAAAAGCTTGATCATAATCATTGGGATTGTAGTAGATTCTTGGAAGAAATTTCTTTCGAAAATGAAAGATAAGTATAAAATAATTTTATGACTTGTGCAACAATTGTAGTTCTTCAAATTTTCTAAATTAGCAAAGGGAGAGAGAGAGAGAGCAGTAAATTTTTTGTCATTGATGTCAAAGGGCGAGAGAGTGTAGTGAAAAATACCTTGACATTCTAAGGGGGAGTAGTGCTTTGAAAGAGAGTTGTGTTTTGAAATTTTGAGCTTTGGCAACATAATCTCTTGGTTTCGACACTTAGTCATTTTTCACTAAGTGTTGCCATCAATTCCAAATGGGGAGATTGTTGGCATATTGCTTCTAGTTTTTTCATTGATGGAAATTGAAGTCATTATTTTGGTCCACAGATTAGAATTTTCTCATAACGGAAGGAAAAGTAGAGAACAGTGTTCTATTGGCAAAAAGCAAAAAGAATAGGGGTGAGTTAGTCAATCTGTATGCTTCACTGGATCATCATTTTGCACTGTGGATTCCTGAGATAGATTGTTGAGCATATATGTTATCTTAATGTTAAGTTTTGTGATGTTTCATTAATCGGTGTACGAGCTTGGAGATCCGATAGGATGTTTTTCTGTTTATTTGCTCTTTATGGCCAACCTAATGAATGTCTCATGTCGCAGATGTATAAGGAGTAATTGTTTAATTGTTTCTTGTGTTGGTTATTTTGTTCTGGTTTGTAGCTATAGTTTATCCAACTTGTGTGGATGCACATTAAAGATTGCTCATGATTTGAGCCAACATGTGGAGAATATTTTGTATTTTATTTGAAGCCGACATATTGCAATTGAATTCTTGTTGGCGGATATATATGTGAGTTCAGGAAATTCATTTTGGTGTGTGGGTAGGTGAATAGATTAGAGCAGATGCATGTGCAAATATCAGAAAGGAAGTTGAGTGAATTATCCTTGTGCAGAAGAGGATTTTGTGAAGCAAATTAAGGCAGAGTAGAGCTAAGTGCAGAGTCTGACAAAAGCTTCATAATTTGATTCATGTGCTTCACCAGAACTGAAACCAGGAATTTGTAGATGCTATTGTCTCAGTTTGACATTTTTTTGTAATCACAAACATTTTGGAAGGCAACGAGGCCTTCCTTATTTTGAGCAGTGAGCTCTAGGGAGTGTGCTTGAATGCATGTGCATTCCCTTTTCTTCATACTTTTAACAAAGTATATAAATTATGGATTAATATCCAACGTAGTTTTTCCCCTAACAGGGTTTCCACATAAAAATCTTGGTGTTATGGTGTTTTGATTGTTTCTTTCATGTGCTTGCATCTTTACTTTTGTTTAAATGTTGTAGATGGTTTATAATCTGAATTGAAGTTTAGAATATTGTTGAACACTGATTCACCCCCCCTCTCAGTGTTCCTTGAGTCCAATAGTTCCATGTATACTTCTTCCTCCAAATTACCATTCAAAAATACCAAATTCACATCCATCTGATATACTTTGAAATCCTTGTGGGCAGAAAATGTCAGAAACAATCTAATAGCTTCCATTCTAGCCACAAGGGAAAAAATTTCTTCAAAGTCTATGCCTTCAACTTGTGAGTATCCCTTGCATACAAGTCTTGCTTTATTTCTTATAACTTCACCAATTTCATTCAACTTGTTCCAGAACACCCATTTTGAACCAATTACATTCTTATTCACAAGTCTAGGAACTAATTCCCATGTCTAATTCTTTTCTATTTGCTGCAACTCTTCTTTCATAGATCTAACCCATGCTTCACACACAGATTTAGGTTCTATTTTAGAGAGTAAATATAGATTTATCGTAGCTACTACTTTACTTCTTGTCTTCACACCTTCACTCTTATCTCCAATTATATGTTCCTCTAGATGATTCTTTTGCACATATTTAGGAGTCTTAACAACATGTTTTGGGTTTTCTTCTTCTTCTTCAATCTATTCTTCTTCTTCTTCTTCCTTATTTTCTTTAGGTACTTGTCCAAAGATAGGATCATCAGGCTCAAATTCACTTATCTCAATGGGTCTATGCATGTCCTCATCAACTTTCACATTAGCACTATCAACAATCTTGCTCAATCTTTTATTGAAGCATCTATATGCTTTGCTAGTAGTAGAGTACCCAAGAAAAATCCCTTCATAACATCTAGCATCAAACTTTCAAATATTTTCATCATCTCTTTTAATGTAACATTTTCTTCCAAATACCTTAAAGTACTTCATAGTAGGAGTCTTACCAGTCCATAACTCAAAAGGAGTCTTTGTTTTGTTGCCTCTAATCTAAACTCCATTAAGAGCATAAACAAAAGTGTGTATTTCCTCTCTCCAGTACACATCTGGTACATTTGATTCTTTCATCATGGTTCTTGCAGCTTCTATACTATCTGGTTTTTCCTCTCAACTACCCCATTTTGCTGAGGAGTTCTTGAAGTAGAAAATTGTGTTTTTTATGCCATGCTATTCAAAAAATGTATTAAATTCACCAAAAGTGAATTCTCCACCTCTATCATATCTCAAACATTTGATTCTCAAGTTCACTTCATTTTCCATTCTTGCTTTGAACACTTTAAACCTGTCCAGAGCTTGAGTCTTCTCTTTAAGAAAAGCAACCCATATCATTCTAGTATAATCATCAATAAGGATCATGAAATACTTGTCACCATTTAGGCTTCTTGTTCTAGTTAGACCATAGAGGTTAGTATGAATTAACTCCAACATTCTAGTAGTAGATTTCTCTTTTCCCTTGAAACTACTTCTTTTTTGTTTCCCCAACTGACAACTTCTACAAATAGTATTAGTAGGCTTTGTGATTCTAGGTAGACCTCAGACAATATCTCTTGAACTAATATTGACTAGATTATAAAAGTTTACATGTCCCATCCTCCGGTGCCACAACCAACTTTCATTGACTTGAGATACAAGGCACTGACCATCAATGCCCTTAAGCTGATAGATGTTTCCATGAGTTCTCCTTTCAACTTCAACCATATCTTCAGATCCTTTTCTAATTTTGCATGTATTATTCTGAAACACAAGTTTAAAAAATTGCTACACATTTGTCCAAAACTCAAAAGGTTATGCCTCAAACCCTTTACATAATATACATTATTAGTGTTGTGAATTCCATCAAAGCTAATTGAACCTTTTCCAACAATCTTCTCTCCTGAATCATCACCAAACATGACCAAACCACCATCATACTTTTCAAGTTTAGTAAACTTAATTTTATCTTTGGTCATGTGATTAGAGCATCCACTGTCAATCACCCAGTAGTCTTCATCCTATCTAGGATGAAAGGAAGTGACCAAAGTACCTTCCATATCATTCTTTTTGTCCTCCTGAACATTCCTTCTTGCACATTTTCTAGGGTTAGCAGACACAAATTTATTCTCCAAAGCTAAATGAAAGCATTCACTATCATCACCCTCATAATCAAATTCATCATTAGAGATTTTGGCTTCTTCTTTAACATAATACAACTTCTTATATTTCTTATCCTTTCTATCCTTATCTTTGTGATCCTTGTTCTTCTTATGTACAACTCTATTTGAACAACTTGAAGCATAATGACCAATATTACCATAACTGAAACATTTAAAGGGAAACATACCTTTATACTTATCAATACCTTTCTTCAACTTCCTGGTAAAATTTTCTTCCAACTCATCAAAACCATCAATATCCGGATTATCCTCAGTCTTTGTTGCTTTAAATTTTGTCTCTGTCTTTTCCTCCTTTCCAAACTTTCTCATCTCAAATGCAGTCAAGGTGCCAAATAGCTCTTCTTTAGTGTATTTCTTAGGATCATACATTTTTTCAATAATTGAGATCTTATCATTGTAACACTCTAGAAGGGTTATTAGGATCTTCTCAATTATATCTTCACCAGTCAGTTTACCCCCTTGATTCCTAACATCATTTGCTACAAGTTCAACCCTCTAGAAATAGCTTGCAAAATCTTCACCTTCTTCCATTTTTAGATTCTCATATCTGTGCTTTTTTGTCAAATTCTTGTTAATTTCACTTTTTCATTTCCTTCATAAAGATCTTCCAACTTCTTCCAAACTTCATGAGTAGTTCCCAAAGAAAGAACCTTAGTTCACTCAGTTTTAGATAGAGCGTTGAAAATAGCATACCTCACCTTCTCATTCTCCTCATAATCAAAAAACTCATTTGTAGTGGTAAGACCACTCGTCAAAGCTATATACTTCATCTTAAAATACTTCTAGGTCTTGTAACCAAGAGAGATAATATATCCTCTCATCTACATTTTCTAGTCACTATAATCAGATCCATTGAACATAGGGATCACCAACTTATGTGCCATCAGATCTTCCTTAAGCGGTTAAGCTCTACACCAAGGAACCAAAGCTTTGATACCAGTTGATAAAAAGATGTAGGAAAACTAAGAAGGGGGTTGAATTAGTTGTCACCAAATTTAAATTCAAAACTTCAACGCTTATCAATTTCACAACCACAATGTTCAGTTATTAAGTATGAACATGAAATGCAAATAACAGAAAGAAAAATGAACACAATGAAGACTAGATTTTATGTGGAAAACCCAATGAGGGAAAAACCACGGTGAGGATTAACTCACAATATAAAGAGATAGAAAAACCAAATACAAAGGATCATTGTCTCGAAGAGGACTCACTATCCAGATAAAAAGGTTCACTACCTACAAAAAGGACTCGCTGTCCAATAGGGAGGCTCACTACCTACTAATACAAAATAAAACAAAACATCCACCACAACAATTTACACACATCTACAACCTTGATCAAAAGATTGTAGAAACCTTCATCTCACTACCTTCAAGAGTCTAACACAATGAAGTATTGCTACCTCAACTCACTTTTGTAGACTTATTCTCTTTAATTTGTGGCTTATTTTGTTACTTTGCATCATTCAATCCTTCACAATTTGACTTGCATTTATACCATCTTTAACCTTAGAAACTTTCTCCAAGGTCGACCACATAAGCTTCATTTCATAAATTCAAATTAGGTTGGAAACTCAACATTCCCATAGTGGAAAGGAATGAGAGTGGACCAATAAAACACTTAACCAAGACAAAAAATAATATCTTGGATCAACCACATGCTTCCTTAATTAAATTTTATTCTTCATATGAAGTGTAAACACTAGGTCAGCCAAACTTAATGAAAACAAAATAAACATTGATGTACACACTTTTCACTAAGAAGATAACATGTAGAAAATCCAACACATTTCATTATGCATGAGAAAACATCTCAGGTTCCTTTAAGCACCGAACTACTTCCATCAGTCCATCTGGACTGTGCAAATATATACAACTTTGAAACTTAACTTCCGGATCACCAAATCACACAAATCTTTTCCAAAACCCATAGAACACCATTATAAGATACATTCTAGATCCCCAAGATCTGAAATAGAATAGTAGAGGACTACTGAGCAGAAACATTTCTCCGAGTCCACAAAAAACCAACTCTCTCGGAACTATTCACACATTGGTGAATGCAACATTCACATTCAACCAAACCAAAAGCTATAGATCAATATATATCACCAATAGATTATCAACAACTCTTTAGATCTACACAAGCATAGGATCAATACAGGGGAAACGCGAAGCACATTATGAAAACATACATAACTCTAACTTCACTCTTTATTAATTTTCTCAAAAGCACTTGGAAACCAATCATTTCAGCACATCTACAACATTATAAAGATAGCTCCATGTACTCACAACATCTCAATAGTATCTCAACTATACATGCACAATCTGCAACATACTAAACCGTGTTGACATCAATGACAACATTAATGACAACACAACCAAACTTGCTCATACTTGCAATAGTTTGCCTAATTCAAACCCCTGTTTTGGTGTTCCCACCTCTATGGATAACCAAATAGAAAGAGTGAGATGAACTGAAATGGAAAAAGTGTGTGGTGAAAGAAAATCCCACTTTAGGAGTAGAACTTGCACCACCAAGTATGAGTGATAAAAGAAATCCCTTCTCGAGGAGGAGAACCCATATCACAAAAGAGGTGATAAAAGCAATCCCCGCTCAAGGAGGAGAACCCGTATCACAAAGTAAAAATTTCATAGAGGACTACAAAGGGTGTTGTAAGAGCTTGAGAATGCTACAAAGAGGGCTTGAAAAGGTGCAAGAATATTGGTGTAGCAAGCTATATGAAGCTATGCAAGCAAGAGTTAGAGAGTAGAAGACTAAAGCCAAAGCTAGCGAGGAGTTAAAGGAGAAAATGAATTGAAAAGATAGCATTTAAGGAGAGAAAGGAAGGAAAAAGAAGGTTTTTGGGTAGTTACAAGGCATCTCGAGCCATTACCATCGACCAAAGGAGGTGATAAGTGGCAAACATGCACGAAAATGGTCATTTGAAAGTTGAAATGTTGCAGGATGCTATTGTGGCACGCAGACATCTGCACGACATGCTAGTGTTTGGACATGTTACGCTACAAAACAACAAGAATGAGAAGAGCACAAGGGATGACACAAAGCTGATGTGTAAGGATAGTTGCTGAAAAGGGGTGTTGAGCATCCTGAGAAAGGAAAAAGGTTGATGCAGGGGCTAAAATAAGCCTACATAAGATGCTAAGGGAGTGGACACTAAATCAGATGCAAGAATGTATGTGAAATTGCAATGAGTGTAATTTTATGACTATACATAAATATTGTACTAGACTCCTTGTTGTGTAGATTTACATGTTCAATTGAGTTGATATGTGTGCTCAAAATTTTGGTGGAATAACATTGCTTTCATGAAATTGTGAGTGATGAAAATGGTTAAGTGTTGGGAAGTTTTATAGATTTTCGGGATTGAAAAATGGAGGGCTAGGATTAGCGATGGAGATCAATGGTGTAGATTGCTTGAGTTCTTTGAAGTGATGAGATTGTGCCAAGTGGAAAATTGATAACAAATGAGAGGATTAAGGGTAAATGGAGGTACCCTTGGGAAATTTTCCATAAAGACAACTCTTGTCCCTTACACTCAAAAGGAACAAGTGGGGAATTTAAAATTCCCTATTTATGAGAAAGAGGAAGGAAGGCCTATGCCTTCAAGGACATGGGGCCTTTTTCAAAAAGGAAAAAGTTAATGAGGAGAGGACAAGGTGGTTGGAGGAATATTTTGACCCCACTTAATCATGATTAAGTTGTTAGGATTTTCATCCAAGATCATAGCAATAAAAACCTTGTGCTTTCACAAAAACACTTGCACACAATGAGCCTAATTCATATTATCAAAGAGATTGATAAAATAGTTACTTAAAAATTACAATATGAGCTTTCCTATATAGGAAAGGAAGAGGCAATCCACTTATCATGTGGATTGACAAGTGCCCCATGATGTGGCACAAATAAGTAGAAAAGTGTCTTATAGGTTTCAACCTTTGGATCACTTGGAATGTTCAAACCAACAACCTATTTGATTAAGTCATCAACCTTTATTCCAAGTGTTGAGTGACCTTTGAGATGAGATGGAAAGTCTTCCAACCTCAAAGGTATGTACATGAGTTTTAACAAACAACTTGGTAACCTCTAGAGTCGTAAAGGTTGCACGTTCATTTAGACAAGATGTTGTCTAATCTAATCAACCTAAGTACCCTTAAGTATAGTGAATAGATAAATTATTCACTCTAAAACACCCCTTAAGTGATACTTGGGGATATCACAAAAGTGCAATGGATACAAAGATATGGGTTTCAGCTACTGGGCCATGTTAGGTACCCATGTACAAAGTTTCTCATAAAATGGAGTAAAGGAGAAAACCTAGTGGGAACAAAAATCCTCTCCAAAAGAGAAAGAGAAGGATAAGACCTTTGAAAAGATGTCCCATTATGATAGGAACATGATGATGAAGAATTTTTGAAGCATTTCAAAGTTGTAAACTCTGTTGAAGATGAACTAGTGTTTGTTGGTGTAGGACAAAACTGTGGGCTATAAATAAGGTAAAATTTTGTCTCTCATAATATTGTTGAACAGTTCTATGAATCCAATTGGTATTACTCTTCCTCAGTTTATTCCTATTTGTCAATCTAGGGAACGTAAACTAACGAAAGGTATTGGGGTTGTTTACCTAAGGGATGAAACTAGTAAATCAAGTGGGGATGAATGCATTTGGGTATTAAATCTAAACACACCTCTTAATCTAGGCATTAAATCAAAACATACCTTTAATTTGCAACCTTAATAAAATCCTATCTTTAATTATCACCTTATTCTAAATTAGCACATACACTTTTGAATCCTCTTCTAAACATTAATAATTTAAAATCATTATCTTGGAATTATACACACTCTCAAAATCAATATCTTGGAATTACAAAATGCCTCTAAATATTAACAATAATGATAGAAATAATGTAATTCCAAAAATGCATTAAATAGTGTGGGCGACAAGAGCTACACAATTCGGGTGATAGGACTTGTGGTTACTTGGCGATAGGAACTAGTAAAGTTGCACAAAATATTTTGGTGTTATGAAAATAGAGTACACTTCACAAGTTCACTTATACATGCTATCCCTATAGTCTGTAATTATACCATGCATTAACAATCTTTTCCAAAGAGAGTTTACTTCACACATTAATAAATACAACCATGCTAATTGAAATCAATTCAATAACATATATGTAGGATTACTAAAATTAATCAAATCACAAAAATATGAAATCACTGAACAAACTTAGATTCAATACCTCACACACAACAATAGAAAAGGAAATCCAAATTCTAGCTAAGGAGCGGGCCCTTTCTCCCAACTGATTGAATGGAGGAAAATGTTACACAGTACGTGGATTCTCCACTTTAATAGTCTTTTCTTTATATTAAATTCAACTTCAAGATTAGGATTAAGATTATTTCTATGCTCAAAAGAGAGCATATATATAAGTCTTGATATAGAATAGAATATTAAAATAGATATGTCCATGTTTACAAGTTTATAACCAGAATGACTTGATTGATTTTGGAAAATAGTAATGTGGCCTACGACCTACTATTTTATAAATACTCCAAAACCAAATATACAACCTAATTACAAGACTATTAATTAAGTAAAAACTAGAAGATAATAACCAAAAACCATGATGTCCTCCAGGCAGTCTCCATTACACATTCCTTCAACCTCCAAACACCCCTATTCACAATATCCACCGAAGTTAGTACTCAAGATTGGTTAATTACCAAATGTTTTGTATCCCTCTATTCATATTAATTAATTTTATTCTTTCACAAATATCATGGAAAGTTAAGGGAAAAGGGTAAAAAGGTAAGCTTATAATGGATACAAAACTAGGTGAACTCAAACTAAAATTGATAACAAAATGTAACTCATTGTTTCCCCCTGACTAAAGACTTTGCATGTCCTCATGCAAAAACTTACGAATCAAGTTGAATTATCTATCAATCTTTGCACTATTGCCAGTATCTCTTTGCTCCACTGCTCCTTCAACTACTAGATTACCTGTTGATGCTCAACTTTAGAAATGTAGTCAGTTGAAATCCTTTGTTCCATTGCAACCTTTAGTTCACTAATTTTACCAAGGTGGTATTCTATAGTCATACACTCCTCTGTAATCTTTTCTTCTCATGAGGCCTTTCTATAGACAATAACCTCTCGGTGTTCTTCCAAAGTTATATGTGTTGCCATGGTGGGGTTATGTCCATGAATCAATTGTTCCAAATGATGTCTTAATTCCTTTATCTCTTTAATCTATTATTGGTTCTTGTCATAGACTTGCTATAGTTGTGGTTGAAGGAGTTTCATTTGGGATTCCAACCAACTTACTTTGTCTTGTAAGACCTTGATTTCTTCTATAGAAATTTATTTTGTCTAGGATATTTCATTGGAATTATCCTCTGTATCATCCTTAGGTATGTCATGGCCAGGAGAAGTGTCCATTGCAATTTTTGGATTTGGATCTTGTTCATCAAAATCACAATCATGGGGAGAAACACTAGTATCCTAAGTCACCAAGTTTTGTTTCACCTTTGGAGAATTACTTCCCAATTCTTGTAAAGGTGTCTTAGTAGAAATGTTTTCTTGTTTACTTGTTGCCCTCTTCATGCTAGTAATGAGGACCAATAGATATCTCTTCTTCTTGGTTATCTAATTCTCCTTGCTCCTTAGGCTTGGTTATACCTTGCCTTTTTTTATTTCTATTTGGTTGTCTTTATTCATGACATTTCCTATCTTTCCCTTTTGAGCAATCAATAGCCACAATTTCAACATTAGTGTTTTGATTTATGGTGCATGCAATAGTAGCTAATTGTTGTAAACTAGAAGTAACTTCTTTGCACTTATTAAATCTAGAGTTATAAGGGGTTTCCATAGGTGGAGTACTAACACCAACAATATCTTTGACTTTCTTTGTATGAACCCCTAATTTTAGCCTTTTTATCACTACTAACCCATATTGATTTTTCTGGTTGCAAACCCTTAAATTATTCACTAGGGTTTTCACTTCCATAGGTTTGTGTATCCTGATCTGATTGCCCTAGGTCTTCATCAAATTCATCATCATGGTCTGTATATTTTTCACTACTATCCTCAATTTCATGGGTCATAGGATTATTTGCTAGGGTTGAAGACTTAGAGGGAATGCATTCTTTTGAGGATACGACCCAACTAACCAAAGGAACAGTTTGAGATAAACCCTTCATAGAGAGAAAATTTATCAAACCATGGTGTGCTATAGAGTTATGGTGTCCCGTTTGCACATCTAGACTCATTCTCTTGATTGAATTAAAAAGATATTGTGGTAGCTTAAACAAATTAGAAAATGAGAGAGCAACTTGAAATGGTGGGCAAAGACATATGCATAGCTTTCTTCTCTTGTGATATACTGAGTTACAATCTTAGCTACGACAACCCAATGCTCAAGAAGTGAAGACTGCAAAATTCCCTGCTTAGGAGTTATTTGTAACACTTCACCTTGTCTCAAGAACTGTTGGGATTGTAATTGAAGCTTGGTAGCCCTATTCACTGCTAATGGAAAAGGCACCTCTCTCATCTCAGGTAACCCTATTAGCTTGGTTATAACTTACGGATTAATTGGAAAGGAAAGCCCCCTCACTTCTATGGAATTACTGGCACTACTAAAGGCCATAGCAAACTCAAAGACAACTGCATCATTATACCCACATAATTGTTGAAAGAAAACATGCCATCCCACATTTTCAAAAAATTGATATACTATCAGGCCGGCTTTCACATGCTGCATATGTGTTGGTTCCTGGTGGTTATGGATACCACCACCCATGGCGATGAAGATTAACAAGATATAATGAAAATATTAGCAACAGTGAAATCAAGTTTGTTCGATAAGAGATCAAGGCTGATGTACATCACATAATATGGACTCAGTAGAAAAAAACAAGGTAGTTATCATAACAGGGTAAGTTTATGACAAGAGAGTAATTATGACTTGGCATGCCCACTCACCCCCAACTAAGCATATGACACCATCCTTAAGGTTGCCAAAATAAGTGTAAAAAGATAAAAGAAAATTAATATGAAAAGAAAGGCATACAATACCTCTTACATTGTTACCATCTAGAGAACATCGATGACATCATGAAAATCAACAACAAGGGACATATAAAATTAGAGGTTCAAGGAGGTTGAATCAATGAGCAACAATTGAAGAAGATCCCGTAGAGGTATATCGAGCTGGTGGTACCAATGAATAAGATGTGATATCAATATAACACATGTGTGTTGAAGCAGATCAAAGGAAATCAACTCAAATGTGAAAGGAAAGAATGGAGGAAAGATGGTGGTATGGTGAAAGGGAAGGACAAGGTGATATGATGGGTGCATTAGAAATGAAGCGATGACCAAGGTGGCCAAAGTGGCATACACAAGTGGTTGCCACATGAGAGGCCACAGTCACTAGTATAGAAACAACAATAAACTACTAAAAAAAACTACTAAAAAATGCTTATAAATGACTACAATTGGTCATGTGACCATTAGTAGTTTATTGCTAGTCATATATAATGTGACCAGATTGACGAATAAACCATTTTTAGTCATCTATTGGTTGTTTTGATTGATCAATTTGGTAGTATATTTAGTCATTTATTTAGTCATTCATTAATGTGATTTGATCACTTATTTAGTCACTTTTTTCCACTAATATATTTAGTCGTTGATTTAGTCATTTATTGCTTTAATCTAGTCACTTATTTAGTCATTTTTTATTCACTGGTATATTTAACTGGTCACTTATTTAGTTGTTGATATAGTCATTGATTGTTGTAATCTGGTCACCTAGTCATTTTTTATTCACTAATATATTTAGTCATTGATTTTTGTTAACTGGTCACTTATTTAGTCATTTTTATTCACCATTTCTATGCATTGGTAGTGTATTTAGTCATTAATTTTAATCATCATTTTAATCAATTTGGTAGTATATTTAGTCATTTTTATTCACTGATTTTAGTGGTCATATATCTAGTCACATTTATTCACTGATTTCACTAGTCATATATATTCACTATTCCTTGATTTCTACCAATTGGTAGTATATTTTGTCAATTTAATTATTAATTGATGTTAATTAGTAGTATATTTAGTCATTTTAATTGATTGATATTTGAGGATTTAAGCATAAAATATAGAAATACACATCAATCATCATTTGCACACAATAAGATAGCCATTGAGAAAGAAAAATTAGTGAAATTTATTAATAAAAGAAAGGTGTTCTAGTTACAACTTAAAAATAAAGTATTACAATTGTTATTTTTAGTCACATGATTGAAAATATGAGTTACAATATTGTAGAGAAATGACAGCAACAAAGAAACTTCTTCAAAATACTTCTGCAATGATGGAAATGCATGCTTGAAGCCCTTCAATGCGAGCACATGCCCTTTCATCTCTTAAAACTTCTATAATGTGGGAAATCTTCCTGGAGCAAGCTGTAACGTGTAGAACCCAAGGAGAGTGTTGATCGTGTCCCATAAATGAAGCTCTCTCCTTCAACATAGTCAATAATAGTTAGCTAGAATATTTCCTCCTTTATATGCAACGTGCCATTTGATATGAGCAACAGGGTGCTATCTTTTCTGCCATGAATGAAGCTATTCCTCAATAAAACCAACAAAATTAATATTAGTCTCAATTCAGAAAGAATAAAAGTGCATTGTATATTGCAATTTTACAAAAGAAAGTCCAAACACAGCAAAAAGATAAATCAATTAAAAAATTGTAGCCTTGTCAACAAATGCCTTAAATAGAGTGTTCAACATAGGCCTGAAATATGCATATTGAACCCTTGATTTCATAACCTTGTTCAAAATTTAAGAAAGGTGAGTACGCTTAGATTATAGAATGAAGTTGACATATTAAAGAATGAAGGCTATCAACACTAACCAGAATGGAACAACATTATCAACATAAATTTCCTGGAAACCAAGCCTAAGAATGTCATCAGACATGGACAACAAAAATGTCAACCTTGGTTCATCTATTGTCTTAGTAAAGACATGCACCATTAAAGAATCCTTTTATACATAAATTTCAAATTAAGTTGATGAGAAAAGATCTTTGATATCCAACTAGGAAGCCTTAAGATCTTTGATGTGCAAGTTATTTAGGTTTATTCTCTTACAATTCATCAAAATTAGGAAAAAGGGTAGCAAGTCAGGGGATTTAGTTGTGGGAAAACTTCATAGTTAAAAGGGTTTTGTACTATGTCAAACATCATTTCATTAGTTTCAATCCCACCATTTTTCCCATATGATTACTGCCCTATACAATAAGAATCAAGCTATGTTCATTTTATTGGTTTAGATCCCTTCAATCCACCTTTGCATCATCTGCATGATGTAAAGATTACTAGTGAACGGTTGAAACATATTAGAGGTTATTGAAGGAAATCCTCTCACAAATTAAGGAATGATTCAGGTATTGCATGGCACATGGAGTTAACCTAAAAATGTTGCAATTCCCATTTGACATCTTAAAAGGTTGCAATAATCTCAAAATTCAAAATGGTACAAGGAGAGAGAAAAATCAATACCTTATCTTTTGCCAATGAAAACAAAGGATCAAGAATGATAAGAGGATCTATATCATCCACCATAACTATAAAATTTGATGTTCTAAAGTATAAATTCTTGGTTGCTATAGCACCCTAAACTCATTTAGTATTAGCAAAAAAGAAATCAGATAATGATCCACTGCCATATTGAATCTCACAGGATTCTCCTTCACAAACAACAAATGATATATTAGTTGTTTAGCAGCTTCCTTAATATCCCCATGTAAGTAGACTAAACTAAGTGAGGTTGAGGGTTTGAAGTAGAGTACCATCTTCTTGGTATGTGTTTGACTTTGATCATGACTTTATCTTGAATGAAAATAGCAAGCTAGCTGCACTGTAAAATCATTGTTAGAAAAATAATCACAAAATACTCTTTAATTAAAATAATCCTTCTAGATATTTCAAGACAAGATATTTCAGTTAATTTGTAAGACATAATTTCACTATCCAAACAACCATCAATCTATTTACTGTATATAATTATCCAAAATTCATAATTTGAATGTAATGAAACTACCCATAATTACCAAATATTTGATGCCAAAATGTAGTACAAAATGAATTGTTTGATAGTAAATGTGTTTTAACTTTTGATAAACCAGATATACCCTTGATATATTGATTTAACTAACAAGGAAAGATCAAACTGGAGACAACAAGATAACATTCATTAATTCACTTCAACAAATAATTGAAACCAAAATTTAGCCACCACTTATAACTTCATTCTATTGATCTTCAAAACGATTTTACAATACTATTGATGTGTTTTTTATTTACTTCTCAACACATGTAATGCATAGGTGCATCACCTCTCTTGAAAGACAATATTCCACAATCAGATTGTAGAACACTATACCAAGGTCTCTAATTCCAGGTCTTTATAAGCTTGGAATATTTCAGTGGTTGTGTTTTTTCGATAAAACAAGGTGGTTTTACGGATGAGTTACAAAGTGTGGGAAGCTGGGCCTCCAAATGGAGTTCTTAAGATGTAGAAATTGTTGTTCAGTTGCTGTAGGTTCAATCAATAGTCTAGAACTCCATTTCATTATCAAATTTTGATTTACAATGTGCAATGAACCTTGCCTAAGGTTACTTATTAAAAAAAAGGAAAAAAAGGTAGGGAAGAGAGGAAGTTCCTAGACCTAAAACTATGAATGAACAGTGATCGTGGAGGCTGCTATAGTAGAAAAACTCCCTAAACTAGATTTTTCTTTATGAAGAGAAACCTACAGCTACACAAAACTAGTGCAATCTTCTAAGGACAACATATTTTAAGATTACACATGCACATCATGATAATACAATTGAACTAAGTTGCAGCATTGAGATAAATAAGCCCAGGCTAACTTTACAGAACCGTTTGTCATCAACAAGTGCTAAAAGTATGGGCTGAAAGCTCATCAGATACCATAACAACAAACACCATCATCACTTCCACTCAAGAAACTAACAACTAAACTAATAGGGAAGTACAACAATGCATGCATAATGAAGAAACACAAGAGAAACATCCATAAATCATGCAATGTATCTCTTTATTGCTGCAGAATGCCTTTACACTAGCTCTCCAATCATTTACAAATGAGGGGGGGACCCCTATTTATAGTTTTCTAAAGACCAAATGAATTGCTAGGATTGAATTACATTGTGTGGCTCAGATTCAATTACATTAGGGTTTCACCTAACCCCATTATCCAACAATTTAAAATACAATTTTTATTTTCCCTATTTTGTCTTGTAGTGCCCAAGTGTTGTAGCAATTTGTCATTTAGCTGATTGCTCTTTTACTGTAGTAGAAACTGCCTATAGGCTACCTTCCATTTGAGGGTTATGCAACACTCCTCGGCCAATCCAACAATCATGTTTGCAAATTTGTATCATTGTGGAAAAGGTTAATTGTCTCATGGTTTGACGAAGCATCCTAGGATGGATTATGATCATTTGAAAAAACACATAACAGTTCCTTTCCATCTACGATTTTGGTGAACAACCTTTTGTTTTCTCAATTTCGCCCTTCTTTTTACACAAACTGTTTGAGTTCCCACTCTCACAGAAGTTGTTCCTCCATTGGCTTACATTCACAAGCAAGTAGATTCTTCATCTTGGTATCTTCAGGCCTCTATTTGCAATAATATCCTTCTCCATCATCCGCTTGATAGGTCCTTGAGGACGAACGCTCACACATCGGTTACCTTAATAACCCTTAATTAATTATTTTGCACCAAAGATAGAGCTAATTAGGCCAATGTAAACATAAATTGTTATAATCATTAATGATGTTTCAATAAATTATCTGGATCTCCCTTTGTAATTCATTTAAACTATGCTCCAAATGATTTAGCCAATCCCAATCATGAAGAAGCCCATCCCATTCCAATCTTCTAAGGTTGAATACGCCAAACCATTGGAGAATTCCATAGATTAGATTTATTATTTTAAATATACCCCAAATTACCATATCACGAACAGATTGGGTATCCCAGATAACAATGTGATCCTTACCAAGCTAAGCATCCACAGCCACAAGATTACCATTGTTTCCTTCCTGCATGCACCCCACTCTAGTGCATGTATGTATCTTAGTATTGGGCCAAACACCCATGCCAAGCCCCCCTTCAATAATTCACCTTCTGAACATTACTTAATCTTCAACACCACCTATAGAGAAAGGGCACTGGGGATCCTTGGTTCCCATCTTACTTGCCCATGGTGATTTTAGCGAGACTAAAGGTAATCCCGCTCTTCTTTTTAGGGACCTAGCTTTTGCAAAAAAATATCACTCCTCAATTTGCAGACACATATTGTTCATGCCACTCCAATGAGGGTCTGTTGTTTGTATTGCTCACACATGGGATTTTATGCCCTAGTAAACCCTTAACACCATTAGGCCATCATATATAGCTTCAAGGGTCGCCAGAGAAACAGAACATCATCCCTTGTTTACAACTTGAAAATGAGAGAGCTAGAGTTTTGAATGAGGCCTTTCATTTCACTTTTCCCTTCATTAAATGAAAGTTTTTCCCTAGAGGTCATGGGGAAGAGAAGCCCCGTGTTTGCTATGAGATGGATCCCATTACTAGTGACTTAGAGGGAATCACACAAACAATAATGAAGACACCAGATGTTATGTGTAGAGATCCACTTCATATGATCCATTCCAGGTAGGTTAAAATGGCATCCATCAGAATTGCGGAGCCCATGAAGGAGGATGCCATAGTTTAAAAGACTTTTAAAACATCTAAAGGCCGACATCACTCCGCTTCACTATACCTACACCCAACCCTTACACAATGCATTCTTATTATTACTCCTCATGTGTTTGGGATCTAGCCTTTCATAGGTCATATTAGATTTTCCTTCTCATCATGTCTTGATTAGGTTGCATGCTCACCCTTGCTACTTAATCATTCTATGCCTCCTTCACTTTTGAAAGTTGCAACTAAATAGCTTGACTCGGGCAAGCCATTCTAGCTAGTCAGCGGGGAAGACGGTGGCAGGAATACCACTAGTGGAAGCCACTAGGGGACGACATTAGCCTAGCGAAGTTTTAAGCTAAATCATCTACTAGCCAATGAGAGTGTGGGCCTTGTCACTCGGGGGTTCGTAAGGAGAAAGTCATTTGCTAATGCTGATGATGGTAACAACTCCCACAACTCACCACCCACAAACACCCAATAGAGGGTTTAATTAAATATGCCACCACCCCTTTACTTTATTTGCTCATTGAGTGTTATTTTCAGCCACATTCATTCAACAAAGCCATTTTCTACCCAATCCATAGGCGGACATTGTGCAGGAGACCAGACTTGGAGCATTGGGAAGGAAAGATTAGTTGCGGTCCAAAGTAGAGTATTAAAGTGTGCTTCCAGTTAGGATACCCATGTTCAGTAATATTAGCACTCTTCTTGATTTTGTATCGAGCTTGGATGATGCTAGTGGGTGTGCGATGCTTTACGGGCTTCATATATTGATCGTGCTTTGTTTGTAATGAAAATACTTGAGGAAGAGTTTCATCTATTTATCCTTCCAAAAACACCACCAACTCACCCTGACCCAATGAGGATGCCCATTTTAATCATTGTAGAGGCGTTAGCTCCCTATGAGGGGGAGTTCAAGTTTGAGAAGGCCGAACGAGAGCATGCAGAGCAAAGCCCGCAAGGAGCCAGAAAAAGAACACCATGAGATAAATGGTGTAAGACGAGGAGGGCCCCATGTTGTGGGCTCCATGACCATGATGCTTGTTGTATACTAATGAAGTGGCTATAAGGGGTGCAAACTCTGTAGTTAGGATGGCCTTTGGAAGAGTGCAAGCAAGAAAAGGTTGGACTCGACAAAGCAAGGACCGTGAGGTGAACGACAACTACAAGGGGAGGAAGGACGTCCATGCCATAGCTATTGCGCATGAACCCTCTAACATGTCAAAAAATAAAACCACCCATTTCCTTTTCATGTGATAATATTTGTGGATGACTTGAAGATAGTATAACCTGTTATGCAGAATTAGGCCGATAACCTCTCTGCAAGGCCATTGATAACATTACATTTTATCAAATTTCTCTTCTCTCCAAGTTCGTTGCCTTTTATGAAAATGATTTCAGCCCATCCACTCCTTGATTGCGGTTCAACACCACCTCCAACAGTCTACTAGGAAATTTGTCTCCCATTATTGTTTGCATTGATCACTACTTGGGATATTAGCATCAGATCTTTATCAAATAAATTCCATTTGCCACATTACCCTTCTCATGTATTTTTGAATCTTTTCACTTAACCTCTCACCTCAATTACTTAATCATTCCAACCCTTAAGAGTCGGCCCAAAAATGACCTAAAGTCCTATGGGAGTTTGGGATGGCGTGAGCATGTTGGAAGAGAATGGCGGATGATGTTGGCTATATCAGAACCCATATGAGCGGTGTCCGCAGGTGAGGAGGTTCGGAAAGATACTATGTAATGGTTGCCTCGAAAGTGGTGGCAAGGTGGACAATTCTACAAATGTAGAACCTGAGCATGAGATTTTCATTTAATGCTATGAGCATAAGAGAGTAGGGGGCTAACGTGACGACGTCATCATGGTAACTGCAAAATGTGGATAGCCACCTGCACAATGAGCCTAGAAAACAAATGTCTTCTGGTTTCGTCGATTAAATTTATTTCAAGTCCTTGGATGCTCTCTCCCTCCATTATGATTCTAAATCACACGAGCATCCCCTCATCTTCCCTCATGTCATAATCCTATGCCTTTGGATCTCCAAGTGTGGATGTGCGGCCTCACAGTGTGTAGTCTCTGTGGTACAAATGTCCATATGAAGGGTTTGCAGGTAGTGTGCACAAATGACAATTGGTGGGTACACGTTTGAAGGATGTTTCTGAGGAAATGACAAAAGACTATTTGAGGTCCGTGGATGAGGAAATGACATTGGTGGGTTATAGATCTGCATAGCGGGGAGCACAAAAGGTTTGTCGTCGTAAACAACGCTAGGGCGATGACCTCCTACAGATGATAGTTCATGAGTGTAGACTCATCAATGAGCATGGACTAAGTAGAACCTAGCCATTAAGTGATGGAGGTCAAGCGAGGGCAGGTTGTGCGAAAAGACCCACAAACATTTGGAATTAGGCATTTTAAAGCAATGGGTTGGTTAGTTTTGTAACAGTGATGAAGATGGAAGAACAAACTATAGAGCCCACCATGTCGGCTGATGTCAAAGATCGACTGCTGTGATAAAGGTGAAATGGGAACGGACTCTCACCTAGGGAAACCCGTGAAGGCAGGTCCATAGAGCGTGAAGGATGTAGCAGTGATGGTGAATGTGGGGTATGTAGACCATATGGAAGCTGGGACTTGGCCATAGGAAAATGGCGTAGCGAAGCAGTGAACAGTAGAGAGAAACCTACAAGGGTGGGTCCCCCAAGGGAAAATGATGCTAGGAAAAAAGCAAATGGAGACCCTTAAGACTTAGTCCATAAGGGAAAATGACTTAGCAAAACTTAGGTAGGTGAATTGGGCAATTATGAAATTGAACACTTGAAGTCTTAGGAAATGGGGGCGTGCGAAACTAGACGAGGTCAAAAAAACTTGACCCGAGCAAAAGAGGGGGTCCCTACCCTTGGCAGGGTGTGTGTGCAAAACATGCACAACAAATGGCGACTCGCTGGGGAAATGCTCTAGAGGATTTCAATGACAAACTGGAATCACGAACCCAAAATCTATGGTTCTAATCTTCTCGCTAGATCAAAAAAACTAGATGCTCAACCAAAGGATCAAAACCACTAGTCAACCCAACCTTTAGTATGCTGAAAATCCAAGTGTGTCCAATTGCGTTAATTCCCACCCTTTAGTTGCTACAAGAACCCAAGCTTCATCAAGTTCAACAATGTAGTTTATTCTAACTCCAAAAGCATATGGGACATTGCCTCATTGCTAGTCAGGCGTCCATATCCTCGATGAGGTTGTTGCTGTGATTCTCCCAATCATTTCTCTCCTACTAGCGGGGCATCCATAGCCTTGGTAGAGTTTCTCAAATACCCCTAAAAAGCTGAATTTTCTCTTTCTTTTGATTTTCAATGCTTTCTTTCTTTTCTTTCTTTTGAGTTTTTTTTCTTTTTTTAGTTATTTTATTTAAACCCACAAGTAATGAAGCTCGCACTCAAGGCTAAGAATTACAGTGGAACTGGAGTAGAATTTTAGATTTTTCACTTAACTTCGCAAAAGACTTGTAGAGACCGTCGGGTTCTTAAAATGTGTGAGAGATATAAGATTCATAATACTTCAGAATAAGAACAACCAATGATTTATCCCCTTCGGATCAAACACCCAGACCACTTGAAACTAATGAAAGATCCTCACCATCCACTCTAAAAACTTGATTAGAGTTTGACGAAGAAATACATAGAAAAACCCCAGGCAATAAGAATGGTTGTTGTGTGCATGGATATGCCTAGCTAGAAGTAGAGGGACCCCGAGCAAAGCAGCAACAAAGAAAAAACAAACGAAAAGTAGGCGGAAAAAAACACCCAAACCAACCAAAGTAGGACACCAAAGAAAATGAAAGGGAAACTAAACTAAGAAAACCAACTACGACAAACTGTTAAGAAATAACTTGCACAATAGAAGAATATGATATAAAATATGCTGCAAATACTTGATAATAACTGAGAATAACAAGCCACTTCGAGGGGGAAAATCTCCAAATATCTCTAATGAGAACACACTTCACACTTGATGATGGAATAAGACTCACAACCTCCTATATATACCTATTTATGCCAAGGATATCACCTAGGCCGACTTAGACACACCTATATAAGACTTAGGCCAACCTAAACAACTAAATAACAATATACTAATGATAATATGACTTAATAGAGAGTTAAGATAGCCACAAGTTGACTATTCATAACCCGATGTACAATAATATTAAGGGCATAGCATGCCCCTTCTTCAAAGAAGCATTGTCCTCAATGCTAATCAAGTTTGGAAACTTTTGAATGAACTCATCTTCCCATGTGGCATCTTCAACTGGTAACTTCTTCCATTGGATGAGATACTCAGTGATAGTTCTATTCCTCAGCTTCTTTGTGCATGTTTGACGAATGCACTCTGGTTCCAAAATGATTCTTCCTTCTTCATCCAGCTTGGGAAGTGTTGTTTGAGTGGGAATATTATGCCCAATTACCTTCTTCAAATAGGAAACATGAAAAACTAGATGTATCTTTGTTGTTGGTGGCAACTCAAGCTTTTAGGCAACACTACCAATATTTTTCATGATTTGGTATGGACCATAATACTTTGGAGACAACTTATTATTCTTTCTTTGTTGCTTTAGTGAGATTTGCTTATAAGGCTACAATCGCAAGAAGACCCAATCCCCAACTTCAAAACTTCTTTCACAACGATGTTGGTCTGCCTGTTGTTTCATTCGATTTTGTGCCATGGCTAAATTCTCCTTGAGTCCTGAAAGTACTTGTTGTTGATTAAGCAAGTGGTCTTCTACTGCCTGAACTCTTGGGGACACCTTAATTGATGATGTGATGGAAGGAGGATGATATCCATAAAGTGCTAAAAATGGAGACATTTTTGATGAGCTATGAAAAGAAGTATTATACCACCATTCCGCAAGTGGTAGCCAATCTACCCACTGAGACTATTTCTCTAAAGTGAAACAATGTAGATATCCTTCCAAACACTTATTAACAACCTCTGTTTGCCCATCTAATTGAGGGTGGTATGAAGAGCTAAGAGCCAATTGAGTACCCAAACATGGGAATAAATCTTTCCAAAAGTGACTAGTGAAGATAGGATCATGATCACTAACAATAACTTTAGGTGTACCATGTAGCTTTTGGATATTCTCCAAAAAAGCTTTAGCCACTGCACTTGCTGTAAAAAGATGTGCTAATGCAATGAAATGTGCATATTTAGTGAGCCGATCAACTACCACCATGATGACATTATGACCTTTAGATTTGGGAAGCCCTGTGATGAAGTCCATGGATACCTCTTCCCAACACTGGCTAGGAATAGATAAGGGTTGCAAGAGACCTGGTGTCTTAATTGTCTCCCCTTTATGCTTTTGACACACCAAACATTCAGCCACAAATTTTTGAACATCACCCTTTAGCCCCTCCCAAAAGAAATCTTGCTTGAATCGATGATATGTCTTCAAAAATCCTGAATGACCACCCACTAGAGACTCATGCAACTCTGTGAGGATCTTGATTTTAAGGTTGGAATTCTTGCAGAGATACAAACGCTCTTTATACCAAAGAGTATCTCCCTTCCAAAAAAACTTATCTGAACTACTAGGATCACTTTTTAATTGCTCGATGAGATTACTTGTCACAACATCATTTTTCCACTCTACTTTGGCTTCCTCCACCCAATTTGCTTGTAATATTGAAAGGGCACACAATAAGGCTTCATCTTTCTCATCCTTCCTTGACAGTGCATCTGCGACAATATTTTCTTTCCCTTTCTTATATACAATCTCAAAGTCATATCCTAACATCTTAGTGACCCATTTTTGTTGCTCTTCAGAAGATAGTCGTTGTTCCAAAAAATATTTTAGGCTATCATGATCTGTCTTAACCTTGAAATGTCTACCCAATAGATAAGGCCACCATTGTTTCACTGCATGGAGTATTGCTAGCATTTCCTTCTCATAAATAGGTTTTAGTTGATTCTTACCTTTTAATTGATGACTCTGAAAAGCAATTGGTTGACCTTCTTGCATGAGCATTGCTCCTATCCCATTTCTAGAAGCATCACATTCCACAATGAATTCCTTGGTGAAGTTAGGAGTGGCAAGTACTGGAGTTGTACATATAGCCTCCTTCAATCTCTCAAATGCTATTATTGCAGACTCGTTCCAATGAAAGGAATCCTTCTTCAATAGAGTGGTGAGAGGTGCTGCTATACTACCATAATTCTTCACAAATCTTCTATAGTACCCTGTCAATCCCAAGAATCCTCTCAGTTTCTTAATGGTTTTTGGAATAGGCCATTCCATGATAGCCTTAATTTTGTTAGGGTCCACCTTTATTCCTTCATGTGAAACTATGTGTCCCAAATACTCCACCTCTATAAGACCAAAAGCACACTTGGATGGCTTAGCATAGAGTTTATGATCTTCAAGTATTTGTAATGCTTGGTCCACATGTTGCAAATGTTCTTCCCAAGTCTTGCTATAAATTAATATATCATCAAAGAATACTAACACAAACTTTCTCAAGAACTTCTTAAAATGGAATTCATCAAACTTTGGAATGTAGATGGTGCATTGGTAAGACCAAATGGCATCACCAAAAATTCATAATGACCCTCATGAGTCTGAAATGTTGTCTTACAAATATCTTCCTCCTTAATCCGAATTTGGTGATAACTAGATCTAAGATCTAACTTGGTAAAAACATAGCTCCATTTAATTCATCTAGCAAATCATCAATGACTGGAATTGGAAACTTATCTTTAATGGTGTACATGTTGAGCACTCTATAATCTGGACACATGCGCCAAGTATCATCCTTCTTACATACCATCACCACAGGTGAGGAGTAAGCACTTTGGCTATGCCTGATGATTCCTGCCTCTAGCATCTCTTCAACAATTTTTTCTATCTCACTCTTTTGTATGTGTGGATACCTGTAAGGCCTAATGTTGGTGGTTGGCTCCCTAGGACTAACTATATGGCATGATCATGATCCCTCTTAGGAGGAAGTCCTTTAGGCATATCTCCAAGAACAACTAAGTGACGATCAATTATAGCTTGCAAATCTGGATGAGTAGGAGTATTAGATTGAGAGACTTCTAATGAACATAGTTGGGCCACAAATCCATCCACTCCTTTCTTAAGAAACTTTTGCATTTGATGAGAGCTTACCATTTGTGGAGATTTTTCCTTCAACTCCCTTATCTCTACTAGCCTTCCTTCCGATTGAAATCTAATGAATAGTTCTTGGAAGTTCATCTCAATTGTTCCTAATGTAGTAAGCCATTGTACTCCCAAAACAATATTTGTTGCACCCATGGATATCGCATACATTGGGGTATCAAGTTGATAATCTCCATGGATAATTTAATGCTATGGAACTTCCCTGAACAACTAACTATACCACCATCTGCAATCAAAACTTGAAACTCGGAGCCGGATATATGAAACAATTTAGATGAGTAGCTAACTTTTTGTTGATGAAATTATGAGTACTACCTGAGTCGATCAACACTGTTACCTTCTGCTTCTTTAGGAACCCCACCACCTTGAGAGTTTGTGGAGCACTAAAACCTAAGAGTGCATGGCAAAAAATGATTGGTTGAGAATCATGTGATTCCTTATTTTACTCCCTTTCATCTTCTAGTATGGGTTCCTCCTCTTCTTCCTCATTGGGACCTTCAATATAAAACAATTTCTTTTCACTACATTTATGTCCTCGACTCTATTTGCTATCACAATTGAAACACAAGCCTTTTTCTCTTTTCTCCTCAATTTGTTGTGGAGTCAACTTAGTAGGTTGTGTTGAATATCCTTTCTCTCTTGTTACATTAGCCCCTTGCTTCTTAGGAATCAAATACTTCTCCTCTACCCTATGTGCTAAGATAAAAGACTCATTTATGGAACTAGGGCTAAACATGCATACCTCATGTTGAATGTGATCCTTAAGACCACCCAAGAATAAGTCATTGAAGTTTTCCTCCGTAATTGTATCCACCCTTAAGGATAGATTTTGGAATTGCTGAATATAATCCTTAATTGATCCTGTTTGTTGAAGTTTAGCTAGCTGGCTGAAGAAGTTGTCTGTGACGCTATTGCTATATTGTGCTTGGGGTTCCTCTGTAAAAATTGACCATGAGATGGTGAGCCCCTTTTTACTTCAATGAGTGCAAATCCAACGATACCAAATGAATTGATCTGGTTCTAGATATAAGGAAGCCATTGTGACATTTTGTCCATTTGGGATTTGGTGTATTTCAAAAAAAATCTCCATTTGGTTTATCCATGTTAGAGGATTCTTACCATTGAACTTGTGCATATCCACCTTTGGAAATAAATTCCTAGATCCCATAGGAGTACTAAAGCTTGTGTCAATAGTAGCTGACCTAGAATTTTCACCTTGGCTGCTTGAGAATTCCTTTCTTGATTCAGCCCTGTAGGTGCTTAACATGTTTCGTATGCCTGATATATCTCCTCTTAGGTCACACATATCCATCTTAATTGAGGAAATTTCTTCCTTGACCTTATTTATTTCCTCATTATGAGTAATATCCTCAATTTTTTCACCATCCTTATTAGGAGTCTTCCCCGGAGTGACATTCTTTTTACCCCTTGTTGAAGGCCCCGACATGATGGAAACCACTAATGTTGAAATAAATCACACAAATGAAACTTAAATTCTCTCAAATTTATATTGTAATCTCCTTTATTATGTCTTCAAAAACCCAATAAAAATTAGACTCCAATTCAACAAGATGTGCGAGATATGTAGATTCCAAAAAAATATTGTAGAAACCCTAATTCTGCAATAATTCACTGGATTCTGCTCCATTTCTTCTGAAATCCATACTGTAGCTTCTCCAATATGTTCTTCAAAAACCCTTTAAAAATCAGAAAAAAATTCGCCAAAATATGAAAGATATGCTCTTCCCAAAATCGCCTTTAAAATTGAGAGAAACCTTGCCTCTATGGTGCCAAGATCATGGTTTGATACCACTTGTTAAGAAATAACTTGCACAATAGAAGAATATGATATAAAATATGCTGCAAATACTTGATAATAATTGAGAATAACAAGCCACTTCGAGGGGGAAAACCTCCAAATATCTCTAATGAGAACACACTTCACACTTGATGATGAAATAAGACTCACAACCTCCTATATATACCTATTTATGCCAAGGATATCACCTAGGCCAACTTAGACACACCTATATAAGACTTAGGCCAACCTAAACAACTAAATAACAATATAATAATGATAATATGACTTAATAGAGAGTTAAGATAGCCACAAGCTGACTATTCATAACCCGATGTACAATAATATTAAGGGTGTAGCACAAACCGACTAACCTAAGAAAAGTAGGAAAGCGAAGTATTTATAGGAAAGCTACACTACTCAAAACGAACTATATACAAAGATATTTGTAAAGCACTATGTTCAAGAAAGGAAAACTGATGTTCATCCCATTGGATTTCCCAGTGCATGCACAAGCAAATGGGCGATCGTTATAGTTCTTAACCATGCAATTTTATCTTTATACTCTGAAAAAAGAAATTCCGCATTGAGTACTCAAATTCAGTCCCATGTTCATGAAAAATAAGCAACTGAGGTGATTCATTAACACCATGATTAATCCATAAAAAATTTCATCTCCCCTCATTCCCATAATCAAAATAATAAGTGCAGCTACACGAATTAACAGAAGCAAGGATAGAACCTAGATGTTGTCACATGGAGGCATCAACATTTGATAGTTGAGAGTGAGCATTGTGCCGCTAATTGTTGCATCAACAACCTCAAGTGGGTGTAGTGGAGGGTGCAACATTTTTGGCCTTGGGAATGGGTAGGGCTAGGAGGACGAGGTAGCAATCACCCCTTCCAAACCTTGTGTGGGACCTGCAGCCCCCATTGGAAGTTCTTCAAAAAGAAATACTTCTCCACATTGATCATTTGCAAACTTGGTATCCACTTGGTTGTTGTCCTTAGAAGGTAGTATATTGTCCCAGTTCCTTTCCCAAGTGTTGACCTTATTTTTATGATGTTCAATGTCATGGGGCAATGACATGCATGAATTTTTCTTATTGCAACTCCCTGAATGTGAAGGAGGATCATCAATGACCAAGGTAGAAGGACTCCAAGCTACATCTTGTAGTCAATCGGGTGCTTCATCTCTATTGGAAACTATCTCAACACCCTCACCTTTGTCTTCTTCTCTTTGCTATGCATGTATCTCCTTGTGGTGTTCACTTGTCTCCCCTTGTTCACTATCACTATAGATGGAGAAGGAACCCCTCTCCCAAAATGGAAACTCTAATGCATCACCATTTAGAGGCTCAAGGAGTATGTCTTCATCACTACCATATTCTGTAATACACTCTTCCTCGGCATGGGCATACCTCCATAGCATGGCTCCTAATGGGAATAATTCATCAATCAAGGACACCTCATCAAGGGGACCAAAATATACTATGCAATTTCCCTCCAAAGACTCGCCATAAAGCCTATCGTCCATGGTGTACAAATGCTCTTCAAGAGGAAGAAATTCTTGATGACTGGTGGACAGCCTTCCTGTTTGATCTACTTCATCACTCAGAAGCTCAAGACTATATTGTTGTCCTTATTTTTCTGTCCCAACATCCTCTTTAGGCTTGTGTTCAGTTGAGTTGTAACTTGATTCGGGTTCTTGTATTTCTTGTTCAATCCTAAAAGCAACTGTAGAAGGCAATACACTTGTTCCATGGCCTTTTGACATAGTTTGCATGTGAACTCTAAGTGTGATGAATCATGGAGCCTACACCAATTCAGAAGTAACAACACCTCCAAGTCCACTTGATATCTTAGTTCAGACAAATCCCTTGCTAATCTTGAGATGAATTGGCTATATCTTTCCATTATTGGGTCCTCATCATCACTTGGGAAGGAAGTTTGGTAATAGACAACCACGACATGCAATTGATCCCACTCCTCCAAATCTGCATTTTTAGATGCTTGGTCACTGTCATTGTAGATGGAGAGGTCCTCTAACTTGATCTCACTTATGCCTTCATTATCATTTTCTGTTGCTCCAAAGTTGACAACCTCTTCCTCTTTCTGATTTTCAACATCTTCATTGGCTGCCCCAACATACACTGTTGCAGACTTTGCGGACCCATCCTCAAATACCAATGGATCCTCTTCTAAACTGTAGGACCGCTCTTTTCTAATAGAGGAAAGGCTTTCCCATTCCCTTCTAACTGAATTTTCATCACTGCTTCATGTTGTCCTACTAAAATTAGCTTCTTCCTATGGGTTCTGATCCTCTATATCTGTTGTCCAATCGCCTTCTTGTGTCAAATTTATTGGTTCATCTTCAATGTACTATCCTATAGACATGGACAACCCGTTTGTCTCATGGGATGATTCATCATCATTGAAAGTTGGCTACTCCAACTTGTTCAAGCAACCCTTGAATTGGATGATGATGTTGTCACATGATGGATAGCTAAATTCCAAGTGAGGTGAATTGTGAAATCTGCACCAACTAGACATCAATATCTCCACTAATATTTGTCCATCTTCACTGCCCAAACATTCCTGAATCAACTCCTTGAATGCCTAGGTTTCCATGGTTGTCAATTATTCCTCTGAGTCGACAAGGGCTAAAGGTTGATAGATTTTCCAAAGGGGAATTTCTCCTTGTAAGACTCTTTCAATCTTGCTCAAGAATGTTAGACATCCCAGTTCATTGTGTCTATGAGTGCAATGGATCCAACATCTATCTTCCAACATGAATTGTTGCAATAGTTTCCTCAGTCTCTTATTTAAATTTGCATGTAGCTGAGTGATGTTAATTTGAACATGTTGTTCCATTTCAACTCAACTTTTGTTTTCCTTCAGAATGTTTTGATTTTAAGCTCCAACATTAAAAGAGATTTGTCTATCTCATATTTCTTCTTGAAAGTGATCTTTTTAACTCCCAAATTTCAACTTTGTAGCCTCAATATGTTGGCCCTCCTTCTAGTGCCAGTTCTAATGATGTGTTTTTTATGCACTTCTCAACACAAGTAATGCATAGGTGCATCACCTCTCTTGAAAGACAATCTTCCACAATCAGATTGCAGAACATTATCCCAAGGTTTCTAGTGTCAGGTCTTGACAAGCTTGGAATATCTCAGTGGTTGATGTGTTTTGATGGTAACACAGGGCGGTCTTACAAATGAGTTACAAAATGTGGGAAGTTGGGCCTGTAAATGGAGTTCTTAAGATGTAGAAATTGTTGTTTAGTTGTTGCAAGTTTAAAAAATAGTCTAGAACTTTGTTTCATCATCAAATTTGGCTTTACAATGTGTAATGAACCTTGCCTAAGGTTACTTATTAAAAAAAAAAGGAAAAAAAGGCAGGGAAGAGAGGAAGTTCCTAGAGATAAAACTATGAATGAACAGTGATCATGGAGGCTGCTACAGTAGACAAACTCCCTAAACTGGGTTTTGCTTGACCAAGAGAAACCTACAACTACACAAAACCAGTGCAATCTTCTCATGACTACAAATTTTAATATTGCACATGCACATCATGAACATGCAATTGAACTAAGTTGCAACATTGAGATAAAGAAGCTCAGGCTAACTTTACATAGCAGTTTGTCATCAACAAGTGCTAAAAGTATGGGCTGAAAGTTCATCAGATACCATAATAGCAAACACCATCATCACTTCCACTCAAGAAACTAACAACTAAACTAATAGGAAAGTAGAACCATGCATGCATAATTAAGAAACACAAGAGAAACATCCATAAATCATGCAATGTAGCTCTCAATTGTTGTAGAATGCCTTTACACCAGCTCTCCAACCATTTACAAATGAGGGGGGGACCCCTATTTATAGTTTTCCAAAGCCCAGATGGATGGCTAGGATTGAATTACATCATGTGGCTCAGATTTGATTACCCTAGGGTTTCACCTACCCCCATTATCCAATAATTTAAAATACAATTTTGTGTTTTCCCTATTTTGTTTTGTAGTGCTTAGGTGTTATAGTAGTTTGTCATTTAGCTGATTGCTCTTTTACTGTAATAGAAACTACTTGAAGGCTACCTTATGTTTGAGGGTTATGAAATGTACTCCTCGGCCAATCTAACGAGCCCGTTTGTAGATTTGCATAATTGTGGAATAGGTTAATTGTCTCATGGTTTGACGGAGTAGCCTAGGATGAATTACAATCGTTTGATAAAATGTAGAATAGTTCCTTTCCATCTATCATTTTGGTGAACAACCTTTTGTTTTCTTAGTTTTTCCCTTCTTTTTACATGAACTGTTTGAGTTTCCACTCTCATAGAAGTTGGTCCTCCATTGGCCTACATTCATAAGCAAGCAGATTCTTTGCCTTGGTATCTTCATACATCTATTTGCAATAATATCCTTCGCCATCATCCGCTTGATAGTTCCTTGAGGATGAATGCTCACACATCGATTACCTTAATAACCCTTAATTAATTATCCTGCACTAAAAGATAGAGCTAATTAGGCCAATCAAAACATAAATTGGTATAATCGTTGATGATGTTTCAATAAATTCTCTGAATCCCCCCTTGTAATTCATTTAAACTATGCTCTGAATGTTTTAGCCAATCCTGATCAAGAAGAAGCCCATCCCATTCCAATCTTCTAAGGTTGAACATGCCAAAACATTGGAGAATTCCATAGATTAGATTTATTATTTTAAACATACCCCGAATTACCATATCACAAACAGATTGGGTATCCCAGATAATAATGTGATCCTGGCCCCGCTTAGCATCCCCAGCCACAAGATTACCATCATTTCCTTCCCACATGCACCCCACTCTAGTGCATGTATGTACCTTAGTATTGGGCCAAACACCTGCGCCTAGCCCCCCTTCAATAATTCACCTTCTAAATGTTACTTAATCTTAAACACCACCTATAGAGAAAGGGCACTAGGGATCCTTGGTTCCTATCATCTTACTTGCTCATGGTGATTTTAACAGGACTGAAGGTAGTCCTGCTCTCCTTTTTAGGGACCTAGTTTTTGCCACCAAATCTTGCCCCTTGATTTGTAGACATATATGGTTCATGCCACTCCAATGAGGGTCCATTGTTTGTATTGCTCACATGTAGGATTTTATGCCTTGGTAAGTCCTTAACACTATTAGGCCATCATTTATTGCTTGATGGGTTGTTGGAAAACCATAGCATCATCCCTTGTTTACGGCATGAAAATGAGAGAGCTAGAGTTTTGAATGGGGCCTCTCATTTCACTTTTCCCTTCATTAAATGGAAGTTTTTTTGCAAGGGTCATGGGAAGAGAAGCCCCGCATTTGCTATGAGATGGATCCCATGAGTAGTGACTTAGAGGGAATCACATGAACACTAATGAAGACAACAGACATTATGTGGCAAATATCTACTTCGTATGAGCCATTCCAGGCAGGTTAAAATGACATTCATCAGAACTGTAGAGCCCATAAAGGAGGACATCGTAGTTTAAAAGACTTTCAAAATAGCAAAAGGCCGACTTCACTTTGCTTCACTATACCCACACCCAACCCTTTCATAATGCATTCCTATTTTTACCCCTCATGTCTCTAGGATCTAGCCTTTCAAAGGTCATATTAGATTTTCCTTCTCATCACATCTTGATTAGGTTGCATGCTCTCCCTCACTATTTAATCATTCTATGCCTCCTTCCCTTTTTAAAGTTGCAATTGAATAGCTCAACTTGGGCATGCCATGCTGGCTAGTTGGTGGGCAAGATGGTGGCAGGAATACCACTAGTGGAAGTTGCCAAGGGATGACGTTAGCCTAGCACAGTTTTGAGCTAAATCATCTGCCAACCAATGAGAGCGCTATCCCCATCACTTAGGGGTCCATAAGGAGAAAGCCACCCATCGATGGAAATGATGGTAACAACTCCCACAACTCACCACCCACAAATTCCCAATAGAGGGTCTAATTAAATATTCCACCACCCCTTTACTTTCTTTTCTCATTGAGTGTTATTTGCAGCCACATTCATTTAACAAAGCCATTTTCTACCCAATCCATAGGTGCACATTGCACAGGAGACTAGACTTGGAGCATGGGGAAGGAAAGATTAGTTACTGTCTGAAGTAGAGTATTAAAGTGTGCTTCTAGTCATTATACACATTTTTAGTAATATTAACACTCTTCTTGATTGTGTATCGAGCTTGGATGATGCTGGTGGTTGTGCAATGCTTTATGGGCTTCATATATTGATCGTGCTCCATTTGTAATGAAAATACCTTAGCAAGAGTTTCATTGATTTATCCTTCTAAGAACACCACCAACTCTCCTCGACCCAACAAGGATGCCCCTTTGAATTGTTGTAGAGGCATCGACTCCCTATGAGGGGGTAGTTCGAGTATGAGAAGGTCGAATGAGAGCATGCAAAGCAAAGCCCATGGAGAGCAGGTGGAAGAACGCTATGAGACAAACGATGTAAGACGAGGAGAGCCTCACGGTGCAGACTCCACGACTGTGACACTTGTTTTATACTAATGAAGTGACCATAAGGGGTGCAAACTTCATAGTTAGGATGGCCTTTGGAAGAGTGCGAGTAAGAAAAATTGGGACTCAGTGAAGCAAGTAGCGTGAGGTGAACAAAAACCACAAGGGGAGGAAGGATGTTCATGCCACAACTATTGTGCATCAACCCTTCAACACGTTGAAAGATAAAACCAACCATTTCCCTTTCATGTGATAATATTTGTGCATGGCTTGAAGATAGTATAACCTATTATACATACGTAGGCTTATAACCTCTCCACAAGGCCATCAATAGCATTACATTTTATCAGCTTTCTCTCCTCTCCAATTTCATTTCCTTTTATGAAAATGATTTCAGCCCATCCACTCCTTGATTGCAGTTCAACACCACCTCCATAGTCCGCCAGGAACTTTGTCTTCCATTATTGTTTGTGTTGATCACTACTTGGGATATTACCATAATACCTTTATTAAATCAATTCCATTCACCACATTACCCTTCTCATGTATTTTTGAACCTTGTCACTTAACCGCTTGCCTCCATTACTTAATCATTCTATTACTTAAGAGTCAGCCCAAAACTGACCTAAAGTCCTATAGGAGTTTGGGATGGTGCGAGCATATTGGTAGAGAACAGTGGATGACGTTGGCTATACTAAAACCTGTATGAGCGGTGTCAACAGGTGAGGAGGTTTGGAAAGACACTATGTAATGGTCACCACAAAAGCGGTGGTGGGGTAGCCAACTTTCACGAATGCAAAACCCAAGGGTGAGATTTTCATTTAATGTCACAAGCGTAAGAGAGCGAGGGGCCAAGGTGACGACGCTATCATGGTAACTGAGGAACATGGATAGTCACCTGCATAATGAGCCTGGAAAACAAATGCTTTATGGTTTCATCAATTAAATTCATTTCAAGTCCTTGGAAACTCACTCCCTCCATTATGATTCTAAATAACACGAGCATCCCCTCATCTTCCCTCATGTTCTCATAATCCTATTCCTTTGGATCTCCAAGTGTTTATGTGCAGCCTCATGACATGTAGCCTCCATGGTATAAATGTCCATTTGAAGGGTTTGCGGGTAGTGTGCATGGACGACAATTGGAAGACAGACATTCGAAGGATGTTGTCGAGGAAATGACGAAAGACTAGTCGGGGTCCATGGATGAGGAAACAACATTGGTGGGTCACAAATCCACACAATGGGGAGGCAATGAAGGTTTTTCGTCGTAAATGGCGTCAGGGTGATGGCCACTCGTAGATGGCAGCCCACGAGGGGGGACCCATTTGTGAGTGTGGATTGAGTAGAACCTAGCCATTTGGTGACAGAGGTCAGGCAAGGGCAGGTCATGCGAAAATACCCACAAACATTTGGACGTAGGCATTTTAAAGCAATGGGTTAGTTGGTTTTGTAGTAGTGGTGAAGATGGAAGAACCAACTATGGAGCTTGCCGTGCAGGCGGATGTCAAAGATCAACTGCTGTGATAAAGGAAAAGGAACAAAGTCTCACCTAGGGTGACCCATGAAGGTGGGTCTACGGAGCATGAAGGATGCAGTGGGAACAATGAATGCAAGGTCCATAGACCAGATGGACACCGAGACTTGGATGCAGGAAAATGACGTAGCAAAGCAACGAACAACAAAGAGAAACATGTAAGGGTAGGTCCATCAAGGGAAAATGACACCAAGTTAAAAGCAAGTGGAGGCCCACAAGACTAAGTCCATAAGGGAAAATGACTTAGTGAAACTTAGGTAGGTGAATTGGGCCATTACGAAATTGATCGCTTGAAGTCTTAGGAAATGAGGTCGTGTGAAACTAGATGAGGTAAAAAAACCTGACCCGAGCAAAAGAGGGGGTCCCTACCCTTAGCAGGGCATGTGTGTGAAACATGCACACCAAATACATTTCAAAATTTTGTCCTGAATGACATGTCAAAAATTTTCTTTTTAGTTACCCACTTTTAACATAAATCAAAAAGTTTTAAT
The DNA here is from genome assembly GCA_007258455.2 of Sequoia sempervirens. Taxonomy (NCBI): domain Eukaryota; kingdom Viridiplantae; phylum Streptophyta; class Pinopsida; order Cupressales; family Cupressaceae; genus Sequoia; species Sequoia sempervirens. Next base: position 427,734,685 of record VDFB02000003.1, read on the forward strand.
TATTGTTGTTTACATAGGATTACATAAAACTTTAAAAGCAATGAAAGATGAGAAGTGAAGAGAATTTATTAGATGTTGAAGTCCTCAACACTCACAAGATACAGAAGTCTGTTACTCATTGTAAGGTACCCATGATCATTCAGATCTGGCAAGGTCCTCTCTCCATGATAGTATCTGCAAGGATTGGTACTTCACTACAAGGCCTATTCTTTTGGGGAGCTAGATATTTCTGCTCCCATTGGTACACCATGTAATCATGAGGCCATTTGTACTCTTATATTTTTTTTTTCCAAGTGACTCTTCCATCTGGTGTCTAATAACCCTTTGGTATCCATGATGAATTTTGAGTACCCAACATCCACTACAATTATTCCATCCTATTGAATACCCAAGATATTGAGAGGGGGAGTGAATCAGTATCTTCTTAAACTTATTGAAAAAATACCATCCAATTACTCCAATGTATATAACATTAAAGATAAGCAAGAGAATTAATAGAACATAAAAAAACACAACACATGAACACCGAGATTTTTAGGTGGAAAACCCAAAATGGGTAAAACCACGGTGAGGGTTAGCTCACAATATAGTATAACCAGTTATAAGATATTACAAAAAGGGTGGCTCACTACCAAGACTCACTATCCAAAATGGGAGGCTCACTACCTACACAAATACAATGACAAAATGGCTTACAACTAGAAAATGAACTGATAAGATACATCTAAAAACTATTGATTTAGTTCCTTTGATTCTTTTTAAACTAACTTAACACACTTCATCATACTTGTCTTCTTTGCACAGTTCTAATTCATACTTCACACTAATTCACTTCAAAAATATCAAAACTACCGAACATATATATCAGATTCATTTGCAAGCATCAATTAGGTCATCCTAATTAGATGCAACCCTTATTCACCAAAAATCAATTGTCGGCTTCCAACATGTACAAAAAAAACTTTCCAAAAATAGTCCAAATGTGCAACATGCTACAACATGTCGGCATGGACCTAACATATTTCACACATACATCCACATTACAAAAATTAATCCATTACAACATCAACAATAGATTAGGTCAGCCAAAGATAGACCTAATAGCAAAATGCAACAATAGAGTAATGCCAACACTCCATATGAGCACCTGTGCTCATGAGATTCAAAAACTGAAAGCAACAACAATCAACAATGGAGGATTGCAGACCAAAATACCAGAGGATAGTAACTACATACCAGTTCAGATATTGGTCTAGAATACCATATCAAACTTAAACTTGACCTTGCAGTTGCAACTCATATAACATGGCGACATCAATGGAAACACAAAAGTTGTAAAATGATATATTCTTCTTCATTCTTCCAACAATCTCCCCCTTTGTCATTGATGGCAACATATGCCAAAAGGATATACAAAACCTCCTATCTACAAGACTTCAACATTCTCTCCCCCTTACAACTTTCTATCCATAACATTCTCTCAATCATAACATCCTCTCCCCCTTTGACATCAAGGACAAAGGGCGGTCCAAAAACTATGAAAATTAAAAAACATTAACCAGATGATGGCGATCCTTGAAGCTCTTTGAGTATACCTTTCCATGTTGACTTACCATTCTCCCAACTCTTCTTTGTAGACATCAACATTATGTTCGAAGATTCCAATTCCACAAAACTTTCCTCTACATCATTTGGAGTACCGGGAGTCAGATTTATCTTCTCAAGTTTATTTGAACTTTCCAAAGCATTAGCAACCGAGGTGTACTCCATTCTTACAAGGTCACCTAGCTGACCAAATCTTCTGATGATATCTTCCTTCTACTTATGAAGAATAAATATTTTTTCTCTGTGAGCAGATATGGCATCCCAAGTTGTTTAGTCTCTATCCTTAGATGTATTACATGCACTAGAGATAGTAGACAACTAGGACTCAATGGATTTCATGAGATCTTTAATATTTTTAGTGGCATCCAACCAATTTAAGAAAAAGAAAAGACAACATTTGCTTCAGACTCACAAGTTTGCACAGCTTCCAAATTCTTCTCATCATTGGTGTGTGCCAGAGCACACTTGTCATGAAGTTCAAACAACCTTTTCTCTGCCAACTTCTCCTCAACCTCTTGCTTTGTCTTCTCACCAAGACCAGAGGCATACTCCTTAAAGGATTCCAATAACAATTTTAAATTCTCTACTAGAGTGAGAGATGTATCCATTGAAGTATCGAGTGTGGCCTCCTACAAAGCTTTAAGAGCATCATAAATGATCTTTGTTCCTTTCTAGTGTGTTTCCATAATTTATCTTCTTCTAGATGCATGCAATGCATTCCCCAACACCAAATTATGAACATGAGAAATTTTATCTAAGTCCACATTGCCTTGAATCATGGGGAGTTGTAAAATTTATGGAGGAATCATCGGTTGGAACCTAATCTACTTGGATAGAAAGCCTTTTAATACATCATCACTAGAGGAGGATCCTTTGGGGGACCTATGAGATTCTACAACCTACCTTTGATCTTCTTCATTCTTCTCAACAGATTCCCCATTTTCCTCTTCTTCCTCTACATTTTCTTTTTCCTCTTCCTTCTCTTCTTCTTCCACTTTCTCTTCTTCTTCTTTCTCTTCTTTTTCATCTTTGTCTTTGTCTTTGTTTCCTTCTTCATCATTCCCTTCACCTTCATTTTTATCTTGTTCTCCTTTAGTATTATCTTTTTCACCTTTAGTATGCTTCAGAGGGACAACATCATTCTTCTCTGACTCAGCTTCTCCCTCATTATGTTTCTCAATCTCCAAAGGATTATTTGCAATACCTATATCCAAAGGGATATTTGCATCATTTATTTCTGGATGAATGCCTGTATCACCTGTACAAAAGGAATTTCTTCCTTAACTTCTTCTATAGGAACATCATCTCACTTGGGTGTAGAATCGGATGGAAGTTCACCAAGCATACCGTATTTTCCAACCATATCTTTGATTACTTCTGTAGTCTCTTTCCTTATTTTCTTTATTTTCTTCTTGTACCTTGTCATCAAAGTGTTCACTCTTTTCTTCATCTAGAACATCTTTGAACATATCTTCTTCAAAGTTTCCAAATCATTTGGGGTCAAAGAAGACCCAATTTTCTCAAACACATCATTTCTAATCTTTTCTTCCAAATCAACAACCTTTGTTCTCCTTTTCATCAGGGCTACCCACATTTTATTAGCCACATTATTCTTGACATAATCCCAACTAACTTCCAAAGTAATGACATACTCAATAGTAGCTAAAATTAAAGTTTTTTCGTCCTCTCTGCCAACTTGATCATAATATTCTGTTGTAGGCTTCAATATATCTTCAAAATGTATCAAGGAATTGACTATTGCCTCTAATATAAAAGGGGAACTAGGTATTATCAAAGAGTCTTCTTGTTCTTCCCCATTTGGAGAGGCTTCTTTTGAGGCTTTTTCTTTCTTAAATTATGGTTTGGTGTGCATATGAACAAAAAAATCATATTCTTCATATTCCTCAAAGGACAATACAATATGAAGTATTTTTCAACCAACACTGGCTTCTTGAGAAGCACCTTCACCAAAGGATAAGCTTCCTCTTCCCATCCTTACCAATTTTGTTGTGGGGTCCTCCTCCTCTTCCTCTTGATCTTCAATAATGCTAAGATTCTTATCCCTTGTAGATTTTTCTTTCTTTCCTCTCTTGCTAGGTACCAGTAGAGGAGTCTCTTTTCTTTTCCCAAATCTAGTAATAGGTTTAGAAGGAGCTGGACCTTTTCCTTTATCAAAAGCACTAGGTTCTACCTTTACTGTAGGTGTCGCGACTAGTTTTGAAGGAGTAGTCCTGCTAGATCTCCTTGGTCCTGATGATTCTCTAGCCATTTGTTCTCCCATATCCCTACCTTGTGCAATATGCTCATTGGTGAAACCTTCATCTCTAAGCTTCTTATCTACTTTCTTCCTTATCATAGACTTCTTGTGCTCCAGGTGAAATTCCATAGGTTTTTCTGCATAAGTCTCAACTCTAAGTTCATTGACAGCTTTTAGACTTTTTAGCAATAGCTACACATAGCCTTCAACTTCATTTTTTGTAATCTCATAATCCAATGGCTGTATCCATACAGTTAAGGGTTCAACAACTTCAACCATGCACTCATCAGAAGAGACATGAAATATGATATCATTCTTGTACTTATCTACAATTCTCTTTGGGATCCTCTCTCTTTCATTCATGTTGCTCTTGAACACAACAAAGAATTTTTTTAGAGCATTATCTCTAGCCTTCAAATCACCCAAACTATGCATGTGATCAAAGATCTAATGTGCAACCAGTCTGGATGTGTCCCAAAACACCACATCATCTCTTCTGGAAAGTCTCTTAAGGAAATAGAATAGAAAACAAACAATCAAGGAGCCAAATTTAGAAGCATACTTCTTCTCCTGGGTCATCCTCAAGTTCTCAAACAACTATTGTTGGAGAATTTCACATAAACCATAATCTGCACCATTAATTGCCATGTCAAAACTAATATAAATTATTCTAGTAGATACATAAATCTCTCTGTTAGTGAAGTAGATCTTGTGACCAATCATTATTGCAACATACTTCACAACAAGATTGGTGATAGGTATTGTAGAAGAGCCCTCCTATCATATGTAGCTCTGGTGAGTTCCATCACCACTTCATTCTTCACAGCTTTCAACACGAGTATCGGTTTGGTGTCACAAAGTCTGGTAACAATGTTAATTTCTTGCTTGGTTATAAGATGAGGTCTATCAGTCCACAAGAATTTTTCATGCATTCTACTAAGAGCTAGTTTTACATACTTATCACCAATTATTGAGCTGAAATTAGGAAAGTAATTCCATCTATCCAATTTCTTTGCAACTATGTTTGAATACTTGGGTTTTACCAAGAAATCATCCCTAGTGGGCTCATTCTACCATATATCTATCAACTTGTTGTGATTTTATTCCTCATTCTTTATTCAAATGTATATTCTTGTATTTCAGTCGGCATAACCCCATGAGGAATAGATGAGAAGGCGTCCATAGGGTCATCTTAGAAAACTTTCATAGAATATTTCCTATATGACTGTCTAGGTATTTACAACACACTAACAACTACAAGGGTTTCCACTTCTTCCACAAATGAAGCTCAAATGATTTCATAACAAAGATTCACACAAACCCACAATAGAATATATAAGCAAAATACCTTTTTCTTTGCAAAGGATCAAAACTAGGGTTTGCATGACTCACTTCAAATCACCTCAAGAAATTTCCAAAACGCTCTCTAATTTCTTCAAATGTGCAAGTGATCAAAATTCCTTACTAAATCACTTTATAAACCAATGATCTACCCTAATTTGCATTAAATGTGGTAGATTTCAAAAAGCTACTAAAAACCCTCTTCACTACACTAAAAAACCCTAATTTTCCCCACAAATAAACATGTCTGCACTTTTTCTTCTAGTTCCTTTTGCATAACCTCTACCTATTCATTCCTTACAACATATCCTCATGCCAAAGACTGACATGACAAATATCTAGGGGGTTCGAACAATTTTCTATTAAAGCTCCCCCTAAGACCATGCTAGGTCTAGTTCCTAGAGGAATTGTTTGCACTGGATTAGGGAACAGATGCATATGATGTCTCAAACTCTTCTTTATTTCTCCAAGTCTTGTTCATTTCTTGCTTAACCTCATTTTTGTCAATTTTCTTCATAGGTTCATTCTTCTTTACCAGATCAGATTGTTTTCCCTTTTTACTTCTACATACCCTTGAAATATGTCCCAAATTGTTGTAGTTGTAGGAAACAACATTTTTTTTATTAGTTTGTCTTGTATTACCCCTTGATCTACACTGATTTTATTTGTGTCCAAACTTATGACATGTATAGTAGTAGTCAGCAAAGGATTGATTCATTCTACCTCCATTAGACCAATTCATCATCTAAGTTCTACATTCACTAGCTCTATTTCCAACTTTCTTGCATGCAAAACATTTTCTAGAGAAGGAACCAAAAAAATAATTCATCCTACTCCTTCCCTATGACCAAATTTATTACATGAAAAACAAACACCATTGAAAGATGGGTACCTTTGAGCATTTGGTTGTCTTATAGATAGTCTTCTAGCAAAGTTTCTTGGATTTATTTTATGCTTCCATTTCTCTTGAGTCTTCTGATTGTCCATAGCCTTAGAGCTTTCATTGGATTCATTTCCCAAGCTACCTTTGTCTTTAGAAGGTCTCTATCTTGAAATCAACTCATGAAGCTTGGCAGAGCTTGTCTTGAACTTATCTTCATAGATTTTTTCTTTCTCCAGTTCTACTTTTTGATTCACCACTTCTTGTTCAAGTCTTATGCATTCATCATACTTGCTTTGCACCACTGTATTTAGAAATTCTTCAATTCTTTTCTTTTTTTCCACCAACACCTTCAATCTGATGATCTCTTAATTTTCTTGTTTTAATTACTCACTCACTTCTCTATGTATTTCTTTGAACTTATTCAATTCCTCTTTCAATTTCTAGACACATTCATTTGCCTCATCAATATTTTTTTTCAAATCTTTGTTTTCACTTTCAGCCTTATCAAGATCTTCAAGAGTAGCCTTGAGCTCTTCTTTATCATTCATTTGTTCAATCTTCAGGATCTTCCTCAAGCTGTTAGGCTTCTTCAGAGGAACCAAGCTCTGATACTAATTTTTGAATACCCAAGATACTGAGAGGGAGGGTGGTGAATTAGTATCTTCTTAAAATTATTGAACAAATACCATCCAATTACTACAATGCATATAACAATAAAGATAAGCAAGAGCATTAAAAGAAGAAAAAAACACACAACAAATGAACACTAGGATTTTTACGTGGAAAACCCAATCTGGGAAAAGCCATAGTGAGGGTTATCTCACAATATAGTATAACTGGTTATAAGATATTAAAAAAAGGGTGGCTAACTACTAGGACTCATAGTCTAAAATGGGAGGCTCACTGCCTACAAAAATACAATGATAAATTGGCTTACAACTAGAAAATGAATTAATAATATACACCTACCAAGTGTCGATTCAGTTCCTTTGATGCTCAATAAATTGACTTAACACACTTCATCATACTTGTTTTCTTCACACACTTCTAATTCATACTTCACACTAATTCACTTCAAAAATATCAAAACTATCCAACATATATATCTAATTCATCCGCAAGCATCAATTAGGTCAGCCTAATTAGATGCAACCCTTATTCACCAAAAATCAACTGTCGACTTCCAACATGTATAAAAAAACTTTCCAAAAATAGTCTAAATGTGCAACATGCTACAACATGTCAGTATGGACCTAAGATAGGTCACACATACATCCACATTATAAAAATTAATCCATTACAACATCAACATTACATTAGGTTGGCCAGAGATAGACCTAATAGCAAAATGCAACAACAAAGTAATGCCAAAACTACATATGATCACCTATGCTCATGAGATTTTGAACACTCACGCTTCAAACATCCAAAAACCTTTTCCCAAAACTGCAAGTAGCAACAATCAATAGTGGAGGATTTTAGACCAAAACATTGGAGGATAGTAACTGCATACCGGTTCAAATACCGATCTAGAATACTAGATCAAACTTGAACTTGACCTTGCAGTTGAAACTCATATAACATGGTGACATCAATGACACCATAAAATATGTAAAATGATATATTCTTCTTCATTCTTCCAACACATCCAAGGTTAAATTGAGGTGGTGAATATTTATGTCACCATCCTTCTGTATATTGGTGAGGCAGTTGGGAACAATTTTGCTAAACTCATATGTCCCAACTTTGCTAAACTCATATGTCCAATCCTTGGAACCTTTCAATTTATCATCATCCCTTAGTATCTTAGGCACGACATTGATTTAGTGTGTGAAATGAATCCATTCTTGCCTTGATCTTTTTCTCTTCTGTAGACATGTATTGAAATTCATTTGTGACCATTTGGACCATTTGCTCAGTAGGCTTTAAAGCTGCAGGGGCATCAACAAGCCTTTGTAAAATTTTGCACAAATTCATTAAGGTTGGATGTACAGGTTGCCATTTCTTGAATAAGGGGTCCAATATAGATACATAGACCTTTATCTGATCAACTGCTTGTGACAAGGAGACATAAAATTCATATACATTTTCCAATTTTTCCACAATTAGTTTAACACTATGCTCCAAGATTTGTTCCAATACCCTGAGGGTTTCTCTCTTTGCTCTTTCCTTTGTTTCTTCATTACTCTTTTTTAACTTCTCAATTTATTGTTTTAGCACATTAACTTGTTCAACAGTGATTGCACCTATATTAGTTTGGATGGAAAAGGCTGGTATACTATTAATTTTGTGCTTTGGGAAGAACCTGCTCCCTTCAACTATTGTTTCAATTTCACATTTTCTATGAATAACCTATTCACTTCATCATTCAGATCAGTTTGTGCTTTCTCATATTTTTCCAATCTAAGCTCCATAGCTTTAACCACATCCCTAGTAAACATTATTGAGTTCATTTTCATAGTAGCTGCCTCCAATGTTGATGTGTCTGGAAGTGTCTTTACCATGGAAATCCCTCTCATTTCTTTTACAACATCAATCAATCTTGGTTTTTTTGTTCTTTTTTTCTTTATCAAAAGGCTAGAGTTTCAAGTCTTGGAATGTAACTTATTCCACTCATTCCATCATCTAAATTGGATTCAAAAACCAACATGGGATCTTCTTGGCTTCTTACTTGATCTAGTAAGAATATATTTTTTAACTCCATCCCAAGAACAATTAGTATATTGCTTTTTAAGACTAATTTTCTTGCTTCTTAGGGGCTAACAATAATTTCATTAATCTTGAGTTCTTCAAGAGGCTGGGAAACAATCCGGTCCTACTATGACTCCTTAGTTCCCATCTTATTAATTTGGTGTCTCTCCTCAAATTCTTTCATTTTCATCTTAAACAAAAAATCCTTAAACTTGAGAGTTTGAATAAATTCATCATCTTCAATAAATCTAAGGGCAGTAATCACCCTTTCATCGTCATGCACTTCTTGATCATTATGCCCATGTACATAAACTATTTCTTCTAGTTTGTGAGCATCCATTGCAAGCTTAGGTAGTGGTTGATCAACTTCATCATCTTTAAAATTCAAACGTACATCAGCTACCTCTTCAATATCCCCTTTCCTTCACTTATTTCATATGCCACTAAGGGGGTCACTCTATTTTTCTTTTTTCCTTTTAGGACTTGGTTTCTTAGGGGATGCTTTTGATTGTATTGTGGAAATTTCTAGTAGGGGATTTGTGATTACAATACCACTTGGTTTGATGGGTAGCTTGGAGGGTTTCAAATACTGACCCTCAAGTTTCTTTTCTGGTTCAACATATAATCTTTCAAAGTTGTCAATTATTGTGTTCATCCTTTTGATAGGATCCTTTTCTTCAACATAGAATCCTTGGAACCCAATGTCCCTTTTCTTCTTCTCTTCCTCAAGCCTCTTTATGATTTCCCACATCCTCCCCCTCTAAAAAGCTTCATCAGGTGTAAAGCAATTTCTTATTACATCTTTGTAATCCATTACATGGGTAATCCCAGCTTTAGTGAGAAGTGTCTACTTTATAAAATTAATATTCCCTTTAGGATCAAAGACCCTTTCTCCTCATGACTTTAATGAATCCTGCATCTTCAAATATTTCTGTAGTTCTTCAAGAGTGTCATACCCTACAGAGAGCTCCTCACATTATATTAGGTTAGGGAGGAATGTCCCCTTTTCCTATCTTTTCACAACATCCTGCTCCATCCATAACATTTTCCACATAAATTCTAAAAATTCAATTTGAATAGAAACAAATTTAGGTAAAACATGTGGAGCTTGAGGACACCCATAAACCCTTATTATTGTTTGGTTTGCTAAGAAGAACCAGTCACCGAAATTGTGAGTGTGTCCTTGCTCTGGATTCAATGCTAAAGGTCTTAATACATGCATGATTTTATTAGGAAATCTTGGTGAAATATGACCAAGAGTGACCATGACTTTTACTATGAAATCATCATGAAATATTACATAATCACTATTTTTACATCTACTATCCCAAATGTAACACCAATTTTGTACAGGCAACCTATTCCCTTCATCATCAGTTAGTCCATTTGTTTCTATTTTGGTACAATATTAAATGAAACAACATAGAGTATTTCTTGAGAGTGATGGGAGCTAAGTTCTATCTTACTTCCAAAAATCCCTCATGTATCCCTTTCTCAATTTCAACAACAAATTCATACTCAATGTTGACTTCAGGATTTTTGTATCATCATTTCCATCATCATGAGATAGGTTGGCATCCTCTCTTCAACATCTATTCCAAGAACTTGGCACAAATAAAAATAAGTCCTTTTGAAATATACTTGGAAGTCTTCTATGGAAAATGGCTCATTTTGGGAGGGGGGGATATGTATCCTCCTATTGTTTACACCCTTTTTCATGTGTAAAGGAAGTTCATCACTCCTGTAGGTTTTTCTCAATCTCCTATAATCCTCCTCACTTTTTTCCAAGTCAATCTTAGTGATACCTTGCTTGTTTAACATAAAACACTCTATAATTTCTTCTTTAGTCAATAACACTAATGGTGAACCATATGGAATTCTTATATTCTTGGTAGTCGGGTGATAATATTGTGCCAATACTTTAATAAACTCAACATATACAAAGACATTTGTTACTATCAATTTGTCCAAATTTAAGGTCCAAGGAATCAAAACTAGAATCTTCTCAACTCCTTTTCCATAGAAGTACCAAAACATATCCCAGCCTAAGATAGGGATAATTGGGTCTCTACATCCATGGGTTGTATCTTTAAACACCTTTTTGGATCCTTTATCTACAAAATTAGGTAACACATCTAAAATGGATTGTTGCAGGGACCTCTTCCTTGATTTAGAAACTGTGGACTCTTCCTTTTTACTCACAAGTTGACTTCTTTTGGGTGGCATGATGAGGAATTTAATCCTACTTGATTTTTTAAGTGTCTACTTGTAGAAGAAAATCTAGTTCTTATACACTTGCTACAGAGGGTTTCTATGAACTTACCTGGCAAAATAACAGTTGCAGAGTTTTCCCGCATGAACTCCCTTGCCTCTAGTATGTTGAGCTTTGTGAATTATTTCCAAAATGTTGTTGAGTCCCAAGTAATATTTGCTTCTGAGTTCAGTTAGCTCACTATTAATGTGAATTCCTACAAAATATTATAGAATCTACTCATATTTCAAGTTTGAATACATGTCGTTGATCTTGAGAAATCAAACAATGTAATCATTTAATGCTTTGATAGCTTGTACTATAGTATCATTCTATTATTTCAAGACTGTTGTAGGTTAGCACTAGCAGTACCACCACCCTACACACCCATTTGGACTCTTGTGAGATAGTAGGTTAATTCTAGCGGTTGAGTGACTATTCACCACCATATCGCTCTGTCCTATCAAGACTGTTGCAAGGTAGCAGTGGCAATACCTCCACCCCATGCACACCCCTTTGGACTCATGTGGGACAATAGGTTAATTCTAGCAGTCACCACCATACTGCAATGTCACTGTTTACCCCTTATGGGGTAGCAGCTTACTTTAGTTGTTAACATGTTCTCACCGCCACCCCACATCATTCATATTTGTTTGTTGCAATATTGTAGTAAGCATTTGTACATTTAGATATATGTTCCACCATCCCCCGCATACCTCTATTGAATATTATGGTAGTACAGTATTGGATTTTATTATGAATGCAATATTTTAGATATCATTTTATTGAAAAGATTGAACAATTTTCTAGTTTTCTAGTCTCTCAGTTTTAGTTTTTAGTGTCAGTTAGACCTAAGAGATCATTTCTTTGTTTGTAATGGGAAGTATTAGTTCACCTAATGTTATCATATCTATATGTATTATTAAATCACAAATGTTCATTATATGTTTGCATCTAGAAAACATATAGGGCATACAAGAAATTATATTCTAACTAAACAAAATTAATTTCAAATTTTTGACCAAAGTAAGAAAACTAAGAAGAATGATTGAACCTAACTTTAAATTCACTTCAAATCAGTAGTGAACGTCTCAGGTTTTGTATACAATGTACCAAAAGAATAATGATGATTGCATTCAAAAATGTATTAGTAAAAGAATAGTAAATAAGCATACCTATACTTAGATCTTTATTACATTCACTAATAAATTACACCATACATATAACCAAATTTTAGGTGGCAAGCTAACTTCTTAAGGTGACAAAACATCATCATAATCATTTGCATTTCCAACAAGATCAGAATCTTGATTATTCATGCCTACATCTGCTTGATTTTATTCCCCATCCTCATTTGTGACATGTAATGCATTCTCTCTCCCTATCTCTTCATTGGTAATCAAAATGTATTCTTTTAAATTAACATATCGCCCATCAGGCATTATATCAACAACTTCCATGATTTTTCATTTTGAATGAGACTCTGTTTGAATGACATATGGCCATCCTGGGCTTCTTACATTATCAATTATAAATGATTTGTTAATTTGAAGAGGGGAAACATATGGCTCATCTGTCTCTGATAAAAATTGTCTTCTATTTGCACATGCAAATCCATACTCATCAAATTGTACTGCAGATGGTCAGATCCACTTACATTTTAATAATATAGGACTATTTTCACCATAGTCCACTAGAATAATTTGTTGGAAGTTTCATGAAGAAATTCAATACTAACAACACAATCACAATTTATCTTTCCTTTTTCTTTTTCTTCCACTTTTAAATGACTACCATAGGACCACATTCCACTAAAACATGTAGCCCATAAATGTGGAGATTGTGAAAGCTTACTTTCCTTTGTTGTTATATCTTGGTCTTCTTCTTTTGCATCCCTAACTGCATTAGCATTCCATTCTTCAAATTTTGGAAAAGAATCACCTCTAATCAAATCAGCATGATGTATGTGCCTTTGAGGTCGATGTTGCATCCAAGCTTAATTGTCTTCTTCATATTTTGTATAGAGAATATTAGCATACAAATAGTAAGATTGATAATATAAATGTGTAAATGCAATTGTGTAAATAAATTATTGTGTTAAATTTTTTTAGCTGTGCCACTTATTGAAAAAAGAATTATTTTGAAGAATATAGGCATGTATCACACTTCTTTCTTGATGTGATAGCTTCAAGTGACATCCATTTCCTTCCAATAATTCACCTGCAACTATGTCTTCTTTATCATGGTCCCATACAAGCCAATTCAAAATTTTAAAATCCTTCATATATTATGTGCAAAATCCCATGGCCTCTTGCATTAAATATCCCTCAGACATGATACCTTCTAGTTTTTTCCTAGTATGAACATTTTTTTTCAAAACCTTCATATATTGTTCTATAGGATACATCAATTTAGTTCTTACCAGGCCACAATGATTTAGTTCATATTGTAGATGTATCAAATGATGCATAGCAATGTTAAAGATTGTTGGTGGAAATTCTCATTCCAATAGACAAAGAACTTCAACAACCTCCTCCCTCAAACTATCAAAGTTTGAAGGATCTGATGCATGTAAACTCATTCTCTTTAATACTAGGCCCAACCTTATAACTACCAATCTTGGCCCCTTTTCCAAACTTAATATATGTTGTGCATGTTTTGCACACATGCCTCATTCGGAATAGGGACCCTCTCTTCTTGTTGCCTTTCTAGGTCATTTTGTGTCATTGCCTCATTTTGTGTGCCCCTGATTTTGGCATCTAAAATGGTTAGCGAGCCTCTTACTATCATTTCAAGTCAACCATGTTTCATCACCATAATTTTCTAAGTCCTTTGAATCCTTCAGGTCCGCCCTTTTGGATTTCCTTGGCCGGATTTCCCTACCCCTGGCAGTCTGCCTTCTACATTTTTGACTTTGGGAACAAGTTTCTTGTGGATTTGGGATGTTTTTGTGGTGCCTAAGTCAACTGCCAAGGTTTTGTTAAGTTTCAGGGCTTTCAAAAATTTCCTTCTAGAAATCTGCCCCTCCATGGCCATTTTGAACATCCGCCAGCCCCCGACGATCCGGCCTCTGGAACCCGGCCCCTCCATGGTCGTTTCCAGGACTCCCCCCCTCCGTGGCCATTTTTGGGACTCCACCCCTCCGTGGCCATTTTGAACATCCGCCGGCCCCTGGTGACCCGACCTTCGGAACTCGGCCCCTCTGTGGCCATTTTTGGGACTCCACCCCTCCGTGGTCATTTTGAACATCCGTCGGCCCCCAACGACTCAGCCTCCGAAACCCTCCATAGCTATTTCTGAGACTCTGCCCCTCCATGGCCATTTTGAACATCCACCGGCCCCCGACGACTCGGCCTCCGGAACCTGGCCCCTCCATGGCCATTTTCGGGACTCCACCCCTTCATCGCTGTTTGGGACTCTCCTTCTAGGCTGCTTTGTGCTCATTGTTGTTTCAAAAAGGTGGTGACCCTCCAAATTTCCCCTTCCAAATCCTACTTTTTACAAAATGAGTCCAATCTTGAGGAAGTTTGTCTTGGCACTCTTTCTTCCCCTTTTCCCATGCGCTATAATTGAAAAATCTTAATTTTGCTAAGTTTTATGAGGTCTGAGAACTTCCCTTCCAGTTTGTGGTTCCCCATTCACTGTTCACCTTCCTTCCACCTTTCGTCTGTTGCCCGCCTTGGTGCCCCCCCTTGGGCACACATTATTGTTTATGGTCCAAATGAGCTCCAATGACAAATATTATGATCTTTTGATAATACATGGATGGCTCTAACATGGAGTTTGCAAGATTTGACTAACGTTTTCCTTGATTTGTGTATGAGAGCACTTACGACACTTCATGTATGCAGGATTCAAGAAGCCTACTGTGGGTCCATCAGGGAGACCCATTGAGAAAGTTGAATAAGGAAAAGCACATCACTCCTTTCACCATTCATTTCATGTTTGCCTCTCCCCTAGCAGCTACCAACAGGGTCAGTGTTAGAAGAAGGCCTATGCCAAGGAAGTCAATGAAAAAAATGCAAGGGGGTGGCCTTGAAGAAGGCATGAGGGAGCTGTCCTACTTTTCACCAGATGATGATGACCTATCCCCCGAATCAGGGGCAACCAATCCATTGATGCCAGTCATCGATGAGCCCGTTTGATCCATTGAAGAACACTGCAAACAAATCAAGTAAGAAGGTATCTTTTAGGAAGTTTCAGCTATAGTAAAAGGGAAATTAGCTAAATCACAAAACTGCTACAACACCTGGGCACTAGGTGACAAAACAGAGAAAAGACAAGGGATGTATTTTAAATTTCTGGATAATGGGGGGTAGGTGAAACCATAATGTAATCAAATCTGAGCCACTCATTTTGAATTAATTCTAGCCATTCATTTGGGCTTTGGAAAACTATAAATAGGGGCTTGGCCCTCATTTGTACAGGGTTGGAAGACTGATGTAAAGACATTCTGCAACAATAGAAAGTAGCATTGCATGATTTATGGGTGTTCCTTTTGAGTTTTCTCTTTATGTATGCATGGTTCAACTTCCCTATTAGTGTAGGTGTTAGTTTCTTGAATGGAAGTGGTGATGGTGAGTGGTGTTTCAGTATTTGATGAATTTCCAGCTCATGCTTTTTGTGGATCATTGACTATGAGTCACTTTGCAAAGCTAGTCTGAACTCTTTACTTCATTGCTGCAACTTAGTTCAATTACATGTGCATGATGTGTGTGTGCAATATGAAAATCTGTAGTCCTTAGAAGATTGCACTAGTTTTGTGTAGCTGTAGGTTCTCTTGGTAAAACAAAACTTAATTTTAGGGAGTTTTTCTACTGTAGCAACCTCCATGATCACTGTTCATTCAGATTTTTAAATCTAGGAACTTCCTCTCTTCCCTTCCCTTTTTTTCCTTTTTTAGTAAGTACCTTAGGAAAGGTTCATTGCACATTGTAAAGCCAAATCTAATGATAAAATGGAGTTCCAAACTGCTATTTGAACTTGCAGCAAACACACAACTCTCCCATCTTAAGAACTCCATTTGCAAATCCAACTTCCCACGCTTTGTAACTCATCCGTAAGTCCACCTTGTGATTCCAGCAAATCACATAACATCAAAGATATTTCAAGCACTGTCAAGACCTAACATTAGAGACCTTGGGATAGTGTTCTGCAATTTGATTGTGGAAGATTGTCTTTGAAGAGAGGTGATGCACCTATGCATTACCTGTGTTGAGAAGTGCATAAAAACACATCAACAAAAATGGCACTAGAAGGAGGGCATGACATGTTGAGGCTAGAAATTTGAATGTTGGAAGTTGAAAAGAGCACTTTGAAAGAAGAAATATGAGATAGGGAGATCTCTTTTAATGCTAAAAATAAAAAAATTATGAAGGAAAACAAAAGGCTCAGTTGAAATGGAGTAGCATGAAAAAATTAGCATCACTCTACTGCATGCAAATTTGAATAAGAGATTGAAGAAGCCATTGCAACAATTTGCATTGGCGGATAGATGTCGGACCCATTGCACTTGTAGGCACAACGAGTTGAGGTGTCTGAATTTCTTAAGTAAAATTGAAAGGGTCTTGCAAGGAGAAATCCCCTTATGGAAAATCTATCTACCTTTAGCCCTTGTAGACCCACAGGAAGAATTGACAACCATGGCAGCCAAGGTGTTCAAGGACCTGATCCAAGAACATTTGAGCAAAAAAGATGAACCAAGATTGGAGGAAATATTGATGTCTAGTTGGTGCAGATTTCACAATGCACCCCACTCCAAATTCACTTGCTCGTCACGCACAAACATCATCGCTCAAGCCAAGGGTTATTCAAACAAGTTGGAGCAACCAACTCCCAATGAAGAGAAGTTACCCCATGAGGCAGAAGAGCTGTCAACATCCGGAGGACAACAAAGTAAGGATGAACCAAGAAATTTTATACAAGTTGATGTTGGAGTTGCAAACATTGAAGTTGAAAACTAGGAGGAAGAAGCTGATTTCACTAGGAAAGAAAGGTGCCTTGGTGAAAATCTTATTGAAACTAATTTAGAAGGCCTTCCCTCCACCAATCAAAGGTAGTCCTCCAATCTAGAAGAAGAGAAATTGGTAGGTGACAATGAACCAATGAAATCTGCAGCAATGGATGTTAGGACAACCAACTCAAATGCTAAAAATCAGAAAGAGGAAAGGGATGACAACCTTGCAAAAATAGAAAATGATGATGAAGACAAGTAAAATCAGACTGGAAGACCTCTCCTTCATAAACGATAGTGATCAAGAATCTGAAAATGCAGATTTGGAGGAGTGGGAACAACTATAGGTGATGGTGGTTCGCCATCCAACTTCCCTCCCAAGTGATGATAAGGACCCAATCATGGAGAGATATGACCATCTCGTCTCTAGATTAGCAAAGGATTGGTCAAAGCTGAAATACCAATTGGATTTGGAGGTACTACTACTGCCAAATTGGTGCAAACTTCATGATTAATCACACTTTGAGTTTGTATTCGAGCTATGCAAAGAGGCTATTGAACAAGTTAGAGGACAAGTGGAGTAGCCAAGTGCCCAACCTCCTCTACTTGCTGCCCAGATCAAAGTAGAAGATCAAGAGCCAGAGCCAAGTGACAACTTAGTTGAAGGTGGTCCTCAAGAGGATGTTGGGATAACAATAGAAGAAGGACATCAATACAGTCTTAGATTTCTGAGCAATGAATTAGATCAAACAAGAATGTTGTCCACCAATCATCAAGAATTTCTCCCTCTTCAAGATCATTTGTGCACCATGGACATTAGGATTTTTGGCTAGTCTTTGGAGGGAGATTGTGTAGTGGATTTTTTTCCCCTTGATGAGGTGCCATCAATTGATGACTTCTTTCCATTGGGAACTGTACTATGGAGGTATGCTCATGTTGAGGAAGAGCACATCCCAAAAGACGGTAGTAATGAATACATACTCCTTGAGCCTTTGAATGGTGATGCACTAGAGTCTCTGGATTGGGAGAGGGGTTCCTTCTCTATGTATAGCAATAGTGAACAAGGGGAAACAAGCGAATGTCATGATGAGATGCATGAACAAAAAAAAGAAGACAAATATGGGGGTGTTTTGATGGCTTCCAACAAGTATGACAAAATTGACCAACTACAAGATGCAACTAGAAGTCCTTCCACCATGACCATTGCTGATCCTCCTTCATATTTAGGGAGTTGTAATAGGACATATGCGTGCATGTCATCATCCCATGACATTGAACATTATAAAAAGGAGGTTGATACTTGGGGAAGGAGACAAGACAACATGTTGTCCCTTGAGGACAACAACCAAGTGGATCCCAAATTTGTAGATGATCAATATGGAGAAGTATTTCTTTTTGAAGAACTACCAACCGGGGCTGCAGGTCCCATTGGTAGATTGGAAGAGCTATTTGCTACCCTGTCCTCCTAGCCTTATGTAAGCCCAAGGACAAAAATGATGCAGCCTCCACTGCACCCACTCAAGGCTACCAATGCAATGATAAACGGCCTAGTGCTCATTCTCAACTGCCAAACGATTGCACCTTTGCATGACAAAGTCCAGGTTCTATGCTTCCTTTCCCTTGTTAATTTTCATAGCTGCATTTATCATTTTTATTATGGGAGTGAGGGATGGAAAACTTGCTTATGGATCAACCATGGTTTTAATGAGCCTCCTCAATTGCTGATTTTCCATGAACATGTGATTAAATTTGAATGCTGCGATGATAAACTTCTTTTTTCTAAGTATAAGGATAAATCTGCATGGTTAAGAACTACAACAATCGCCTGTTTTCTTGTGCATACATTACGAAATCCAATGAACGTTAATGTCGACTTGCCCTTCCTGAACATAGTGCTTTGTAAATATCTTTGTACATAGCCCGTTTTGAGTAGTGTAGGTTTCCTATAAATACCCTGCTTTCCTGCTTTCCTTAGGTTAGTTGGTTTGATGTAGGTTGCTTGCTTTGGTGTTGTTTTATTTTGTTTTCTTTCACTTTGCTGCTACTTTGCCTGGGGTCCCTCTGCTTTTAGCTAGGCACATTTGTACATACAACAACCATAATTATCACCTAGGGTTGTTCTATGTATTTCTTTGTTAAACTCTAATCAAGTTTTTAGAGTGGATGGTGAGGATCTTTTGTTAGCATCAAGTGATCTAGGTGTTTGATTCAAAGAGGATAAGTCATTGATTGGTCTAATTCTGATGTATTCTAGAATCTTATATCTCTCACATCTTAAGAATCTTACAGTCATTGTTGGTCCTTTATGAAGTCTAGTTGAGTGAAAAATCTAAAATTCTGCTTCAGTGCCACTATGATTCTCAGCCCTGAGCACAAGCTTCAATGCTTGTAGGTTGAAATAAAATAACTGAAAAGAAAGAAAGAAAGAAAGAAAAACATTGAAAATTAAAAGAAAATAAAAATTCAACTTTTCAGGGGTATCAAGCAACTCTATCAGGGCTATGGACGCCTGGCTGTCAGTAGAGCAATGTTTGGGAGAATCACAACGACAACCTCACCGAGGCTATGGACATTTGACTAGCAACGAGGCAATGTGCTAGATGCTTTTGGAGTTAGAATAAACTACTTAGCTTAACTTGAGGGAGCTTGGGTTCCTATGGCAAATGAAGGATGAGAATTAACGCAATTGTGAACACTTGGATTTTCAACATACTGAAGGTTTGGTTGGCTAGTGGTTTTGATCCTTTAGTTGAGCATCTAGTTTGTTTTCCCTAGCGTGAAGGTCAAAACCAGATATTTTGGGTTTGTGATTCTAGTTTGTCATCAAAATGCTCTGGAACATTTCCCCAGCAAGTTGCCATTTTTTGTGCATGTTTTGCACACATGCCTTGTTCAAAATGGGGACCCTCTATTCCTGTTGCCTTTCTGGGTCATTTTGTGTCGTTGCCTCATTTTGCATGCCCCCAATTTTGGCATCTAAAATGGTCAATGAGCCTCTTAGTATAATTTCAAGTCGACCATATTTCACCACCAAAAACTTTCTAAGTCCATCGAATCCTCTAGGTCTGCCCTACCGAATTTCCTTGCCCTCGGCGGTTTACCTTCTACATTTTTTACTTTGGGGACAAGTTTCATGTGGATTTGAGATGTTTTTGTGGTGCTTAAGTGAACTGCGAAGGTTTCATTAAGTTTTAGGGGTTTCAAAAATTTCCTTCCGGAACTCCACCCCTCCTTGGCCATTTTGAACATCCGTCAGCCCCCGACGACTCGGCTTCTAGAACCCGGCTCCTCCGTGGCCATTTCTGGGACTCCGCCCGTCTTTGGCCATTTTCAACATCCACTGGCCCTCGGTGACCCAACCTTCAGAACTTGGCGCCCCTGTGGCTATTTCTTGTACTTTGCCCCTCCATGGCCATTTTGAACATCCTCTGGCCCCCAGCAACCTGACCTCCAGAACCCGGCCCCTCCATGGCCGTTTTTGGGACTCCACCCCTCCGTGGCCATTTTGAACATCCATCAGCCCTTGACAACCCAACCTCTAGAACCCGGCCCATCCTTGGCCATTTTTGGGACTCCACCCCTCCATCGCCGTCCGGGACTCTCCTTCCAAGCCGCTGTGTGATCATTTCTGTTTCAAAAAGGCTGTGACCCTCTGACTTTCCCCTTCCAAACTTTCAATTTTTCCAAAATGAATCCAATCTTGAGGAATTTTGTCTTGGCACTCTTTCTTCCCCTTTTCCCATGCGCTATAATTGAAAAATCTTGATTTTGTTAAGTTTTGTGAGGTCCAGGAACTTCCCTTCTAGTTTGTTGTTCCCCATTCACCGTCCACCTTCCTTCTGCCTTTCGTCTGTCACCCTCCTTGGTGCCTGCCCCCTTTGGGCACACATTATTTTTTATGGTCCAAATGAGCTCCAATGAGAAATATTATTATCTTTTGATGATGCATGGATGGATCCAATAGGGAGTTTGCAAGATTTGACTAATGTTTTCCTTGTTTTGTGTATGAAAGTACTTACGACACTTCATGTATGCAAGATTGAAGAAGCCTACCGTGGGTCCATCAGGGACACCCATTGAGAAAGGTGAACAAGGAAAAGCGCATTGCTCCTTTCACCATTCATTTCATGTTTTCCTCTCCCCCTAGTACCCACCAACAGGGTCGGTGTTAGAAGGCATGTGCCAAGGAAGTCAATTGAAAAATACAAGGGGGTGGCCTTGAAGAATGCATGAGGGAGCTATCCTACTTTTCACCAGATGATGATGACCTGTCCCCTGAATTAGGGGAAACCAATCCATTTATGTTAGTCATTGACGGGCCCATTTGATCCAATGAAGAACATTGCAGACACATCAAGTAAGAAGGCAACTTTCAAGCAGTTTCAGCTACAGTAAAAGGGAAATTAGCTAAATGAAAAAACTGCTACAACACTTGGGAACTAGGTGAAAAAACAAAGAAAAGACAAGGGATGTATTTTAAATTGTTGGATAAAGGGAGGTAGGTCAAACCCTAATATAATCAAATTTGAGCCACTCATTTTGAATCAATCCTAGCCATTCATTTGGGCTTTGGAAAACTATAAATAGGGGCTTGCCCCTCATTTGTAAAGGGTTGGAGGACTAATGTAAGGACATTCTACAACAATAGAAAGCAACATTGCATGATTTATGGGTGTTCCTTCTGAGTTTTCTCTTTATGTATGCATGGTTCAACTTCCCTATTAGTTTAGGTGTTAGTTTCTTGAATGGAAGTGGTGATGGTGATTGGTGTTTCATTATTTGATGAATTTCTAGCTCATGCTTTTTGTGGCTCATTGATGATGAGTCACTTTGCAAAGCTAGTCTGAGCTCTCTACTTCATTGTTGCAACTTAGTTCAATTACATGTGCATGGTGTGTGTGTGTGTAATTTCAAAATCTACAGTCCTTAGAAAATTGCACTAGTTTTGTGTAGCTGCGGGTTCTCTTGGTCAAGCAAAACTTAGTTTTAGTGAGTTTTTTTTATTGTAGCAGCCTCCATGATCACTGTTATTCATAGTTTCAGATCTAGGAAGTTCCTCTCTTCCCTGCCCTTTTTTCCTTTTTTTAATAAGTACCTTAGGAAAGGTTCATTGCACATTGTAAAGCCAAATCTAATAATAAAATGGAGTTCCAGACTGCTGTTTGAACCTGGAGCAAACACACAACAACTCTTGCATCTTAAGAACTCCATTTGGAAATCCATCTTCCCATGCTTTGTAACTCATTCGTAAGTCCACCTTGTGATTCCAGCAAATCACATAACATCAACTGAGATATTTCAAGCACTGTCAAGACCTGACATTAGAGACCTTGGGATAGTGTTCTGCAATTTGATTGTGGAAGATTGTCTTTCAAGAGAGGTGATGAACCTATGCATTACCTATGTTGAGAAGTGCATAAAAACACATCAACAATATATTTACCACAATAGGTAAAATATTCTCCATTATGACATGATAGTCATGGGTCTTAAGGCCCCTTAAGCCATTAATGTCAGTTTGGCTTCTAATACTACTACTTACATATCCAATGGGAAAGTGAGTCTAAGACATCAACTGTAAGAATTGTGCACATTGTTCCTTTGTCCAAACATAAGGAGCACTAGGTTTTATATATTTTTCAACCCAAATATTTTGATGAATATTTAGTTGTCAAAAGTCTTCACGTGATGAAATAGTATCAAAAGCACCAAAAAGAGTTTCTATAATAGGATCGACTATACTTTTCTTAGTATGCATAAAGTCAACAATATTCCTAATGGCTATATCCTTAAAGTATGGCAACTTATAGAATATGCACAACCCTTTTACACTACTTTCATTACATGGATCATATCTACTACCAGCAATCCCATCATTTTCAATAAATTACATTCTTTTTTTTCCATTCTCAATAATGTAATCACCTATTATTAGCAATGGTGCTTCACGACTCTCTTCTTGACCATTGAACCATGTTTTTTGTTGATGATATGGATGATCCATTTTAAGGTAAGCACAATATCCATGATAAATATACTTACACAAACTTCTTGAGTGCCTCACAAAATCCTTAAAGTTACAAGTAGGACATCTATGATATCCATGAACACTGAGACCAAAAAATGTGCCATATGTAGGAAGATCATGAATCATAAACAATAAGGAAGCTCTTAAAGTAAATTTGATTAAATGACAATCCCTTAAAGATTGAATTTATTCAATTCCTTTCCACAATTCCATTAGCTCATCATTTAATGGCTCTAGATAAGCATCAATTGTATCTGAAGTCACACTTTTCTTTCCTCTTATAATCAATGATAGCATTAAGAAAAATGGTTTAGTTGCTAACCATGGAGGAAAGTTATAATTTATTAAAAAAACTGGCCAAGTTGACCATTTAGTACTTTGATTTGAGAAGGGGTTCACCCCATCTAGAGCCAAACCCAACCTTATATTGCAAGAATCTTGAGAAAAATTAGGCCATCTATTATCAAATTCCATCCACATTTTAGAATCAAGCACATCTTGTTGTTTTCCATCAGTGCTCTTATTTTTGGCATGCCATTGCATAAGTTCAACAATGTCTTTGCACCTATACATTCAAAGTAATTGTGGGATTACTAAAAAGTGGCAAAGAACCTTTCTAGGAACCATAGCTGATTTCAACCCTTCTCTATACCTTGCTTCATGAAATTTTGGACATTCACTCTCACTTGCAAGATTCTTGGGAAATAATACACAAACATTCACACATGTGTGGATGTTTTCATACCCTAATCCTAGCTTAGTGATTTCCTTTCTACATTGACTTCATTTTGTTGGAAATGTGGATTCAAGTAGTAACAATGAACTTAATAATGCCAATAACCAACTTTCACTCTCATTTGTCCAACCAAACACCACTTGCAAGTTAAGAATTTGAAGGATTGTTGTCAAAAAAATTAACCTACAATTAGCATACAAAGGCTTTGAAGCATCCTCCATGAACTTGGCCCAATCATCATTTAGACCTTCATTCAACATTCTATCAACTTCAAACCATTCGTCTAACATTGCTACCTCTTCATCTATGTTTGGTGCCACTTCATCTATGTTTGTTTCCTCTTCATCTCTCACACTCTGCCATTCTATCATATCTTTATAATAATTGACATTCCAAGGGCTTATACCACTATGACCATATCTTATCATATGTCAATAAATTTAACTTCTTTTTTCACCTTTCCACCAAGATAGTCATTACATGGACATGGATATTTGTCCATGTCACTCTTATCAGCTATTCTCTCATCAAATGCATGGTATTTTAACCTTCAACATTGACCCATCTGTAATTCTACACATAGCAACAAAAAATTGTAAACTAAGAGACAAAAACTATTTTTTTTAATTGAAAGGCATTTCCATAGCAATATAGTTATAGAGAGAAAATAAAAAGAGAGTTTAACTAATGAATTGTAAAAAATAGATTTTTGTAGTTTATATTCAATTTTCTGATTACATTGCATTGCACATCTTTCAAACTCAAAGCATTACTTCACATTGCATAACTAATAACTAGATGTTGATAGATGAAAAAATTTCAATTACAATATAGTTTTTACAAAGTCAACCTAAGAAGTTATGTAATTACTTCACATTGCATAACTAATAACTAGGAGCAGCTGCCAATTGCATTTGCTTGTCATGGCATTCCATGAGACCACATTTCTTTGAGGCATTTTTTCAAAAATTTCACTGCCTTGTCTATGCTACCACATTTTTCATACATGTCTACCAAAGCATTTTATCAAATAGTTCACTACCTTGTTGCTATGGATAAAATCCTAAAATAAGTTCTTTTGAACAAGCTAAGTATGCTTGGAAAAAATCTATCAAAGAATAATAGTAAGCAATAGCATAGACAAGGAAATGAACTGATTGAAAAAATGCCTCAAAGAAATGTGGTCTCATGGTGATGGAATTCCATGACAATCCATAACAATTCACTTGTTATGGCATTCGGCATGGCATTCCATCACCATGAGACCACATTTCTTTGAGGAATTTTTTCCAAAGTTCATTGTGTTTTCTATGCTACCACATTTTTCATACATGTCTACCAAAGCATTTTATCAAACAATTCAATGCCTTGCTGCTATTGCTAAAATCCTAAAATAGGTGGTTTCAGAAAAGCTATGGATGCTTGGAAAAAATATATCAAAGCATAATAGTAAGCGACAAGCTATGGTCTCATGTTTTTTTTTGGCACGAAAATCACCCTAATTTTATTTGCTTTTATTTGCAAGTTTTAAATGTAATTTTTTGGCAATTTTGCTGTTTGAAATGAGGAAATTTTTTTGTGGTTAGTTTTATGCACTTTTTAATTTTAGGATTCTCATAGTTAGTGAAAAAGGAATTTTTCATGAAGGAATGGAAAATATGTGCAAATCCTTTCAATTGTACCCATATTGTGCAATGACATTGAATCATTTAGAAAGCCATTTTTTCTTCACAGGGCAACATTTTCTTGTGGAACGGTTGACTAAGATAGCTCTTGTTTCAACTGACCACCCTCTCATGAAATAAAATTAATATTATAATCTTGCATGATATTATCATATTAAAGGTGATTATGACACAATTGACCATTACTATATGGCATCAGTCAAGGAAAGCCAAAGGCCACAAGATTTTGTGGACAGGTTCAATTGAAGCTAGGAGATCTTAAGAATTCTCGCTCAAATTTTGAAAAGGTTTTGGAGGTCCACTCTAAGAACTATGAGATATTAAAAGTTGTAGGCCATATATATTCTTAGCAATGGAAGGTAGAGAAGGCTTTGTAAATTTTAAGAATGGTAACTTGCATAGATCTACATGATGCCCATGTATTTATAAGGATAGGTGAGTTACTAATATTGTCAAACCATAGTGCAACCTTAGATTCTCTTAAGAGGAAAAATTATCTTATGAAGAAGAGTAGAAAAGAAGTACCCATTCAATTGTTAAACATTAGGGTTCTTCATTTTGAGCATGATGAACTAGAGTTGGCTTAACAAACTTTTATGGAGGCATTAGGAAATGATGTTCTGCCTCTACATAAATCTCTATGGTTTGTTTTATGCATTTTTTACTTATCAGATTCTCATAGTTTGTGAAAAGGGTAATGTTCATGAAGGAATAGAAAAGATACGTAGAGACTTTGAATTATACCCATACTCTACAATGACATTGAATCATTTAGCAAACCATTTTTTCTTCACTACAGGGAAACATTTTCTTGTGGAATAGTTGACTAAGACAACTCTTGTTTCAATTGACCACCCTCTCATGAAATATCATTCATATTATAATCTTGCACGATCTTATCATAGTAAAGGTGATCATGAAACCATTGGCTGCTACTACATGACATTAGTGAAGGAAAGCTAGAGACCATAGGGTTTTGTGGATATATTCAATTGAAGCTAGGAGATATTAAGAGTTCTCTCTCAAATTTTGAAAAGGTTTTAGAGTTCCACCCTAAGAACTATGAGATATTAAAAGTTGTAGGACATATATAGGCTTAGCAAGGGTTGGTAGAGAAGGCTTTGGAAAATTTAAGAAAGGAAACTCGCATAGATCCACCTGATGCCCATGCATTTATTAAGATGGGTGAGTTAATAATATCATTAGACCCCAGTGTAGCCTATGATTCTCTTAAGACACCAAAGTCTCTTCTAAAGAAGAGTAGAGAAGAATTACCCATTCAACTGTTAAACAACATTGGGGTTCTTGATTTTGAGCATGATGAACTAGAGTTGGATCAACAAAATTTTATGGAGGCATTAGGAAATGATGTTCCACCTCTACATAAATCTCTATAGTCAGTTTTGTGCATTTTTTACTTCTAGGATTCTTACAGTTAGTGAAAAAGGTAGTTTTCATGAAGGAATGAAAAAGATGCGTAGAGCCTTTGAATTATACCTGTAATCTACAATGGCATTGCATCATTTAGCAAACCATTTTTTCTTCACTATAGGACAACATTTTCTTGTGGAACAATTGACTGAGAGAACTCTTGTTTCAAGTGGCCACCCTCTTAAGAAATCTCATTCATATTATAATCTTGCACAATCTTATCATAGTAAAGGTGATTATGACACCACTGGCCACTATTACATCAAATCAAACAAGGAAATATAGAGGCCATAAGATTTTGTGGATAGATTCAATTGAATCTAGGAGATCTTAAGAGTTCTCTCTCAAATTTTGAAAAGGTTTTGGAGGTCCACCCTAAGAACTGTGAGGGCTTAGAATTTGTAGGCTATATATATACTCAGCAAGGGCAGGAAGAGAAGGCTTTGGAAATTTTAAGAAAGGCTACTTGCATAGATCCACATGATGCCCATGCATTTATCAAGATGGGTGAGTTATTAATATCATTAGAACCTAGTGCATTCTTAGATTCTCTTAAGCCACCAAAGTATCTTCTAAATAAGAGAAGAGAAGAAGTACCCATTCAATTGTTAAACAACAATGGGGTTCTTCATTTTGAGCGTGATGAACTAGAGTTGGCTCAACAAAATTTTATGGAAGCATTAGGAAATGGCATTTGGGTTGAATTCATAAATAAAATCCCTAGTGCTAATTCTATAGTTTTTCCTATGCTCTTTAAGGATATGAAATTCTTCCATTGACTAGAAGAAGGTGGTGTTTCACTTGATTTACCATGGGATAAATTCACAACACTATTTATTCTTGCTAGGTTGTTTGAACAACTATGTGATATTGAAAAAGAAAATATTTTATATAGGTTAATATTGTTCAAGTTTCTTGATTATGTGGATGTAAATCTATGTCTTGCAGCCATGGCTCATGCTCGAAATGAGATCCAACTAATCCTAGAATTGATTGGGGATGCACTTAAGGTGGATAAAAACTCATCAAATGCTTTATCTATGCTTGGAAAAATGGAACTAAAAACAGATGACTAACTTAAAGCAAAGAAACAATTAAAGTTGCAAAAATTGAATCAGATGCAAAGGATTCTTATGTTAACATTTCACTTGGAAATTGGAATTATTTCATAGCTTTTTGCAATGAGAGGAGGCATCCAAAGGTGGAGGCACAACATCTTGAGAAGGCTAGAGAACTGTATTGTAAAGTGTTGGCATAGAGACAAGGAAATTTTTATGCTACAAATGAGGCAACCATTGTGCTAGCTGAAAGGGGTCAATTTGATATTGCAAAGGAAATTTTTACATAGGTACAAGAAGTTGCAGTAGGAAACATATTTGTTCAGATGCCTAATGTGTGGGTAAATGTAGTACATGTTTACTTTGCATAAGGACAGTTTTAACTTGCAGTGAAAATGTATCCAAATTGTTTGAGGATATTCTAATTTGGCACTGACACCCAAATTTTATTATATTTAGCCTGAGCACATTATGAAGTAGAATAGTGGCAAGATTGTAAAATAACCTTATTAAGAGTAGTAGATTGTAATGAGAATTTTGAATTTGTGTTTAATGTAATGAGGGTTTTGAATTACCTCTGAATTCACTGCAAAGGGCGTCCCTAAATACAATTTCGCTATAGAGGGCCTTGATGAATTCAAATTCGTTGCAACAAACTCTGAACTCCTTGCCCTTTCCCACCTTTTTAGAAGTCTCTAGTTCCTCTCTAAATCCTTATCACCCATGTAAGTAGCTGCTATAACTGATCAAAATGCCTCATGCTAGGCTAATAAATGAAGTGAGGTTTGCAATGAACAAATGAAGCGAGTTCAAGCGATATGAATGAATCTACAATGAACATGAATAATCATGCCAATACATTGTGTGCATGAATACATTGTGACAATAATTGGCCAAATTGTTTTTTAAATTTTTTGTCTACTTTGGAATTGATGACTAACTATTTAGTCATTTTTATTTCTATGACTAAATAATTTTTTAGTCAATGACCAAATTAGTCATTTATTTACTCATTTATAGCTGAGTTGTAAAAAATGAGTAGAATTTAGTCATTTTTAGTTGTTGTGACTAAAATTTTTAGTCACCTATTCATTTATTTGTCAAATTCTACTAGTGGGTGGAAAAGTACCAAGATGAAAAGGTAGGAGTGCCCATGAAAGGAAAGTAGGATACTGATGTGACAGGTGAAATGGAGGAAACAATGGAGAAAGGGGAATGGTGGTAGTGGAGTCCATGGGTAAAGTGAACGAAATGGAAAGGTGCCAACATATCTCTAAACAAAACTAGTCAAATAGAAAAATGGGGGAAACAAGGAGGAAATGTCCACGTGGAAAAAAAAGACGCGGGAAAATGGTAGAAGTGAAATGGATAGGAAGAATGGAGGAAGGGGTGAAGGAAATGAAGAAATGGTGAAAAAGGTGGTGGAAATAAAATGAGTGGGTAGGTGGCTGTATAGATGAGGATAAGTGGTGATGATAGGAATTCTAGAGAAGCAACATCTTGTGATGTGACAGGATGTCAACTAGAGCATGCCACCTCCTGCCATGATCCAGTAGAGTGTAGTCATGTTTTTTTTAACGATAATAGGCTATCGGTATCTCAATTTTTAGTCTATCATCAACTAGAGGCGCCATAAAATCAGTTGTCACCTCTAGGTTTATTGCAATTTTGTTTTGTTTTTTTTTTTAATATTATTTTAGAAAGTACCTAAAAGGTACATGAAGAGGCCATAGGAACCTTTTCAAATAGATGGAGCTCCTTTGGAAAACTCAAAACAAAATCCTCCCTATAAATGGGCCTCTTGTATAACTTCAAATAGTGGCCATTGATGATTAGAGTCATACGATTGGAATTCATGGTGCAAAGTTTAACCATGCCGTTATCATAGACTGTCTCAATCTCGTATGACCCAAGCCACCGAGTGTGAAACTTACCCTTGAAATCCTAGAAATGAGAATCATACAAGAGTGCCCAATCACCAAGTTGAAATGACCACTATTGAATGGAATGGTCATGCTACAGAGCACATTATTTTTGAACAATCTCCACATGGAAGAGTGCTTGTTGACGAAGTTCATCTAGTGAGTGAAGTTGTGCAATTCATTATTTTTTTGCATTAGTCAGGCTCATACCTAGTTGGAGTGTGGTACAAAGAGTCTTTACCTCAAACTCAATAGAAAGAACAACTTTCTTACCATAAACAAGTTCATAAGGTGTCAAATTAGTGGTGGTTTTCCATGATGTGTGGTAATCCCACACTACTTCAGGAAGCCATGCTTCCCAATCTCACTTATGGAGAGAAACTGTCTTGGTGAGAATGTTCACAAGTTATTTGTTGGTGACTTTAACCTGGTCGTTGGCTTAAGGATGATAAGGTGAAGACTTGCAATGCTTGATCTCATACTCATGCACCAAAGCATAAATGAATTCAGATGTAAACTATGAACCCTTATTTGATCTGTGACTATCTCTCATGTAACACCGGATCTAGTAAAAATCCCAGAATAGAGGAAGTTAACTACCTTGGTGTCCCTTGTATGCTTCAAAGCAATGACCTCAACCCACTTTGTTACATATTTTGTGCACACAAGGATGTATTCCTTGTTCCTAGATGGTGGGTTGATTAGTCCCACAATGTCAAGCCCTCATTTTTCAAAGGGTTCAATGGACAACTGGGGATGGAGGGGCATTTCATTTGAGTGCATGGGGCGGCCCATACGCTGAAATTTATCACAGTGTTGAACATAATGCTTACAATCCTGATAGAGTGCAGGCCAATAGTAGCTATCAGTTAAAACCTTGTAGGCAGTCCTCTTAGGAGAAAAATGTCCTTCAGAAGGTTGTGTATGGCATGCATGAAGTATTTCAAGGACATCATCTTTGGGTACACACCGATGTATGATGTTATCAAGGCCATGTCAGAAGAGAAATCCATTGTTCCATGTGTAATCACCACTGAGTCCAACCAATTTTTGGTATTCCCTTAGAGAGAAATGAGGTGGGAACTTGCAAGTAACTAGGTAACTCGCCACGTCAATGTACCATAGACTTTTTTCTAATATAGAAAAGAGATGCTCATCTAGAAAGGCATCATCAAATAGAACTAGATCATCATCCTGCTATTGTAACCTAGACAAAAATTTTGCAGCCACATTCTCTTGACCAGGATTTTCAAGTATAGTGATGTCAAATTCTTGAAGTAAAAGTAACCATCTAATAACTCTACCGGTTACAACAGGTTTATTCATTAAGAAGCGAATTGCAGAATGATCAGTATGAACAAAACTTTATATCTAGTAATATAATGATGAAACTTATTGATTACATAAACAACATCTAGAAACTCCTTTTCAGTTACCATATAGTTTACCTCAGCTCCCGTGAAATTCTTGTTGATGTAATAGATGAAATAGAAGAGGTTATCTTCTTTATATCCAAGGACAACTCCCATGGAACAATCTAAGGCATCGATATGAATATGAAAAGGCTATTCCTAGTTCGGACCTCTAAATACTGGTGTGGTTACAATCTTGTTCTTAATGGTTTTGAAGGCTTCCTGACATTTCGATGTCCAAGAAAAAGCAACATACTTTGCTAACAAAGAAAATAAGGGTCAGAAAATCTTACTAAATTTTGGATAAACCTCCTATAATACCTTGCATGGCCCAAAAAGCTACACGCATCCTTTTTGCTAGCAGGTGTAGGAAAGTCCTAAATGATCTATTTCTTTTTGGGATCGACTTGAATACCCTTGGAAGAAATATAATGACCAATTACTATCCCCTCTGTCATAAGCATATAGCACTTTTCATGACTTAATGATAAATGAGTGTCTATACAATGTTTAAGTACCTTTTCTAGATT
The DNA here is from genome assembly GCA_007258455.2 of Sequoia sempervirens. Lineage (NCBI taxonomy): Eukaryota > Viridiplantae > Streptophyta > Pinopsida > Cupressales > Cupressaceae > Sequoia > Sequoia sempervirens. The sequence continues at coordinate 427,766,468 of VDFB02000003.1, forward strand.
TTTTTTACCCTCTTCATAAGTATTACCATGGATAGTAGAATCATCCATATACACTTCAACACAATAATTTACAAGATCTGCAAAAATACTGAAAATTTCCCTTTGAAAAGTGGTAGGGACATTATATAAACCAATCAGAAAAATGTTATAAGCAAAGGTACCCCAAGGATAAGTGAAGGTGGTTTTGTCCTAGTCTTCAAGTGCTATGCAAATCTAGTTGTAGATGTTGAACTCATCTAGAAAAGAAAAGAAATTCTTACTTGCAAGAGTGTCCAACACTTGATCAATAAACAATAATGGAAAGTGATCGTTTTTATTATCTTTATTAAGTGCTCAATAATGAACAAAAATTATCCACTTACCATTTTTTCTTAGGAACCACAACTAGAGGAGAGACCCACTGACTATCTGATATAGGATATATAAACCCAACATTTAATATTTTTTGTAACTCCTCTTTAACTATTTAATACAAGACGGGGTTGATCCATTGTTGTGGTTTCCTAATTAGATGACTACCTTCTTCAATGTAAATATGGTGGGTGCAGGTGTCAGGATGAATGCCATACATATCTTGGTATTCCCAAGAAAATGCATCTTTATTATTTCTAAGCATGGAGATGAGACCTTGGATTTGTTCAGTGGTCAAATATGGATTAATATTAAGTTGTGACCAAGTAAAATCTCCATGGCCTCTGATTGTGTAGGTGAATCAATGGGTAGTACTTGTGAAGTGGATGGCATATTGCTAGAATTTGTAGAGAATAAAAATGGACTATAGAAAAAATTATGACATAGCAACTAATGTAATGTAAAAAAGTGTTATATAGATTGTGAACTACCTACCAGTGGAAATTTTCCAAAAGGAAAAGGAGTATTTGTACCTGAATGAAGAACCATTCTTTCAAAGGATTCATTAGATGCATATCTATTTTGAAGAAAATTAACAAGAGTATTATCATCAGTAGGTTTTTCCATATCTAAAGCTTGATCAATTGTCAAGATTGGTAATGACTCATCCAAGTCACTATCAACCCACACTAGGTCCTTTGTCTCCAACAAGGGTTGTGCTGATGGGTATAAATTCAATTGTTTTGTGTGCTGATGCATCCATAGCCACTAACCAAGGTTGTCCCAAAATCAAGGGGTATCCCCAACTTGATCTTAGGTTGTAAAATCATAAAGTCAGTAGGGTATTCCCATGAATCAGTAGAAAGGACTACGTCTTCAATCATACCCTTTGGTTTGACCAAAGACTAGTCTTCTATCTAGAGAAATATGGGAGTGGATCAAAGTCCCTTAAGTGACAATCTTTCCTTTGTTTCATTTTTAATAATATTAATTGCAACACCCAAATCAAAAAGTGTGTTAGGAGTAATAACCTTACTAATACATACCTTGATAATAGGACTCCTAGGATCTGAATACTTAGGAACAGTTATATCCCCAAGCATGAGGTCTGGTAAATGTTTAATGACTTGGATAGTCTTCAATTCCCACTTCTACTTTTGAGTACATAGATCCTAAACTATTTTTGTATATACAAGAATATCCTTGATGGCCTGCAATAAAGGGATCTTAATGTTAATGTTGTGTAACTCATTGAAAAAATTAAACTTAGGTTGGGAGACTTCCTTTTGCATTGGTTCTAATTGGAATCAATTGGGAAATGAAGGTTCCTTTACTGGATCCTCTTTAGGGTCATTAATTTTAGTGATGGTGGGACCCTAGAGAGCATTCCCCGACCTTAATTGAACTCCATCTGTTTCTACAATATTAATAGGATAAGTAGAATAACCTATTGCCTCATTATTATACATGGGATGTGTTTCCTTATTATTGGGATTTGGGTTTGGTTGAGTTGGCATTAGTGTAGGCTTTGGTGGTTGTGTTGGATTGGCTAAATGAGTAGATGATGATGGTATGGGTGGAAGAAATTATTATGGCTGCTAATATGGGTTAATTATTGGAGAAGGTGGAAATTGTGATTGTGGTGGATATGGTTGTTGCTATGGTGAAGGTTGTGGTGGTTGTGGCCTCCATGCTTGTTTCCATGACTATTAAGCATAAGTTAGTATTATGGCATCCATTGAGGGTGTGGTGGAGGTTGTTGCCAACTCCCATACCATCCAGTTGATTGGAAAAATAATTGGATTGGCTAGGTCCCAAAGAAAAATAACCATTCATCATTCCAGGATGCATTACTCGAGGTGGAAAAGGTTGCCTAGGGGCCATGTAGTAGATAGGTTCCTTAGAATATTCAATGTTAGGTGTACCTATGGGAAGAGGCCTTAAGGTAGAAACTTTGTTGACTTATTCTAAGGATGAATTTGTCCTATTATAGGGGAAATCCTCAGTACTATGTCTCTTGTGACAGGTTGGGAAGAATATAGCCAAGGCCTATTTAGCTTCCTCTTGCTTCCTACGAGTATACAAAGTGTCTATTTGTTTACCCATATGATTTAACAAATTAGTTTTAAGATCCTCAAGTAAATTACCTATTCCACGCTTTGTTATACCTATGGAATTTCTTGGAGAAGAAAAGTTACTTGAATAACTCCTCCTTGAACATTGAGACCTTGAGTAATTCCTTCAAATGTCACAAATATTGTCAAAGATCAATTTAGAGACATTACCTTTTCCTATTACATTTAATGTATTCATAGTATCATCTCTTATTCCCCTAAGAAACAATATTTTAATAGTATCCAGAGTTAGCCTTGGTTGCCATGATCATTGTAGGTTGAACATGAAGCATTTGAGATAATCTTCCACAGACTCATCTTGTTTCTATGTCATGCAGAATATCTCATCTGAAACCTTTTTTTTTCTACAATACTCTTGGTATTTTTTCAAAAATACTTCCTTCATGTCATCCCATGTTTTGATGTTTCTAAGGTTCATGAGTCAACATAAGGCTGCATCCTTCAATGTGGCTGGGAATAACTTGACCTTCTGTGCATCACTTTGATAGTCATAATTGTGGCACAACACATCAAACTCAAACGAGAACATATTAGGATCCTTAATAGAAAGGCCATGAAACACAAGCAAGGTAGAATGGGGAATATCTTTCATAGGGGAATCCTCTTCATGATGCACAATTGGAAACTAAAAGGTAACCAAGTTGTTGTGAGCCAATGCCTTTTCATTTTTTTTGTTGAGATCAACCATGACATCTAATTCCCAAGGGGTGAAGTCAGTTCTAGATGGCTTTTTGTTTCCTAAGGATGGACCAACTCTAGACTCATAGGATTCTTGAAATGTCTTTGCAGCCCTTTTTATAATTCTTCGACAGACTCTGGATGAATACCAGAAGGGGTCTCAACAATGGTAGACTCATTAACATACTTTTCGATATTTGGTTTAGGTAACTCCTTCTCAGGTGATGGGTGTGCAACTAATGGTTTGACTAACTCTTCCTCAGGTGAAGTGTGCACAACTAATGGTTGTATTTTTTTTTTTAATGTTTCCCATTGTGAGCTACTTCCTTCAACAGATGGCTTTGACTTGTTTTTCAATTGTTCGATTTGTGAACCCTCAATGAATAAGTTTAATTTATTTTTAAATTTTTTGAGTTGTTAACTACTTCCCTTATCTTTTCTAATAAATCTGCCTCTACTATCTCTACTACCATTCATGCACCTATATGACTTATAACAATACACATTAGGAGTATTAACCTTGACAAGGTTGACAATTGTGTAGGCTTTCCTCTTGACATACTGGTCCTAACTCAACTTAATATGGTTTCAAGCCTTTAATACCTTTCCTTGACAATGACGCCAAAAATGTAGGGTAAAACTGTGGGCTACACATAAGGTAAAATTTTGTCTCTCATAATTTTGTTGAAGAGTTCTACAAATCCAATTGGTATGAATTTTCCTTAGTTTATTCCTATGTGTCAATTTGGGGAACGTAAACTGATGAAAGGTATTGGGGATGTTTACCTAAGGGCTGAAACTAGTAAATCAAGTGGAGATGAATGCATTTGGGTAGTAAATCAAAACATACCTCTTAATCTAGGAATTAAATCAAAACATACCTTTAATTTGCAACCTTAATAAAATCCTATATTTATTATCACCTTATTCTAAATTGGCACACATACACTTTTGAATTCTTTTTTAAAAATTAATAATTTCAAATCATTATCTTGGAATTACATAATTCCTTTAAATATTAACAATAATGATAGAAATAATATAATGCCAAGAATGCATAAAAAAGTTCAGGTGATAGGAGATGCACAATCTAGGCAACATGACCTATGGTATCCTAGCAACAAGAATTAGTAAAGTTTCACAGACTATTTTGGTGTTTTGAAAATAGAGTATAGTTCACTATTTCACTTATACGTGTCATCCCTATAGTTTGTACTTATACCATGTATTAACAATCTTTTCCAAAGAGAGTTTAATTTGCACCTTAATAAATACAACCACGCCAATTGAAATTGATTCAATAAAATATATGTAGGATTACTAAACTTAATCAAATCACAAACATATGAAATCATTGAACAAACATAGAATATACCTCACACACAACAATATAAAAGGGAATCCAAACATTGGCTAAGGATCGGGCCCTTCCTCTCAAGTAGTAGAATGGAGGAAAATGTTACACAGTATGTGGATTCCACACTTTGATAGTCTTTTTCTTATATTAAATTCAGCATCAAGATTAGGATTAAGATTGTTGCCATGCTCAAAAGAGAGAATGAATATAAGTCTCAATACAAAACAAAATATTAAAATAGATATGTCCACATTTACAAGTTTATAACTAGAATGACTCGATCAATTTTAGAAAATAGTAACGTGGCCTACAAGCTTCTATTTTCTAAATACTCCAAAACCGATTATACAACCTAATTACCAGACTATTAATTAAGAAAAAACTAGAATACAATAACCAAAAATACCACAAGATCCTCTAGGAAGTCTCCATTACGCATTCCTTCAATCACCAAACACCCTTGTTCACAATATCCAAATAAATTAGTACTCAAGATTGGTTAATTACCAAATGTTTTGTATCCCTCTATTCATATTAATGAACTTTAATCTTTCACAAATATCATGGAAACTTAAAGGAAAAATGGTAAAAAGTTAAGCTTATAATGGATACAAAACTAGGTGAATTCAAACAAAAATTGATGACAAAATGTAATTCATTAGTTGGAATCAATGAACCTCAAAGAAATGTAGATCAAGATAAGAGATACAAAACACTAGATGAGTGAACATATGAACACTACTCAACCATGAATACACAAAGATAATCAAACTTTAGGAAGTTGAAAATATAGATAGTACTCTAATTATGGAGTACTATAATCTCAAAAAATATGATGCACTGAAATAATCCCCCATTCGAGAGATAAAGATACAAGGTCATGTTACCCCCCAGAAAGAAGGTTCCTCCATTGCTCCATTGAAAGAAGCTACTCCATTAAAAGAATCATTATCATAATTCTGTCATAATCCTCCTTAATAGTAAGAGATAAAAGAAAACTAACTAGAATCAAGCACAAAAGAGTGCAAGGAATTTAGACCCAAAATTAGGTACAAAATATGTACAAGAAACTAAAAAACGGTGTGCACTAAGGTACACATGCATGAGGAGAGAATCGCAAGGATCCATTTTTGTGATGGAAAATCAAGGAAACATACACCATGTAGTGAGAATATCGAGGATCCATAACTGTGATGTCAAATGAAGGCTCTACACAACCCCCCATTACACTTTATAATTCGGTGTAAGTACAAAAATTCCCTCCCTAAGGAACACACATTCAATTTTTTGTGGCACTTTATATGAGTTCATTTACAAAATTATTAGTTGTTTTGAGTTCTTACAAGTTTATATCATGGGGTAAATAATGAATACATAGATTAATTATGCCTTTCAAACATCAAAAAAATGACAAAAACTTAAAATGAAACTCCCCTTTGCAAAACTTATTGTGTTATAAAAGATTCTCCATCCCCTTAAATTTTTTTGATAATTTTCACCAAACTACTAACAAAAAGTTTAACTGTTAGTAATAAATGTAAGTAGTTATAACAAACAATTCCAAAAAGAGTCCAATTAGGACTATGGAAAATAAGAAGAGGGAGAGGTTTGACCAAGTCAAGGTCTTTTAAAGAGGACAAGCCTATGAAGGAAGAATGGAGCTAAGAAATTTCTACCAAATTTGTTGCTTCCTCCAAGAGATCATTGTTGATGATGTTTTCTGCACAACAACTCAGATAGAATACAAGTATCCTATCTCTCTTGAATGGTAAATCTCTATCAGCAAGCCTCAATAGATAACCCCAAGGTCTCTAATGTCATGTCTTGACAATGCAAAAACAACTCAGTGATAAATGTGAAAATGTTGGTAATCATAAGGGACCTTACAAAACAAATGTTGGAACTTTAGATCTATTAGATCTTGCAATTTGGTGATACTTTTGATCCTAAAACCTAACTCATATTTCAAAAGAAATAGCAAAAGATAAGGGTTTAAAGATATTAAAAACTAAATTAACTCCTAAGACCAACAATGTAAATGATTAAACACTCAAAGTGGACCAATCCTTCAAAACCAATTTTTGCTTAACCCAGATCAAACCTGTAATCTCATAGAAACAGTGTAATCTTCTAAGGAATTATAGATTTTCAGATCATGAAATATTCACCCAAATCAACCCTATTTTTGCAATTGAAATGAATAAATACCCACAATTGAACTTAGCACATAAATTCAAAGCCCATGGTAACTTTACACAACAACTTGCAATCAGTAAGTTGCTAAAAGTATGGACCAAGGATTGCTCAAACACTTCAAATATCAAACCATCAACACCATTGCATCACATCTAAATCTAAAATCTAACATGTAGCTAATAACCTCAAGCAATCTTAAAGATCTGGAATAACAAGAACCATGCAAAGTGAAACAACACAAGAAAGAGCACCAAAGAACAATGTCTTTACTTATATTGGATCACCCAAGTTTGCAACAATTCATGTATTCTCAATGTAGTAGCACTTGCTCTCAGAAAATGCTAACTCTTAACTCAACTAAAGCTCTCGCAACTATGTATTTCCTGATTATAACCCTTACAAATGAAGCTTGATCCTGAATTTATAAAGAGGCATCACTAGGTTGGCCAAAAATGAGGGTTACAAGTTTAGGTCAGCCCAACAATTTAGCCTATAGTCTTTTAAAATAAAATAAAATTACATTAAATGTTTGTAATTAACTCCATGTCGACCTGGGTCCTTCTAGAAATATTCTTTTGATGACACAAAACTCGAGGTCGCCCAACTAGCTAGCTGGAAGTCACATGTCTGGCACAAGAATCTAGGCAACTGTTGGCTGATTGTTCTCCCTTTCTCCCTCCTAATTGGATGCTAATTCCTTAACCTTATCCAATATTTATTTCATATCCTCTTGGTCTAGAACTAGGATAAATTTAATTATGGTTTTATGAGTCTTATATTCTTCCAGATACTGGGGCATTACCTTATTCCACTCAATTTGCAGTTCATGATATTTATCCAATTTTGAAATGTAGATAGCTGCATCCTCTAGATTTTCTTTGTAATTGGAGCACTATCAAAAGTAGCATATATTTCTTGCCACCACCCTTGCAACCTACCAACATTCATATTTTTCTTACCAAACTTTTTCCTTCCAGTCACTATCTCTAGAAAATTAATGCAACTATTATATATTTCTTTCATTTTCCCTTGGAATTTCATTATTTTATTCAAATCTTTTGTGAGGAGCTCCTTCCTATAATTCAAAACTTCAATCCACTCCTTCACTTTTCCAATTTCATCTAGAGAAAGTTCTTTAGGAGGTGATTGCATAATATTCCTCAACTCCTCGATAATAGATTCATTGATCTTATTGCAATATGCAACAAACTATGAAGTGTTATCCAAGAAGTCAGAAGAATTAGTGTATATCTTCAAAATTTGTTGAATTTATTCATCTCCTCTACTACTGACATCTTGAAGCCAATCATGTGTGCTATGGATAGAGGATTTTAACCTTTCAATTTTTTAAACTGCCTCCTTGGGTAGCAATGCCTTTGGAATAGTTCCTTCACTCCTAATAGTCTACAGAGGTTTCATCAGATGCTATACATATTTATAGACATCATTCAATTGTTTTTGTAGTTTTTCCTTCTCCTCTGTCTCCCTATCTAATCTCCTCAAAATTGCTTGAGAAGATTCCTAGAATTCCTCTTTTTCTTGTTCCTTAGTAGTTGGTGCTAAATTGATAGTTTGCACCTTATAGTCAGATGGCTTAACTTCATCTTTGAACTTGTCACCTACAGGCACTGCCACATGTATAACCCTATTATTGAATTCATCTTTGGACATCTTGGAGACTATCGTGGCTCTCTTTCTTTGTTTTGGCTTCCCCCATTGTTCAAGAAACTTGTCCCAACTTGGGGCTTCCTCTTGTACAATTATTAGCTTCTTACTAAGCCTTTTCTCTAACCATTCAAGAGCAGTAGACTTCTCAGTTGCCACCTCCTTATGAGGACTATCAACCACATTTTGTTCAGCATTCTTTTCCATTTCTGGTTGATTTTCTTGCTCATTCTTGTCCTGGTGAAGGTTGTCAACAACTTCTTCTCTACTTTCTCCTGCCTCAAGGTGATCCTCTAGCTCATCAATTGTTACCTTTTATAGGGACTTAGATGCTTTTCCTTGAACTACTCCATACTCTATGTTCTTACTTTCTGCTCCAGAGGTGGATTGTTTCATTTCTTGTACAAATTTCCTCCATTCTCCACTTTCAGGAGTAGAAATCTCATCATCTTCTTCATTTGGCTATTCAAGGTCATTGGATATGTTTCCTTCTTCATCAATTGCTTCCTCAGAAAGTTGCACATTTTGATGGGGAGAAAGAATGGGAGAATTATTTCCTGTAACTGCTCTCTTCTCCATATCATTAGTAGGTGCCTCTTCATCTTGCACTTCTTTCTCTGTAGCTTTCACCTCTTCTACTGGAGAGAACTTATGCTTTGGGGAGTTTCTTCTAACATATACCTAGGGATTTTGCCCTAAACTTTCCAAATCAACAACCTTTGTTGCAGAAGAAGCATTCGTAGCATCTTCACCTTTCCTTGCCTTAGCATCCTTCTGCCTCTCTGTGATTATTCTTCTTTTCCTCACTAGTTTTGAGGTTTCACCTTCTTCTACATTAGTTCCAACTTGAGGAACATTCTTAATTTTAGGAGATGGCTTCTCTCCTTGCTTTACTTATTCTTGGTTCTGAGTTCTCCTCTTAATAGATACTTGTTTATCTTCTTCTTCATGGACTTCATCCTCATGAGGTGCATCAATGTCATCACCTTTATTAACTTCAAGCTCCCCTTCAAATTGAGACTCCAAGTCTCCCATTAAGTCATATGTGAATTTTGTTCCTTTAGCTTCTAGTTCTAACACTTTGTAATTTACCCACAATATGGAGTACTTCTTCACCGGTTCAGTAACCTGATCCAAATATGTGACCTCTTCCTTTGGCCAGCTGATTAGGCGTAATGGTTTGTTCTTGTGAGGCTCATAATCATGATATTGGATCAGATTTACCTCATCATCTTGTACCTGATCTGCCACTTGTGCCATTTTATATAATCTTATCAATTTGAGAGGTAATCTATAAAATCCTCTCTTGAGGACATCAAATTCATCTCTATAGTTGGTCCAATAGTCCTCAATGTGGTCTTTATGCTTGAATTTTCTATTGGCTTGCTTCATGGCCTTGTCATAAGGATCAAATTGTTCCTATTGGTGTGAGTATATAACTCAAATTGGGATATTTCCTTCCAAAAATGTTGAGCATTTTGGATAGAAGGGAATGCCTCTAAAGTTCCCATTCTCAATTGGAATTCTTATCCCAATCCTTTCTTCTTTACCTCCTGCTATAGAATTTCCTCAAAACCTACCATTTGTCTAGCCAATTCTAGCATTAAAAGATGGTTGGTAGGATACCTAGGTAACCTAAGGGGAAGAACTAGAGATCCTTGTACCTGGATGTATGTAAACCTCTAAAATTGGATGAACCATTGACCATATTTCTTGATCAAGTCCATAACATTAGCAAAAACCTTGACATGGAGAGCATCCTACATCAATCTTGGAATATACATGAAAAAGGCATCGTTAGCTCTTCTGTAGTTGGATGTTTTGTGTTGTAGCTACGGGTACACATCCCAAATTTTGTATTTACCTATGGTTACTTTACAACTGAGACCCTTTTACTTGGTCTTATGTGCCAACATGTAGACAAGATAAGAGGTCATAGTGAATCTTTTGGTTTCTTGCACACTTCTCAATTAGACATCCAGATTGTTGCTTATGATTCTTTCCCAGTGATAATGATTGTTAGCCACAATTTATGTAATGGGATGGAACATATAGGTTTGAAAGATGTGAGCTTCTTCCATTCCCATGACTCTTCCCAAAAGAGTTATGATGTCATGGTACTCCATCTTGAAATCACTTCTGTTCAACTGTTTGGGTAGCTTTGAGTAGTGTGGCCGAGGTTTCAATATCTAAGCATTATTCATGATTTCCAAAGCTCTGTTGGGATCCTCCTCATAGAACTTGATGGCTTCCCCAATGTTTATTTCCTCAATGAGCTTGTGATGTGAGGCAATGTTGAATACTTCTACAATAGACTCCTTAGTTAAATTTTCCATGACTCTTACTTGTGGCCCAATTATGATTCTTTTCCTAGAGTCATAGTGCTTTGCACATTCCAAGACCAACTCATGGTATAGTTGTGTTGGAGGGAATCCTACTGCTTGTGGTAATCCAGTGTAAGTAATGGTCTATGCTAATGGAGTGGGAGCCTTTCCAAACATCCTCTACTGAAAGTCATCATAATCCACATGACCCATGTTTGTATCTGCAATCTTTGACCATACAAAAGCAATCTTGGTCTCTGGCCAAATTCCCTTGAAGTCGTACTTCATCCTATCCTGTCTTCTCCTAACTTCCTCTTGCACTAGAGTAGCCTTTGTCTTGGTGGTCTTATCAGGGCTCAACTCATCCTGCATCTGTTAGAGAAAGGGAAATAATCACCAAAATGGAAAACAACAATTTAACATATTATAAGCACTAATATGGGATGATAATTCCATTAACTTAAGCTAATAATAGTTCAAATTCCAACGAAAATATAATGCAAGCAACTCACTTCATCAAATTCCACAATGATACATAAATAAATCACACTTTAATGAATTAATATCCATTAGTAAATGCCAAGAAATCATCCTATGCAACTCATTTATTAATGATACTTGAAATCCACAACAAATGGAGAAAGACCAAATAATCTAAGCTAGCTTAGATTTTTCAGCCAGACTAAGGTTCAACTAATTTGAGCAAGCTCAGATTTTCTAAATCTAGCCTACCGACCGCATTTTCATTGATATCAAGTGGAATCTATGATGAATGAAGTTGAAAAACCTAGTTAATCATACTCAAACTTTGATCGCCTCGAGAACACTTCATAAATTACTATCATCCCAAAGTTCTAGGGACCTCAGATTACCCGGGTGAACTATCGTTCGAGTAATACGAGGTTGCTTGGATTTACTAATTGGAGACTAAACTCGGAATTTGACCAAGTATTCATCCTTTGAGGATGATGATTTCAAGCATAAGGTGAATTCAGATAATTTGAGGGGGCTCAAATTCTCTGAGCTGATTAGAGCTCAAAAAATCTAAGCCACCTTAGAATTTTTGAGCTAAGCTCAGAATCAAAATTTTTCTAAGTGTTGGATCTTGCTTTCTTTGAATTGATGAAAGGTAACATCTAATCCTCCTAGAATTGAATTTTTGATATTGCCTAGTAGATTCCAATAAGATAATTTGCTTCACAATCACCGATTTCACTCATTTTATCGAGCTCATAAGCACTAAAACTAGGCTTTTTGATCTATCATTCAAAACACAAGGCCACTCCAAAATCTAGCTATCAATCATGAAAAATAAATGTAACAAATGAGTCTGAGAGTATTCAACAAATTCTTCTCATTCAATGCATTTAAATTGAAACCCCATTTTGACCCTTTTAGAATAAACTCCCTTAAATAATGAAACCCTAGATATTGACATGAAGCACATTACAAACTTAAAACTCAAGGACCAAAAAGGCTGACTCAGACTATGAAGTTCAACAACAAGGTGCAAAATGCAACTAAGACCATTAGATGAAAATGAATGAATCATACCTTGCGATAACACACGATGAAGAAGAATGCAATGGAAGTGTAGAAATGATATCCTATGAACCCTAGAACAATCATACGAGGCACAAATCCAATGTTAAAGCTCAGACCAAATGTAAAATGGAGGAAACCTTCTCAATTTGAAACTCACACAAAAGCAGAATAACAAAATGACCTTTCGAGTTGCATTTTATTTCCAAATTGTTCATTAAAATACCCATGTATGAGCAATTAATGCCCAAAACATATGCCCTAGAAAACTCATAAATACGAAGGAAAGCCAAATTTGGGTAATCCAAGAGACCTCAGATTGTCCGATTGGACCAAGGTTTGAGTAATCCAAGGTACCTCAGAATTACCGAACATGCTCAATACTTAGTGAATTTTGCCTCTAACCCAAAATTTCAAGTGTGGATACATTTTCAAGAGAAAATCCATCATTCAAATGTTGCAAATGGAATCTCAAATGTAGATTGAATAGTAAGCACATGGGAAAAACAAGACCAAGACCAAGAGACTTATCCCTTAGGGAATGAAGTCAGGACCCTATGAAAACAAAGAAGCAAAAAAAGCAAGAAAAGAGGGTCCATGCTTTTAGTAGGGCATGTGCAAAAATTGCACAACAATCATGACTTGATAGAGAGTGTAATGATTACATTAGCTATGCCTCTTGAATGAATGAACTTGTAGTTGTCAATTTCATGTGCAAGCATGCATACTTGGCATAGAGACCAAGTCTTTCTTCACACGTTGCAAGGATGTGATGGTAGTTTTCACATGACTTGCAAAGCTTGGAACATGGTAGAGATTACACATATTCTTCTTATGAATGATAGGTCCCAAGGAAGACATTGAAGGGTGACTAAATGGGTTGCATGGAGTAGAAGAAAATGTCTTTTTCTTATAGAGGTGTGCCTTCACAATCTTCATAAATTGCACCCTAATTAAAGGATGTGATGGAGACATATGGAGTGGTCTATAGATGTATGGAGTGTTGCAAATGTATGATGCAACTCCTTAGCTGGAAGATGTCATGCCAAATGTGTTGTGTGACTTATCTTAACACACAAGATGTGACTTCTCATTCTCCATCCACACACTAATGTATCCTTATCTTTAAAAAATTCCTTGCAATGGATAAATAATTCAATAAGTAAATTGGATTTCCTTGTTGAAGAAGCCTTGAATTATTGTCGCCTGGCACCTTCATAAAGTTTTTTGAATATGTAGGTCGATAGAGTAGTTTGTAGGTCACTTCAGGAAGATAAAATCACCTAAGTATTGAGCTAATGAAGCATGTCACATCATGTGAATATGCAGGTCAATGAAAATAAATGGAGGTTATCTATGAATAATGCTTCAATTTGCTCATGGTGCTCACATTTCCTACCAAAGTAATGGCATAAAAATCCTTCTTAGTAGTACCGTCCAATATTGATAGAGTGGGAATTTGGAAAGAGGGTTGATGGGGTTGCTTGGTGCTAAGGGGTTGTGTGGGACTTATGGAAGTGGTGTGTGAGGGCCACAAACTTCAAGGATATTGGACTCAACAACTCATATAGAGATATGATCTCAATATTGCAACAATGAAACATGTCATGGTAGTCCTCACCTTAGGTAAAAAATGAAAAATTCCTCAAACCACTATGTTTCCTTGTCAATGTAATGCTACAATAACCATAGATCCTTGCAATAAAACTAATAAACTATAGATTGCATGCACTCAAACATAGATTGTTTTACATGTAAATCAAATTGCATGGAACTCAAAACTAGACTTAGTGAAAGATTTTGGGAATTGTTTTGTTGCATTTCTCTGATACCGTCTTATGATTTTCATCCAAGCTCATAACAAAAAAAACCTTGTTCTTCCACAAAAAAACTTGCACACAATGAGCCTAGTTCACATTATCAAAGAGATTGGTAAAAGAGTTACTTAAAAAGTATATATGAGCTTGGTTATATAGGCAAGGAAGAGACAATCCACCTATCATGTGGATTTACAAGTGCCCCATGATGTGGCACAAATAAGTAGACAAGTGTCCTATAGGTGCAAGCCTTTGGATCACTTGGAATGTGCAAACCAACAACCTTTTTCACCAAATCATCAACCTGGATGTCAAGTGTTGAGTGACCTTTTGAGGTGAGATGGATAGTCTTCCAACCTTAAAATTTATGTACATGAGGTTTACCAAATGAGTTGGTAACCTGTAGAGGACTAAAGGTTGCACATTTAGCTAGAGAATATTTTGTCTAACCTCATCGATATACATACACTTAAGTATAGTGAATATGTAAATTATTCACTCTAACATAAGTGTGTGAACATGCTTAGGGGATGGATTAGGTGAGGGTTAGGAGGCTAATTAAAAATGATAGAGGATTTGACACATGAGGGAGATAAGTCAAATAAATTTATTTATTTATTTAATTTCTTTAGAAGAAAGGGATGGGGTAAAGGTAGGGGTGTGAATAGATAAAAAATTAAAGATTAATTATTTATCTTAGGTTAGGATTTAGGATGGTAGAAGAAAATGATTTTAGATGAATATCAAGATATGGTGAATATTAATTAAACAATAAAATATTATTTTATTAATATAGAGATTGAGAATAAGATGAATTAGGAATAAAATTGATCAAATAAAATGATCAATTTTAGGTGTCTACATTTTGTCCCTTTTGAAAGAGCATTAAAATAATCTTATTTCAAAGAAAATCAAATGTAGACCACCCAAAGAAAAAATGGGTAGAACAAATGCCATTTATGGAGGAAATTGAAGAAAAATAGAGAGGATGGTGATGCCCCCTCAAGAGGGTAGGTGGGATAAAGGGGCTCATATGGCCACTCAGAAGGAGAAAAGAGTGAAAAATTGGAATATAGAACAAAAAACAAGGATGAATAATAAAGGAACAAAGGAAAAAAAAGGGAAGGTAAAGAAATGGTGGAAAGAATGGTTATTAGGGGGTGATAAATAGGGATTAGGGGGTAAAACTCTATTCATTTTTACCCACTTGAATAGTGAATTGGAGGAGAGGAGCAAAGAGGAGTGGTGAGATGACAATGAATGTCCTAGATGTGGAGCATCATGTTGATCATGGGAGGAGATACAAGAAATGAACATGCATTGGTGGAGGGGAAAGCATCAAAAAACTTTCCCTTAGATGATATTTTCATACATTTATGGGGGATTAAAGTTCATGTGAGACTCATTTGCAAATTGGGGAATCAAAAAATGAATCCCCAATTGGGAAAATGCTCCAAAAATGAGGTCAATATGTCTCCACTTTCACAGATCTGCTGAGAAAATGATGAATGCATCAAAAAATATATGAATAAGAAGAAACAAGGAAAGTCCATCAATTTTTTGTTGAATGCACCTACAAATTGGTGAATGGGTTAGAAAAGAGGTGAATCCACCAAAAAATAGCAAATGGGAAATACCAGGGTGAATCCACTGAAAATAAGTGAACGGGTTGGGAAATAGTGGATGCACACTATGGATTGAAAAATCCATCTAAGTAGAAAAAATGATAAAATGAGGGCTAGAAAATGAAAATTTTGACTAGATTTGTTAGGCTAATGGATGGTGGTGATGTGTAGGAGCGACTACTACTAGTGACTATGTGTGAGAGGTGATCAAATATCTCGAGCTTGATGGATGAATTTCAAGCTACATAATGGGACGTCCTAAGGGCCTATGGACTCTATTGCATGGCTCAAACACTAACCATCTAGGCACACAATTTTTTTTTGACAACACTAACTAAGAGATGACAAAGTGAGACCTCTACATTTCATATTTTGACTAGGGAGATGATGGTGACTCTAGAGGACATGTGGAGAATACTAAGAGTGTCAATCATGAACAAACTATTATGCACCACCACTCAAGGGGTGGATTTTTTATGTGACTATTTGGGAGAGGTGACCTACCCTAAATTGGTAAATAGTTAGACCTAGATGGATGCAAATGATTGGTGCTAGACATGGCATTGGTTCTAGTGGCTCTTGTGAGAAACATATTATTGCCTAAAAAGAGTGGATGATACTTCTCCTTGGGTTTAGCTGATTACATGGTGAATATGGTCGAGCATAGGAGAAAATTTTCATAGGGTGCACACATGATTTCCCATCTATATAGGGACATGTGTATGGTATGCTATAGGAGAGGTGCTAGCATAAGGCATGTGAAACTATTCCAAGTTTAGTTGTGGGAGCACTTTGAAATGTTTTGAATTATTGGAGATAGGGTGGATAGAGATCTAAAGGAGCCAACAATGTACAAGTAGGGGAGGATCCTAAGATATAAGGAGTTGGGGAGTATGGAGTGTTGGTAGTGGTTGATTAATGAGCTGAAAACCAACCATATTACCTAAAGGCTATATGGGATAGATGGAGGGTGGAAAGAGGATGTACAGGTATAAAGACATATTCTCATGCCATGTTATTTGATAGAGAAATATGATTTCTTAATTGAGTGCTATGTATAGGTCAGAAAGGGTTATGTACAATTTTAAGATTGTCCAAGATGTGAATACAAGACCACACATGTTTGTGTGTGTATCGAGGGAGGTCAACTAGTGGGTACCATAGGATTACTATCAAGAGGCTATCTAGGCATGGCAAGGATTAGAGTAGTGGTATGGGATCCACACATAGGTGCAAATTATCCAGGTACAACTATGACATACATGACCTGGTGGTGATGAAATTAGACAATATAGTTGACTTTGGTGGAGAGGAGATACATTGTAGGGAGTATGAGAGAAATAATAAAGGTTGTAGGGTAAGTGCACCAAGATGGTGCACAAAAAGGTGGTCAAAAGTGACCAATTTTATTCTAAAATCATCTAAACCTAAACTTGGAGGAGTAATTTGAAATTTATGAACTCAAAATTTGAAGATACCAAAAGAACAATAATTGTACAATACTCTAAATCTTGTTTCTAAACTACTAATGTTTTTCAAAAATAGATAAGATTAAGAGGATCAAAGGCTTCGCCCACATAAAAGTGTTCCTATTTTTTTAGCAAAACATAACATAGTGTTTAGCAAGTTCCCCTCAATTATTTTAGTTGCATTTAGTATTTTCAAAAACCCATTGGTAGAAATATAGTTAAGGGTGAGTACTAGAAGTTATATATTGTTTTGTAATTTTTTATTGAGTATTTTTTTATGATTTTTCAAAGTGGATGCATCCTGAAAATTTCATCACTGAGCGTGCACATCACATTGTTGGAAGTTTGGAGATGTTTGAAGCTTGAGTTGTTTGTGAGTTTATTGGGTGTTTTCATTGATGTCAGAGTGTTGGAATGCTATTGGTATTGATGTCAGGACATGATGGTGTTGTCAAACTACTTCAATATATTTGCAAAGGTTTTTTTCCTCACTTGTGTTTGAGGAGATTGTTGTAGTTGGAAAGTGTTCCATGTTGTAAATGTTGTATATGTGTTGAAATAAATTAGTAATGTTGCTGACGAAGTTGGTTCACTTGGTTTACAAGTTCTTTTGAGAAAATTTGAATAAAAGAGAGTTCAGTGTGAAAGTGTGTTTAGTGTTTTGCTCCACATTTCTTCATAATTGAAGTTATGTTAATGTGGTATGGATGTGATGATTAAAGTTGTTCAAATGAATCATATCTAGAGTATTAGGTTTTGGATTTTATTGAGATGGAATATGTGTTTGATAATATGTTTGTCTAGTGAAACAAGGTGTCTCAAAGAAATGAGATTGCTCTACATTTCTCTACAATGAAGGTTCTAGTGTTGCAGATCTAGGAATGTGATTATATTGTTAGTATCTACCTTCCCTTGATGTTTCAGGTGTTGAGTTGTTCCACAAAGTTTTCTAGTGTGTTGGATGTCTGTGCCAATATGTTTGGTTGCCCAAAATAAAGGTGTTCTTGAGTTTGAGGTGGTTGCAGTAGTTGTGGTGAATATTCTAATGATGTGGAATGTTTTTGTGTGGTCAGCAATATTTTTTTGGACCTAGAGAGGTGTATTTGGAGCTGCTTGTTAGTGTTAGTGTAGGTTTGGATGACCTAGTGTTCTAGCACTAATTATGGAGGATAATTGTTGTTTGATGAAGTTTTTAGAAGCGTATTTGTGTAGATTTGGGTCCCATTTAAGTAGTGGTATGGTTTTCCTTCACTTATTTATATTATGGAAGTGTATGGTGCTAACCTATTTTGTAATTGTATCCTTGAGGTGCATGGCCAATCTAATTGAGATTGTTTTAGATCACATAGGTTATAAATGCAAGAAGAATTGTTGTGTGGATTAACTACAAAGTGTGTGATATGAAAGATGTGAATGTGATAAAGTTTGATGATCTAAGTATGAGCATTAATTCCTATGACTTCCAGATGCAATGAGAAAAATGTGTCTACAATTCAGTCTGTTTGATGAGTTGTTTGTGCTTCAGTGGAACTCTACCTTCAGCATACAAGAGATGCATTTTTAGCAATTCAAATTGGTAGTGATCCACCCCTTCTTCTTTTCTTCTTTCTTACAGATAGTGAGGCATTTGGTAGTGAGCCACCGATAGTGAGCCCTTGGTAGCGAGTCTTATTATATTCAGCATTGCATTTCGTATATTAGTGAGCTAATCCTCAAAATAATTTTTTCCTTTGTGGGTTTTCCACATAAATCTAGTGTTCTTATATGTTTGGATGTGTTTACATTAATATTTCATATGTTTGCATTTTGTTAATGCATGATAAGGGTTTAATGATTGTTAAGGGTTTAAGGGCTAATACAAATTTGAATGTTAATGAGGGTGTTTGATGTTTTAAAGTGTACAACTGATTAACCCCCATCTCAATTGTCCTATGCATTTGTAGTGTAGAAAAATGTATCCCTTTTACATTTTCTCACTTAATTTCGAATTAATATTAAAATGGACTTAATTGTGCCTTATTTTGGTGTTGTAAAGTGTACCTCTTTACACTTTCATAGCTCCTTTAATTAATTGAGCTTAGTTTTCCTTAATTGGACCCTTTAATTCAAATCCAATCCTATCCAATTGATTTTTCTGGAGGAAACCTAGCATTCAATAATGCTTTGACATAACACTTATCATTAAGCAATGTGTGTCTTAGGGTTGGGGACCTAGGACCCACATTCCCATGGGTGAATGGATCCTCCCTTAGACTTAGGACCTAAATTTGAATTATGTTTTTTGTGGTATTTTAACCTATTCAAATCCATATTCAGATGTTGGCTTGTGATATTTGAATTTTGGGAAATTAAGGTTACATATCTAGAAATATAAGGTTATTTCACTAAGTTTCATCTAAGATTTTCAGGATCTAGAAAAGCAATTCAAGAACCTAGTAAGTTTATGATAATTTAAAGGGAAATTCAAGGCATTCTAGAGAAAAATTATTGAAGATTTATTGTAGCAATCAAGATCCAATTATCATATCAAAGTCTTCTTGCATCATGCATTTTTTTGGAGCTAATCTAATGATGTAGGTTTCATGATCCATTGAAGCATTCAAAGCATTATTTCAAGTCAAGATTCAAGGTTCAAGATCCACATCCATTAAATCCATTTCATGCAAGTTGCAGATTTACATTCTAAGTTTTATTCAAGGGTTTGGTGAGTTGTGACATTGAGTTGTTCATTCATCATTCATTTTATGCTATTTTGTTTTATTTTAAGCTTTGATTACTAAATTCACCAAAAACATAACAATTTTCCCTCTTGATTTGTGTTTACAAATTTAGGTGGAAGAAATCTTGAAGATCTCTTGAAGAGAAAATTTGGAGAACTTGTCAAAGTTGTAAAAGTTGTCATCTCACAAAAACTCACTTGTAGAATTTTATTTCAGCTTTCTAAACTTAAAACCTAGAAAAATTGAAGGAATCAGATCTATTTCAGAGGCTCCTGAAAGTTGCAGAAAAACCCTAACTTAGGACCTATTCCCCCCTGGGTGAATGAGTCCCAGATTAGCTTTAGCAATTGACTTTTGGTGACTGGTAGACATCATCCTGTTGTTCTCTAATCTATGATCTAATTTTTGGTTTTACTTATTTTGAGTTTCATCTAGCCATTCCAAGTTGTAGATTGCATTTTGGAGTTAGTTTACTATTTTTATTTTTTCTCCCCAAAGTGTTGTTTGACCAGGACCCCCATCCTTGCAAAAAAAGGAAATCTATAGATTCACACTTTGAATTGACTCACCTAAGGGTTGATATTCATTTCATTGTGGGGATCTCATTTCATAATGAATTGAGGAATAATAGGTCCTTAAATGGTTCATACCCCTATTTCATCCATCTTCCCTATTTTTCTTCATTTTATTCTGGTGAACCTGAGTTTGACCATTGCATTTTTCTAATTTTGGAGCTCATTTTCACCCTAGATATAGATATTGCATTCATTTGCATTGAATTATATCTCATTTAGGGTTTTTTAACTTGCATTAGTTTACATTTCATTTAGGGTTTTACGATTGCATGTTTACATCTCTTAAAATATGAAAAATATAAAAAAATCAGTGATTTTGCAAATCATTTACATAACATTGCAACATCATCACTAATTTACATTAGAAAATTTATTTGAAATTGCACTTGAAATTAGGTCTCTTATTTTTTCATTTTATCATAATTTAAATTTGCATTCAACCTTAATTTCATAGAAAATTCAAACTATAAACCACTGTTTTAATTCAAAATTTGGAAACCACTAGATTCAACTCAGAAATATGTAATTTTTTTTTAAAAAAGCCTAATCTAGGACCCATTTTCCCAAGGGAGAATGAGTCCCTGATCAGGGTTATTTTCTAAATTTTGGGCATTAAAACATTTTTTTTGTATTCTATTTTGCTACTTTCAGATTTCTATTTAAGTTTGTAGAATCTTTGTTAATTGAAATTGATCATATTAAGCTTCATTTGATAAATTTAGTGCATTGTGTGAATTCAAAATTGTATTTTCAAGACATCATTTTCAAGATTTTTCATAGATATTCAAAAATTTATCTTGTTTTAAATCTAAAAATTATATTTACATATTTGCATTGCACTTTACGTTCTAGGTTATTGCATTGCATTTCACCTTCTTTCCATTTTGGGTATACATTGAGTTTGTGAAACTTGTATGAGCTTCACAACTAGGTGTCCTATTAGCAATGCTATTATGAGACATAGTTTGAGACTCATGTCATCCGATGATACACCATTCACTGTGGATATTGGGTTCTCCAGCTCTTCACTCATAGTGTTGATACTAATCAACCCTCTATGGATCATAGTCTTCATACCTCATTTCCAATGACTTCCCTACCTACAACTAATGTGCATGATGTTCAAAAAATGGATGCTAATGTCCCACAAGAAAACATAAGAAGGATAGATGAAGAAATATAAAAATTGCAAAGCTTTGTGAATTCTGAAAACATTGCTAGTAGTGCCATTCTTGCTTTACATAATGTCAAGAAAATACTTGAAAATGAACTTGGAATAGATATTGTGTGAATTCTAGCTCATATTGTTGAAAAGAACATCCCTACCATGACTAGTTGTGCTCAAGCTTTGGGGTATACTCAAACTCAAGGTGGAAATTCAATTCCCCCTTCCATAACCCTTACCTTTATTCCTACATACACTAGTACTCATGTTACTACAACCATCCAACCTAATAGCAATGTCAACACTTCCTTAGGTATTTCCACTAGGAATCCTTCTACCTTTGTGAATTTAAATCTCATATCTTCTCAACCATCCACCCTCACAAATCTACAATTCACTTGCCCTCTGCATACATACCCAACTCCACCTTATTCACCTCCATCTCACCATACCAACAATGATCCAATCCTTAACATACTTTTGCAAAATATGACATCCCTCCAATGATAAATCACCACATTAAACCTGTTGATGGTGTTTTCTGCACAGCAACAACTCAAACATAATGCAATATTCTATCTCTCTTGAAAGGTAATTTTCAACAAGAAGTTACTAAAAATCACCCCAAGGTCTCTTGGGTGTCAGGTCATGACAATGCATAAACAACTCAGATAATATGTGAAAATGCTGGTAATCACAATCGGACCTTTCTACAAGCAAACTGTATCCTTCCAACTTATCAGATTTTGTAATATTTTGATCTCAAATCCTAAATCTAACCGAATAATAAAGAAACAAAAAAAGATGAGGGTGCAAGAGAAGTAATGAAATCTAAACCATTTCTAAGATGAGCAATGCAAATGATAAATTCTTGGAATGGACCAATCTCTAATAACCAATTCCTGCTTAACCCACAATGCAATATCACAAGAAAGGTGCAATCTTCTAAGGCATATAGATTTTCAAATCATAGACATTCATCCACAATCGAACTAAGCACAAATACATATATGGTCCAGGTTGACTTCACCAGCCTACTACAATCAGATAGTTACTGGGAGTATAGACCAGAGATTGCTACAAACATTCCAAGCATAAAACCATGAACATCATTCACCAAATTAATCTAATTCTAAATCTAACATCAAATCTTATATCTTCAAGGAATTTCAAAGGATGGAACAATAGGAACCATGCAAGATAAACTAACACAAAAGAATTCACTAGAGAAACCACAATGCCTCCAATTGTATTAGATCACCAAAATGTAGCAACAATTCCACTATTCTGTGTTACAGTATTTGCTTAAAAGAACTAACTACTATCTCTACTATAGAATGCTCTAGCTCTTTCTTAATCTAGATTGTCTCTATTATCTATCTAACTAACTCCTTACAAATGAGGCACAAATGCCATTTATAGAGAATCCTCAAACATGTCGGCTCAGCCAAACATTTACAAAATAGCCCAAAACAAGTCAGCCTCAGGAATTTCAAAATAAGGCACACATTAAATGCCGATACATCATCAAGGTCGGCCAAAACACATTCCCTAATGTAGCTTAGATCAATAGATGCCCTATAATAAGAGGGAAGCACAAATCTCCAAGTTGACATTAATTTCCGCCTCCCTTATCTTTGTTCTGATCCAACGATTCATGAACCTTCAAAAACACTTTTTCCAACTTAGCAACAAGTGGCAAGGTTAGGATTCTGAGCCGACATTCAATTGATCCAATTTCTTCCTTTGACCGCTTAACTATTGTATCCCAGTCACCCTTATATGCCAAGTACTTATCCACCACAACCAGATAAGTAGTTGCATCATCCAATTGGTGCCCTGTCATAGATTTTTCAATATCAGGGACATAAACATCATGCCACCATTCCCTCAATTTCTCTAAGCTCAGGTATTTAGGAGAAATCTTCCTCCTGCTAGTCATTACCTCAAAAAGGTGATGCATCCATCATAAACACTAGTTAGACTACTATCCATCTGCTTATTTTTTTTATAGATCTTCTTGATGGCCTTCTGTCGGATTTGCAAGGCCTCGAACCACTCCCAAGGCTCATTAACCCTAGATGAAGGAAGGATTCCATCAGTAACCGGCTGATCCTTACCATACTCCATGATTGCTTTAGTTTTTTGCAATAAGAGATCAGCATCCTCCTTATCTTGAGATAAAACATGATCTAATAAATCTTTACCCCTGATTGCATCTTTTCCAGTTGAAATGATTTCCTTTATTGCATCATCTCCTTTAGTCTATACCTCCTTCAACCAATCTATTGTAGCCATGGTAGAAGCTTTCATCTTTTCTATTTCAGAGATAGTCTCCTTTGGTAAGAAACCAACAGTAGCAGAAGAGGATGGGTGAAAAGATTGCAAAGGCTTCATTAAATCTTCTAGACACTTCCTTAGCCTTTCATTTTCCTTCTTTAGCTCATGTTTGGACTGTGTTTCCTTCCTCAATCTACCAATGATCACTACACTAGACCCCTCATATTCTTAAATATCTTGCTCCATAGAAGCAGGCCCAAGATTGATAGTCTGTACATTATAATCCTTCCCAGTGACCTCATCCTTACTTTTATCAGCAGCAGGGGTAGCAATATGAATAACCCTGTTACTATCCTCATCTCTTTCAATATTTGAAACCACCTTGGCTACCTTCTTCTTCTTACCCTTTCCAATCTTAGCCAACATCTCATCCTAGTTGAGAGGAGTGTCCTCAACAATGACCTACTTTCTTTTAATCTCCTTGTCTAACCAATCCGGAACAACAAGATCCACCCGAATTTCATCCTTCTTGACCTCTTCATGCTGATCCAACGTCTCATCCTTTTCTTTCTCAGGAGATTGATCACCTTTTCTTTCCAGTTCCGCTTCTTCTTCTTGCAGGGGTGATGGAGTCTTAGCATGAACATCCTCCTTCTCAGGGGATCTATTATCTTTACTACTTGTAATCAAGGGAAAATCCTAATTATTATTATTAAGTGGGTTAGCACAATAACAATTAAATTCCTATGAAAATAACAAAGTACAAAGGAAGAGATGTGAAGACAAAAGGGATAGTGTTACCCTATGTCTCCACCTTCCATGATTAACCTTTGTTACACCTCCTAGCTTGCAGATAAATAACAAAGCCCTCAGATTTATGAGCAACTATGACTAAAGACTAAGCCCTATGCAAGTGTTGAAGGATTTGCAGAAAATAAAAATAACCCTACAGTGAGCTAAAATGACTATGACTGTTAATGACTATGACCCTAAGTTGACAGCAAGTTGACATAGACTAAGAGTGCAAGAAGTCAAATGAGCTAAAGACTGAGAGATGTGCAAATGAGGTCAAAATTGCCCTTTTATGAAAATTGCAATTTTGAATGTGTGGCCAAGATGAAAAGATGACAAGAACCCTAAGATCAATGCTTAAGATTGAATGTTGATGTGTGCATTAGGGTTAGGTCAAAATTAGGGCAACAGGTAAGAATGAAGGGTGGAGATTGAATTATGAAATAATTCAATCAACGGTCGAAATTAAATGAGAAGTCAAAAGTCAAGAATTAAATTGGAAGATAAGGCTGGCACGGACAAAGAGGTTGCTGGAGAAATTAAATAATAAAATTTATTTACTCCAGGTAACTAGTAAGTAATTAAATAATAAAGATATTATTTAATTATGGAGGAATGTGATAAAAGAATTATTTTGAAATTAAATAATGATTTTAATTCAAAATTCAAAAGAATGGCCAAATTAAATAAATCAAATTTATTTAATTTTAATGGGAGAAAAAGCTAATGAATAATTAAATAATTAAATAAATTATTTAATTATAGTGGAAAATGGACATAATTAAATAAATAAGAATTTATTTAATTTTTAGAAGAAGGGGACTTAATTAGTGACGTAATTAAATAAATAAAATTTATTTAATTAATCAAGAAGACATAAATGATAAAGGGAAATTAAATAAATTATGAAATTTATTTAATCAAAGGAAGACTTAGATAATTAGTGATGTATTAAATAAATAAATAATATTTATTTATTTAATAATCAAGGAGGAACAAATGACATGAATTAATTAAATAATTATGAATTATTTAATCAATAGTCGAATGTGGACCAAGGACATAATTAAATAGCTTAATTATGCTAGGACGAAAGTGGTAAAAATGAAGCTTGCAGGCCTAGGTCATTTTTAGGTGTCTACATTTTGCCCCTCTTTGTCATAATGTCGCTTGTCGTATTGTGACAAAGAAAATTAAGTCAAAAATATGCCCCAGTGAAGGTATGAAGTATTCTTGCCCCCTCGGGAAATTTTCAAATTTTGGGTCGGCGCCAGAAAAATTTGCAAAAGGTCCCGATAAATCAATTTGATGGCCAGAAAAACAGCGGCGCAGTCGGTTTCAAATTCTGACATGTTTAAAGCAACTTACGGAGAGGTCAAAGGCGCGGAAATGAGCCTCCAGTATTAACTGCAGTTGAAAAATGTCACTTTCACCCTATAAATAGATGGTCAAGGGGTAAAAGTCAATTCACTTTCACTATTCACCTTGTAAATCTTGAGAGCTCAGAGCAAAAGGCGCAGCAGCGACGATGGTGATTCCAGTGACAGAGCACCGCGGAGAGATCGTGAGGACCTTCAGACGGCCAGAGGGCTCAGGACCTGCGGTATGTACCCTAAACTTGCTTTGTCATTTTCTTGATTTACGTGTTTTTTTATGTTTTCTAGGATAGTGAACGAATGCGCTGTGATGCATATGCGTTCGCGTAAGCCGCAACTGACCCCGCGTTCGCCGCATTTGATGCGTCGCGACGCAAGTGCATTGAACAAATGAGCCACACCGGCGGTTTGCGCCGCATTCAATTTTTGGTGCGACACAAGTGCTTAACCGCATCGCATTTGACCTATCAAAAGCCGCAATCACAATTCTGCGACGCAACTGATTATTTGAATGCTGCAAGTGAATTTCCGCGCCGCATTCGCAATGTGGCGACACAAACGCCTAAATTTGCGACGCAAGTGTAATATAGCAACGCACTTGACTTGGTGGAATGCATTTTATCTTTCGAACGACACATTCGTGTTTTTGAGACGCAATTGCTATTTTGTGACGCATTTTCCTGTTTTCTTACTTCAACTTGTTTTAATGCTTTCATGCCCTGAGTTATTTTCTATGATGGTCACAGTTGTCCAAAAAGGTGCTGATGCCGTGTTCGTCTTTTTGCAGAGACAGCTTGCCCCTATTTACACGAGGGAGAGCAGACTGAGGACCTTTCAGTTTGGTGATCAGCTAGGCCCGCGAGAGTGGCGACGACTAATGAGACTCGGCTTATTCCATGCTGCATTCATGCCCACCATTCGGGCGAACAGGGGTTTACTGACGGCACTATGCGAGAGGTGGCATTCGGAAACCTGTTCCTTTCACCTGCCGACAGGTGAGGCTACCATCACTTTGGAGGACATCTACCACATTCTCTGAATTCTGATTCAAGGGGAGCGGATCGTGTACGATCCCCGCCATGGCGAGCAGACCTTCCGGGAGTACTACCAGGATCAGGGTGCCAGACTCGGCATTGAGGGTTACGAGATCCATTGGGATTTCCTGGCGGAGCATTACAGTTGCTTTGATGCATTCCTGGCAACTCTGATTGGTGGCATCTTGGTCCCAGACCGACGAGGACATGGATTTCTGATTGGTTGGGGGGATGTCATGGTCGACATGCGACGAGATAGGACAGTTTATGCATGGGGTCCTTGTTTGCTAGGGACACTTTATCATCAGCTGCATGACGTTGTGTACACGAGAGGAGAGAGTATCTCCTGTGGGACCACACTGATGATGATCTGGGCATGGGAGCGTATTGCCATATTTCGCCTTCCTATCGACAGACCACAGCTGGCCGTGGGGATGCCTTACTCCTACTACTATGCCGGCGCATTACAGCAGACCCGTATGGGTGAGACAGGGTGGTGGCGGCATCAGATTAATACCATGGTGACCTTCATTTGGAGACCCTACAGGGATTGTGAGGTATGGGATGATGAGGACGAGCATCTCAATTTTTGCAGGCAGTATCAATACCTGATTGGCAGGATAGTGCAAACGTCATTGATTATTGAGATGTATTTGCCACAGCGTGTACTGAGACAGTTCGGGGAGCAGCAGGCTGTACCCATGGGGATGGCAGAGTATGCCCGATCATCTAGAGAGTATGCATGGGGGCTGGCCATCCCAGTGGCCTTCGCGACACAATAGATTGACGGGTTAGTAGCCCAGGCCTGGGGTTGGAGAGGTGGGGCAGCAGATCCAGGTACCACACCAGCCTATGATCTATGGTGGCAGGCACGTCGACCCATGCCATTGACAGATCTTGACGGGCCAGCACCAGTTGGCAGGCGGTCAGTGATTCCACGAGTGCCGTGAGCCAGACGAGGGGGCAGAGGCAGAGATGGGGGCAGAGGCAGAGGCAGAGGCAGGGGCAGGGATGGAGATGGAGGGAGGGGTGGTGATGGAGGGAGGGACGGAGGCAGGGGTGATGATGGAGGATGAGGTGGAGACGGAGGTCGAGGTGATGATGGAGGTCAAGGTGGAGACGAGGGCCGTGGTGGAGACGGAGGTCGAGGTGGAGATGACGGAGGAGATGGTAGGAGGCGACGACGGGACGGACAGGTACCAGGTCGCAGAGTGCGACAGCACGTGCCGAGGTTAGCATTAGATGCTATCCCCGAGGTTGGTGAGGAGGGGGAGATGGAGGCGGCCGGATGGGAGAGAGAGGGGAGGGGCAGGGAGGGAGCGAGGTGGGGGGGATGGGAGGAGGGTGGGGGGAGGGGCGGGAGGGGAGAGTCGCCGGTGAGGTGGATGTGGCGAGGGAGGGACGGCGAAGGGGAGACACAGGAGATGGAGGTGGCGGGGAGAGGGGCCGAGGCGGTGGCAAGAGAGGAGGATGATGATGATGACGAGGAGGATGAGGCCATAGGTGAGGCAAGAGAGTCCTCAGATGGCAGATGGTGGAGGGTGAGGAGGAGATACTATCTTCAGAGTTGCCCTGGATGCGACAGCTGATCAGCGATTGGCCGATCTGCAGCAGAGGTTAGATGCCAGCTTGGCATAGGTGAGATCCTTATAGTCAGCACTAGAGGTAGCCCGTGTGGAGCGGGATCAGGCGGTGATCCAAGCAAGATTCAGCATGATGGTGCACAGAGTTCGCGGCCCTATGTTCAGGACCCATAGGGGACATGGCTCGGGAGTTGGCCAGGGTGAGCACGAGGCTAGGTCAGTACAGGACATTATATAGCAGGCAGTGCCACCAGAGCAGCGAATCCTACCCTATCTCGATCACAGACGAGGACAGGCAGCGGGCACAGGTCAGAGTAGTGGCAGTGGTACCAGGAGCCACAATAGTGTCAGAGGGTCGACTTCCACAGGACACACATCAGGCCACAGATCACATCACTCCCGCAGGCATACTCTGAGTCATCATTCAGGGCACAGTCAGGGTTCTATTGGTTCAGCTCAGAGGTTGGTACAGGGTCAGCCACCAGTGACAGATCCTACCACTTCTCGAGTCCAGCGGCAGTGACCTCACAGGTGTTCCCTCTGTCACGATGATACCTTCATTCGCAGTTCCCTCATCCTCACAGCCACAGGGCACTCAGGACCGTCCATTGCTTCAGAGCCAGTGACAGGGCCTCAGCCACCACCACATTCTTCACCCCGAGGGGATGATGAGAGCCTACCCTAGGGGCATATTTGTATTTGGACACACTATGTTTATTGTTGAGCCTGCGAGCTCCATTTTTGGGATATCCATTGACTCTATCCTGTGACATTGCCTATTTTTGAGATGATATTTATATGATGATGCAGTCTTGATGTGGCCTATATGTGTTATGTGATGTTCTATGCATTATGTGTGTATGGTATATGATGCTTAATTTATGATGCCATTTGTGTATTATGATGTCTATGTTGTGATTTTGGATGCCATGATGATGCAATATTCATATGCTTATGTTAATGATGTGCATGATACCTTTATGTAAAAGATGCAATGATGATGATTATGTTAATGCAATGTTTATGATTATGTATATGATGTAATGCCATGTATGATATTATTTAATGCCATGGATGATGTATGTATGGACCTAATGCAATGGATATATCATGTATGCACTTATGTTTTTGAATGACACAGGATATCATCGCAGGATGGACGAGAGAAGATGGCGGGACTGACGAGAGAAGATGACCAGACCAAAGAGGATAAGATATGAGACCCATGAGAAGATACAAATCCTTCAAAACTTTACTATAGGACTTTTAATATCCGTTGCTCTTTAATCATCATTGGGAAAACTATCGTAATGGTCAACAAACACCAAGATATGACGTAGATCTAGGTGTGCAAGGTCGTACCATTACCCAAGACAGAACAGTCACAAACAAGGATAGTTATGACTCAGACTAGGAGCGTGCTTGCCCCAGTCTTGTTGTCATCATCAACCACAAGCAGAAAAAGATAATGACAGATCATGAAACGTCGTTGCTTCTCTAAATCCTGTTGCCAGGACATCCTTGAGAAACTAGTGACATGATTGCCAAATTACAAAAATAAAGTCTCTATCATGATATGTCGTTGCTTTTCTAAATCCCAAGATCAGGATCTCGCTGAGAAGCTAGTAGTCATGTGTGTCAATTGTCATGCTACGTCGCTGCTTCTCTAAATCCTGCTTAGTGGGATCTTGCTGAAAAACTAATAACATGATAAGAGATAAAAAGACAGTTGCCAAGTGTTTGTCAAGTGCATCTGGATAGCCATTGTTCTAATGCCAAGGTGTCATGTTTGACGATGTCAAGATGTCTGGGTGTTTAAAGTTTTGATGACCTTGAAAATGTCGAGACTTGGTGGATTCAGGAAGGACACATCCTGAATGATGCCGAATGACAGGAGGATTTGATCCCTAATGGTCGTAAGGGGTCTCAAAATAATGACGATGCCTAGGAATGACACATCCTAAAGCATAAATGACAGAGTTGGTTCTTCAGAAGGACTCATCGGAAGAACGCTAGTGTCAGGAAGAGTGATCCTTAGATGTTAGGAGGATCGCTCGAAAGGCCGGATGACAATGACAACGCCTAGGAAGGACACATCCTAAGGTGTAAAGGACAGAGGTTATCTTCCAGAAGGACTCATCTGAAGACTAACCAAAATTTGACAGTTTGACTAGTTATAATGATTTGAATTGCTTTGACTTTTGACTGAGGTTAACTTGTTGTGACCGAGGTTGACTTGTGTTTGATTATATGCCGATATTGTCCTAATGCGAGTGTCATGTTGAATAAAAGATTGCTTTACTTTGTTTCAGGAGTTTTCTTATCTGAAGATTGATTGAAGATTTTTTGACGTGTGTGCCATTTTAGTGTCATGAACCCTAATGGACTGACCTAGTGCGGCCTCGGGGGCTCATCGATAGATGGCCTTGCCTACGTCATACACTCAGAGACCTCGTAGTTCGACACGACCAATGACGTTATCTTGATGAGTAAAGATTGTGCCATGATTTATTTTGACAGACCTAATGGGACTGACCTAATGTCTCGGGGACTCAAGTATGAGTCTTGCCTACGTAGCAAATGCACAGAGACAATGTAGTTCAGACAATGACATGGACTTATTGACTTGATTGACTTAGACTAGAGATGACAGTGCACTTGTGTGCGTTGTGCGGTCGACTGTTTTGTTTGATTTTCTTCAGGACGTTTTATGATTTTTTTGTCTTTTTTCAGGACATTTTATGATGTTTTTGTCTTTTTTCAGTACATTTTATGATGTTTTTGTCTTTTTTCAAGACATTTTACGATTTTTTTGGTCTCTCTTCAGGACATTTTATGATGTTGCGTGATAAACATTTTGCCTCCAGTTAGGTTTAAGACTTAGCCATTTGCAAGGGATACGGATAGGATGCTGTTGACTTGCTGGAAAAATAGTCGTCAGGACTTGATGTCAATCATTCATCCACTAGGATAGGTAGAGTAGGATGTGACAGTGACTGGCGGAATAACGGCGAAGATAGCTTTCATCCTAAGCCAAGTTTAGACCAAGTGACAATAGATGGCGGAGCAATGATTGATTACACATGGCGCCTGTTTGCCAAGTTTTCACCATGGTACCTATCCAAAGCGCCTGTTTGCCAGGTTTTCACAATTGGACGAATTATTTTTCTTTTTACTATTTTTGTGATTTTTTGATTTTTTTGGTGTCACCAAGACGCCTGTTTGCCAGGTTGTCATCAAGGTGACGATTTTTTTCCATTTTTCAATTATTTTGTATTTTAGGGTCTTCCAGCTTTGTCCTCTGATGCTATGCGTAGAACTTTCAGAGGTGTAAACTGTTGATGGGTTTAGTCAATTGTTCCCCATCTAGAGTCGCCAGTTGATATGCTCCAGAACCAAAAGAAGATATGATGATATATGGACCCAGCCAGTTTGGTTCAAACTTTCCTGGCTTTTCTCTATCTGCTTGGTTCTTAGGGTTCTGCATGAGAACCAGGTCGCCAATGTCAAACTTTCTGACCATGACCTTTTTATTGTAGCTGCGACAAAGGCAGTTTTGATATGCCTGGAGGTGATTCAGTGAGTTTTGTCTTCTTTTGTCTAGCATTTCCAGCTCGTGCAAGCGTGACTGTCGGTATTCCTCTTCATTAGCTAGACCCTTCAAAGAGACCCGTAGTGAAGGAATTTCGACCTCAATGGGTAAGATGGCTTCCACGCCAAAAACTAGGGCGAATGGGGTAGCTCCTGTAGGTGTTCGAATGCTAGTTCGGTAAGCCCATAGAGCAGGGTTAAGTTGTATGTGCCAATCGCGGCCAGCATCATTAACAGTCTTTTTAAGGATCTTGATAATGGTTTTATTCGATGCCTCAGCTTGGCCATTTCCTTGTGGGTAGTATGGGGATGAAAAGTGGTGTTGGATATGGAATTGCTCACATGACTCACGTACGTCTTTATTTTTGAACGGACGTCCATTGTCAGTGATGATGGACTGTGGGAGGCCATACCGGAAAATGATGTAATTGAGGTTAAACTTTGATATTTGTTTGCCAGTAATGTATGTCAATGGAATGGCTTTGATCCACTTTGTGAAATACTCAGTGGCGGTGATAATGAATTTATGGCCATTGGAGGAAGTTGGATGGATCTTACCCACGAGGTCGAGTCCCCATTAAGCGAAGGGCCACGGAGAAGTGATTGGCCGAAGTTCCTGTGCTGGAGCATGGACCAAATCACTATGGATCTGACACTTGCGATAGGTTCTGACATATTCTATTGCATCCTTTTCCATTGTAGGCCAATAATATCCAAGTCTCGTTAGTTTCTTAGCCAGAGTAGGACCACTCGAATGAGATTCGCATATACCGTCGTGTACTTCTCGTAAGGTCGTACATGCTTCATCGGTGTCAAGACATCTAAGGAGGGTACTGTCGAAACTATGGCGGTATAGGGTGTCACTGATAATGGCATACCTTGTGGATTTTCTAATGAAGGACTTCCTTTGGTTATTGGATAGGTTTGATGGAAGGGTGTGAGTCTTTAGATAGTCATAAATGTCCTGATACCAAGGAGAGTTGGGACCAACAAGTTCACAAACCATTTCTGACTCTGGGATATCATATGCCGGTATCAACAGCTGTTCTACTAGGAACTCAAATTGTGACACATTTTTAGAGATGTCCAAGAGAGAACTAATAGTAGCCATTGTGTCTGCTGCCTTATTCTGTACCCTGGGGATTTGTTCAAAAGACACTGATTGGAAGTATGTTAGGAAACTATCCACCATCCTCTTGTAAGGAAGCAACTTCTCATCCTTTGTTTCATAGTCACCATTCACTTGTTTGATTACTAGCTGGGAATCCCCGAATACAAGCAATGTCTAAATTTTCCATTTGATTGCTAGCTTGAGACCTGTAACTAGTGCTTCGTATTCGGCAATGTTGTTTGTGCAAGGGAAAGCAATTCAAAATGACTTAGGAATTGAATCCCCTTGTGGTGTGATGAACAAGATTCCAACCCCTGAGCCATGACCAGTATGGGACCCATCAAAATACAGCTTCCATGGTGTTGCTGGTTCCATGTGAAAGATGGACTCGTCAGGAAAATCAGTTACCAACGGATGAGAGGCTTGCATTGGCACATCTGCCAGTTGATCTGCTATTACTTGCCCTTTGATTGCCTTGCGTTCAACATACTGTATGTCGTACTCACTTAGGATCATGACCCATTTTTCCAATCGGCCTGTTAACGCTGCTCGACTTAATAAGTATTTCAATGGGTCAATTTTGGCAACTAGTTGTGTCTGATGATTGAGCATATAATGCCTTAGTTTTTGGGCTGCAAAGACAACTATGAGGCATGCACGTTCAATGTATGTGTAATTCAGCTCGTAACCGATCAGTGTGCGGCTGATGTAGTAGACTGCTCTTTCTTTCCCTTCATGATCATTTTGGGCCAGTAATGCCCCCAGTGCTGAACTAGTGGTCGAGATGTATAGAATTAATGGATTTCCATGAATAGGCGACATGAGGACTGGCGGTGATAGTAGGTAATCTTTAATTTGCTAGAAGGCCTGTTGACATTTATCTGTCCATACAAAAGGGACACCTTTGCGTAACAAATACTGGAATGGGTGGCACTTATCTGCCAATTGAGCTATGAAGTGGCGAATAGATTGCACTCTGCCTTGTAGGGTTCTGAGTTCACTGATCCCTCTAGGTGGAGGCATGTCTATGATTGCTTTAACCTTTGCCGGATCGACCTCTATGCCTGTTCGGGAAACTATGTACCCCAATAGCTTACCTGACGTGACACCAAAAACACATTTCTTAGGGTTTAATCAAACCTTGTACTCTTCTAGTCTCTTGAAAATTTTGTCAAGTACCTTCAAATTATCTTTCCTTGTTGCTGATTTGGCCAATAAGTCATCTACATAGTCTTCCATTATATTGTGCATCATATCATGGAAGATCGTGGTCATAGCCCTTTGGTATGTGGCACCTGCATTTTTGAGGCCGAAGGGCATGACGTGCCAACAGTATGTACCCCATGGGCAAGTAAATGTTGTTTTGTGTTGGTCCTCAGGAGCAATGCGGATTTGATTATAACTCGAGAAACCATCCATGAGGGATAGCATCTCATGTCTTGCAGTTAGATCGACTATGATGTCAATGTTGGGCAAAGGAAAGTCATCCTTTGGACATGCTTTGTTTAGGTCCCAGAAATCTGTACATACCCGAATCAATCCATTTGGCTTTGTCACCGACACTAGGTTGGAAATCCATTCAGCATAATCTATAGACCTTATGAATCCGGCATCCAGTAATTTCTTTAACTCGGCCTTAACCAATAGAGCAACTTGAGGGTGCATTTTGCGCAACTTCTGCTTGACTGGTTTAGCATTGGGTACTAGTGGCAGATGATGTAGAACCAGTGTGGGGTCTAATCCTGGCATGTCAGCGTAGGACCATGCAAAGTTTATTTTCCGTTCTGCAAAGAATTTATGAAATTCCGATTTCTCTTCATCAGTCAATGATGCCGCAAATAGGACCATCTTGGGGTCTTCTAGAGTCGAAATGTTATCCTCTATGGTGTCCTCAACAAGCATGGCCGATCTCTCTTGTTGCACGGGGAGAAAGTCCAGTCCTCCATCTTTGGGCGCCTCTGAGAGGTTTTCACCCGCAGATACATCCTTTGTTGTTACTATTTTACCGTCAAGAGGTGCCTTTTGGTTTTCACCTAGAGACGTTTCATTTTTTACTTTATTTTTACTTTTGCGACTAGAGGACTGAACCGTCTCACCAAAGTATGCCGCGCAATCCAAATCAATAGTAAATCCTGATCTGTGGTCCCCACTTGGTATGCCCTCATGTAATCCCATGAATTCAGCAATGGCTTCATCATTTTGGAACGTGTCTAGAACTGGCGGTCCTTATTGGTCCCAATCGACTAGTTCAGGGTAGACTAAGGAAATGCCATCGTCAAGGCTAGTGAATTTGGGTGAGGATGCCGATAGCATACAGATGGATGCATTGATGTTGTAGATGAGGTTATCATCGTCCAACTCGACATCGGACTCTATCCAGTATTCTCCTTCACTAGTGTCATATTCGTTATCATAATAAGCGGTGAAGGTTTGAGAGACCTGGTTATCAATATCATCTGATACTTCGGATAGATTAGACTGAGGGGGTTCAGATGGTGGTTGTTGTGTGTCATGAGACGTGGTAGTGGGATTTTGACTGTTTGGTGCCCGCTCAATTTTGAATGTTTGCCAAAATCGTTGTTCAGAGGTCAATTCCCCTGGTTCGACAAACAAATCATCAAGACAATAGTCACTTAGGGATCGTTCGGAGCCAAATTCCCACTCGTGGGAGTCTGTGTCGGTTAGATATTCCCCGGTAGTCTCAACACTTTCAGAAGCATGTACTTGCTCACTGGAAAGTTCATGGGTACGTCGATCGTCATTGTCAAGTAAGCCAAACCCTAATCCAAGATACTTCAGAATTTGGAAAGTTTCTATGGGTTCTCTTCGACCAGTTTTATTTTTGCCAAGGCCACTAGTACCATCGTAGCCTTTAGCCTTCATGATATTGTAACCCTTGCCATATTTCTGGACTGGTAGTGGAGGTAGTGAGACTGTATTCTTGTAGATCCATTCTGTGATGTCGGTAAGATCTTCATCACTCATGTCTCCCCACTTGATGAAAACTGTATTCGGTGGAACTTTGAATGTTTCTTGTAGTTCCATTCTGAAACATGGTCAACCATATATCTTTGGAGTAGGTATTGTAGTTATGCTGTATGTTGTATTTAGTTTGAACTCTCCACAGCTGAGGTCCTGGATTTTATCAGTTGATTAAGGCTTAGGGTTGGTGGAGGGTTGTGATATGTCAGAAGACGTGGATGGAGTGGATGTGGAAGATGACCCGAGCATGGAAGGGTCGATGTATTTGGACGAAGAGCCAGGTGCTTCCCGGTTAATAGGTACTTGGTTTTCAGAGACACCCCTTAAATTGGTACAGTATTGGAAAGGGTCGGGGTTTCTGTATATGGTGACTTCTATACCATCAAAAGGGAACTTGAGGCATTGATGGTATGTTGACGGAACGACTTTTAAAGCATGGATCCATGGATGGCCAAGTAAAATGTTATATGGTAGTTCCAAATCTAGGACCTGGCAAGTTGTGTCGACAATGAGTGGTCCCACTCTGATAGGGAGAGAGATAACACCTCGCGAAGAGCGTTCCTCATCATCATATGCTTTGATCACTATGCTTTTTGTTGGGTCTACGCATGCATCAGAGAATCCAAGAGCCTTAACCAGTTTAAGGGAGCATATATTCAACCCTGCTCTGCCATCTATTAAAACCTGTCTAACCTTGTGCTTGTGAACAAAAACTTCTATGTGTAACGCATCATTGTGATTGGTTTTTGATGATGAGTAATCCTAATTTGAGAAGGTGACATGGTGCGGCATGGTGAGATATCCCACCATAGTTTCAAACTGATTGACATCGATGTCCTTTGGGACCGACGACTCTAAGAGAGTTTTATCCAGGATTTCTTTGTGTGTGGGAGAAATACGAAGTAGCTCAAGGATAGATATTTGCACATGAGTCTTTCCTAGTTGGTCAATGAGATTGAACTGACTTTTCGGTTTTCCCTGTTGTGGGGTTGAGACAGGTTTTGGTTGTTTAGCTGATGGAGCTGGTTGTGATTGCTTAGCAGATGGGCCTCCTATAATAATCTTGGCTTGTCTAGGGGGAGGTGGACCAACTAAAGTGACCTTGCCACTTCACGTAGTAGCATTGCACTGTGGTGCTCTCTTGATCGTAATGGTGTGGATGTACTCCTCGTCCGTTCTAACATTATTTATTATTGGTCCCCCAGAGTAATCGTACTTGGCTCAGGTGAAGTTAGCTTAGTTTTGTGGACCTGAAGTGGAAGCATTGTGGGGACCATGATCCTGCAGTGGATTCTTGTGTATAGTATGATCCGAGTTGGAATTGAATTGTGATCCACCTACTTCAATAGTGCGATTGTCAATAAGGTCTTGAATTACGTTTTTCAGTTGTCAACAGTTGGAGGTTGTATGCCCTTTGACCCGATGGTATTCACAAATTGCGTTGTCATCCCACCATGCTGGTTTGAATTGTCCGGGGTCATAAGGTTTTATTTCTGGAAGTGTGATGACCCCATGTTGAATGCATTTCTTGAGGACGTCTGCAATGGGTTCACCTAAATTGGTGTATGTGCGACCCCTAGGGAATTATCTTGGTTGACGATATTGTCCTTGACGGTTTTGACCATTTTGACTATTCGAAGGAGTATCGGGGGGAAGTGTCAATGTCATTGTTGGTCTATTTTGTTGTTGTACCCCTTTCAGAGCCAATACGGGACTTGCAGTCTTGGCGTCTACAACACCATCATTTGTGACATGTTTATTCTTGACCCAATATTTGTTTTTGTCAGCAGGTGTGTTGGTGTTTGTATTTTTGGAACCATACCTCAGTTCTCCCTTTGCGATAAGGGCTTTCTCAATTTGGACCCCCTTTTCCACTAATTCTGTGAAGGTTGTGCAACAATGTATTTGCAATGCGAATTTGAGGGGCCCTAGAAGTGTTTGGACAAACATGTCGACCTTTTCCCGTTTAGGAATGTCAATGTGACATCGACTAGCGAGGCTTCTCCATTTTTGGAAGAACGAGATAAATGTCTCACTCGACTCTTCTTGTGTGAGATTGCACAAGCTAGTGATAGAGGTGTCCATGTCAATGTTGTATGCATAATTTTTTATGAACCTTCTTTTGAGCTCATCCCATGATTGGATATCTTTTTGCATTGAAAACCATTCAAGGGCTTGACTCGCCAAACTTTTGGAAAAAAGTCTCATCAAGTATGTGGGTTCGTATGCGATATCCATACAGTTAGTTGCGAATTCGTGAAGATGTTCAATGGGATTTGTCTTGCCTTTATATTTAGTGAAGTTGGGGGACACATATCCTGGCGGAAATGTGGGCATACGTAAGTTTGTGTTGAATGGGTATACGTCCAAGTCATATGATATTTCGGATTTCCCGCCTGTAATGAGCATGTTTTGCATTTGCTTCGCCATATCCTGCACTATTGCTTTGAGTTCATCTATGGTGGGGTCATTTACATTTCCGTACATTGGGTTGCCTAGTACACCATGTGTTCCTGCGTGAGTATAGGTGTATTATGGCGGTATGGGTTGTTGTGGTACATATGATGTGTGTTGTTGGTATTGGAAGTTGTGGTTAGGTGTATGTTGATGAGTGTGAACGTTGGATGAATATGTTGGAATGTGTTCCCCAGCTATGCGTGTCATTATTTGGGGGATGTTGTGACCATGAATTTTATGATGTATTAACGATGTCATGGGTTGAGTTATTTGGCCACTGTGTGAATTGCTGATTTTGCACAAGGGGCACATTGGCAGTTGTACCTTGGGAAGTAGTGACGTTTGACTGTGTTGTCGTGTTAACATTTTGTTGTTGTCCTTGTATAAAGATACGTCCTGTGGATCCTCCCAAAGAATGTTGTGAACTACTACTGAATGCTTTTGTTGAAGTTGTGTTCATGGTAGTAGATGTAGTTAAGGGGGAGTTGTGATGACTTGATGATGCCCCTGTGGTATTTGTTGTTGTGATGACAGGAGGATTGGAATGATTTGCCGATGATGTCACAGAACCAAGAGTGGTTGTATTTAATTGGGGTAGTGTTGTGGATGTTGTGGATGATTGTGATCCCCCAATAGATGTAGCGTTTATTGTATTGGAGATGTTTGGGATGTTGGATGTGGTATGCAATGTCGTTGTGTCAAAAGGGATGTTGCTTGTAGTATTTAGAACTTGACCACTGTGTGAGATGTTGTGAACATTGTTGGCATTAGGATCATGTAATGTGTTAATGTCAAATCTTGGTGGTAACCTAGCTCCTTCACTCAAGAGCATAGCTACGAATCTGTCCCTGTCGTGACGTGCTATTGTTTCAGCCAACTGGTAGGCCTCTGGGTCTTGTGTCAATGCTTCTATGTGTTCTTGAAGAAGTTGACCATTTTCATCTCTTTGCATGTAGCGCTCGAATGAGTTGTTAGGTAAGGATTGTGTTGTCACTAGAGGCTGATTGTCTAGATTGGTAAAGGGATCATTCGCGGTCCAGTTTGAGTCATGTGGAGGACTGTTGGGATCTTGCATGAAGTTTTCCATTTGTCTTTTTTGTTTTTGAAGTCTGGTTTCGACCATAAATGAGCTTGCTCAAAGGGGATGTCCACTAAATGCAAGTATGACACTAGGTGAAATCTAAGGTTCAAATTGACGACTAAAATGACCACTGTTTTTTTTTTGGATTTTTGTGAGTAAGGTATGCAATGTGGATGCAATGTAAGATGAGGCTATCTAAGCACTTCTAAGCTTGAACTTTGTTTTCGATTTGGATTGCTAGAGGACTTTGTTGTTAATGACAAGGTGACAAGATGACTAATGAGTCTTCCTAACTAGACTTTTGAGTTGGAAGAAATCTCACAAAAGAGGACAATGACTAAAAGGATGTTTGATAACTTGGTCCAAAAGGGTCTAATTTCGAAAACAATGATTTTGCCAAGGGGTGCTTAAGATTTTCCTACTCCTAAGTATGCAAGATATGAGCCTAGGGACACGTAATGTTAAATGTATGATACTAAATGGGGTGAGGTATGAAACCTAAGGTGATCAATGCAAGCTAAGGGACAAAACTTTGAGCAATTTCAAATTGGGTTTCTGGCAGAATCCTTCTAATGACAGAGTTTGACAAATGGTTGACAGTTTGGAGGTCTCTGGTTTTGACTGTGTAATTGAAAATTTTGACAGGCAGATGCGTCTCAGTTTGGAAATTGCGTCGCGGTTAAGCAACTGCGGTTCAGTTTTTCACTTGCGGATTTCTGACTGTCATATGCGTCTCAGTTTAACAGATGCAGCTTTCGGGGTGATAGATGCGTCGCGATGCCTACAGATGCATTGTTTAGAATTTCAGATGCGGTTTATCAGAGCAGTTGCATTTCAGAATGTCAGTTGCGGTTCGACAGATATGACAGTTTTGTTTCAAAGTGATTTTCGTGGTATGTTGATGGAAGTTTTTGATCTGTTTGATGACTGTTTTGTTTGGACTATGACAAAACTAGAATGCACTTGACAAACACAGCGTTTTAAGGGATAACCAAACACACATGAGATAAGCACAATCCTAGAAAGGCCACTAGGCCTTGGGTTTGTATACTTGATATAGCCCACCAGTTATACCCTGGATTGGTGATGAACACCTTTCCTTCTCGAGAGCGGATAGCTTAGAATTTGGTGGCATTGGCTCCCCTCCACGGCTCATTAACGTCATTCGAGCACACCAAATTCGGATTCATTAGGTAGTGACATCCCAAGAATTGCTATCTCTACTCAAGGGGATCAGTAGTGAGTAATCTTCGGGCATGATACTGTACCCTGCACTATATCAAGCAACGGCCAATAGAACGTTGGACACTAAGACAAGAGGTGTTTAATTCGGGCATTCCGTTCGTGGGGCGTGATCCATGCGGCGAGAGTCCCCTTTCGGATCCATCTCGTCGGAACCACGCTCGTGATTCTTGGGCTTTCCCCAAGAACCCACTTTTCTATACCGGCTGGAAGTCCCTCGGTGTCAGGGTGCTACCGGTCTGAGTCGTCCTGGGGTGAGTACTTTTTCCCACCAGAACAGGCCCAAGTTCTAGAGTCGGTAACCGTTTCTCTTACACCCAGGATCGCACGAATGCGCAAGGGGAGAGGATACTTCGATATACCGAATCGTGAAGGGTAAATTAACAAAAAAGAATGGGTCTGGTTTTCTGATCACAAGGTTTTCACCAAGTGAGAGCATACTCACCTACCACTCCACAAGCACACTCAAGCATGAAAGACATGATTCTTTTTAAAAGCACCAAATTCAAAGTTTGCTAATCTAGAAATAAACAAGCACACTGTTTGTTATCTCCTTCTTTGACATGCGAATCTGCAAACATTGAGTTAGTAGTCTTGTATGTGATGGTCTTGGACACACGAAAAAGGATCGCCACACGCTACAAGAAACTATTAGTAACACAAAATGTCTAATCTGGTTAACATGCAGGAATAGCCAACACAGAAAAAGACAGAAAAATAGAAAACCAGAAAACAGAAAAAAAAAATTGAAATTCAGCAATTAAAACCTAAAAACTGACAGAAAAGTTTACCAGACAAATGCGGCGCGGTATTACCAGACAGATGCGGCTCAGTTTGTCAGATGTGTCGTTCTGTTCGACGAATGCGGCTCGTAATGTCAGATACGGCTCTGGAATTCTCAGTTGCGGCTTGTCGTGGCAGTTGCGTCGTTTCTGTCATCAGATGCGTTCCGACGTTTGCGGCGATCCTGCAAAACAACAGAAAACAACAAAAAACCCTACCCAAAACAGAAAGCCACTACCAGAAAGGATTAGTGCCAGAAAACCTAATTTTATTCAACAGGCAGGAATAAAGACAAAATGTAGAAAAACATAAGATTGGACAACCCGAAATTCCAAATAAAACCCCTCAAACTGGAAAGAAAAATGTTATACCAGACAGATGCATCGCGAATTACAAATGTAGCTTTTGGGGTTTCGAATGTAGCTCAGGGATCACAGATGCGTCGTTCTGTTCGTCAGTTGCATTGCGACAGATCGATTGCGGCTCTACGGTTCTCGTGTGCGTCACGACGCATATGATGTGTCACATTGTTTTTAAAAATGTTGCGGCGATCCGTACCTGTACCTGCAAAACAACAGAAAACAACAAAAAAAAAGCGTACGAAAAGCCGAAATAACAATGTCGGGTTCACCAATGTAATCAAGGGAAAATCCTAATATTATTATTAAGTGGGTTAGCACAATAACAATTAAATTCCTATGAAAATAACAAAGTACAAAGGAAGAGATGTGAAGACAAAAAGGGATAGTGTTACCCTATGTCTCCACCTTCCATGATTAACCTTTGTTACACCTCCTAGCTTGCAGATAAATAACAAAGCCCTCAGATTTATGAGCAACTATGACTAAAGACTAAGCCCTATGCAAGTGTTGAAGGATTTGCAGAAAATAAAAATAACCCTACAGTGAGCTAAAATGACTATGACTGTTAATGACTATGACCCTAAGTTGACAACAAGTTGACATAGACTAAGAGTGCAAGAAGTCAAATGAGCTAAAGACTGAGAGATGTGCAAATGAGGTCAAAATTGCCCTTTTATGAAAATTGCAATTTTGAATGTGTGGCCAAGATGAAAAGATGACAAGAACCCTAAAATCAATGCTTAAGATTGAATGTTGATGTGTGCATTAGGGTTAGGTCAAAATTAGGGCAATAGGTAAGAATGAAGGGTGGAGATTGAATTATGAAATAATTCAGTCAATGGTCGAAATTAAATGAGAAGTCAAAAGTCAAGAATTAAATTGGAAGATAAGGCTGGCACG
Organism: Sequoia sempervirens; assembly: GCA_007258455.2. NCBI lineage: Eukaryota > Viridiplantae > Streptophyta > Pinopsida > Cupressales > Cupressaceae > Sequoia > Sequoia sempervirens. Next base: position 427,809,661 of record VDFB02000003.1, read on the forward strand.
GACAAAGAGGTTGCTGGAGAAATTAAATAATAAAATTTATTTACTCCAGGTAACTAGTAAATAATTAAATAATAAAGATATTATTTAATTATGGAGGAATGTGATAAAAGAATTATTTTGAAATTAAATAATGATTTTAATTCAAAATTCAAAAGAATGGCCAAATTAAATAAATCAAATTTATTTAATTTTAATGGGAGAAAAAGCTAATGAATAATTAAATAATTAAATAAATTATTTAATTATAGTGAAAAATGGACATAATTAAATAAATAAGAATTTATTTAATTTTTAGAAGAAGGGGCCTTAATTAGTGACGTAATTAAATAAATAAAATTTATTTAATTAATCAAGAAGACATAAATGATAAAGGGAAAATAAATTATGAAATTTATTTAATTAAAGGAAGACTTAGATAATTAGTGATGTATTAAATAAATAAATAATATTTATTTATTTAATAATCAAGGAGGAACAAATGACATGAATTAATTAAATAATTATGAATTATTTAATCAATAGTCGAATGTGGACCAAGGACATAATTAAATAGCTTAATTATGCTAGGACGAAAGTGGTAAAAATGAAGCTTGCAGGCCTAGGTCATTTTTAGGTGTCTACACTACTCACAGGAGAATCCTCATATTGTACTAGCGGAGAAGGATGCACTTCTACATGTCCTGCCTCAAACTCAGTAGCTGCGCCATAAAGTTCTCGCTCCTTAAATGGTTCCGCTTCTTCACTGGTTTCATGCTCTCCAGAAGTTGTCTGCTCAGGCATAACTGATGGAGGAGAGGCACCTTTTTGTTGTTCTACAGTGGATGCCATTGGAAGAGGATCTACTTTTTGCATGGTCTCCTTGGGAGATGGAGTTCTTGACCTTCTTGAATAGACCTTGGTTTTCTCCCCTGAACTCTCCACATCAATCACATGAGAGTCTGTCTTATCCCCAGAAGTTTCTTGCTCTTTCTTCTTTGAAACCCTGGTTGTCCTTGCCCTTTTTGGCTGTGGAGGAGCATCTTCTTTCTCTGCTTTCTCAAGTTCCTCCTCTTCAGAAGACTTTCCTATTTTTATAGTATGGCTTCTCTTCTTTCCCCTAGGTTTTCTTTTCTTCGGGCTCACTCTCCTTAGGGCCTCTAATTTTAATCTTGAAAGGTGAGCTCACCTTAGCTTTTCCTGCAGAATCATCATCACCGGACTCCTCTGAAGTGGAATGAGCATTCAAATTTCCCATCAGATTGAAGGTACAGGATACCTTTTCACTTTCCAATTCCCATACTTTATGCTTTAGCCAGGACTTGGTAGATTTCATAATAGGAGCCATTAACTCCTCTATTTTAGTTATTTCTTTTTCTGACCAATTTATTTCTCTAATGGGTCTGTCCTTGACTGACTCATATGCATGATCCTGGACTAAATTTCCATCATATTCCAATTGATCAAGAATTAACTTGACATTGTACATTCTAATTATATCAGCTAGAAACCTAGAACATCTTTTCTTTCTCACCTCAAAATCATCCTTGCTATTCGCCCAATAGTCCTCTAGATCATCCTTATGGTGATATTCTTTGGTAGCTTTCTTATTGGCTTCACCAATAATATCAAAGTTCATCCTCTTAGAATGGAAAGAGAACCCATAGGTACTCAATTCCATCCCTGATGCATGAGCCAATTGAATTGAAGGGAAAACCTTAGCTATACCAATTTTCAAAGGAAAATCCCCACTGAACCCTGTCTTGTGCTTTTCTCTTTTAACAATGGCATCAAAATCACATATTTGTCGGGTAACCTCCAAAAGTATGACATGGTCGATAGGATATCTAGGCAATCTGTATGGAGCAGTTGGGAATCCATCGATCCTGATATAGGAGAAGGTAGGGAATTGTATAAACCAAGCTCCATATTTCTTGATCAGCTCCTTGGCTTCATCAAAAATTCTCACATGTTCTGTATTTTGAAGCAACCTAGTAATATGCATAGTAAATGCATCATTTTCTCTTCTATAGTTTTGGTTCCCTAGGTGCAACTCAGGGTATACCTCATAAATGACGTCCTATCCGAATGTTCATTTTGGATTCAATCCCCTATATGGATAAAATCTAGCAAGTATGTATATTGCATAAGATGACATGGTGAGCTTCTTGGTTTCAAGCACATCTCTCATTTGTCTGTCGATCATTGCACTTATAATCCCTGCCCAGTGATAATTAATACCTTGCTCAATCTTGTTTATAACATGTACCATCCAACTCTCCAACACCCTAGCACTCTTCAAGCCGGCCACCCTACTTAACAGTGTGATAGCATCATATATATCCTGCCTAAACTTGACCCTGTGTAACTGCTTAGGCAGCTTGGAGAAGTGGGATTTTGGATTTTCCAGCTAGGAATTGATCATCTGCTGGGCTTTGGTAGGCTCATCCTCATAGTAAGTCCTTGCCAAGTCCATGTCTAGGGCACATACACATGGTAAGTCTGGCATATCAAATGCTTGGGCAATAGAAACTAGATTAAAATTTTCCAACACTCTTCCATCAGTGCTAACAATCCTCTATGTATCAAAATCATAGTGCTAGGCACATTCCAATATCAACTCGTAACATTGAACTGTAGGAGGAAATTCGGCCACATGAGCCAGTCTAGACTTCACCATCCCCTTGGTTAGGACTGATAAATCTTGTTGAGCTACCCTTTCTTTGAACTCTTCATATCTCCATGCCCCTACATTAGTGTCCGAGACCTCTGACCAAACTGAAGCTATCTTACTATCAGGTAACTAGCATTTCACATCTAGCCTTAACCTTTCTGCATCTGTCACCGAAGATCCCTCTGTGTCTCCCTTGGCCTTTCCTACCGCTGCCTTGCTTGATTCAGCTTGCATCCCCAAAATAACCTCATGAGAATCCAATTATTATCCACATCTCAATCAAAGGTTGGCCTTGAAACCACATGAAATCATTAAGATCAATCACTAATCATCAATCTTGAAAACTGAGAAAATGAAGCAATCCGGGAAAATGAGGTAATCTGGGAAAATCCAGTCGGGGCAGAATTCAGAGAAATCTGACCCAGATGGATTCTTGCTGCCAAGACATCATTCATCAAATAAATCATCAATACAAGCAAAAGAGATGCATAATTATCCTGAAATTCATCTATTTAGCAACAAGAAACTATCATCTAACATTTAGTTCACTACTTCAATTTTGAAAATCAAAATGAAATGAAACCAAGCAGAAAATCAAAAAAATCTGGATGACTCAGATTTCTGTGGATAGCTTGAAATTCCAGGAACTCATGATACTTCAGGGAAACTGAAGAATCCAGGAAAATCTGGGTGCGTAGAAATTCCGTGAACACCACGGAAACCTGACGACCATTCGCCACGCAGACCATTAACTGAGTAATCACACAAATTTCCCTATTTGGATTACACAATGATAAACTCAACTCCAACAAGCCAAATTTTGATTGCACATGGATTTAATTCCCAAAAACTCTCAAATGATTGATTCCTGCAATGAAATAATGATGCCCTAAATTTGACTGTCAAGCCTCCGCCATGAGAGCTAGGGAAAACTTGAAATCAGAAACGAATCCTCAAAGTTATGAAACTAGGGCACACTGGGATCTCAAATGCTGCAAACAAGGTCGAGCAAAACACAAGACAAGAGGATCATGATGACTCCACCGGACTTAAGAAATTTGGGCAATCATATCGAAACCCTAATCTTTACAAAATATAGTAGACTACGCGCCGATAGGCAAGGCCCTAACAGAAACACCTAGCCATAGGGGTATACCCAACACTCGATTGATAAATGAAGGGATGTACAGTGCGGATGATAAGACCCTTGGAAGGGTGAGTTCAAACCCTAATTCGATAAATACGTGATCATGAAACAAACAAGGGTTGACCTAAATAACAACCAATCAACAACTTGAAAGATTTGATCAAAGCGCAAACAAAAGGAAAATTCAACGATAGCCTATCATGGATCATCTTCGAATGAAGATTGAGCCTGAGGAATTCACTGCAAATTAAGGTGCCCTAGTGACAAAAATATCAACACAGATGTTGAAGGAATCCACTCGCAAGCAAACCAATCCTGCAAATAAAGCTCAAAATGATTAAACTCAAGTGCTAGAGCAGATGGAAAATGAATAATGATATCATGGAAAGCACTAAAAGCCCTTAAACTCACTTACATTCGTGCCAGAGCAAATGTACCTCAAGCATTAATGGTCGATAAGACATATCGATGAAATCCAGAAACCCGAGCTCAAAACAGAAAACTGGAAAAACTGAGCCAGACGGACTATCTGGGTGAGCACGAATTCCACAGATAACACACCCTTCGGGATTCCGACGTAGTCCGGGAAAATATGGGTGACCCAGAAAATCCCGAATTCATCCAAAAACCCGAACTTCCATTAAAAACCAAATTTGATTAGTCCAACCTTTAGGGTAAGACCAAGGCAAGCAAGACCAACATCTCAAGACCTTGAAAGGACAAATCCAATAAAAACCAAAGGTCCAAGAGACATCCGAAATCAAAAGAGGGTCCCTACTCCAAGTGGGGCGCGTGTGCAAAATTTGCACAACAAAACCAAAACAACAATGTCCAACCTTCACAATACATCAAATATAATTTTTTATCCTTGGAGATATTGAGAACACAAATTCCACAAGGTATAGAGGTTCCTAGGTTTGAGAAATATGGTGGGAAAGGAGATCCTGTTAGTCATGTTTCCACTTACACAACCTTATGTAGTGACTTCATTTTTGAAGATAAACTCTTGGCTAAGTTGTTCCCTCGATCCTTCAAAGATGCTACCTTAGAGTGGTTTTGCTCCTTACTGAATAATTCAATTATTTCATTCAATGAACTTATTGATGCTTTTTACAACCACTTCCAAATTCACATGGTGTTGCAAGAATGGAAAAAGTAATGAAAGTGTTGTCATTGATGTCAACTGGTCAATTGGTTATCTACTAGTTGTTGTTGGTTGTATATGTTGAGGATATTGAGAAAATTGTATTAAAGGAAGCTTACAGGTATTCAAGATGATGATATGTTACTTGTCCCTATGGTTATGTGGTTTAGATATGTTATTCATGGTTGTTGAAGGTTGCTATATCCAGATTATTGGCTATTGGTCCTTTGTGGAGTTCGAGCTATGTTCACCAGTTGTGAACTATGGTTTTCTGTGTTTTGGCTAAGGTCCAGGAGAAATGTTGTTGGTATAGATTTATCTTTGATGAAGTCTTTTAACTTGTGGTTCTAGAGATAAGATGTTTTGATTGCATTGAAGATATTTTTGGTTTCTAGAAGTTCTGGGCTTAATTGTTCTATGTGTTTTACACTAGTTTGGTCGATCATGTGTTAAGCACTATCTTTGAAGTTGAAGAAGTGTGTGTTTGGGTTTCCCTCATTCTGATTCCACCCTAGGATGTTTTGGTGCTGACCTAATTTGAATTTGAAGTTAGATGGCCAACTTTATATCTTTTCAAGGTTGGAGATAGTATAAATACAAAATGAGCTAGCAACGAAAATTGTACAAGAGAAAAGAAGGAAGATAAGTGAAAGAGCATACATAAATTTGATGCTATTTAAAAAGTGTGTGTGAGTTATGTGTGTGGTAGATCAATGCAAAGCTTAATGCCAAGTTTTCAGATGTATTGAGTGTTGATGGTTGTTTTTGCACCTTCTCAACACAAACAATGCATAAGTACATTACCTCTCTTGAAAGGAAATTTCCAACAAGAAGTTGCTAAAAATCACCCCAAGGTCTCTTGGGTGTCAAGTCATGACATGCTTGGAATTTCTCAGTTGGCTCAATGTGATTTTGTTGGTAATCATAGAGCAGCCTTATGAAAGTTAAGTTGAAGGAGAATTGTATTTTCCAATGGAGTCCTCAAGATGGGAAAGTTATTACACAATTTTCTATGTTCAAAAAGTAGTCTAAAAATCCTATTTCAACTTTGGATTTGGCTTTACAATGTGCAATGAACCATGTTCAAAGTCACCATTATAAAAAGAAGGAAAAAGGGCAAGGAAATGGAGAAGTTCCTAGACCTTAAACTAATAATGAACAGTGATAATGGAGGACCCTACTAAGGACAACCTTCCCAAAACAAATTTCCACTTAACCAAATCATCTTATAGTCTTATGAAACTTGTGTAATCTTCTAAGGTATGCATATTTTCAACCTTTCATTCACCACAAAGAATGAACAAGAGATAGAATTTAAGTGCAACATTCATATAAAGTTTAAACTAGGTTTACACTGTAGTTTATCATCAATAAACAACAAAAAGAATGAACCATGGAAGGCATCAAAACAACATAATTCATCAAAACTAATGAACAACATTAAATAATCTACCAAGTAAGCTAAAACACATAGAACAACAAAGTAAATCTACTCAAATTCACTAACTGTGAGAAGAAGAATCATGGAACATGAAGTTGGAACTCAAAAATCCACCAAATCAATGAATTTCTATTAATATTCCAAAAACATGTCTTTACAACAAATCAACTATGTCTTGAAAATGAGAGGAAACCCCCCTATTTATAGTGTCAAAAAAAAATGAATGGCCAAGATTCAATCTCGTTGTGTGGCCAAGATTCACTACAAACTAGGGTTTCACTTACCCTCAAATATTTTACAATTTAAAATTACATTTTGTCATTTAGTCTATTTTGTCCTCTAGTGAGTAACACTGTAGCCTTTTTTCTTCTAGTTAGTTTCCTTTTACTATAGCTACATAGTGAGGAACTCATCATCCATGATTGGATTTCCTTCACTTTTCTTAATGGTGGCATACTCCACAAATTTTCCCATCAAAATTTGAAGCTTGTCCTTCTGAATAATATCTGATTGGTGGATCTGAAAATGAAGCTTCTTCGATTGACTGGCCACCTCTTCTCCATGCTTGGTATATTCTGGAGTGGCCTTCACCATTTTTTTTTATTAAAAAATTTCCTTGGCAGCAAAGTCCATGAAGAGCGGAGACATGTTTTCTATTGCACCTTCCTCCATCTTCTTATGGAAATATCCTTTAACTTTTTCTGCATCCAGCTCTTCGACAAACAAATCAGCCAATACATTTCCATCCCTATCTACAATTCTTCTACAATCTTCTTGATATTCCTCGCTGCAGGCCATCGCAAGCTTGGGAGTAATAAGAGTAGGCGGGAAGCCAATAGCTTTGGCCAACCCACTACCTCTAATTTTTCTAGCATTTTTTGTTGTGGGGTTAATCTGGACCCTTTTCATGAATTCATCGATATCAATGTGTCCCAGATTAGTATCTGAGAATTCCCTCCAATCTATGGTGACCTTAGAGTTGAGGGGTTCCCCTTGGAACTTGTACTTCATTTGGTCTTTATCCTCTTTTCCTTTGGGTGCTTTAGTTGGCTTCTTTCCCTTTTCTTTCTCCATAGCCGCCATCAAAGGTCCTGCACCCGATTTCATATATCTTGTGTCCGAGAGAGTAGTAAACACATTCAAGTATGAAACATGGGGAAAGTTAGCCAAAATATAGCAAAATGATGTTAAATTAGATAATTCATCACTTAGATATCCTAACATCTCTTTTAGATTAGAATTAGCCTTTCACTGGAGGGGGTTATAACAATGCGGGCCCAGGGGTGCAAAATTTTCTAGACTGGTGGATGTTCTCAAGGCTGCTGCAGAAGGGATGACAATCAGAGCATGATGGCCCACATGTCCCAACCTATGTTAATATTTGGTGATGGAATGGGGTCCACTGAAGAGTTCAATCCATTTTGGCATGTGGGTTGAAATCACTTTGAAGATTTGGAGGTGTTAAATTCATCTTTTATGAATGCAGGCTCACGGCCGTTGAAAGCAAAAGGTAGCTTGGATGCTCAAGGCTCCACCATTTGAAATGGCTTTAGCAAGGAATTGTTCCACTGTGTAGGACCCATGACCTCAGAAGGTGGGTGGTCCATCATCAAATTTTAAATTTCTCTAAAGGACGTAGGTCGAAACGTGCTAGAAAATGGTAGGTGTTGGCCGTTCAAAATGACATAGGTGGGACATAAGTCAGATCATGGAACTCCGTACAATTGGGTCCATGGAGGACTTTAGCATTTCTTATTTGTTATCAAGTAGTCAAGGGAAAATGGTAGGGTTGGGCTCACATAGTAGACTGATGGAGGTACATGAATGCTTTGGAACGGTGGGAGGGAGATAGAAGTCTACCAATGGTTTCCCACAAGGAGCGGTCTGCCTAGGGCTTGGCACTCGATTGTTATTGTTTTGAGTTTGAAAAGACATGATGGGTGTGAGCTCCAAAACATGGGAAGATAGTTGCCCAGGGCTATCGAAAATGGCAGGTTGGTCATGATGACCCACTGATCGAGGTCTGTGGGGTGAGGTCCACAAAAGGGGAAACACTTAATCATGAAAAGCACAGAGGAGAATGAATGTCAGAGGTGGGGTTGGGTCCCACAATGCAGAAGGTTAGTGTGATTAGGCCATTTGGAACAACAAACTTTCCATGACAGTCTGCGGATGAAATTTCACAGGGTGAGGCCCATAAGGATGCTTAGACTTAATCATTTAGGGCATGAAGGGAAATGGCCAACAGAGGTGAGGTCAGGACTTGGTCACTAGAAAGGTGACACCACTTCATCATTTTGAGTAATCATTGGCATGGTGGTGAAAGGGGAATGGCAGCCCATGAAGGACAACCCACAAGAAGAGATTGCCTTGATTATGGCTTAGATGACAACCATGAATGCAGAATCTGCCAGGCATAAGGATGAGGTGTGAAAGCTGTTTGGGATAGCGACGCTGGAGCAGAAACCTACAGGCAGATGTCCACAGGGAGGAACTTGTGATAGACATGTACTTAGTAATTTTGAGCTTGAACAACGATGATTGGGGCGGGATCTACTTATCGAAAGAAAGGCGCTAGATAGTTGTTTGAAATGGTAACATGGAAACAACATCATGGGGGTAGAGACCCATGGTTGTGGACTCGAGTAGGCCAAAAGTTCCCTCCACTTGGGCTTCATGAATTTGAGCTAAGTTTAGGGCCACCAAGTTGAGAGGGCCCCCTATGAGGGTGGGACTAATGAGGGTGTTCGCCGCTTAAAGTTTTAAACATTCTAATAGGAGGACGATGACAGCAGGAACTGTGCGGACCCATAGGGCATGGATGCCCTGGTCAAAGAATGGCCACAGGGATCTCAAGTCCTTCAAGTGACCCTTGGGTGATTTCTAAGGTTTATCCCAATTTTGACTTATGGGTTTTGTTCGTTGAAGTTTGCTCTAGCTAATTTCTAAGTTCCCTTTCCAAGATTTAATGATTCTCTATAGAATTCATCAAAAAATTGAAATAGGGCACATAGTAGAAAACCAACCTTTGAGACCTGATGAAAGTGGATGGATGCATAAATAGGTAACAAATACCTTGAAGCAGTGACGAAGCTTGGCGAGCATGACGATGGCATTGGCGGAGGGCTCTCTGACTCATTTCTGAACTACTGACAGATGAAAATGACAGCTCAAGATGGGCTATTTATAAACTTTTGAGCATTTAATGCCCCTCATAAATGTGGGTACAATGTTGCTTAGGGTTGGTGAATGGGTAGTCAGTTCAAAAATGATGGAGGGAGAAGGGGAGTCAGCTAGGCAGACGATAATCAGAAGTTATCTATTCGGGTGTTTGGAAGCAAAAACTACATTGGAGGGTACAGGTCCCACAATGCAGAAGGATGCCAGACGAGGGTTGTTCATAATGGTTAGGAAGCC
>VDFB02000003.1:427819559-427892811 GCA_007258455.2 Sequoia sempervirens
AAAACTGTAAATTGTTCATAGTTCATAGTTCATAGTTGGATGAATAAAGGCTGGCCTACATACTAAAGAGGTTCGTAGTTCATGGCAATAATGCATCTTTATGTTGTTTGATTTTGGAAAATGTATGGAAGAGGCTCTTCACTGCGATTGCGGTGGGACACACCTCTCTTAGGGATTTTTGGCCTTAGTTATGTTCAAAAAGTAAGAGTTTGACTCTCTTTTTGCATTTATTATAGTCTTTTCATAGTTATCATGTTTGTAGGTATTTATTCATTCTTTTATAATTGTTGCTACTAGAGTTAAAAGTTTATTGGCAATAAACAATGGTATTCCATTCAAGCAATCTCAAAGGTTTGTTTTCAAGGTGTTTTGTAAGGTACATTTCTTAAAACACTTTTGAATGTTGTTTTTTTAATTCTAGAGTTTCAGAATACTTGTCACTAATTAGAAAGTTTTATTTAGATACGATATTTTGTAGGTAGAGCCTCTCTAAAAGCATGCTCAAAGAGTGGATCACTAAAGATTGGGTCCCACATGAGATATGCCTAAATGTTATGCAAAACCTTATTAAAGGTTCTTTTGTTTTCCTTTTGCTAAATTCAATCATGCTAAGGTTGGTTTTAACTATGGACCTTGGCTTGTCTGATCCTCATTGTTGGTGTTCAAATCATGGGCTTGAGACTTTATTATCTCTGACAGAAAGTCCCTTAAGGTTATTATTCGGGTTGAATTCTCTTGGTTACCTTTGTCATTCTAAAACTTGCTAAACCAAATTGCCCCTTCTTTAGGAACTATAGCTTGCATTAAACTTGAACAATTCTATTTGGGTTGTCCTCAATGGTGACTCTATGTTGAGGTGTATATATCCAAAGACCTTAAAAGAAATTGTTGATATTCAGATTGGGTAAATGAGATATGCTCAAGCCAATAGTGGCATGGTGTGATGGTTAAGTTGTGTTGTTATTCTTGCCATCAAGGTTCAAACCCCCATTGGGGTGTAATTGTTGCGAATTTATATTGGGGATGAGGTCCCCCATTTGTGACCTTGCTGGTTCATAGCTTTGGGTCAAAAACGTTTACCCCTCTTTTTTTTTAAAAAAGAGATATGCTCAACACGTTCTTTACTTGAATTTACCAAACACTTGTTATCCATGTCAATCACAAGATTCGAGATTGTCCTTTGGTTCTCATTCAAATCCTTCCACACAACTTGCCTCTAGGTTGGCACCACTTGCAAAGAAGGAAAAAGTTTGTTCTATGGTAATCTTGAAATTTTAAGAGCATTAGAAATAGAAATTCTACCCCCAAGCCTTCCTCTTGCTATGGGTTTTAGGGTACTAATTTGGTTTTAAAATCTCATGAACCAAAGAATGTTGATCTTTCCCACCCTAGGGAGACCCTTGGCGAGTTCAAATATATTTGAGATCTACTAGCAACTTCTTTGTTTTCTAAACCAATAGATCCCTATGTCGGGCATGCTTCCCCTCCTCCAATTGCATAGTGGAGTTCCCACAATTTGTTAGTACATATGAAAGAAGGAGAATTTGTTTCAAAGAAATGGTAGCCTTGTCAACATAGTTTCCATATAGGAAGTTTTCATTCAAGTAAGGTTATTCTTTAGAGCAATTACTCCATCGTTGGAGAGTTGGATAATGAGGAGATTCCTCTCAATAATAATTTATGAGTTGTATATCCTATAATGTTCAAGGTTTGGTGGACCTCCCAAGGAAGTATATTGTTCATGATGCTCAACTCCATTTCAAGTTTGGGCATTCTATGTTGACAATCTAGGTTAAGGTTTCTCATTTCTTTCTTTTTGTAGCTTGCCATGTTATTTGGCCTTCTATTCATTTTTTTGTAGCAACCATGAAATGGGTTGGGGTGGAATCATCACCTTTCTCTCCCTATGTGGCATCAACGCTTAGTTGCCAAGGATGTGACCCCGCCAACTATGCATTTTCAACATTAATAATCATTCACTTGAGGCTATTGATGCTTATGTATCGAATGATGTTGTTGAAAGATCTACCATTTGAAGATGGATTACTAATTCATTGCTAGTTACCACTTGTGTTTTTTGTGGAAACTTTAAAATGATAGAGATGATATGTGATAGATGTAGGGCATTGCTTATGTGTTGGATAGATAACAAAAGATAGGTGTTGTATTTCATGTGTAATAAATTGGGTCTTTTTAATCCCAATCTTGGTTGTCACTAGAATCATACAACATGATATACTTGGGTTAATTTAAGAACTAAGCTTGATAGAGTGCTTAAATGTCTAGATCATGCTATGTTATTAGCTCAATCCTTCTTTCTTTTGCCAATTTTATTCCTTTCTAGTGGATCCTCTATTTAACCTTTTCATATTTGACCACTTTCTAATATGATTTCATATTAAGTGGAAAGTTTCCAAGCCCAAAGCTACAAGGCTCATTTTTTTCTCAACACATCAACACTTAATCGTAAAGCTACATCAATGTACATTCAATGTGTCTATAACTTAGAGTCATACCACATGTGTCGAGCCTTCTAGATATCTTGGCGGAATGATGTCATAACCCATAATATTTATTTCTTCACACATATGGGAATCAATTGGCATGCTTTCATCATTGCTCCTACAAGGCCACCACCTTAGAGCTCCACCAAGCTATTGCTACTCTGGAAGCTTAACTAATAGATTTTTCCACTCAACATTTCCATTAGAAATTTAGGCTGTAGATTCCCACATAATAGTGGGAGGTCAAATCAAATCTTAGATTTATTGGCTGAGATAGGAGACAAGGTCTCTAAATAATTTTTCTAGGCCTTATGTGCCTAATATTCCTCTCAAGTCATTAAGAAAATCAAGGAGGGGTAGCAAGATATCAAATAGCTTCTTAACATTCTTAAGGATTTTATCTAACACTATGAGCAATTCTTTATTACACTTAGGAGTACAGTCCAATGCAATTTGTTGTTTTTCAATAATGCCTTATTTTGGTTCCTTATCAAGTTTCCAATTCCTAACATATTGTTTCTGAACAACTTCTCACCAAATATGATCTTTAGAAGGCTATGTTCTCTGTATCCAATAACAAGGCCTCTAGTCTTGATGGTTTTCCTTTTGAAATTTATAAATATTTTTAGGATACTATAGGTGACGACCTTCACAAGGTTTTATCTTGAATCCTTTGATTCCAAGTCTCTAGGAAATCTAATTAACAAGGGATACATTAAATTTATACCTAACTCTAGAGATCTAGAATACATTTGCAAATGGATTCCTATTGCCCTTTTGAATGTCTCTTTTAAAACTATTGTCAAAGCATTAGCTCTTAAGTGTTGACCTATGCTTCCTTAGTTGACTTGTCATGAACAAATTGGCTTCATTAAATTCAAATTTATTTTGGTTAATATTACTAATGTGTGGGAAGGTATGAAGCATTATTTTCATTTGTAATAAGCTACCATTTTTATTAAGATTATTTTTTTCTAAGCCTATGACCATATCGAATGGTCATTTATCCTTGTTATTCTCTAGGCTCTTGGATATAGGCCTCGATTCATTCAATCTATGTGAAAGGTGTTCATAGATGTACCTTAGCTTACATTACTATTAATGGCCAACAATCTCAACCTTTTGAGCTATTTGTTACTTGGTCAAGTCATCTTGATCTATCTCTTTATGTACTCATTGCTAATTTTTTTGGATATCTTCTAACCCATGTAGTTTCTTATTCCCTGGTCAAGGGGATTTATTTTCCCAACTCTCATATCCTATTGGTCAATAACCATTTTGTCAATAATTTTTTCTCTCTTATTGAGGATGAGAATAATATCAAGAAAGCTTTTCATTATTTTGATATTTTTTTGTCTTGCTTCTAGTTTAAGCATTCAATGGTAAGGACCCAATGCTATAGACAATCTTTTCTTCCTAAGCCAAGATGATTAGATATTTTTTGTTGGAAATAGAATGACCATGGATAAGCTTTTCCACTTTTCAAGCTTCTCCTTTTACTCTTTGGCAAGTTATTGTTACCACAATTGAAAAAAGTTCAACTATTGGATAACCAAGCCTCTTTCCTTAACTAGTAAGTTCCAAATTTGCTCCAAAATATTGGTTTCCACTCATGTTTACTATTTTTCTAGTTAGATGCCTTTAAAATATTTTTAATTAAGGATTGAGAAAGTGTGACCATGCTTTTCTCTAGGTTTCCAATGATGGTCACTATAGTTTTTATTGAGTAGCTCAGATACATTGTTGTGTTCCTCAAGATTCTTGGGCGTTAGGCCTTCTTTCCATTTATTAACAAGGAATTAGTTTGTGTCTCAAATAGATTATCAAATCCTTAAAATTGATGAAGCCTAGAAAATTCTCATCAAGAATCACATAAGGTTTAGTGTGCCTTTTTCAAGGGTAGCCTAGAAATGGCTTAAGTTGGACACTCTTATCACCACATGAGAGTTGGTCCAAATTCAAGGCAGTTTTGTTATCAAAAATATCTAGAAAGCCTAGGAGGTTGCTTGGCTTTATGGGCAAGAAATGACTTCACACTAGTTTCTCTATCAATTAGTATTATATTTTGTGGTCTTCAATTCTATCTTATCAAGATTGTCCTCTAGCTAAGGTGTCATAGATTTATGTCTTGAAGTTCTTTAAAAGAGGCATTAGGGCATTGCCAGATTTCATTAATTGTGCTACCAAGAATTCTCTCTTGAGCAAAGTTCACAATGAAATACTAGCTCATTAATTAAGATTAGTATACTTTTTAGGTTTTTATTGATGCTATCCCTCCCCAAATGATTCAAAAAGTTGAGGTGAGATCTTTTAACTTATGGTGGAAGGATTGGAAATGGTCTTGATACACCGTTTTGCATTTGCAAGCCTTGTCAAGGTTATATGTGGCTTTCAGCTCATACGCTTATGGTTAATAAACTAAACCATTATTGGTAGCTTTAATCCTTTATCAAATTATGGTAGCATCATTTCTAGTGTGTCTAGTTGGCTATTCTTAAACCTCATATGACTCACTTTACCTGGTGTATTCTTTACTAAGGTCTTCATATTAGTACTTGTGACCCTATTTGGTGTTTTGAATCTCTATTGTCCATTTCATGAGCATTTCAAGAATCTTAGATATCTTTTCTAGTTTTGTTCCAAAGTTCAAGAAGCTTGGCATTTGATACATGATTTTTCCATGCCTTTTCTACCTACTCCATTTTCTTGACATATGTGTTTAATGGGAGATTGACCTTGTCTCCCTTTCAAGAAGACCTAGATTTAGCATGCTCCTAGGATGGAAATTCCCTTCAATATTTGGAAAAACTGAAATGCAACTATTTCTATAAGATGTTCTAAATACCAACATTTTTTATGTATATTAAGGCTATGATCTATTATGATGTTCTTATGGAGGTTAAAGGGCAAACTCAAAAAGTTGCACTTGAAGTTGCTCATCCTTAAGAGTTGTTGGACCATTGGGGGAAGACTCCTTGCACTATTGCAAGAGTCCTTCCTAACCCCTCTTCTCCTTGAGGGCATAGGTGTGATTGCACCTAATCCCCTAGATGTGATAAAGGATCTCAACCCATGCCTCTCAAACTTCAGTACCAAAGATAATGTAGCCTATGAAGGATGGTCTCAATCTTCTTGATGGCCCTCTACTTCCTCTCTTGGGTGGGGTTTTGGGTGGCCTAATTTTGGCAAGGTCCTTTGCTTAGATCTAACCATTTCTCTAGCTTATGCTCAACCGATAGATATTCTTGAAGAGGAGGGTGCTCTCACTAGTTGAGCTACTGATGATAAAACTACTTAGTGTTGTTTGGGCTTAGCCTTTGATAATATGTTTGTCATCTTTGTTTCAAACTTTGTCTCATTAAATGTTGAGGGTATAGGAATTATGTATTGATTTACAGTCAGAGCATATTTAACTTCCTAATCCACATAATATTGAAAAAAAAATGATTCCAATTTTCACTCCAATATGGCAAGATTCTCGGGCTGAAGATTTATCCATAAGATGTATCTCCTGTATTCATTTGCTTAAATATTTCTAAACAGAATTATATGCTCGGCGTACAGGACAAACACACACTTGAATATTTGGTACTGTACAGATTGGGACAAAAAAGCCAGTCAAGCATGTATACACTCGAGCCTGAAGGTCATCTTTCATGCATAGAACGGTTCCTCTTAGATAGTGCTTCGTCTTATATGCTGTGACATTATATATAACATCATATTGTTGCTTTCCTTGTTTTATTGGGCATGTGTGATACTTCTGGTTTTTCTTTTGAAAATTCTTTGTCCAG
This sequence comes from Sequoia sempervirens, assembly GCA_007258455.2. Taxonomy (NCBI): domain Eukaryota; kingdom Viridiplantae; phylum Streptophyta; class Pinopsida; order Cupressales; family Cupressaceae; genus Sequoia; species Sequoia sempervirens. Next base: position 427,825,858 of record VDFB02000003.1, read on the forward strand.
GAGCCAATATGTTTAGAGGATCATATCTTGCCTTCCTCTGTACAAACCTTTCCCATTTGCTTCCAAAATGATTCTTCCACTGCGCTTCACTGGTGTAGTAGGGCAAATATTGCTTGGCACCAATCCCATTGTCACTATTGGTGGCTTTTGATATATCAACTATTTCTTGGTTTTGTAAGAGCAGATTGTCCATGCAAAAGGTCCCCGAAGAGCAATGGGGGTCCGCCGATCGAAGCATTCCGACAACATAAAATATCTCTTCATTGTCCTCTGGCAATACTGCAGACATGTTTGTATTCCACCTGCAATGTTATTTCTTAGGCTGTTAGCGTATGAAACATAGGTATATCAAAGTAAAAAACAGGAGATTTCCTAAGAGAAATTTGAAATGAAGATTGAAAAATTAATAAATAAGTATTGCCAGCTGAAATACTGCATCCTTTTGGCTGGCAAGGGCTCATCAATTAGGTGGGTTTGATCCTTTAGTTTATGAAATAAAAAAAGATTGTCAAACAATTGATCCGACATTCTACCTGCCATTTCTGTTTTCTGAAATTTAAAGAATATATATGAGTTTTAAGTAGGTAGGACAATTGGCAATAGAATAAATCAAAGATTCGTAAACTCAGAGAGTTCGTTTTCCAGTTGACTTGGGTATTTGGATTTATTAGTTGATATAGCCATTGCACCAGAAGGGGCTTTATGTAATTCCTAGCATAGATAAAATGTCTGGATTTTACGATATAAACAAAGATCTACCCAATTTTTAAAGAGAAAGATTGAATCCCGTACTTGCTTCGAAGCACAGGGTATATGAGAATTGGGCCCTTGAAGGTGTGGCGAGGTATGATCTTTGTAAGGTTGGTAGTAAAATGATGGATCTTGCTTCGCGGGACAAACATGTTGAGCCACGGGTGAGGAACATCCCACAGTCCACTAGATCGCAGGTTCAACTCTTCGGCATGCACACGATTCAGAAAATCGAAGTATGAAACATCCGCGGAGTAAATCGACAAGGGAATGAAACTCAATCTCGACATGACACGACCCATGACCTACAAACATGCAAATTGTACAGGTTCAGTTCATTCACGAGAAAAGATGCTACAACATTATAAGCAAACAAAAACAATGTGCGTACATACCTTGTCCATATGTGCAGTCCCATATTGGTGTGTGAAGTACTTGGCTATTTCTATGCAAAAGTGGATCTGGTTTCCAATGCCCTGGACAAAGCTTTCATTCGGCAGCTTTGCTGTGGGAAATCCGACCGACCAGCTGTGCATTGCTTCGTTGTTAAGAATCATGAAGCCTTCTAAGTAGTCTACACTGTTGTGCATGGAGACAATGAGCTCTTGGTCTCTAGCGAATTGCTCGAAATCATTATAGAAGATCCGAACCCACCTCACCTGAAACAACATTCAAGTTATATGAGGATTCAATACGACACTATATATTACATAGAGAGAGGCAAAGCATTCAGATGGGCATCATTACAGGACATCTGCGACTACACATTTAATTTTGACGTTTAGACCTTCCCAGTCTGGTAATGTTTAATACGGCCTCAAGTTGTTATTACTGTTTAAGTTAAAAAATAAAATAAAATGGGCCATTTTCTTCCTCTTCAATTATAGCCATATTGGTTGTACACTTCCAGCTTTAACTTTTAGCCTTTCCTGCTCTTCACCATATATTAGTTAAGTACATTCAAATCTAATTTTCGGCCTTTCCTACTTTGTTAAGTACATTCTTCTTTCATTTTGATGATATATAACTGACAGCTGGAATTTTTTTTATATATAATTATTTGGACTGTCAAAAAATTCCTAAATATCGTTAAATAGCCATCGAATTTAAGTGCGGCAAGAGATTATGACATTGCTATTACAATTTGCTCTGCAGCTTATTCATACGGAAACAGAAAGAACAGAGTGTTAAAGGCCTTTTGGGTACGTTACAACTTGCAGTTGAAGAAGACACAACAGACCAAAAAAATAATGCTGTTGCCAGCACGCCCTGACCGTGCATGCATGACTTTGAATAGTGTAGTAATAATTCTTACTCTGTGAGGAGCAGGTTCCAGAATGATCCGAGCTTTGGTTATGATGCCGAACTGTCCCAGCCCTCCCATGGCACCGTAGAACAAATCCTCGTTGTCTCTGGCAGAGCAATTAAGCAGCTCTCCAGTCCCTGCGTTTCAATTTAAAAACAAGTACTACTCAGCAATCAATCTTGTTATGCACGCATATGAGCATATATATTAAAATCATGTATATGAATATGAAATTTTTACTTGGAAGAACTAAGCGTAACCCATCATATCTTCTATAGATATGAATTCCATGTATGAAAATCTTAATTTTTAAAGCTAAGTAACCGTCACCTGGTAAAATATTAATTGAGCAACTCTATGCTGAAGCAAAATTATTTAAAGATGACTGACATATAATGTCGGACGGTCAGGCAAAAATACTATGTAAAACATGTATATATATGTATATATATAGATGATGGATAAGTGAATGTGACTGAAAATGTTATTGAAAATTTTACATTTAAAACTGAAAACCAAAAACTATCATACATCTACATAGTAGACTGAAAAACTTATTGCCAAACTGCAAATTTTACTGTACTGGGTTGAATAGATCTCACATAACATTGCTCTGTCACAAGCTTTTATGTCGACTTTATTGCACTGTCACAGAACGTTACTCCAAAATCTGTTATGTAGATCGTCTAATTCAATTTAGAATTAAAAAATGTAATATATAAATTTATTATATTACATCGATATCATACAATTTCTATGTTAATATCTTATAAAAAAGAATAGAAAATTACTCCCAAAAGCTTTGTTTATAAATTTTGCTGTACTGAATCCTACCCATCTCTAAGGTGGGCTTAATTAAAGACAAATTAGCTTAAATACTGACTTAACATAGATGTGATCTTGATGATAATAATGAATTTGATTCTAAGTGTAATGACAACTGAAATTCTAAGGGTTACAGCGAACTCTCCTGCACTAGCAGTGTGATAGGGTACATTACACGGTTGGGTAATAATTTATTCTTCTCATAATTAGATGTTACGTTTGGATGACTTGTTGCAGAGAAGGGCGGATTCCGAGAATTTCTTCAGAGCCAGCTAAGCTAGTTCTGAAGTGTCTTAATAAACATTACTGAATATAAGAGCGAAGAAGATAGGATAACATATTACCTGTGACAATGTCCAACTGCATGACGTTACTGATTTGAGGGCCGTGGCGAAAGGTCTGGCCGCTAACGCCTGCATTGGAGAGGGTCCCTCCTACGGTGAGATAGAGATAATCAGTCCAGGATCGAGGCGCGAGGCCAACTTTCAATGATTCTATCAGCACGTCTGCCCACAGTTCTCCCGCTGCGACATCTGCATACTTGTTGTGGATTTGAATGCCTCTGAGAGCGCGCATATCGATGACAAGGCCATTGGGTGCCCGTGCCTGCGCTTGTCCATAGATGGAATGCCCGGCTCCCTTGGCGGCCACGGTGAAGTCAAGCTCGTTCGACATATACACAGTCCTCAGAAACCCGGCTATCTCCTCTGCTTCGAATGGGCGAAATATAGCCGCCGGTTTATGATGAAAAATACCACCAAAGTCCACAGCGGCGGAGGCGGTGTCGACAACGGAGAGATGCGGACTGTCGACCAGTTTGTCTTTCTCAAATCCGCTGAAGTCGAGTCCAGTGGACGCAGGGCTCTGCATGGGCTTACAGGGAGCCGAAATAGACGACAGCAGCCCCATAAACACCATCCAAAAAATGCTCCTGATTCGTCCCATGCAAATCAAATCATACCAATAACTCATCTCAAGACACAAAAATGCGGGCAGGGATGATTGCGGCTTATATCAGAGAGTGTGCAGGCGGAAAGGGAAAAGAAAGAGGTTGAGATTTCGAGCCTGCAAAGGGACGATCCTGTGGGGTCCCTGGGGCCAGATATTATACCTGAACTTCTGGAATAATGGCAGACATCCGCGTCCTTTTCCCCCTAATCAATAGCCTATCCCTATTCCCATGCGGTAATCCAACAACTGTTTTGTCCAATACAGCAAATAAAGGTGCAGGTGCAGGTGCAACCGCATATGCTTATCCCCCTAAGCTCTAACTATGCAAAAATTCCACAGAAGAGCGAATAAAAGATGTTAGGTATACATATGTTTCAGTAATGTATAGAGATATGTTAGGTATACGTATGATTCAGCAATGTTGAGAGCGAGAGTGAGACGCATATAATTAACCCCCAAGTGTTTAAGAGACCTAACAGTGGAATGGTGAGAAAGAGAATGAGGCAGAGGCAGAGGACTGTGGAAGAGATTTTTCCCGACTCCCCATGTGCGCGTCTGATATACCTGCACCCGTGCGTACGTTGCTCGTCGCCACACAACACAAATGATCGCTATAAAAAGCTGCCGCAGCCTACACTGTTCCGACACTCAGAAGGCTACAGAATAAATCTCTGAAATGTAAAGACTTCACACTATTCAACTTGTCTCGCAGCTAATGAATAAATAGGTATAGCCTAGATAGGCATTAACTTCCTTGTCCCTGCGATCTACAGCCCTACAGCCCTCCAAATCACACTTCGTTTTCGCATTGAAAGAGGTAAGGGCGAAAAGCACGTGGAAGTCGTCCCACACTGCTACGCAATCAAGGATTTTTCTCTGAGATGGAGATTCGAATCGCAGTGGCTAGATTTTGTGAAAAGGATTTTTAGTACTGGCTAGACCCACCCGTCTCATTCCATGTCCCCTCTAATACCTTTTGAATTTTAGTCATTTCGTTGTAACCACTCTGAGCTAATACCTCCTCCTCATCTTCTTCCTCTCTTCCATCTTCTTACTCACTCTTCATGCACTAGTCCAAATTCTGACACGCAGAGTACCACCTTGATCACGCGCATGACCATTGCCATCCATTAAAACCACACCATTGACAACATATTCACCTCGTCTTTTTTGGATCTACTTTGCCTCTTTCCTCGGTGGAATCTGCTACAAGTACCCTTTTTTAAGTTTTTAGATTTCCTTTTCCTCGAAAACCCAAGGCCAGGAACTGTTCCATTCAATTTGACCTCACACAATCCCACCAACCACCTTTAAATCTTAGAAACGTAAGGCTTCCATCCTTTCTTCCAAATTGAAATCATGTTTAACATGTACAGCTTCTCTCTCTCTCTACCATCATCTTCACGGGCTTTCTTCCAAGTGCTTTGAAAGAAAAAAGTTTGGTGACTGGGACAGGTGCTTCTATAATTGGTAAGCATAATTGAATATTCAGCACTCTAGTGCTACCTAGTGCGTATGTGGAAAAGAGTTTAATCATGTTGGCTGAAATCCAGAAATTCCAGCCATGAATCCAAGTTGGTTACAAATTAAATCCTTCCATGGAATAATAATAAAGGTGAATGTGATGGATAAGATAAAATCCAACGAGGAATGGATTCAGGATCACGCTTACATTTAATAGAGAGATGGTCCCCTAGATGATTCACTAGATGGTCCCCAAAACAGTTTTTGTCATCATCTAAAATACGTTTAGAGGCGAGCAAGGTTATCATGGTGGACGGAGAAATCCATCTTTGAAGTCTAGATTATTATATTCACTTTATACAATTGTACTTAGTTTACAAAGGGTGATAATTGTAGGGAATCAAAACACATGCAGGACTGTGACAATTAAAGAAGATAAATATAGTATTTAGAGTTCATCCAGTTACATGATTTATTAATAATGTAAACAAAATAATGATTGATTAAAAAGAAACAAATCTTTTAGTCAAAGATGTGTTATTGGCAATCTTGAAATTAAGATTTTGACTCTCAGAAATTTCTTTGCTTAAAGTATTGCTTCATATTCAAAATCTCTTATCAAATTCAATAAAATCTATTTTGAGTGTCATAATATTATTTAGTATTATATCAAGGCAATTCTTGAATATTGATTCAAAGGAGCAAACCTTAACCACATATCTATTTGAGTAATTTTTTACAATTGATCCACCAAAGTTAATCTTTGAGCGACATGTGTCTACATTGAAGGAGCACCACCCTTTTTGAATATTATTTTGTAACTTCTAGAACCAAAGCTAAATAGAATGGAATGTATAGATTTTTTGTGTCTACTAGAGATAATGGTCTTGAGGAATTTCTCTCATACTACTTCAAAAGCCCCTATTAGCCCAAACCAACCAAAGCATGTCATGTCACTATGTTAAGAGTAAACTAAAATTAGTAGTAATAACTTGTCAAATCTAAAATCAAGATCCAATTAAATCAAAATCTAAGTAATTTAGCATCTACAAGATCCTTCAAGAACATTCATTTGTAAATTCTAGAACCAAAATTCTAAGATAGCTTTTAAAGAAATTATTGGGTTTGCAAGAGAAATTAGGCTCCAAAGAAAAGTATTGAAATTGTTTCAATAGCTTGAGAAGTTTGAGTGCAAACTAACCAAATTTTGCCACATGTTACCCCATACCATTGTAGGATTATGAGATATTACATTATAAATTTTGGAACTAAAACTAAATAGACCATACTTCATAAATTTTTCATGTTCTTCAAAGGTAATGGTCTTAGGAAAATATTCAAACTACTCCAAAAGCCTCTAGTGTCCTAGGCCAACCAAAGCATATCATGTGCCTACATTAGAGTAAGCCAATATTTAAAGTAATAACTTGTGAAATATAGAACTAAGATCTAGTTAAGTCAAATTCGAAGCAACTTCACTTATATAGGATCATTCAAGAATAGCCATTTTTTTAATCCTAGAACTAAGAAGCTAAGTTAACCAACCTTTTAAGAAATTCTTAGTCCTACACTTGAGCAATATGGTTTTGAAGTCTAAGAATAATCAAATCATTTGAAACTCTTAAGAAGTATGAGTCTAAACTAACTAGATCTTGACAAGTCTTAGCTCAAATTATTGTAAGATAATATCACATGTCTATTGCATATAGAGCCCAAGTCTAATTTAAGCAGGTAGAAGTTATCTAGAGAGATTAATCCAATGGATTTCAAAGCTATTTAATTCAAATGAAAGGCCCTTTTGTGTTTGGAAAAGTTCTTGGTGAAATATCTATGTGCAAGATTTTGTTCCTATGTGAAGGATGAAAACAACTAAAATCGAACAACAAAAAAATTCAAACAAACAATTGGATAAGGTGAAAAGAAGTTCAAATACATATAAAATTTAGCAATGAAACTATAGAGAAGGGGGATTCACTACTCACGAGTTCTCTTCATTTAGAGAGCCTCACAAAGAAAACTTCCCTAAACTACCTCAAGGAACAACAATGAGAGTTATGGAATCATAAAGAGCAGGTCACAGATATTTTCTAGATAGACTGACAAGCTCTTGGCCAAAAGATGACAGCATAGGATAAAGATGATAGCGTGACGCACTGGCATCTCGTACAGACCAAAAAGTGAGAATATCATAGAAAATGAAAAAGTGACTACTACTATTCTAATTGCTAAGGACTTCCAGAAAGTGATAGAACTAAAATAAAAGTGAAGTAGAAATGATAGAGATAAGGAGAAGAAAGGAAATTCTTACAACCACGCAAGTGATGAAACCTCCAATGAATGAATGTCTTCAAAACCTACATGTGTAATATCTAGAGAAATTGTTGGGGCTGTATAGGGGATTTCCTCAGTCAAACCCCCATTTTGGTGCTCCCACCTCCACAGACAACCAGATAGAAAGAAAGAGATGAACTAAAATGGAAAAAGTGTGTGGTGAAAGCGAAACCCACTTCAAGAGTAGAAGTCGCACCACCAAGTATGAGTGATAAAAGCAATCCCCACTTGAGGAGGAGAACTCGTATCACAAAAGAGGTGATAAAAGCAATCCCCACTCAAGGAGGAGAACCTATATCACAAAGTAAAAATTCCATAGAAAGGAGATATGGAATCCTATGATGCTCACAAGCATGAGATAATGGTGGTAGATGTGAGAGCCAAGACGACTGCAAAGGGTGTTGTAAGAGCTTGAGAATGCTGCAAAGAGGGCTTGAAAAGGTGCAAGAATATTGGTGTAGAAAGCTATATGAAGTTGTGCAAGCAAGAGTTGGAGAGTAGAAGGTTAAATCCAAAGGTAGAGAGGAGTTAGAGGAGCAAATGAATTGAAAAGATAGCATTTAAGGAGAGAAAGGAAGCAAAAAGAAGCTTTCCCGGGTGGTTACAATGCATTTCGAGCCATTACCACCGACCAAAGGAGTGACAAGTGTCAAACATGCATGGAAATGGCCATTTGAACATTGAAACGTCACAAGACGCTAGCGCGGTGTGCAAATGTCCATGTGGTGCGCTAGTGTTTGGACATGTCACGCTACAAAACAAAAGAACAAGAAGAGCATAAGGGCTAATGCAATGATGATGCACAAGGATAGCTACTAAAAAGGGGTGCTAAGCATCCTGAGAAAGGAAAAACGCTGATGCAGGGCTAAAATGAGCCTACACAAGATGCTAAGGGAGTGGACACTAAAGTGGATGCAAGAATGTATGTGAAATTGCAAGGGGTGCAATTTTACAACTATACATTTTGCCCCCACTTTAGCGAGCATATGAATCTATGCTAATATGCACACTAAAGGAAATCTACTAAACATAAATACTATCATATGCCAAAAGGATACTGTAGAGGAAGCAGATAACTCTTCAAGCCAAAGCAACAGGCCCATAGGCTGAAGACCTGCAAAATAAATGCATTAGAAAAGAAATACCTGCACTAGACAACAATGTTAGCACACAAAAAAATAAAGAATTTGAGTCAGTAAAGTGAAAGAGACCTCGATGTAGAAGGTTGTCTTAGTACTATGTGTCGTCCCCAAATTAAGAAATAACACATAGACGAATTCTAAAACAAAGAGAAGAATGTAAGGATTGATCACTTCAATAGAAGAATACACCCAAAATTTAGGGAAGCAACCTATGTCGAAGAGAGAAAGAGCATAGACTCAAGATGAAGAAGATACAAATCTTCAATCTGGTATATACAAAAGAGAAGAGAAGAGAATTTATGAAAGTAGGCACTTCAGAGGCCCACAAACCTGCAAGGAAGGTGTCCTCCAAGATCTCTCACATGAAGGAAACCCCAAGAAAGGACCCTACAAACCCACAGACCTATATGGGAGCAACCCCCAATATCTCTCGCATGGAGGAAGCTTAGAAGAAGTTCCCTAATAGACCTGCAGACCTGTAGGGAGGTATCCCCCAAGGTCTCTCATGTGGAGGAAACCCAAGGAAGGGGACTCTACAGAGTCAGTAAGTGGCTTCACAGGCGCACTTACAAAGCGACATGTTTACCCGTAGATAGAACATGTCTGAAAGTGGCCATGCAGACAATCAATCAAATTGGAAGGATTTCAAAGGGATCCATCGGGAACCCTCCAAAAGAAGAGGGGTCCACTCGAGGGATGCGTTATTTGAAAGGCGAGGTCTAGTCAGGCTTCCCCCAAGCTAGACGCCAATGAATTCATTTGAGAGACAATCTTTCAAAGGGGGTCCCTCAGGAACCCTTCAAAAGAGAAAGGGGTCTGCTAGAGGGACGCTTCATTTGAAAGATAGAGAAAAGAGAGGGGGTCCTTGGGACACGCATCTCCAAAACTAGTTATTACTGCCCCCAACATACAAGAGAGGAGAACTATGAAAGATAATTAGAACATACATGATAGAGGTAAACCTCGATATCACTTGTCATTTGGAGAAGAGGCAGGTGTATCAACAAATAAATGAGTGATGGAACCTGAATCACAAAGTTGTTGTATTTTATCCTTCAAGGCCTTACATTCACTAGTGGAATGGCCAGGCACTCAATGGTATGCACAAAAATAATGTTTTTCTTTATCACATTCATGAGGGATTTCTTGCATGTAGGAGAAGGAAGAGTGATTAAGCAGGATTTTAGAAGCCACAACAAAACAGACTCTTGTTCAGATAAAGGATGAGGAGCGGGAAGCAACCCTTTCACTTGTGGAGAAAGACTCGACTGCTCATAGGAAGAAGACATGAAGATAAAAGACAAAGGAATAATATTTTCAACAGAATGAGGTTGAGAAAAATTCATGTCACTCAACCATGGCTTCCGTTTATATTGTTCATTCAAGCAAACAAGCCAAAAATTATGCTTACGGGGTGTGAATTCTATAGGGACCTGAATGCCTTGTTCATTACGCCCACAACCTTTATGTCCATAACCGTATTTAGAGGCAAGCCTAAAGCGGGGGCCACAACGTGTTTGCAAATCTCAAAAAGGAGTATCTTCATAGAGAGAATCATTCCAATGGGGATTATGCTTCTCTATGGAACCTCCATCATTCTTTTTAATAGGACTATCAACATCATCCTCTTTAGTAGAAGTGTAATCATTTTCCTCAAAAGGAGGATCTGCACTAGGAACATTACAATTTATGTTCACAATATCTACGATACAGAAGAGTAATCATCTTTGATAGCAGGTTTGGATGATGTTATCAAAAGATCTAAGTGGATCAGGTCAAATTTACACCCTCCAACAAAGGATTTTGTAAAGTCCAAAGAACCCAAATCATTAGCAAGACATGCATTCTTTTGAGGAGTAGACTTAGGATTTCTTACTTCAGAAGGATCTTCTTCAGGGACATCTATCTCGAGAGTATCCTTTGAAGTAGGTACTATTGGAATAAACATCGAAATAGTAGAAGACACTAGAGGAATAAGAGTAGGCACAACCGAAACCTGACCAATAGCTACCATTTCACATAAGCGTATAGCCTTAGGATCAGCCTTGACTATAATGACTTGATTATTGCAAATTATGAACTTAATATATTTATGCAAGGTAGATGGGACTGCACCCATAGCATGAATCCACAGTCTACCAAGAAGAAGGTTATAAGGTAACTTTTCTTACATAACATATACAAGGGTAGGTACAGTAATGGGTCCCAACCTCAAAGGAATGACTATAGTGCCTAGGGCTTGTCGACCAACATTATTGAACCCACAAATGTCAATAGAAGAAGCATTAATAGAAGATGAATCAACATTAATCTTAGGAAATAGATCAATGCTACATACATTAAGCATTGAACCAACGTCAACGAGAGTATGTCTAATGCCGATATTATTAATGTTAACTATTAGCATTAAAGGATCTGCTTGCTTATGTACTTCTAGAGGCGGGAGCTCCTGTGGATAAAATGTAATATTCGATGAATCCACATGAATATAAGCTATCAATGCATCAAAATTTATCGGCCTAGCAAAATAAGGAAATATAATCTTTTACAAGGCTTCCTGAAGCATACCTTGGTAAACCAGAGCAAACTAAAGTAAGTCCCATAGTGAGATCTTAGCCGGAGTAACTTGGAGTTGCTCGACAAGATTGTAATCACTAGGTACTTCAGTCATAGGTTTAGGAGTTGAAGGAAGACTTGGTTGTTTATTCATTCTACTCTCATAAGTATGGGCTACCACTCTATAAGAGGGATCCATAGGAATATCACGAGAATCACCATCAAATGGAACTCCATCAATAGAACAAATCCTTTTAGGAGGAGTAGTTGGAGTCACGTAAATGACTAGTCTCTTAGGCCTTTGAGAGGCAATAGAGACATAGATAACATTTACAAAATCATCACAACTAGTAGAATAATTATTTGAAGACATTCTCAACATCAATCCAAATAGGATCAAATGTGGAAGGAGGTTCATCATTCACTGATGTATCATCTCTAGAGGAGAGCACATCAGAACAGATAAGATATTCATCATTCAAAAATGAAATGTCTCTAGAAGAGAGTGCATTGGATGGTATAAGAGATTCATCATTCATGAATGCATCATCTCCAAAAGAGATTGCATTGGAATGAATAGAAGGTTCATTATTCACAAATGCATCATCTCTAGAAGAGAGTGCATTGGCATGAAGAGAAGGTAGAGTAACATTAAGAAAGGTATTAATGATTTTGTCTTCTTGCAACAAGATATCCTCTAAAGCAAGAGGACTTTCGTGAGAAGGATCAAAGATACCAAGTGACACGGGCAAAGCTAAGTCACCATCGCATGCATGAAATGGAACATCATTAACATTTTGAACAAAATTATATACTGAACTAATAAAACAAGATATTAAATTCATTACTATTTTTTTGGTATTTTCTATGTTCTAGTAATTCACATTTTCAGAGGTCTTCAGAGCAGAATTTGAGGTCAAAACTTGCATTGGCCCCTAAAATTTGGCTGTTGAAGGCATAATATTTTAGGGTCTAAACTAGCTCTTTAGAAAACCTTTCCAATGGTGCAAATGGTTTTGAATTCTAAGCACCAAGTCAAAAGTTATGACCCAGCAGAGTAGGGCTAAATAAATTCCTAGTTTTTTTTAAAAAAACCCCTCATTCACGTTAGGTTCACCAAATTGTAGAGAAGGGGATTCACTACTCATGAGTTATCTTCATTCAGAGAGCCTCACGGGGTGAACTACCCTAAACTACCTCAAGGAACAATAGTGAGAGTTATGGAATCAGAAAGAGCAGGTCACAAAGATTTTTTGGATAGACTGACAAGCTCTTGACCAAAGGATGACAACGCAGGATATAGACAACAGCGTGGCACACTGACATCCCAAAGGCACCCTGGCATCTCGTATAAGCTAGAAAGTGGGAAGCTCATAGAAAATGACAAAGTGACTACTTCTATTCTAATTGCTAAGGACTTCTAGAAAGTGATAGAACTGAAATAAGAGTGAAGTAGAAATGATAGAGATAAGGAGAAGAAAGGAAATTCTTACAACCAAGCAAGTGATGAAACCTCCAGTGAATGAATGTCTTCAAAACCTACATGCATAATATCTGGAGAAATTGTTGGGGTTGTATAGGGGTTTTTATTAAAAAGGCATAGGAAAATTAAGAGGGGGTGAATTAGTTGTCACCAAATTTAAACTCAAAACTTCAACACTTATCAATTTCACAACCATATTGTTTTGTTATTAAGTATGAACATGAAATGCAAATAACAGAAAGCAAAATCAACACAATGAACGCTAGATTTTATGTGGAAAACCCAATGAGGGAAAAACCATGGTGAGGATTAACTCACAATATAAAGAGATAGCAAAACTGAATACAAAGGCTCACTACCTAGAAGAGGACTCACTGTCCACATACAAAGGCTCACCACCTACAGAAAGGAATCACTTTCCAATAGGGAGGCTCACTACCTACTAATACAAAAGAAAACAAAAGATCCACCACATCAATTTACACACATCCACAACCTTGATTAGAATATTGAAGAAACCTTCAGCTCACTACCTTCAGGAATCTAACACAATGAAGTATTGTTGCCTCAAATCACTTTCGCACACTTCTACTCTTTTATTTATGGCTTACTTCATTACTTTGCATCACTCAATCCTTTGCAATTTGACTTGTATTTATACCATCTTCAACCTTAGAAACTTTCTCCAAGGTTGGCCACATAAGCTTCATTTCATAAATTCAAATTAGGTTGGAAACTCAACATTCCCACAATCGAAAGGAATGAGAGTGGACCAATAAAACACTTAACCAAGACCAAAAATAATTTCTTGGATCAACCACATGCTTCCTTAATTAAATTTTATTCTTCATATGAAGTGTAAACACCAGGTTGACCAAACCTAATGAAAACACAAATAAACATTGATGTACATGCTTTCCAACAAGAAGATAACACATAGAAAATACAACACACTTCATTATGCATTAGAACACATCTCAGGTTCATTTAGATACATCTGCAGCAAGTGCAACAACCTTTAAACATTGAACTCCTTCCATCAGTCCATCTGGACTGTGCAAACATATACAACTTTGAAACTTAACTTCTAGATCACCAAACCACACAAATCTTTGCCAAAACCCAGAGAACACCATTATAAGATACATTCCAGATCCGTAAGATCTGAAATAGAACAACATAGGACTATAGAGCAAAACCATTTCTCCTAGTCCACAGAAAACCAACTCTGCCAGAACAATTCACACACTGGTGAACACAACTTTTACATTCCATCAAACCAAAAGCTACAGATCAGTATATATCACCAACAAATTATCAACAACAAATCTTCAGATCCACACAAGCATAGGATCAACACAAGAGAAATGTGAAGCACATACCAGAGCACATTCTGAACACATACATAACTTTGAGTTCACTCTTTATTAATTTTCTCAAAAGCACTTGGAAACCCATCATTTCAGTACATCTACAACATCATAAAGATAGCTCCATGTACTCACAACATCTCAACTATACATGCACAATCTATAACATATTGAACGGTGTTGACATCAATGACAACATTAATGACAATACCACCAAACTTTCCCATACTTGCAACAATCTCCCCCTTTGTCATTGATGGCAACACATGATGTGAAAAACCATCAAAGACAACAACCTAAACAATATTCCGGGAGAATATCTTTTCTTCCTTTTCTTCTTTTTCTTACTATTTTTCACATGATTTTCTCTCCTCCTTTGACATCAATGGAAAAGATCAAAAACTTTGATTACTCCCCCTTAGGAGTACACCCATTTAACTCATATTACAACAATGAAAGACTTTTCTACTCCCCCTACGAAGTAGACCCATTCGTCAATCTAGATAAATGAAGGATTTTTAAATTCACTGGATTGATGCACCTTCATGTGCACCTAGTTCGAAGGGCCAATGACCCCCAACCTCTCCCTAAGATACTCAAAAGAATCCTTTGGAAGAGCCTTAGTAAATATATCTACAATTTGTTCCTTTGTTGTCACATACTCTAGCCTAACTTCATTCTCCAACACTTTTTCTCTCAGGAAATGATATCTAATAGATATGTGTTTTGTTCTTAAATGCATCGCCAGATTCTATGAAATGTTTATAGCACATGTGTTGTCACAAAAAATAGGAATAGGCTCATCACATATCACTCCAATGTCTTTTAGATTTTGCTTCATCCACAAAACCTATGTGCAGTAGGATGCTACAACAATATATTCTGCCTCTGCAATGGATAAAGAAATCGAGTCTTATTTCTTACTCAACCAAGAAACCAATCTTCTGCCAAAAAAGAAAGCACCTCCACTAGTACTCTTCCTGTCATCCACACAACCAGCCCAATATGCATCAGTATAAGCACTCAAGTTGAAATCAACACCCTTATGATACCATAATCCATAATCCGGTGTACCTTTATGATATTTAAATGTCTTCTTTACTACTGTAACATGTGCCTCTTT
The DNA here is from genome assembly GCA_007258455.2 of Sequoia sempervirens. Classification (NCBI taxonomy): domain Eukaryota; kingdom Viridiplantae; phylum Streptophyta; class Pinopsida; order Cupressales; family Cupressaceae; genus Sequoia; species Sequoia sempervirens. Next base: position 427,841,159 of record VDFB02000003.1, read on the forward strand.
AGGATCTACTTGAAATATGGAAACTAAACATATTGCATGCATAATATCTGGCCTAGTAGCAACAAGATACAAAAGCCCACAAATCATAGATCTGTATTTGCTCTGATCGGTTTTAGAAAATTCATCATCTTTACTCAGCTTACATCCAGTTACCATAGGAGTACTAACAGGTTTGGAGTCATCCATTCCAAACTTATTCAATAGTTCTTTTACACACTTAGATTGTGAAATGAATATCTCTTTATTAGTTTGATTTACTTGAAGACTAAGAAAGAAATTCAACTCATCAATCATGGACATATCAAATTATTTTTGCATTTCTTCTGCAAATATTTTGCACATTCCTTCATTTCCACCAAAGATGATGTCATCAACATATACTACTACTATCAACATTTTGTTAGCTTGCATTTTGAAGTAAAGATTGCTATCAGCAGAGCCTTTGTTGAAACCTTTCTTTGTCAGGTATATATCCAATCTTGCATACCAAGCTCTGGGAGCTTGTTTTAGTCCATACAATGCCTTCTTCAACTTACAAACTATATCCAGTTTTTCATATAACTAAAATCCTTTAGGTTGTTCCTGTTGGCATATGGCTTCTAGTGTTATCATTGATGGCAACCGAAGTCATTATTTTGGTTTGCAAATTAGGATTTGCTCATATAGGTAGGAAAAGTAGAGAACAATGTTCTACTAGTAGAAAGCAGAAAGAACAAGGTATTTGGTTAGTTAGTTGATCTGTATGCTTCACCGGATCATCAGTTTGAACTATGGATCCCCAGGATAGATTGTTGAGAATATATGTTATCTTACTATTAAGTTTTGTGATGTTTCATTAATCGGTGTACGAGCTTGGAGATCCAGCAGGATGTTTTTCTGTTTATTTTCTCTTTATGGCTGACCTAGTGAATGTCACATGTCATGGATGTATACGGAGTAACTGTTTAATTGTTTCTTGTGTTGGTTATTTTGTTTTGGGTCATAGCTATAGTCTAGCCGACTTGTGTGGTTGCGCATTAAATATTTCTCATGATTTGAGCTGACATGTGGAGAGTATTTTTTATTTTATTTGAAGCCGACATATTGCAATTGAATTCTTGCTAGCAGAAATATATGCGAGTTCGGGCAATTCATTTTGGTGTGCGAGTGGGTGAATAGAGTAGAGCAGATGCATGTGCAAATATCAGAAGGGCAGTTGAGTGAATTTTTCTTGTGTAGAAGAGGATTTTGTGAAGCGAATAAAGGTAGAGTAGAGATAAGTGTAGAGTCTGATAGAAGCTTTAGCATTTGATTCATGTGCTTCACCGGAACTGAAACTAGGCATTTGTAGATGCTATCTTCTCAGTTTGACATTTTGTTGTAATCACAAACATTTTGTAAGGTAGTGAGCCTTCCTTATTTTGAGCAGTGAGCTCTAGGTAGTGTGCCTGAATGCATGTGCATTCCCTTTTCTTCATACTTTTAATAGAGTATATAAATTGTTGATTAATCTCCACCATGGTTTTTCCCCTAACAGGGTTTCCACGTAAAAATCTTGGTGTTATGGTGTTCTGATTGTTTCTTTCATGTGTGTGCATCTTTACTTCTGTTTAAATGTTGTAGATGGTTTATAATATGAATCGAAGTTTAGAATATTGTTGAACACTAATTCAGGCCCCCTCTCAATGTTCCTTGAGTCCAACAATTGGTATCAGAGTAGGTTCCTCTATAGGAAGTTTAACAACTTGAGGTGGATCTTGAATTGCAATGGACTCTGGTGGTTTTCAACAACAACTTATGGTGGCACTTGATGATCTTGATCGGTGTAAAGTAGTAGTCATGGAATTAAAAGCAAATCTTGTGGACATGCTGAAAAATTCATTCAATCATTAAAGGATAAAATAATGAGTCAAGAGAAAAGAGGAAGGAACTTTGTGATCAGCTGAAGCAAAAATAAAACAAAAACTTTGAAGATGTTCACCTGAATCAGATGCTAAAAGAGATAACTGAAGAATGTGAAAAACTTGCTAGGAACAATGCTACTCTAAAGCTTGAGATGGAATATGTGGTGATGAAGTTAACTAAGGAGATTGAAGAAAGAAAGAAGAATGAGGAAAATTTGGCCCAGTCTTTAAGAGAAAAATCTGAAGAATGCAATAGAGTTAATAGTGGATTCATTCAGTTGGAGATTAAATTACATCAATCTAGAAATACTGAACAAGAGCTTGAAAGATAGATAGTTATTCTCAGAGATTAACTCACTACTGAAAATGAGTACAAGGAGAAGTTCAAGATCAGTTCTGCTAAGATTGATGAGCTGACTAAAGGACAGAAGGAAGCAAATAATAAGCGAGGTCTTGGCTATTAGAAATGTGAAAGCTTCATATCTGAACATAAGGATTCCAAAAAGAAAATTTACATGAAAAAAAGCAAAAGATATCCAGTAAGACAACCCAATGCTCAGAAGTTTAATGGTTACTGCTTTTCTTGTAATAAATTTGGTCATAGGGCTTCTCAGTGTAGAAGTAAAATAAATTCAAACAATCCATCATTTCCTAGTCAATGTTTTAGTTGCAATAAGTATGGTCATAAGTCAATTGAGTGCAAAAGTATGTCTGTCAGTGTAAGCAATGCTAAATGCTATACCTGTGGAAGATTTGGGAATGTTGCTAATCAATGCAGGTCAAAGGGGAATCAATGGCATGAATGGTCTAGACAAAGAAATCCAGTATGTTACATTTACAATAGATTTGGTCACATTGCAAGATTCTACAGGAACAAAAGCATGGATAGAAGAGGTCTGGTATACAAAGGAAGAATTTCATAGAAAGATGATAAAGGAAAAGGGAAAGTGACAGTGGAAGAAATAAGAGATCAAATGAAGAAAACATGGGTGAAGAAGAGTGAATCTGATGAAGGAAATAAGCTCGCATCAAAAGTAGCCTTTGGTAATTCCTTTGCAAATTGATCTCAGGTCATTGGCTTAGGGAGAGTTTTTTCAAGAAAAATCCTTTGTCCCCTTGTTAGTAGTTGGCATCAGAATGCAGGGAATTTTTAGTAGTTGTGCTATCAGTCTACAAATATGTTTGTGATTACTTATGCAGAAAACTAAGATCTAGAAGGTCCGCGAATGGATTGTTCTCTTGTTGCCTGAGAAAATAGAGTAACTAAAACTCCTAGGGAAAAACATTTAATGTGGAAAAAAGGTTAGGTGTGCAAAGCTATAAAAAGGTATTTGGAACCCTCATTTGTCACCTTGCACTGAAGAAAGAACAAAAGGAGAGCTTTTGTAGCAGAATTTTGAAGGAGTCAAGTAAATTTGGTGGCAAATTCATTAGGTATTTCTGATCACTTGTTGAATTTCTAATTTTGTGCTCAGTAGAAAAACCTATTTGGTATGAAAAGAAAAATGAAACAAATCAAAGGAATTGTGAATCTAGATGAATATAGTAGTAGAAAGATCAAGGATGTGAGAAATTTGTTGGCGACCGATGGATTGAAGTGGCTTAAAGGTGTGAAACATAGAAGTTTGGACATTTGGAATGAGTTCCTTATTTTGTCAACATGGAAATTTTTAGGTTTATCTTGAACAGATTGAACGAGGACATTCTAACCTTGGATAAACCCTATCTTATTTCGAAGGATGTGATTAGAAATCTAACTGGTCTATGCAATGATGGGGATATTCTGAAAAAGAAGTCAATTCAGAACAAGGAAGTTGAAACCCTAACCAGAGTAACATGAGATCAAAGGGCACTGGTAATTTCAACAATCAAAGATCTGATAACAAGGTACATTGCACATGGGATTTCATACAAAATTTTCTTCAGAAACAGGGAAGGCACAACCTCAGCAGGTGCAGTTTACATATCTCATAAAATAATAAGGGAGGATCAAGACTTTGACCTGTGTAATTTTCTAAAAGATCAATTGATGGAGAATGTGCAATTAACAAAGGATGCAGATTACCCCTTTAGGTTTAGTACTTTGATCATATGTATCATGATGTATTTTCTGAATTGTTTGCCTTAGATCGATAATGTGGTATGGAGGGAAAATGAACCAGTTTGTAAGCAAATTTTTGAACATTTCAATACTCTGGAAAATTTTGAGCAAGTTTATGCAAATTTATTTAGAGAGTTGCTAGGAAAGTTTGGAGAAACTATCATTTCCTTTTTGGCAAAAGCACTTGAAGTTGGATCATCTTTCGATAAAATAGAAAGGAAGCAGAAAAGAGCCCTAGAATTTGTTGATGACACTCCTCCAGCACACAAGTCTCCTAAAATTGAATGAAAAGGCAAAGAGCAAGTAATTTTGGATATACCAGATGAAGATTCTGATGAGTACACTCTAAGGGATGAACCGAAATTAGTTGAACCGAGTGTGATAATAGTAGAAGCAAGTGAAGAAGAAGGTGCTTTAGTCAAAACAAAGATATTGCAAATTGTTCAAGAAAAAGATGGGATGCAAAAGATTGCTAATATATGGTTAGACAAACCCTCATATTAGCAGGACCTGATTAAGAGCACTCTAGGTAGTTACTTTGTGCATGATAACATTGAGTTGGAAAGTTTGCAGAATGTACTTCCTAAAGAGTTGATTGAATGTATTAGGGAAACTATGGCCCCTAAGTCTCATGATAAGAAAGAGTAAGAAATAATTTTACATTTGAAGGAGTAGTTCAGGCTATCCCTTACCAAATTAAAAAGGAAAATGAATGTGTTGAGACAACGTATAAACTCAATAAATAAAATCTTCAATTACTGTCTTCATTGGCCTCATGTAGTTGGGAAATACAAAGATAAGGTGGACAGATTGAAAGTTAGTTAAACAAAATTGGTCAAGATTATAACATGTTTCAGGATCAGGAAGGTAGAATAAAGAAAAGGATTCATGAGTTGTAGATTGAGCATGCAAAAGTTCACTTTTCCAGAAACACCCTTGTGGGAACTTTCTAGAAAGTGAAGGATTTAACTGAATGCAGATTGGAGTAGCTAATTGAAGTGCTGAAGAAAGGAGAGAAATTAGAAGGAACAATCACAATTCCAGAATCCCTCATCTAGATCATCAACCGAACACCAAAAAACAAAAGCTTGATCATAATCATTGGGATTGTAGTAGATTCTTGGAAGAAATTTCTTTCGAAAATGAAAGATAAGTATAAAATAATTTTATGACTTGTGCAACAATTGTAGTTCTTCAAATTTTCTAAATTAGCAAAGGGAGAGAGAGAGAGAGCAGTAAATTTTTTGTCATTGATGTCAAAGGGCGAGAGAGTGTAGTGAAAAATACCTTGACATTCTAAGGGGGAGTAGTGCTTTGAAAGAGAGTTGTGTTTTGAAATTTTGAGCTTTGGCAACATAATCTCTTGGTTTCGACACTTAGTCATTTTTCACTAAGTGTTGCCATCAATTCCAAATGGGGAGATTGTTGGCATATTGCTTCTAGTTTTTTCATTGATGGAAATTGAAGTCATTATTTTGGTCCACAGATTAGAATTTTCTCATAACGGAAGGAAAAGTAGAGAACAGTGTTCTATTGGCAAAAAGCAAAAAGAATAGGGGTGAGTTAGTCAATCTGTATGCTTCACTGGATCATCATTTTGCACTGTGGATTCCTGAGATAGATTGTTGAGCATATATGTTATCTTAATGTTAAGTTTTGTGATGTTTCATTAATCGGTGTACGAGCTTGGAGATCCGATAGGATGTTTTTCTGTTTATTTGCTCTTTATGGCCAACCTAATGAATGTCTCATGTCGCAGATGTATAAGGAGTAATTGTTTAATTGTTTCTTGTGTTGGTTATTTTGTTCTGGTTTGTAGCTATAGTTTATCCAACTTGTGTGGATGCACATTAAAGATTGCTCATGATTTGAGCCAACATGTGGAGAATATTTTGTATTTTATTTGAAGCCGACATATTGCAATTGAATTCTTGTTGGCGGATATATATGTGAGTTCAGGAAATTCATTTTGGTGTGTGGGTAGGTGAATAGATTAGAGCAGATGCATGTGCAAATATCAGAAAGGAAGTTGAGTGAATTATCCTTGTGCAGAAGAGGATTTTGTGAAGCAAATTAAGGCAGAGTAGAGCTAAGTGCAGAGTCTGACAAAAGCTTCATAATTTGATTCATGTGCTTCACCAGAACTGAAACCAGGAATTTGTAGATGCTATTGTCTCAGTTTGACATTTTTTTGTAATCACAAACATTTTGGAAGGCAACGAGGCCTTCCTTATTTTGAGCAGTGAGCTCTAGGGAGTGTGCTTGAATGCATGTGCATTCCCTTTTCTTCATACTTTTAACAAAGTATATAAATTATGGATTAATATCCAACGTAGTTTTTCCCCTAACAGGGTTTCCACATAAAAATCTTGGTGTTATGGTGTTTTGATTGTTTCTTTCATGTGCTTGCATCTTTACTTTTGTTTAAATGTTGTAGATGGTTTATAATCTGAATTGAAGTTTAGAATATTGTTGAACACTGATTCACCCCCCCTCTCAGTGTTCCTTGAGTCCAATAGTTCCATGTATACTTCTTCCTCCAAATTACCATTCAAAAATACCAAATTCACATCCATCTGATATACTTTGAAATCCTTGTGGGCAGAAAATGTCAGAAACAATCTAATAGCTTCCATTCTAGCCACAAGGGAAAAAATTTCTTCAAAGTCTATGCCTTCAACTTGTGAGTATCCCTTGCATACAAGTCTTGCTTTATTTCTTATAACTTCACCAATTTCATTCAACTTGTTCCAGAACACCCATTTTGAACCAATTACATTCTTATTCACAAGTCTAGGAACTAATTCCCATGTCTAATTCTTTTCTATTTGCTGCAACTCTTCTTTCATAGATCTAACCCATGCTTCACACACAGATTTAGGTTCTATTTTAGAGAGTAAATATAGATTTATCGTAGCTACTACTTTACTTCTTGTCTTCACACCTTCACTCTTATCTCCAATTATATGTTCCTCTAGATGATTCTTTTGCACATATTTAGGAGTCTTAACAACATGTTTTGGGTTTTCTTCTTCTTCTTCAATCTATTCTTCTTCTTCTTCTTCCTTATTTTCTTTAGGTACTTGTCCAAAGATAGGATCATCAGGCTCAAATTCACTTATCTCAATGGGTCTATGCATGTCCTCATCAACTTTCACATTAGCACTATCAACAATCTTGCTCAATCTTTTATTGAAGCATCTATATGCTTTGCTAGTAGTAGAGTACCCAAGAAAAATCCCTTCATAACATCTAGCATCAAACTTTCAAATATTTTCATCATCTCTTTTAATGTAACATTTTCTTCCAAATACCTTAAAGTACTTCATAGTAGGAGTCTTACCAGTCCATAACTCAAAAGGAGTCTTTGTTTTGTTGCCTCTAATCTAAACTCCATTAAGAGCATAAACAAAAGTGTGTATTTCCTCTCTCCAGTACACATCTGGTACATTTGATTCTTTCATCATGGTTCTTGCAGCTTCTATACTATCTGGTTTTTCCTCTCAACTACCCCATTTTGCTGAGGAGTTCTTGAAGTAGAAAATTGTGTTTTTTATGCCATGCTATTCAAAAAATGTATTAAATTCACCAAAAGTGAATTCTCCACCTCTATCATATCTCAAACATTTGATTCTCAAGTTCACTTCATTTTCCATTCTTGCTTTGAACACTTTAAACCTGTCCAGAGCTTGGCAAGAGGGATTTCTTGAATCATCATCTTTTACGAGATATTCAGGGTTAAAGTTGACCACCATGAAAGGTTTATGAAAATGCAGGTGCAAAACTGAACAAATTGCATTTGGTTTTGATCTGAAAAAAATAGCAAATCAAATCATGAGGCTCTAAAACCTAACATGGGAGCACATTTTGTTATGGAGAATGGAGAGAAACAAACATTTTTTCATTAAAAACATCTAGTTGCAAAATGCAAGCTCGAACAGGAGGCTACTTTGAAAAACTGAAAGTTTGCAAACAGCAGAAAGTGCCAAAACCCTCTAGCTTCACTTTTCAAAACCCTATCAAACCTTATCGTGGAAAGTTGAGAATTAAAATGTACATTCCTATATGTCACATGAATGGATCCACAAAGGGGTTTTTCTTGAAAATCAATAGGCTTTAAATTATGACCCTCCAAAGTAGGTCACATAGGAAAGATTCATCAGGTGCACTTTTGAAAGTGCAGAGGCAAATTTTTTGAAATGGACACTTCAAATTTGTGAAATTTGAGAGTCTCAATAGGTTTTTCCCATTTTAGGTTTCCATGCAAAATTATGGTGTTATGTGTTATCTTGTGTTGTGCTTTAATTTCTTTATTTACTAGCTTGTATGGTTCAGTGCTCTTGATGTTGAAAATTGATAAAGTAGTTGTGAAGGTTTCTGAAATTGTTGTAATTGTTTCGATCTACTGATTCAACCCCCTCTCAGTAGATTGTGTGCCCTTCAATTTGTATTAGAGTTAAGTTCCTTTGAAAGAGTCTAACATCTTAAGTTAGATTCAGGATGGCACAAGATAGTTTTTCTGAAAAAAAAGTATTGGTTTTTGATGGATTTAACTTTTAGTTTTAGAAAGTTAGGATGAAGTCATATTTTATGGCTATAGGAATGGATATTTGGAATTCAATTTTAGAGGGTTATGAAATCCCTAAAAACCCTCCTAGGGATCAGATTGGAAAAAGGGCTTATGAAAACAATGCTAAGGATAGGAATTCTCTTTTATGTAGTTTAACTAACACTAAGTTTTTAAAAGTGATGGATTATAGAAAAATAAAAGGAATATGGGAAAAGTTGGAAACTATCTATGAAGGTGATGATAAAGTCAAAGAAGCCAAGTTGTAGACTTACATAACTCAATTTGAAGGTCTAAGGATGAAAGAATATGAGAAATTTTCTACATTCATGCTTTGGGTTGATGAAGTTTTCAATCATATTCAAGGTCTTGGTGAAACCCTGGATAAGAAGATTGTCGTGAAGAAGGTACTCAGATCCTTACCTAGAAGGTTTGATCTGAAAATTTATGCTATTGAAGAATCTAAAGATGTGAATACTTTAAATTTGATTGAGTTACATGGAACATTAATTGCATTTGAGATGGGATTTGAAAGTGAAGATTCTATAAGAAAATAAGCTGCTTTTAGAGTATCATTAAAGCAGGTTGATCAAGATTTTGATTGTGGATCAAATTTGGAAGAAGCATTTTTTTTTAGAAAAATACAAAGAGGTTTTGGTAAGTATAAAGGTAAATTACATTTCAAGTGTTTCAATTGTGGAGAAGTTGGGAATTTTATGGCTAAGTGTCCCCATAGGAATACTAATAATGTTGAAAAAAAGAATCAAAATAAGTCTTTTCAAAGAAGATCCAAAGGAAAAAGAAAGCATAGAAGCTTTTATACTAATGAGGAAGAATAAGAATATTCTATAGAAGAAGAAGATGAAGATGCATCCAGTGATGAAAATGGAAAAGATATATTTATGGAATTTGAAACCGCTGATGGTGATGTTGAAATGGGTTCTAGAGAAAATGATGAAGAAGAACCAAATATTATGAATAATTTGTTATGGGATGGAAGAGAGATCAAGAAGATGAATATCATGTAATTGCAAAAGAAGTAAGATCCAAGAAGAAAATAGAAAAATATTTGAAGATTTTTGAAAAGATCATTGTTGATCTGAAGACTCAAGTAGAAGAAGCTAAGATAGTTGAAGAAGTTTTGATAAATAAGTTACTAGGAAGAGACGAAGATTGTGAGAAGCTTGAGGTAGAGATTGTTGCAGCCAAAAAAAAGAGCTTGAGAAGGAAAATCAAAAGTTGTAGTTGAAGTTAAATAAATATATTGAAACCCTAGATTATATATTGGATGGTCAGAAATTTTGCTTGAAAAAACCAGAGTTTGTTTTGAAGATCAAAAGAAAAAGGTGAAAAAATAGCCAGAAAAGAGTACTAAGGAAATTCTAGACGTGATAGGTTTCATAAGTTCAAAATTAGAGAGGACATAGACAAGTAATGGAAGCATAACTCAAAATGATGGATTTATTCAAGTGTGGAGCAAAAGGAGGATATCCAAAAGGCAAGGATACAATACCAGGTCAAGTTTTTTTTTTTTTTTTTGGTTATTGTTTTAGTTGTAATGATTATGGACATAAGGCTATGGAATGTAGAAGAGTTCTGGTAAAAAGAAATAATTTTTTCAGTAATAATGCATTTGCACTTTTGTTAAATTTTAATATCATATGTTTCAAGTGCAACAATTTTGGACATATTACAGGGAACTATAGAAGTAATTTTGTGACTTAGTTACTGAAGAAAGGAAAGAGTGATGTTTTGGAAAAGGTTTGGAAGTAGGTTATGAAAGAGAAGAAGTTTGAGAAGTTTTTGATTTCAAAAACAATATTACATTCTCAGGAGAGGAAGAATCTATGCATTATTGACAATGGTTTCTCATCATATGGCTAGAGATAAAATTAAGTTCATGAATTTCAAAGAATTTGAAGGTGGTTCAATTACCCTTAGAAACAACTGAATTGCCAAAATTTTCAGTAAGGGTACTTTAACTCTTGATGGTGATAAAATAAAGACACATAATTTTTTATACATTGAATTTATAAAACATAATTTGTTGAGTGTCATTCAGATGCGTGGTAAGGGATATCAGCTATCCTTTAGTACTGATGGTTGTGAAATCAAAAAATCAAGTATCAGTGAGTTGATTGTAGAAGGAAGCAGGAAAGATGTAGTGATATTTATCACCTCAATGAGTTGAATGGAAAGAGATGTATCATTGCATAGAAGAATGAAAGTTAGCTTTGGCACAAAAGGTTAGAACATATGAATTTTGATGATACTATCAAGGTTAGTTCAAAAGGGCTGGTCCAAGATATGCCAAATTTCAAGAAACCTTAGTCAATCAGTTGCAAGCCATGTCATGAAGGGAAACAAACAAAGATAAAATATCCAACTAAGGAGTATTCCACATCAAATCCATTAGACTTGGTACATATAGATTTGTGCGAACCAATAGGGACTAAGAGTCCACAAGGAGACGTGTATTTCATGATGTTGATTGATGATTATACTAAGATGACTTGGATTACACATTTAAAAGAGAAGTCAAAAGATTTTGAGAAGTTCAAAGCATTTAAGGCTATGGTGGAGAATGAAACCAAAAGAAGAATCAAAGTCCTAAGATTAGATAGAGGTGGATAATTTACAACTAAGAAGTATGAGATATTTTATGAAGAGCATGGAATCTAGAGGTAGTTTTTTATCCCTAGAACACCACAGTAAAATGGAGTTGTTGAAAGAAAGAACCAAATTGTACAAGAAATGGAAAGGAAAATGTTATGTCAGGAAAAATTACTAGATATGTACTGTAGAGAAGCTACATAGATAGTTGTGTACATTTTGAACAGAGTTCAGATTAGAAAAAAGATATAGAAGAATCCATATGAGCTATGGAAAGGAAGATTGACATTAGTAAGGCGGTTCAAATTTTTTTTTAGCAAGTGCTATATCAAGAGAGATGAGGAGAATCTAGGTAAATTTGAATCAAGGTCAGATGAAGATATTTTTCTTGGTTATTCTTTAAGAAGAAAAGCTTATAGATGTTCTTCAAAAATATTGAAGAGGATGATTGAATGTACAAATGTAAAGGTTGATGAAACTATTCAGAGTACTACTATTCTAAAAGTTGAAGAGGAAGAGGAATTAGTTTGTAGTAACATTGAAGAACCATAAGAGGTTGTTTTAAAAACTCTAGCTAAGTATGTTCAAAGAAACCACTTTGCAAATCAGATTATTAGTGACAAAGATAGTGGGATTCTAACCTGAAACAGGTTGGAAAGATCAAAAGAAAAAGTAAATTTTTATTTACTATCAAAGATAGAACCTAAAAAATATAAAGAAGCAGACAATTAACAAAGGTTGGATTGATGATATGGAAGAAGAACTAAATTAGATCATGAAGAATGAAACTTGGGAACTTTTCCCAAGATCTAAGGATAAAAATGTGATTGGAACCAAGTGGGTATTTAGAAACAAGTTGAATGAAGAAGGTGAAGTGATCTAAAACAAAGCTAGACTTGTGTGGAAAGGATATGGTAAAGTTGAAGGTATATAATTTGAGGAGACTTTTACTTTGGTGACTAGACTAGAAGCAATTAGGATTTTTCTAGCTCTCTCATCATTCAATAATTTCAATGTGTATCAGATGGATGTGAAGTCAACATTCTTGAATGGATAACTTGAAGAAGAAGTTTACATTGAGCAACCAAAAGGATTTCAATGCACTAACAATCTGGATTATGTTTGTAGATTGAAGAAGGCTTTGTATGGACTCAAAGTTGGATGGATACTTGTAGCAGTAGGGATTCCAAAGAGGCTATATGGATAAAAAATTATACATAAAAATAGAAGGAGAACAATGTTGATAGTTGTGGTCTATGTTGATGACATCATTTTTGGAGGAAGTAGTGATAAAATGTGCAAAAAAATTTAGAAGGCTATGTAGAATGAGTTTCCGATGTCTAATAGAGCTTCTAAAGGTTTTGCAAAATTTTGAGCAGGTCTGTGTTTTGATCATGATTTTTGAGCCTTTTTTCCAAGGGTAGGTTAAGGTTTTGGCCTAGAAACCCTCACTTTACAAGCTTCCCATCATAAAACCTTGGGTGTTCTATTTTTTTGTTGACTTGTTGGAACTAGTTGTTGGTCACATCATGCTTTTATCAACCTAAGTTTTTCCTAAGTCAAACCAAAATATTTTGTCAAAAGGACTTAAGTCTTAAGCCTTTGATCTTGAGGGTCAAGTCTTGTCGGCCAAGTCATGGCCCCATTTTAAAACTAATGTTATTGGCATGTGTAGAATAGACCACCGTCCGATCACCAGACCTAATCCTAGTCGTTCCCACTAGCACCACATGATTAAAATAATGGCTTAACAAAGGCTGCGGGGTCCACGGGCTTTCAACACGTGTCCCTCCATAAGGTATGGGTCCTAGTATTGATGATGAACGTAGTACTTCAGGGTTTTTATCTAATGGATGAGATGCAACAGTGAGGTTAAATCTCAACTGTCCGCCTGCTAACCCCGTGGGACTTAAATATTAATTAATTTGAAGCCACGGGGATAGCAGACTTGTGACAAGTGGATTCCTTGGCCGCTTGAAGGAGGAAATGGTGGAGGCCATAGGTAGATGTGTTGGTACCTAGTTGGTTGGATTCTATTGGCCAATAATTGGCAAGCAATGGTGTCGGGAGTTCAAACTCGATCAACTCAAATCTGAGTCATCCAAAAGGCCACTTAACCAAGAGATCCATAACTTGCATTTAAAACTAGAGATATGAGCATGATAGCCATTTTTGCTTCTTGTGAATGGGAATTAATGGCAGAAGGCATTTGTAGGATTAATCAAACGTGATCCTTATGTGTGTGAATGATTACTCTCCTATAATTGTTAAGGTTGGTACACTGATTTTCATGTACCTGGGTAATTAACGGTGTTGATATGGATGATAGTGGTTGATCATCTACTCACTTGTGTGACCTTGGTTGAGCATTGATAATCAACATGATCAAATTTCTTGATAAATGAGAGGCTGATTGCATTTTTTTTACTATTGTAATCAAGAGCTAAAGTTCTCTAAGTCTATGAGAAGAGTGTTCTGCATTTGAGAAATCTTGTCCTCAATGAAGATGAGTAAGTATATTGCTCCTGTGTCACCAGTGTAGAGTTCTCCAAGGATCAACCTTCGATAATCTCATAGTAATGCTCCAGGGAATGAGTAGAGCACACTGGGAATTGTTTAAACTCCTGTTAGTTCTTAAAAATGTTGGTTTGAAACCACAAGAGGTTGCCAAGCTCTTGATACATTTTAGGCTAACGAACAAGGCCAAATGGTATATTTGAACCTTCTTCTCTTCAGGCTCTACCAAACCTAGGTGGGTGCACCTATGCAAATGAGGTAGACTTAAGCTATATGTTTCCTACTTGATAAATCTATCCACAATGGCAATTGGGAGTGGGACAAATGAAATCCTAATAACTACTACTAAAATTTGAGATGTGAATGTTTAAATAAGATTTTATAAAATTATAAAATGGAATTGGTATGACCAATGCCTACTTTTGTTGGGCTAATGGAGTCAAGAGGTAAATGATATGTTTTTCCTATTTCTGGATAAAATTTGAATTGTTTGGAACTTTTATGAGCTTATGCCTGACATAAACGTGCAAGGATGCATTTATCAAGTTCTTCTTATTAATCCAAATGACCTTTTCTAGATTACTGTGATTAATTAAAAGAATTTAATCCTTCCTTGAAAGACCCAATTAATTGAACCACCCAAGAGCAAAAAATGTGCTTTGATAAATTGAAAATATCCTTGATACATCAATTTAAATAATAAGGAAATGTCAACCTTGGAGACAACCAATAATATGTTTAATTATTTCAACAAACAATTGACACCATAATTGGATCACCAAATTTATGCATTCTTCTCCATTATATAATTTTAAAAGATTTTATAAAATACAACATAATGTTCTACTGAGGTGATTGACCAACCTCTCCAACTACCTAACCTACTACTTCCTAAATCTAATGATGATCCATTAGATTTCATCTGGCATATATACATTATATCTTCAATAGTTGTGATCCTTCACTGTGTGTTGGCTGTAGCTCCTCATTATAATTTAATTAATTGCCTTTGGAAAATTAAAATATTTTAATATTCGTTATCTTTGTCTCCCATGAAAATTATTTCACAATAAACTTTAATTCGTTTGTTGGAAATCTTCACTTTTTCACCCAAAAATGTTTACCCGCTCTCATATCTCCTTTGGTGAAAAATGTCTTTATAAATTTTACCTGTTATGCTCTCCCAGGTAAAATAATTATCCACTTTTAAATTCCCTTTGTATTTACCTCCTCGGTGAAAATATGAAATATCATTTTCCACTATAGTCATACTTTATTAATATTTTGTCTACACTATGATCGTATGCATTCACTATATCGGGGTAATATATGACAACGAGGAGACATATTTTATCTTACATTGATATAAGAGAGTCTCTCCAATGCAGATTGTTGTAGGAAGATTGTATCGGTGAGACCTCGAAACACTCTTGCAGATATCGATGAGACTTCAAACCACTCTTGCAGATATCAATGAGACTTCATACCATTCTTGCCGATCGGCGAGACTTCAAACCATTCTTGTCGATCAGTATAACATATGAAGTCAAAAGGAGAAGGAAAACTCACTCCAATAGCACATGTTTCCCCTACATTTTTCTCTCATTTTATCGGTGAGACAAAATCAATTTCTTGCCAATGAGGGTCCATCAGCATGACATGTATGCTTGGGATGACTTGAGGATTTCACTTCAATAGTGTTGTTCTTTTCGATTGGTGAGAATTCAAACCAACTCTTGCTGATAGGTGTGATTATGAACCACTCTTGTAGATCGGTGAGACTATGAACCACTCTTGCAGATATTGGTGAGACTATGAACCACTCTTGCAGATCTTGATTTAGACAAAGAAGGAACATCCACTGGACCAAAGACATTCGAATGAATATTATCTAGCAAACCAGAAGATTTATGAGGAATGGAATAAAATGAAACACGGTGCTGCTTTCCATATATACAGTGTTCACAAAATTCAAATTCTAGATTACAATCTTCAAGCCCCTCAACTAGATTTTTATTCTTTAAGGTTTTTAAACCCATTTCTCCTATGTGGCCTAACCTATGATGCCAGAGCATAGTCTTCTCTGCAGGAAGTTTTACTTCCATAGAGTTTACATAATTAGGGATATTTCCCTCTTTACCTCCATGAGCAGCTTTCATTGACTTTATAGAGATACTGTTACATTGAACAGCCTGTGCATCCAACTTGTACAGGGTACCAATTCGAGCACCTCTAGCCAACACCATAGAACCTCTAGTCATCTTGCAGCCATTTCCAAAGAACAAGACTTGTACTCCAATATCATTTAGCATACTTATAGAAAGTAAGTTTCGAGCCAGACCTAGTATATGCATTACATTATTGATTCCCTTCACTCTGCCATCAGGGAATTGTATTCTGACTCTTCCATGGCCAACAATCTCCAAAGTTGAATCACTCACCAAGTACACTTTTCCACCATCGTATTCTTCATATTTTGTGAACCACTCTCTATGAGACGTCATGTGGAAAGATGCTCCAGAATCAATCAACCATACATCATCTAATGCCTATGTAGCCAAGGCAGCAATGAAGGCATCACCATCACTATGAGAAGAACCATTATCGAAAGAGCCCTTCTTCTTTTTCTCCTCTTTACAATCCTTTCAGACATGACCAGGTTGCCCATAGTTCCAACACTTCACCTTGGACTTCTTACCAGGAGACTTTGATCTCCCTTCTGATTTCGATTTGGACTTCTTGTCCTTCTTCTTGCCTTTCTCCTTTGACCTTCCTCTGACAGCAAAAGCCTCCTTCGCCATCTCAGAAGACTTCCTTCTCATTTCTTCTGACAACAAAGAACCAACAATATCTTCCATCTTGAAACTAGATGTTGTACTCCCAATAGCCATCACTAGATGATCCCATGAGTCTGGAAAAGAACACAATAGTAGCATACAACGATCCTCTTCTTTAGTCTTCACTCCAATAGATGTCAATTGAGCAAGCAACATGTTAAATGCGTTCAAATGATCAGCTATAGACCCTCCTTCTTGCATTCTCAAAGAGTATAGTTTCTTCCTCAGGAATAGTTTATTCACCAAGGACTTCCCCTGATAAATAGACACCAGTCTCTTCCACAAGGAAGATGCAGTCTTCTCTTCATGCACATTGAGAAGCATAGAGTCTACCAAATAGAGCCTTAACAGCCCCTTAGACTTCCTATCTGCAAGGTCCCAATCTTCTTGGTTCATGCCTGTAGGTTTCACTCCAGCCACAACAATCCAAAGATCACAATCAACAAGAAGATCATCCATCTTGAGTTTCCACAACTCAAAGTTACTACCATTGAATTTTTGTATTTCAATCTTACCAGATGTACTATCCATCTTAATCTGTAATCAGAAATGAAAAACTCTACAAGACTCCCACTGAACAGAATTGACACAAAAAACTCAACGTACCCACAAGGATAACACAACTGGCCAGGCTCTGACACCACTTGTAAGGAAAATTAGATGCAAAAAACAATTCTCCTAATGTCAATACCTCAGGAAAGAATGCAGATACACTTTAAAATTTACAATTACAGTCCAACTAAGATGCACTATGAAGCAGATAATAGAAACAGAGTATTTGACAATCACACATGAACACCAGATATACGTGGGAAAACCCTTACAGGAGAAAAACCCACCGCACCAAGAGAAATCACTTTGTATTACAGTAATGAAGATTACATACAAATTCCAGACTTATCTTTCTGGTGTCATTATATAACAACATTCACCATGAACATTCTTTGAACAAAAACTTTCAAGTTACAGCCTTTACAAAATAGACTACATTCACTAATCAACAATAATCTGTCGAATCAACTAATGAACCAATCAATAATCTACTAACAATCCAACCGATCACAAAATGTAATCACAAAGTATATCCATGTTGTTCCATGTCTGTTGAGCTTCCTCATAGAACCGTTGCAACGAACCAACTGCTAACTGTTCACATTCGGCTCCTCCTATTCATCCACGAGATGCCACATCAGAAAGTCTTACTCGGTCAATAGAATTCATACTGTGTTGGCATCTCGGTGAGACATTAATAGTGTCTCGCCGATGCCATATAACCTTCATACTAAAGTCACCAAGAGTAACCAATATCGCCAAGACATTCCATCGAGCTTCATGTGTTACACCGAATCACCAAGCAGTCGCCCAAACCTATCATTTTCGCCAGGAGATCATAGTGAGTCACCAAAGGTTTTCCCGAAGTCAAAAGTCATATCGAGCTCCAAAGAATAGTCAACAAGATTTACATCTTTTGCTGAGAGAACATACCAAACTCCAAGACTTACTCTGAAGGCTTCAACATAAAGCACTGTCGGTGAGATAGGTTACTTTCGCTAAGATATCACACCAAGCTCTAGGACTTACCCTGAAGTGTTCATCTATCGCCAAGATTTATACCGAAGATCCCAAAAGGTGTTCTTGTCAATGAGACCTTCAACGTTCACTGAGACATCTTCCTGGGACCTTTGAGTTACCCCGATAGCCACCGGCTATCGGCAAGACATCCTTCAGTCACTAAGACGTTTCTCTGAAACCCTTTGTGTTACACCGAAGAACGTTTGGATGTGTTCCCATTAGCGTGACCTTCACTATTCGCTAAGATCTCACATCGGGATCTATATGTTACGACGAAGATATCAGCAATATTCCTGTTGGCAAGACATTAACACTTCGCTGAGACTTCTCACCGAACCACTATAAGCTATCCCAAAGCTCGTGGTCGCCATGAGTCTCCCCAATACACGATTGAATGGCTTGTCGGCTAGATGTCTCTTGAGTGCTAAGAGGTCATAATGAACACTCCTTGTCACAACGATAGCTTCATAGAGAAAGCATTCGGCAAGACAGAAACTAGGTCACAATGACCTGTTCAAAACAAAATGTATCAAAGCTGCTAGTCGGCCAGACATGATAGATGTCATACTGACTTTTCTCTAATGGAGGTTTCAGCCTGTATTGTTTGAGGCACATATTTCCAACAGGATTTTTGTCTTTTATGCTAACTAGGGATGCCTTGGGCTAGTATCATAAAATATTTTGGCTTAATGTGGGTATGGAATGTAAAGGCTTGTTAGTAGTTAAAGGTGATTTTTGGAAGCATCGGCTGGTTCTTTTTGGTGATTGTTATGAATTTTGTTTCCCTTGTTCAGTAAATGATTACAAACAACCATTTGGGTAAATTCTGAAATGAAATTGAAATTTGTTTTGAAATGAAATTCACTTGAAATGTAATTGCAATTGAGCTAGCTTCTTGTTGCTCCCTTGATTTATAAAAGGGATTTCAAGGCTCATTGCAGGATGTTTGATTTTTGAGTCACAACATGGTCTAGGTAGAAGCTAGTTCTAGGAAGGAGCATACTGTAGAAAGCTTAAGGGATAGAAAAATAAATTGTCTTGGGTATAGGTCTTGTATGTAAAAATCTTAAATTAGTTTTATATAAGCTACGCATATCGAAACAAATCTTAGTTTTGAAATGAATACTCTCCTCTATAAATTTTTGCAAGTTATAAATAATTTTTTTAATTGTATTTGTGTTTATAGTCAATTGTTCAATTGAATGTGTGTCCTTATTTTTGCTTTAACTCAAAGAGTTGATTAAATGCTTGAAGAGGGTTGCAAATTTGTAAGAATTTGCATAGGATTTGGTAAGAAGATATGTTTCAGACATTGCGAGTTTTCATATTGAAAAGCACTGTGATAATATTCCACCAATTTTTGAATCAAATAGCTTATACATGTATTCCTGGTTATTGCATATTTGACTCTGTATGCTCGATTGATGAAGCACTGGTCTATTTGTTAAGAATTCTTGCAATTGAACGAATTGGTGATATTCCTAGCTATGGATTTACAATGAGATAAAAATTAATTAAATAATCTTTCAGTTATGAAATATGAGTTTGAAATATCCCCTTGTTCTTAGCAAATAGATAATCATTTACTTAAAGGTTAGCCAAATCTTTAGTGAATTACATTTATTTACAAATAATAGGAACTAATCTATGTATAGAAGTGTTCTCAATCAAATAAATAAAAATTAACACAATAAGGAATACCCTCCTAGGTTCCATGGAGCCTAAAGTGTAGGAGTAAAAACCCCAAAATCCTTTACTCATTGTGTTGGCCACTAGCCTAGGAATTTCTTGAGCATAAGGGTTGGCTACCCTTTAGACAATTTCAAGGTTTTGCTGGAAAAAACACCAAAAGAATTGGTGGCTCTGCTAGGGATGATATTTTCATTCTCTAGTTGTAGATTGTTGTATCAAAGGGAAAAAATATTTGTTGAATCTAAACTTTGGTTCAGATGGTGAGAAGCTCCTGGACCTGGAAGTGTTTTGGTTGCTACAAATTTCAGAGAATCTAAGTGTGACTCCATTGATGGAGAAGACCTAGAGTGAGATTTACTTTTGAAGAAACTTCATATTTTTTGAAGTTGAATCCTACGAAAAGAGGTGGTGACTCTATCTAAAGAACCTGATAAAGAATGCAAAATGTTCCAGATCTTGCAAATTTGTAGTCAAGGAAGAGAGATTGATAGCTGCCACAAATTTCCAAGTATTCTCATAGAATTCAAAGAAGTATTGTTATATTTGCAAGAAAATTATGAGAAATATTCAAGACTTAATATTGTAAATGATTCCTTGCTAGGTGAAGTAGCACAAAATGAGGGAATAGTAGTGATAATTTTGTATGCTTTTAAAGTGTAAATTGAGATTTTTGTATTATTATGAAGAAGCATGTTATGTTTTAAGATCTTAAGTAAAATATATAGAGGGTTTGCATCATCAAATGCTTAAAATCATAATGGAAAAAGGAATTTGAATTTCCTTTGTAATTATAAGATAGACCTGATAAGATTTGTGACATCGTGGGAAATGCATTATCCATTTGCGCATCCTTAAAGGGAATCAAATATAACAATATATAATAGGAAACCTCTATCATATTAAAGAAATTTCAATACCGAAAGGTACAAATCTATAGATTTTAGCAACATTTGTGGTTATCCAAATATTGTACCACCCAAGATCAGAGAAAACATACCAAATTTTAATGGTAGAAAGTCTTAATCAGTAAGCAAACATCTACAAGAGTTTGTTGATGTGATGGGATATTATGAATTGGAATTTGAAGATGTCATGAAATTGTTTGTTCAATCTCTAAAAGGAGATGTAAGAGATTGGTTCTCATATTTACCAGGATCTTCTATAAATTCATGGGATAAGTTTAAAGTAGTTTTCATGGAGCAATTTGGTTGAAGGATCGATTGAATCTTGATAAGGAAAAAGTTCATGAGCATGGATAAAGAAAAGGATGAGTTAGTCTCCTCTTTTAATCTCCAATTTTCAAAGATAATAAGACAAATACCGGAAAGAATAAGATCAAGTGATGCAGAATGCTTAGTCATGTACTTAGGTGTATTTGATAAAAAGATGAGTTACCTACTAAGAGACAAAGATCCCACAACACTGCACCAAACATATCAAATTGCTATAGACATTGAGAACAACTTGAAATAATCAATGATGAAAGGATATTCAACCATTAGTATTGGTCCTTCTAGTACATCTCAAGAAAATAGAACCAATGGGTCAATCATTAGAAATTTTTGTCAGGATGATAATTTTCCTAATATTCCAATTTCCCCATCACCACAACATGAAGATCATAGGGAGATCCAAATTGAATGTCCACAAGATCAAAGCAAAGCTAATCAAGTGTCTTCTATTAAAAGATTGTGTGAAATGAAAAGGCACAAAGGAGAATCACCTTATGATTTGTTCTCTATATTTGTGGATGCTTTGTTGGCAGTACCTAAGAGTATCAGGCCAGAAGATTCAATATGCATTGATATATTTTGTGAAATATACCAATCAGGACTGAGTACCCTGCTAAAGGATTTAAAACCTTATATTTTAAGCCAAGTAATTGATTGGATAAAGATTGTAGAGGGAGCTGAGAATAATTATGCACAACATATGAAACCCCTAGATGTTAGTGGGTATTGTCCTACAGAGAAGGATCAAGAAGTAATGCAAAGAGATGCAAAAAGTGCATTAGGACATGAACATCCACTCTGTGATATGGGAGAATATAATGATTGTAATCAATTCACAAATGACATATCTAAAATTTAGTGCAACAGTGATGAAGATGAAGATATGCAACATGATGACAAAAGGGATATTCCTGACTTACGTTCATGGGATGTCTTGAATAGTGATGAAATGGAAGAGGTACACGAAGTTATCCCATGTTGTGATTTTATCAATAGCAATGGTGCTAATACTAATGATGCCTTATCACAAACCAATGATCAAGGTATTGAAAATGAATGTGTACACATCCAATATGATCAACTTGAATGTAGTCTCAGTATTGGTGAGTTTTCATGTTGTGGTAGTTGTGATGGCATTGATTCATATCATTCCTCTATTGAGTATGATTATCCATATGCAGTGGAGATTGAATCCCGTCCTTTAAGGAGATATGTTGATAACAATAAGAATGTTTATTTGCTTGGAAATGAGCAATTTTCTTCATGTGAAGATTTCTTAGAATGTGAGTCAATGACGTCAACTAAAAATGAGGTTAAATTTTTTGAGGGTGGTTCTCCATGTTCTTCAAGTGATTACAATGATTTTGACTATAATGATGATTTGCAAGATTTAAATCTCCATGCCGAGGAGGCAAAAGCTCCCATGACAACAGTGAATACAATGGATAATCCTTTATTTGATGAGCCTCCATCTCCACCAACTAATAGAAGTAATGATCCTTATTGGTGCAGAGATAATCCACTCTTTAAGGATTCTGATGAAGCATTTGATGCATGGTCAGGATATGGTTGTGAGCAAACAAAGCGATACACTGATAATTTTTTTGAGAGCAGTGCTTATGAGTCTTTCACATTTGGGACTAATGTTGTAGGTAGGATTAAAGATCGTGATGAGGTTGAAGTTTCTGAATGTTTCTAGCAAGAATATAACTGCTCTTATGGGAATTATTTATAAATATTTCAATTTCTTGAGGGATGCAATGATCCAAGCATCCATAATATTAATTGCTCGCAAGTGGATGGAAATATTGCATTGGAAATATATTTGGAATGTGATTTGAGTTTGCAATCAATGGAGTATGCTACTAGAGTGAATGAGGAATAACATGGAGGCAATAGTGCCGTTGTTCCAGGTGTTAATCATAAATACAGTGTTAGAAACGATGAAGGAATTGAAGAATATATTGGTTCCTCAACTACTCATGGATGTTTGTATGGACTGAAGATGGGAAGATTAACTGCATGGGAAGAAAATGATGTGCACACTGATGAAAGGAAGGGTTCAGTGTGGAATTACTAGATTATGCATCATGATACACATGTGGATCATGGATTAGCAATATTTCCCTTTGATAACATTTGATAAAATATTGATGAATTGTAAAATATTGTTGACATTACAAATTTTTTTGAGTTGCATGAAAAGAAATCAAGCAATAGGGTGATCCCACAATACTGGTTTACAATTTTTGGCCAAATTGGACATTGAACTAATTTTTTCTAACTAAATATTCACTTTCGGGCACCTATAGCAGCTAAACTGTGAAGAATTTGAAGATGATGCAAACTAGTGATTTGTGACATTTTGTTTGTAGGTTCTAAATATATTTTTTCAAAAAAAATTGAATGATATTGCACTTCTTTTTCCATCTCCTTCGAAAACTAGTTTTTTCAGTAAACACCATTTTTAAGGAGTGATGCTCACCGTATACAACATAGCTTTTTTTCCATGAAGGATAAAATTCTATTTTTTTTGAATTTATATTTGTAACTATGATATCTAGTGCTTTCATTTGGTTTCATAGTGTTTTATTGAATATTTTTTCCTTAATCAAATTTTGAAGTCAAACCAATTACAATTCAGACATAGGCGGACCGTATACAACATAATTTTATTTGTATGTATCAAAATTCAATTTTTCTTTTTTACTAGATCAAGGACATCAATATCTAGTGCATTGATATTTTTCAATTTATTTTTTGATAATATACTATTTTTCCACATGTGTAGAACAAAGAGCTTGATTTTTGGTGAAAAACCTACATTCACAAGAAATAAAATATATAATAATCAAATTAAATTTATTTAAATTTATACTTTTTCGGAAGCTTATAATAAGGACTAAAAACTCACAATTTTTTTTTTTTTAAAGGAATTCATTTGATCCCCCAAAAGATAAATCAAAAGGGGTTTTTTATTAGCATTTTGATGGGTTTAAAGGAGACTTCATTATAGGTATAGTTTAAAACTAGTGGGGTTCTATTCAAGGGGGTTTGATCTAAGGTGGTTTGATGAAACCCTCTTCAATTATAATCCTTTAAATGGAAAATTTCAAGGCTTAAATCTTTATATTTTCTAAAAATATGTGATTTCAACAAAAAATAGGATCTCCAAGAAAGTGTAAACTAGTATTGTGGGATCACCCAACAAGCAGACACAAAAGAAAGCAAACACACCAAACCTATTTATAGAACTATAGAATATATCTTCTTTTTATAAGCCTCTTTCATTCAATTGGCTTCAATTCCCAAATTGGAGGCCCCATACCCCCAAAACTTAAAGACAATTCTTACCTCTATCAAAGTCTTTATCATCAGATAGTTGTAATGGATCAACACTTTTACCAAACAATCTTACACCATCAGCTCCATTGTGATTAACACAATCAACCATAATGCTACAAAACTATCTTTCCCATCACCTTGTTCCAATATATGCTTATCTGATTGAAATAGAAAGGTGAAAAATTCATATTACATTTGATCATGAACCTTGACATCAAATTCAATTTGTACATCAAACTAGAATCCTTCATAGACACTTCGTTGTATACTAGGCCAACAATCATCTCCAATTATATCAAAAACAAAAGGTGCATATTCAGGAGCATCTTCATTTTGCTTCTTATAGGTGTTCTCCTTACTGGATGAGAACATGTTCACAATCATGCTAAGAAGATGAGGAGCATCAGCAAAAAATTCAACTGCACATTCATATTGGCCAACATCATACCCCATGTGATTTGTATTAAGGCTTAAGACATAAGTCCTTTTGAAAAAATATTTTAGTTTGACTTAGGAAAAGCTTAGGTCAATAAAAAGCATGATGTGACCAGTGACCGGTTCTAGCAAGTCAACGCAAAATAGAACACCCAAGGGTTTATGATGGGAAACCTCTAAAGTGAGGGCTTCTAGGCCAAAACCTTAACTTTCCCTTGGATAAAAGGGTCATAAATCATGATCAAAACATATAACTACTCAAAATTTTGCAAAAAATTTAGAAGCTCTTTCGATGACTCATGCTTGGGGACACATACCCCTAGTGGGTATGGTGAGAATTCAGATCTCAAGTTGAAGCAAACCAACAAAGAAGCACAAAAAACCCAAGAGCATGCCCAGACAAGGCATAATCTTGAGGGTCAGGTCTCGTCGGCCTAGTCATGGCCCCATTTTAAAACTAATGTTATTTGCATGTGTAGAATAGATCACCGTCTGATCGCCAAACCTAATCTTGGTCGTTCCATGCCAACCTTATGTGATTAAAATGGTGGCTTAGCAAAGGCCACGTGGTTTGCGGGCTTTCGAAACGTGTCCCTCTATAAGGTATGGGGTATGGTCTTGATGATGAACCCAACGCTTCATGGTTTTGATCTAACAAATGAGATGCAATGGTGAGGTTAAATCTCAATTGTCCCCCCACAAACCATGTGAGACTTAAATAATAATTAATTTGAAGCTGCGGGGTCAACGGGCTTGTGACACATGGATTCCTTGGCCTCTTGAAGGAGGGAATGGTGGAGCTTGTAGGTGGATGTGTTCACGCCTAGTTGGTTAGATCCCATTGGCCAGAAATTGGTAAGTGATGATGTCGAGAGTTCAAACCTGATCGACTCAAATCTAAGTCGTCCAAAAGGCCACTTCAACAAGAGATCCACGACTTGTGTTTAAAACTAAAGATATGAACATGATAACCATATTTGCTTTGTATGAATGGGAATTAATGGCATAAGGCATTTGCAAGATTAATCAAACACAATCCTTATGCATTTGAATGATTACTCTCCTGTAATCATTAAGGTTGGTACATGGATTTTCATGTACTTGTGTAATTAACAGTGGTAATATGGATGCTAGTGGTTGATCATCTTCTCACTTGTGCAACCTTAGTTGAGAATTGATGATGAACATGATCAAATTGATCGATAAATAATAGGTTGATTGCATTTTTTTTACTATTGCAATCAAGAACTAAAGTTCTCTAAGTCCATGAGAAGAGTGTTTTGCATTTGAGAAATCTTGTCTTTAGTGAATATTAATAAGTTTGTTGCTCTTGTGTCACCACTGCAGAGGTCTCCAAGGCTCAACCTCTAGGAATCTCATAGTAACACTCCAGGGAATGAGTAGAGCACACTGGGAATTGTTTCAAATACAAAGGGATAATGTAAAAAGGATGCTCATGGCAAGAGAGCTACACGAGTTGCAGTGAGAAGCAACTACAAGTTAAGGAATCGAGCTATGACTGGAGAGACAACAGGGGCTAAAGGAAAAGAGCCTGTAGGGTATGTGAGAGGAATAAGGAGGAATATAAGGTATGGCCGAGCTTCTCTGGGATGACACAATTCTCCTATTGACATCACTGATAGCCCCTTAGATAGTGAAACAAAGATGGATTCGGGTTATCGCTGGTACCTCATGGTTTTAAATGAGTTGGTAGACTTAGAGGAGGAGGTGGTAGTAGTCACCCCAATTTTAGTGAAGACACCCAGTGGGCATACCTATTTTGTTGCTAGTATGGACACTAAGGAAGAAGCGGTGGTTTGTCCCCCAACCTCTGCAAAAACATGAAGTGAGCGTGTGTATTGTGGTTCTGGTTCTGGTTGAAAGAGATGGTACTTGGGTCTTAATTTTTGTGTTGTGATAGTAATACTGTTGTGGTGGTCGTTCTTGGAATCTCTGCATATGTGAGATTTTTGTCTTTTATGCTAACTAGGGATGCCTTTGGTTTGAAATGGGTATGGCATTTAAATGTTTGTTAGTAGTTAAAGGTGATTTTTGGCAGCATCGATTGGTTCTTTTTGGTGATTGTTATGAATTTTGTTTCCTCTCTTTAGTAAATGATTACAGGCAACCGTTTGGGAAACTTCTGAAATGAAATTGAATTTTTTTTTGAAATGAAATTCAGTTGAAATGTAATTACAATTGAGTTGGGTGCTTGTTGCTCCCTTGATTTATAAAAGAGATTTTAGGGCTCATTGCAGGATGCTCAATTTTTGAGTCATAACATGGTCTAGGTAGAAGCTAGGTCCAAGAAGGAATATACTATAGAAAGCTTAAGGGATAGAATAGTAAATTGTCTTGGGTATAGGTCTTGTATGTAACAATCTTAAATTAGTTTTATATAAGCTATGGATATTGAAACAAATCTGTAACTTTTTGCAAGTTTAAATGAAAATATCAATGGTATTTGTGTTTATCATCAATTGTTGAATTTAATCTATGCCCTTATTTTTGCTTTAACTCAAAGAGTTGATTAAATGCTTGAACATGGTCACAGATTTGTAAGAATTTTGATAGGATTTGGTAAGAAGTTACATTTTAGACATTGTGAGTTTTCATATTGTAAAGCACTATGATAATAGTCCACCAATTTTTGAATCAAATAGCTTATGTATTACTAGTTATTGCATATTTGACTTCGTACGCTCGATTCATGAAGCACTTGTCTATTTGTTAAGAATTCTTGCAATTGAATGAATTGGTGATACACCTAGCTATGGATTTAAAAAGAGAAAAATTCATTAAATAATCTTTTAGTTATGAAATATGAGTTTGAAATATCCCCTTGTTCCTAGCAAATAGATAATCATTTACTTAAAGGTCAGCCAAATCTTTAGTGAATTACGTTTATTTGCAAATAATAGGAACTAATCTATGCACATCTAGAAGTGTTCTCCATAAAATAAATCAAAATGAACACTGTGTATGCTTTATTTATGTAATCTAAATGAAAACAAAACACTAAATGAAACCTTAATCTAAAGAAATTTAAATAAATTCAAATAAGCAAAATTCCTTCAGAGCCGTTCCATTTTCCTCTATCTACAGTGATTCTTTTGAAGCTGTTGCTCTCAGATTTGATATAAGCTCCTCCAAATGGCTGCTATAGAATGAGTATGCAAATGAAAATCTATTCTATATGCTGGTGAAGATGGGATTGCTGATACGGATATGGACAGGGGCTGTGATTATGCACAGGGGCTGTGAATGAAATGTATCATGATTCTATTGCTATTGCTATGATTCTATACTATCTATGCTATGAAAGTACTCTATGAATGCTATGAATGCTATGAAATTTTCCTATAGTTATTTTACTGAAAGCTTCTATATGATTTGGAGCTCCCGACAGTCATATTTATAGATTTTTGCAGGCTCAATCCCGACTGGCAAGAATCTACGGCTATGAGATTGTCTGGTAAGTTTGAATGGTGAGAGATGAAGAAGTTGAGAAGAAGATGGGAGAGGTTGAGAGGTTGGAGAGAAGGATGGATTCCTATCTTCAACCCACGGGAACAAGCCTGCACAGAAATAGAGAAAATTAATTTTTCTGTTTGGGCAGTTTGTTTCACGGGTGTTGAAGATAATCCCCAAAATTAATTAAATAAATAAATTTATTTAATTTCATTTATTGAATTTTGATTTTTTTGATTTTTGAAAAGCTATAGAAGATTTAATTAAATATTTTAGAATATTTAATCATGATGTGACTTTAGAAGAATATGAAATATTAGAAGAATTAATTAAATATTTTGGAATATTTAATTATAAATGGTTATCAAATTAGAGGAATTAATTAAATATTTTGGAATATTTAATTATAAATGATATTTAGAAGAAAAGAAGAATATTTTAATCTTTATATTCAAACTAAGATTATATGATAATTAATATAAATAAATCATAATATTTATTTAATTAATTAAGAAATGAATACGAAAAGATGATTAAATAAACTTATTTATTTAATTGAAATGAAATAATGGATAATATAAATAAAATATTTAAATTTATTTATATATAGATGGATTTCGAAGATTTAATTAAATATTAAAAATATTTAATTAATTACCAGACAATGTGATGTGACCATTTTTAGGTGTATACATTCTGCCCCTCTTTGAAGTGATGTGTTTTACGCATTGCTTCAAAGAATTTTGAATTTTTCCACAAATGTTGACTGTCAGGTTTATCGATAGGTATATGCCCCCGTAAACGATGAATCGATAAGATTTTGAATTTTTATGAATTTTTTGATTTTTTTATGATTTTTGTAAAAAAAATCAATTTTTATGATTTTGAAGATGTCGATTCATCGTTTGAAAATAATGATGAAGAAAATTGACCTGAAAAGATATGAAATTAAAAATTGATGAAGAAATTGCCCCTGCTATGTTAAAATATGATAAAATGCCCCAATTTTGTGTATTGAGATGCCCTGATTTGATGATGTTTGTCTGATAAATTTGTTCCCAAGGTTGTTGGAAAACAAATATAGCTGATAAATTTTCTTTTAAAGTTGTTAAAAACAAATAGTTGTTGATAAGTTTGCTTCTAAGGTTGTTAAAAACAAACATGATTTGATAAATTTGTTTTCATGATGATGAAAAATAAAAAGTTGATATTCAGATTTGGTTGATGAATTTGTTTCTAAAGTTGTTAAAAACAAACAAAATTGTGATAAATTTGCTTTCAAAGTTGTTGAAAGACAAATTGGTTGATATGTTGATAAATTTTTTTTCAAAGTTGTTAAAAACAAATAGTCGAATGATGTATTTTGATTGGATTGATTTGATTGATTTGATGATCCATTTTGCTTTGAATAATTGTATGATCTTCTGATGTTATTGATGATTTGATCTTCTGATGTAGGAATAGGTGGCGTGAGACCAACAACATCTGGGGGTAGCACCTCATAGTGTTTTCATGTGATCATTTTTGATTTTTTTTATTATTATTCAGACATTGTATACTTTGCCAGCTTTTGGGAAAATTTATGAATGCAAAATGCAGATTCTAACATGAATGCAAATCTATACTAACCATGCAGGACATTCATACAATATTGCCATTTGGAGAACTTATTCATGCTTTTTGTATCATCATAGAGCTTTGAAATGTTGAAAGTTAATACAAGCATCAAAGGGTATGTTAGCACCAGTGATGACCTGAGTATTGCTTTCATGATTTTTAATATAGCAAGTTAATACAAGCATCTAGGTATAATTGAACCGAGATGACCTGAGTATTGCTTGCATAAACAGACAAGAGTTAATCCTTTTCCCATGCAAATTCTGAAATGTCATCCATGATACATAGTAGAGCATGTCTCGCGACCAATTTGCATAGTACTAATGATTTCCTCGCAAATAGCAGACAAAGAAAAATCATACTCCTTCCTTGCTCTTCTAGTTCAATACATCATTGAATTACTCCAGAGATATGATAGAAAATCAAACAACCATTCAAATCTTGCTTAAAGTATTTCAAACATTTATTCAGATTAAGATCATCCAATTTTGGTTATCATCATTGATATTCTCATTTGTTTGGAGCATGTTGTTTCGATTTCCATTGGCATTGAATAAACATGTTGTGGTTGATTTGATACGACAATGTTTGTTGTGTTTTGTCAAACTGTTTTTGTCTGTTTGTGATATTCAAAAAGCTCGTTGCCCTCTCTCTTGTTTGTATGTTTCTGCATTTTTGCCCCCAATGTAAACACAACCTAAGGATAAAAGATATGTACAAATTTCATCAAGCCATGATGAAAAGATTCCCACTATATGATATGGATAATGAAAGATATATAAATGGATATGGATGGATGAAAACAAGACATAAACTAATAAATGGAGGAACCCATTTTAATCACAAGTAGCGCTTGTTTGCCAAGTTTTCACCACTTGTTTTTATTGCACTTTTTCAAAACTTTTCTGATTTTTATGGATTTTTTAAGGACTTTTTCTGATTTTTTTTGAAATTTTTTTTAGGACTTTATATGATTTTTTGTTTTTTTTTTTTTTAAGATGAAATGAGATGATATGACTAATTGAAGGAACAAGATTCCCCACAATATAAGAGAAGATGCATGACAAAGGATATGGTATTGAAGATTTGGATGAAGTGAATAGGATAAGATGTATGATTTTCAAGAAGATCCTTAACCTTGTCAAGATCAAAGGTGGAAATGTAAGGAATGGGCATAGAAATGACCATGAATGATAAGATGGATGAAACTTGTCCCTAAATGTAGAGTGCGAGAGGAATATGGAAGATATGATATGGATGATAGGGAGATGGAGGAAGGACTTAAGCATCAAGTTTCACAACCAAATATCCCTCTAATAAACCATGGTAATGGGAATTAGAATCCTAAATGTTGGCAGATTAATGATATGATGGAAGAATCTAAGGACTTATGCAAAAGTTTGGATTAAAGAAGAATGATGGGGGGTGAATGTTGGATAATGGATAGGAGTTTGGAAGACCTGTTGATGGATAGATGGAAAAGTTGGAAAGATCAACATTAACACACACCTTGAAGGGCGGTGGAGTGATGGAGGAAAAATGGATTTGGAAGGTGATAGGTTATTAGATGGAAAATTGGAGGAAACTTTTGGATTAGCAAATTTGGATGCGAATTTAGATTTTATTGCTTCTATGAGACTTTTAGGAATCCACATGAATTTTGACTTTGAGTTTTTCTTTGTGGACCTTTGTGGCCGTTGACATTTTTCTTTTTGATTTATGGACCTTTGTGGTCTTTGAAAATTTCCTTTTTGCTTTGATGGGCTTTTGTGACCTTTGGAAATTGCCTTTGCTTTGATGGGCCTTTGTGGCCTTTGAAAATTGCTTTTGCTTTGATGGGCCTTTGTGGCCTTTGAAAATTGCCTTTGCTTTGATGGGCCTTTGTGACCTTTGGAAATTGCCTTTGCTTTGATGGGCCTTTGTGGCCTTTGAAAATTGCTTTTGCTTTGATGGGCCTTTGTGGCCTTTGAAAATTGCTTTTTGATTTTTTGGATCAAATTTTCTTTTATTTTTGCATGACTCTTCGAGGAGACATGTTGATCCTTTGATACATGTGGATTTTGATATAGAAGCTTTTCATATTTGGCATCCAAATTGCTTCCAAGAGCAATGGGAGGGGTGGATTGAGGTGAATGATATGGAGGTATGATGGATGAGTTAATGAAGGAAGAATTTTGAAAGTGGATCAAGGATGTGTGTTTTTGTTGTTCTTGAAGAATAGGAGATGGAGAAATGTGGGACCCTAATATGGATGAAAGGATTGATGAGCTAAGGTTGGAATGATAAGGACCAAGGATAGATGAATGGTTTGATGAACTAGGATAAGGACCTAGGATAGATGGTGTTTTTATTGGACTAGGATAAGGACCTAGGATGGATGGAGAGTTTGATGGACTAGGATACCTAGGTTGAGTATGAGGTGTATAACCAAGGCCATGAGAATATGGATGTGCTTGGACAGAAAGGGGTTCTAGGATACCTTGCTCATGAAGACCTAAACCTTTTCCTTTGTAATTCATAATTTCACACATTCGTTTACCAATGGGATATGTATTGTTTGTGAAACAAGATGCGAGTCCATTGTGAAGAGGATATGATATGGATGAGAAGATAGGTTTTGGAAGTAAACTAGAATGGATAAAGGAGGAGGATCCCAATTTATAGGTGTGGGGTTCATGGATAACGTGAATAGGTGTAATAGGCTCTTGACATGGGGATGATGGGGTGTTTTGATCTTGACTTGGAAAAGGATTATGAAATGGTATGAAAGGAATATCTTGATCATGAGGAGGATAATCATCTTCATGGGATGAAAGGGTATCCTTGAATGGAAGATTATATTGATCTTGATGAGGAAGGGAATCATGAAATTTTGTAGAAATCATATCTTGATCATCAATTGGTAAGACATCATTAGATAGGATGGAAGAAATATCATGCTCTTGTAATGCAATAGAATCATGGGATGGTATGGATTGATTAGATGATGACGAAGAAGAACTTGGAAGAACGTTTGTCTCTTGAGATGGAAGAGGATTATCATGGGTGAATAATGAAAGGAGGGGATCATCATATGGTCCTTGAGAGATGGGATCTTGATCAAAGATAGGAAGGGTTTGTAGAATGTTTTGATCAAGATGTGTAAATTGAAATGAATCATTGGATGTAAAGGATATGATAGAAGAAGGTGATTGAATGGAATCGTTATCTTGAGTGAAAGAATCATGAGGTTCATTTGGAATTTTGGGGGATGAAGATAAATGCATGACATGATAGGATTGGTCAATTTTATTTGAGGGCTTAGATTTGGGCTTCTTATGTAACCTTTGCAAAAATTCAAAAACATTGAATTTGGATGATGTTGCTTTTGGAGGAGAAGAGGTTACATTCATATTTCCGTCAAAGGACTTCATAGTTGTGCCCCCTTGTATTTCCTTGATTTTCCTTTGGAGTGCTCTTGTTTGTTGGGGAAAACTACTAAGATCATTTAATGGAGTTTTAGTCTTTTCAGGATCTTCCTTAATTTTCTCCATATTGTAGTTAGAGGGCAATTTGGCACCTTGGTTTGCTAAGAAAAGAAAGTAGCCTTCTTTATCTCGCTCTAACATCTTGTCCAAAATTATGTGAAACTGTGGATCCTGTTCAACTTCTTGAATCATTTCATCGGTTATCTCATTATTTGAACTATTCCTAGTATGAAACCTATGAAAAAGATTTTGTTCCCTATCACCCATGTTGTAAAGTGGACAATAGGCATATACTTTTGAAATGTTCTTTTAGACTTAGATCATAGGTTTATAAGTGCAAAAATGATAATGTCTTGATCTGATAAGATGAAAATCTTATGATATGATCAAATGACATTTCTAACTCTTGATTGTGGCTTCCAAGATGAAAGGATATCAGAATCCTATTGGGGAAGTTGAATCAATAATCAAAAACTTGTTTGAAAAGATGCACTATTTTGAGATTTGATCCTAGTCTTGAAAAATGATAAGTGTGATCAATGTAATTATGAGTTTTAGATGATCTTTACTGAATTAATGTATTGAAAACACATCAAGCAAGTTGTAGAATAGTTGTTTTAAGCCCTATGATAAACAAGAAGTGTATGACCAAAATGTTGTTCAAAAATTGTTTTCATGGGTTTTACACATGATAAGCACTTCAAACAGACTCACTCTTAGTTCTCAAGTAGGTCATCATAGTAATCAACAGCCCACATCTTAAAACTGCGTCGACTCACACAGCCATGTCACCCCCGAAAGGGCACCCATGTTTTTATCTTTTCCAGGTGCGTACTCAGAGTGATGGAAGTGGATACCGGATCCCCTGAGCAAACAATCCTTGGCAGTTATATGGTGAGTATCTTGGGGGTAGATTCTTCCCTCCCCTACACTGTGATTAAAATGATGTTTGGAAACTGACTCGGTAAGATACTACACTAGGTTCGTAGTAAGGGTTTCCGTTCAGTGCGGAAAATGATAGACTCCCTCGAGAGACCTCCCTACCTTTAGAACAAAGGCTTTGGGGATGGTTATCAATGCACACTACCGTCGAATGGGATTTTCATCAACCATCCACATTTTGATTATAGTGGGTTGGAAAACTTGGCTTTAGTTGTTCCCACTTAGGTCGTTCCCGTAGGGTGAGTACTTTTTCCCACTACGGCAGACCTTCTAAAAGAAGCTAATAAAATAGGAAATTGCATGAAGGGAAATAGGTGAGTTTGGCATTTTGATCACCCAGTTAAGGGGAGAGCATAGGCCTATCACCAAAAACAAAGCATACACTAATGTATTTTAAGCCCCAAATGAAAATTTTCTAAGCTAAGTGAAGATTTTGCTTCACACAAACAGAAAAATTCTTTTTAAGCCAAAAATAAAGTGTGAAATGCCTACCCTAGGATTGCTTCATTTTACCTTTAATGCCTACCCTAGAATTGCTTCATTTGACCTTTAATGCCTACCCTAGGATTGCTTAATTTGAAATTAAGTATCTATCCTAGGATTGGTTCGTTTTATCTTTAAAAATTTACTAACTGTCTGCGGTCGCGTTGGAGTTAGTCAAATTAAATTACAAATTACATTTTGCAGCCTTTTCAAAAGTGCGCTATAACAGACATCATAGGCGTTGTAGGAATCTTCAAAGGCGCTGTAGGAATCTTCAAGGGTGCTGATTGATCCCAATGCTTTTCCAGCTCCGTATGATTCACCAAAAAGTCACCAAGACAAGAAGAAACACATGCATGCAAGCAAAAGTGTATTAAATCCCAAAACATGCAAATTTTTTTAAATATATGCAATTTTGAAAGTTGTAACTTTGTCGAATCTAATAAAAAATCACACCATTATATAGCTTATGAAATTCTACCCCATTTAAAAAAAAAAGCTCCAAAAAAGACCAAAAAATGACCAAGATACGACCATTTTAAGCTTTCTTATGAAAATGTTGTTTGTATGCGCTGCAGGATGACTTAAGGGCACTGCAGAATGAATTATATGCGCTGCAAGATGGATTATATGCGCTGCAGGATGAATTATATGCGCTGCAAGATGGATTATATGCACTGCAAGATGAATTATATGCGCTGCAATATGCTTTAAGGGCGCTGCAAAAAGTATTACGGGCGCTGCAAAACCTATCAGATGCGCTAAACTGCAAACAGATATGAGAAACAGGGGCAAAGAGCCCCACGGTGGGCGCCAAAAATGTGTATGCTTTATTTATGTAATATAAATGAAAACAAAACAATAAATGAAACCTTAATCTAAAGAAATTTAAATAAATTCAAATAAGCAAAATTCCTTCAGAGCCGTTCCATTTTCCTCTATCTACAGTGATTCTTTTGAAGCTGTTGCTCTCAGATTTGATATAAGCTCCTCCAAATGGCTGCTGTAGAACGAGTATGCAAATGAAAATCTATTCTATATGCTGGTGAAGATGGGATTGCTGATACGGATATGGACAGGGGCTGTGATTATGCACAGGGGCTGTGAATGAAATGTATCATGATTCTATTGCTATTGCTATGATTCTATACTATCTATGCTATGAAAGTACTCTATGAATGCTATGAATGCTATGAAATTTTCCTATAGTTATTTTACTGAAAGCTTCTATATGATTTGGAGCTCCCAGCAGTCATATTTATAGATTTTTGCAGGCTCAATCCCAGCTGGCAAGAATCTACGGCTATGAGATTGTCTGGTAAGTTTGAATGGTGAGAGATGAAGAAGTTGAGAAGAAGATGGGAGAGGTTGAGAGGTTGGAGAGAAGGATGGATTCCTGTCTTCAACCCATGGGAACAAGCCTGCACAAAAACAGAGAAAATTAATTTTTCTGTTTGGGCAGTTTGTTTCACGGGTGTTGAAGATAATCCCCAAAATTAATTAAATAAATAAATTTATTTAATTTCATTTATTGAATTTTGATTTTTTTGATTTTTGAAAAGCTATAGAAGATTTAATTAAATATTTTAGAATATTTAATCAAGCTGTGACTTTAGAAGAATATGAAATATTAGAAGAATTAATTAAATATTTTGGAATATTTAATTATAAATGGTTATCGAATTAGAGGAATTAATTAAATATTTTGGAATATTTAATTATAAATGATATTTAGAAGAAAAGAAGAATATTTTAATCTTTATATTGAAACTAAGATTATATGATAATTAATATAAATAAATCATAATATTTATTTAATTAATTAAGAAATGAATACGAAAAGATGATTAAATAAACTTATTTATTTAATTGAAATGAAATAATGGATAATATAAATAAAATATTTAAATTTATTTATATATAGATGGAATTCGAAGATTTAATTAAATATTAAAAATATTTAATTAATTACCAGACAATGTGATGTGACCATTTTTAGGTGTATACAAACACAATAGGGAATACCCTCCTAGGTCTCATAGAGCCTAAAGTGTAGGAGTAAAGACCCCAAAATCCTTTACTCATTGTGTTGGCCACTAGCCTAGGTATTTCTTGAGCATAAGGGTTGGCTACCCTTTAGATAACTTCAAGGTTTTTCTGGAAAAAACACCAACAATATAAGGAGAATTGTCTTTCTTCTTGGGATTGTAGATTTTTTAATTAGACAAGTTTTGTTATTTCACAACACAAGTACATAAAGGATATGTTAAGAAAGTTAAGAATGGAAGATTGCAAACCTGTTGCAACACCTATGGTTACTGAGTGTAAGTTGAGAAGTGATGATGAGTATGCTCTGGTAGATCAAACATTGTATCAGTCTATGATAGGTAGTTTGTTGTATGTGACAACATCCCAACCAGATATTATGCAGGCAGTTGGAATGGTTTCCATATTTCAATCAACACCTAAAGAGACTCATGTGAAGGCGGTGAAGATAATTTTTAAGTATTTGAAGGATATTGAAGAATTTGGCCTTTAGTATCCAAAGATTAAAAATTTCACTCTTACAACATACATAGATGCAGATTGGGAAGGATTTGTAGATGATTGGAAGAGCAAAAGTGGTTGTGCATTCTTCATTGGAGACAACTTGCTATGATGGATGAGTAAGAAGCAGGAATCAATTTCTTTGTATACTATAGAAGTAGAATACATTACTACAACATCATGTTGCACTCAGGTGCTTTGGATGAAGTAGAAATTGAAGCAGATGAAAGTTGAATTTGAAGATCTTATCACTCTTATTTGTGATAAAATAGGTGCAATAAACATTTCAAAGAATCTGATGATGCACTCAAGAACAAAACAAATTGCAATCAACTATCATTTCTTGAGGGAGGTCATAGAGAAAGAAGTTAATTTGGAATATGTGGATACAAAGGAGTAGGTTGTAGACATATTCACAAAGCCACTTCCTAAGGAGATATTTGAGTTTCTCCAAAAGAAGTTGGGAGTTGTTACTCCCTCCTCTTGATTCAAGAAGAAAGCACAAGGTGAGGGGGAGATTGGCTTCCCTACTGCAAAAAGGGTTAGTGCTCTTGCAGAATGTTATTTAGAAGTTGTTCAATACATGGACTCAGGGGGAGTCTATCCAAAAACAGGGCTCCAAATGTTGCAACATACCAGTTAAGGGGAAAAATTGAGTATATTATTGATCATCTTCCATTAATGTCAAATGGGGAGAAAGTGAGCTCAAAATGCTAAATTTCTCAAAAATAATATATCCATCATAGGGGAGAAAGAGCTGAATTAAGGAAATGCTAAATTATGGAGAAGGTGAATACTGAATTTCCCACAAAGAATAATTATCTTTTCTTTGTTTCTTTCCATATCTTTCACAAGGGGAGTAAATGGGCCATCACATGAATCATTTAAACTTATTCTTTCTGCTACTTTGGTGTGTGGTTTGGTGGTCCCAACATTTTGTTGCTTGCCATCAATGAAAAGGGGGGAGATTGTTGAGCATAGGTTGTCATTGATGTCAAACTGATGTCAACAGGTCACTGGTACTATAAGTGGTTATATAAGGGTGTCAAGGCTGTCAGATGTGAAGGTTGTCAAGATGAAGAAAGATTGGAGTACAAGTATTAACAACAATCTTAAGGTTCCAGAAGTGTGTTGTTTGACAATGTGTAGACTGTCTAATTTGTTTAGGTATCATGAAGCTAGTTTTGCTATGGCGTGACTACCTTTAGATAGTTAATGAATTTATCATACCACGTTGGGTATGTAGTCAACATGAGTGTGGTGGTCTGGGAGGATATCTTTTGGACAAAGAGATTATTTAATAGGGGTGGCATTTCTTTAAGAAATAAATTGTAACTCTATGGTTTGGAAGGAGATTATGCATAGACTATTTCTACCAAGTTCACCTATTCCACATGTATGAAGGTGTAATTAAATTAATTATCCATCCACACATATAATTAAACATATTAGATATAGGGATTTGCAAGGTAGATACACCTAATCTCAACATCTCCATTAGTTGCTAATAATTTGGTTACAAGAAAAACTATGATAAGAAGTTGCATTGATAGGTTGATAAGGAAGAATGCACAGTGCACCTCATTTACCATGTCTCTCCATGACTCAGTGCAACTCAACAACCATCTAACACCACTATCCACAAAAATGTATTTTTATATTCTAATTAGTTACAAATATTCTACTCATATGGGCATCAACATAAGGACAATACAAACTCTTGTGAGCACAACCATGAGACTAATATTAGCTTCTTTTGAGCAACCAATTTAGAAGCCACTTATGGAAGACCAAGCACCACAACTTAGAAATCCACTTAAAAACAACTATGAAAGACCAAATGTCACAACTTAGAAATCCACTTATTTAGAAACCACCTCCACATTAGAATCCAACTATGGAATACCAAGAGTCACAACTTAAAAATTCACTTATTTAGAAACCAACTGCATATTAGAATTCAACTGTGAAAGACCAAGAGACACAACTTAGAATTCCATAGTAGATGTCCCATTGGGATTTGAATTTGGCTCTCCACATTGAGAACTCGATGCTTTACCCAATTGAACACAAGCCCTTGAATCAAAAATTATATTTCTTAAAGACAAAAATAATTATATAAAGAAAAAACATAACGAACAAAACAAAAAAGATTATGATTTAAAAAAAAAAAATCCAAAAATACCATTTATTATGTGAACTCAACAAACAAATACTATTTTCATGTGATATATTTAATCATAACATACTTGTACCTAATATTAATAAAAGATAAATTGTTTTGGACATTAAAAAAAATTGAATAGAAAAAATATATTTGAAAAGATTTGAACACAATACCTAGAAAGAGTTTGGAGCCATTCTTTTGCATATGTGTTTCCCATCATCGAACATACCAATTGCCAAATAGGGGAGAGGACCCAATACTTGAGCATGTTTCAATAGTTGTGATAGTATTTGTTTATAGAATTCCCAATATTTTTATCAATATTGGACCAATAGTTGTGACATTAAAGTTGTTAGTGTTGATGATAACTACCCATAATTAAACAAAATGTAATTCTTTGATCTAAAAGACAACCAATCATGTGATGCCACATTAGCTCTCAATAAAACATGTTGTGAATTCACAAGTATTGGTATCACTTTATTTTGGGCCTTTTTGGACACTTTGACAAAAAGCATGCTGATGTGGCATCATATTTGATGATGTGGCCCTGAAACCTTAGTTATAAGCATGGGATTTGCCAAATAAGCTGCTGTAAAAATTTGGGTGTGATTTGAAATTTCTACTAAGGATAATTAGAAGCGCGAAATTAGAGTGCTCAACTAATAGGTCCTCTCCACTATAGCCCTTCGTCTCTTCACCATTCTTTTCATCGATCCGACTGCCCACCACCTTCCCTTTGTGCTTGTTCTATCGCAAATAATGGATAGAAAGCTTGAGCAGGGGGAAGGCAGAAGAAGAGATGATGTCCAAATACGTGCACCACCAGATGGGTTTTGGATGGTTCAGCACTTGAGGTCGATCAGGACGAGCACTACACACTATTGTGCTTTGTTACTCAGTTACTATGTACCAATCAATTACAACTTATTTGACGAGTTTATTAATGGCCTCACTAATTTGAGGATGGGCTTACCAGGTCAATTTAGCAGAAAAGTGCCGTAAAGTTTATTTTCAAATATGATGGCTATGACGATTTGGAGATCATGGAAGTTGAGAATGCTGCAAACAAGAATCAGCTGGAACCCATTGAAAGACACGAATTTCTTGTCATCATACATCCGAATCTCGCACCTAGGGCTCCTCGTGTACACAGATCAGGATTGTTTTGCTCGATTGAGATACTGGAGATATAAAGAGTTTTGAGCAAATAAACGGATTTTGTTGGAATAATGGGTAGTTCCTAAAGTCTTCTTAGATTGCTCCTCTTTGTTGTAAAAAATAATCAAAATTTTAAGAAGAATGTTATCACATTATGAGAGATTTTCAATAGATTATTATTATTAGTTCCTGCCGGTAGGCAGGAATACTATTGCATTCACCTGGAATGCATTTAACCGACATCATTGACCAATCATGTTTCGCCATTTAACATATTACTTATTTTTTTGTATAGTTTGAATTTGGAGAGCTATTTTATATATTAGAAAATTAGCATTTATCTATTTTTCTATTCGTCCGAGTAGCTTTATAAATCATTTTCGTTTTACAAATTCGGGAAAATGCGAACGCATAAATTGATTAAATAAATTTAAGCAAAGGCATAGTTTAAAAGTTGGCAGCTAGAGGTACGTAATCCATGAATGCAACTTAAATGCATTAAAATATCAAGAAACTATGACTGCATAAATTGATTAATTAAAATTAAGCAAAGGCATAGTTTATCAAACTGGCGGGTAGACGTACGTAATGCATGAATATAAATTAAATGCATTGAATGGCATCTGGCTCGAGGTGAAGGTGGTGGAATGGCTTGGAGGCCACGCGTGGCCAGGGTACTTTGGTCATTTAATATAGAGTTAAGTTACTTGGTATGCATTTCTATTACTTTGCGTGTGTTG
Source organism: Sequoia sempervirens (assembly GCA_007258455.2). Classification (NCBI taxonomy): domain Eukaryota; kingdom Viridiplantae; phylum Streptophyta; class Pinopsida; order Cupressales; family Cupressaceae; genus Sequoia; species Sequoia sempervirens. Next base: position 427,882,548 of record VDFB02000003.1, read on the forward strand.
TTTTTGTCTTCTGTGAGTGCCTATTCTGAGGGAGAGTTTTAGCGACTAAGCAGGAGATGTTATAGTTGCAGAGTCCAGACCCAGAAATGAGTTATTTGAGGTGATAATTTGATATTTTGTAGTTGCAGAGTTGCACGCTAGATAGTGAGAGATGAATTGCTTGAGGTCAGAAGAGGTAACTTTTCATTTTTTTTGTCTATTTGATACAAGAAATGCAAGTAGGGTTTCATAGTGCTTTAAGGCATTCATATACTTTGATTATAAATTCGTATTTTAAACTAGTTTTAGTATTGTTTATTCGAATTTCTTGTTGAAATGCGAAGGTTTCATCTGCGTTTGATAGGAATTATGTAGTAATCCTCTTGTCCATTTTACTTCATGCATGTGAGCCTTGTCAAGTTTGTATATTTTTTATTACTGCAAAGCGGTCCCATAAAGAAGGCTTTCAAACCAAAATTATGTCAACATGTGCGATAATGAGAGCTTTCGACCAATGAGTCGACAGTGTATTGCTTTGAGATTTTTCGTTTTCATCAAAGCATAAAGGATAGAGGGGTTCTATTAAAAGTCGTGGTTGTTGTCCTCGTAGGCATAAATCCATATATTAAACTACTTTTAGTATTATCTATTTGAATTTCTTGTTGAAATGCGAAGGTTTCATCTGCGTTTGATAGGTATTATGTAGAAATCCTCTTGTTCATTTTACTTCATGCATGTGAGTCCTGTAGAGTTTGTATTTTTTTGACTGCTGCAAAGTGGTCCCATAAAGAGGGCTTTGGAACTTAAATTATGTCAACATGTGCGATAATGAGAGCTTTTCAACAATGAGTCAACTGTGTGTTGCTTTGAGCTTTTCCGTTGTCATAAAAGCATAAAGGATAGAGGGATTCTGTTAAAAGTCATCGTTGTTGTCCTCGTAGGCATAAATGAAAACAATGGGAGCATAAAGAATGTAGTAGAAACCTTTTTCCTGCCAGCAAGCATAAAAATTCTGTCAGATGTCATCGTTACTGTTTTTGTATCTTGGGGTTATAAAAAACTGTCAAAAATGTTATAGAATCCAAATAACAATGTTACCATAGAGCAGTTAAGTAATATTGCTTGATAGAATAGTTGTAGGCTTTATGTAAAAGAGCAATCAAATTCATTGCTAGAATATTTGTGGTCCAAGAACCTGTGGCAATTAATTTGTGTAGTTAATCTGATCTACATTTATACTCGTGTCTCTTGAATCTAGAAAAATACTTGCTAGTGTTTTAATGGTTTTCGCTATTAGTATCCATCGCAGTAGGAGTACTATATATTGCTATTCTTTTAGAAAAACAAACACATGGTTTTTGTTTTCTAATCAAAGCTTTTTACATGGTGCAATGCTTTTGGTTGGAAGAAAAGAGGTCGTGTAGCGGCCCAGCTGTGGAAAATTCTTCAAGCAAGTAGTACAAGGTGAGTTTCTAGAATGAACCTTCTCCTTTGTTTACAATTGCATAAAGTAGACAGAGAAAAAGGTTAATTCAAGATTCTCACTGTATTGATCGTACTTGTAATCATATCGTTGCTTTTTGTTACAAGGACAATCTTTGCAAATGGGTATTGTGAGTGGCATATGCTATATGGTTCATAAAAATTAAGCAGTTGGGGTTCAAAAGTAGATCTTCGTTGCAGTGGCATGATCTCAAAAATGCAATAATTATCCAATCATTTTTTTGGGTGGCTGATTACACTTTATAATTAAAACCTGCCTTTTTTAATTTTGAGAGTTTGATTCTGAATCCATATGCATACTTTGATTAAAACTATTGGCTAAAGGTGCATAATTCATTTATGCAAAAACAATGCATTTAATGGCATCTGACTAGAGGCGAGGCTGTTTGGATTGCTAATTAGTCTTTGAATATATAACAATTAAAAGAGATAAATAAGTATAATTATCCTTGGCCACATTTCACATTTTGACCTTTCAATCAAAGTCAATTAACAAAGTAGCAGTTAGACCCTGAAGGTTCAAGGACTATGCTGGTAGAAAAACATATTTTGGACAGTGGCTAGACAATTTGTTGAAATTGCTTTACAAACTTTGAAGCAAATGCATTTTTCCTTCTATTTGCTTTCATTGTACATCTTAAATGGAAGTTGGGTTTCGCATTGTTGCAATGCATTTGGATACTTTGATTGTAAAATCATAGTTTAGATCATTTTAAGTGTTATCGATTCAAACCTTTCCTTGAAATACCAAGGATTCATCTGAATCTTGGAGGCAACGTACAGCTGTCTATAATTATCCTTGGCCACATTTTACATTTGACCTTTCAATCAAAGTCAATTAACAAAGTAGCAGTTAGACCTAAAGAAGGTTGAAGGACTATGCTAATAGAAAACCATATTTTGGACAATGGCTAGACAACCTGTTGAAATTGCTCTACAAACTTTAAAGCAAATGCATTTTCCCTTCTGTTTACTCTCATTGTACATCTTAAATGGAACTTGGGTTTCACATTGTTGCAATGCATTTGGATACTTTGATTGTAAAATCATAGTTTAGATCATTTTAAGTATTATTGATTCAAATCTTTCCTTGAGATACGAAGGATTCATCTGAGTCTTGTAGGCAATAAACAGCTGTCCTATAAAGAGAGCTTTGGAACCAATGAGCTATCATAAAGGATAGAGGAATATTGTCAAATATTGTGGTTATTGTCCTCATAGGCAAACATGCAAAATATGGAAGCATATAGAAAGCAAGTTAACTCTTTAATAATCCCATGAAACATAGTCTTTGTATGCATCCATGCATACAGGTTTGCATGTATATATGTGTGCATGTAATTATGTATATATGAATGCATGTATCTATGTTACCATGTATGTATGTGTGTATATAACAGATTACTATTGTATTTGCTTTAAATGCTTTTTTGTGGATGGTGCCAGCTAGCCATCCAGTCATATTTTCATTGTTGTACATATTGCTTTTAAAGATATATGAACTCAATTTCTTGAGTTATATTTCATATTGGTAAATTGGCATTTATCTGTTTTTGGAACCCATGGGAGTGGCTTTTTGAATTGTGATTGTTTTAAAATGCTTGTCAAAATGCAAATTTATAGGTTCATTGATGGCTATGTGCTTTCATGCATATATGCATATTTATAGGATTCATTGCTATCATGTAAAGGCCACATAAATATTCATTCCCCAAGCCCATGTAGTCATTTCAATATATGCATATATTAAGGGATCTATTGATACATGGATATGTGCATCCATGGATACATCAACGCATATATAGGTGTAACCATGTGATCATGTATGTATGTGTACGTGTATATATGTGTACATCCATGCATGTATCTATGCATCTGTGCATTGAGGCATGTGTGCAGCTATGTGTCTATGAATACATTTTATCCAGTAATCAATGTTAATTAATAGACTAGCACTCGTACCTAGAGAATGTTCAAGGATTGTGCTCATAGAAAACCATATGCATATCAATATGTTAGAGACCATGTATCTATGCATGGGTGTGTATAGATGCTAATTGTTCTGAATTTTGGTTGCATGTGATTGCATTAAACAATTAAGAATAAGTGCTAGATAATTGAAGTAAAATGACCCCATTCAGTTAGCAGATCAATTTTTCCCAGCCCTTTACATGTTAACTAAGAGTCTTGAAGCTTTTACTGTTCATTGGCAGTCTTTGAAGCTTAAATGTGACAGTATATGTAGCATTTTACCCAATAGCTCTATCATTCATGATGATTTAGGCAAGTTCATATTTCCTCATTCATCCTTGTATTGTCTCATATCTAAATAATTAGGCAACTGCTAATTAGCCTTTAAGTACATAGCAATTCAAAGAAAGAAATGATTGCAATTAGCCTTGTGTACATTTGAACTATTAATCAAAGGCAATTAACAAACTAGCCCTAGAAAACCATGTCCGTGTTAATGTGTTGAATACCATGTATTTGTGCATGGGTGTATATGGATGCTATGAGTTGTGATTTCTACCATTATGTAGCGCTTACTATTACTTGTACAGCCAAGCGATATGCAAGCAGAATTCATAGTTCATAGCAACCAGATACATTCAAGGACAAGTGTAAATCAAGGTTGTTGGCATCCTAATAAGAAAGATGATGAGATACATCCAATTAATGTATGTCGCAACATCTTATTGAATAAAGATGATTTGGTTAGGCAGGTTACAGATGAGAATCCTTATTGGTGTGTGGCTAATGCTCTCTTTGATTGAAGACTTGTCAAGAAAATTACATGCCAATACTATTAGAAAACAGGTAGAATTAGATTAATTGATTGACTATGATTGATTGACTATAATTTTGGTTCCAAAGCTCTCTTTATGGGACCACTTTGCAGCAATAAAAAAAAATACAAACTCTACAGGTCTCACATGCATGGAGTAAAATGAACAAGAGGATTTCTACATAGTGCCTACCAAACACAGATGGAACCTTTGCATTTCAACAAGAAATTCAAATAGATAATACTAAAAGTAGTCTAAAATACGAATTTGTGCCTATGAGGACAATAACCACAACTTTTAACAAAACCCCTCTATCTTTTATGCTTTGATGACAACGGGAAAGCTCAAAGCAACACATTGTTCACTCATAGTTCAAAAGCTCTCATTATCGCACGTGTTGACATAATTTTGGTTCCAAAGCCCTCTTTATGAGACCACTTTGCAATAGTCAATAATATAGAGACTTTACAGGGCTCACATGCATGAAGTAAAATGGAGAAGAGGATTTCTACATAATTCCTATCAAACGCAGATGAAACCTTCGCATTTCAACAAGAAACTTGAATAAATAATACTAAAAGTAGTTTAAAATATGAATTTATAATCAAAGTATAACAATGTCTTAAAGCACTATGAAACCCTACTTGCATTTCTATTTGCATGTCCTTGGTTTAAACATTTAATTATTGGTTCTCGATAATGAAATGAAATGAACTTGGACAAATGGAAATAGAATGACCCCATGGAATTGAAACATCAATGTTTGCATGGCTTTAACATGATAACAGATTTGTGTGCATGAGACTTATTTGAATCTCAAATGTCATAGTGTATGTGGCATATTAGCTAGTTGGCTTAGCATGATAGCTTTCAAACAAGTTAATTCAGCGATCGATCAAGCTAATTGGCTGATGAATTAATTGTGTTCCATGGTTAGTCATTACTAATTATTGGTCATCTTTATCCTCCAAATCAGATAAATCAATGTTGCTTATTCACATTCACAGATACACAATATTTCTAAACATTTTGTGTGCTTTTAATAGGAAAAGAGCTTTAGAACATGATATGTACATTCATCTAAGCATCATAAGACGTAGATTTCTGACAGATATAATGGTTTGTAATGCTGTCATGAATATGCATAGCAAATATAGAAGCACAAGCAAAAACATTTAAACTGTTTGACAGAATTCCTCGAACAAATGTTGGCTCTTGGTGTGTAGTGATTGCAAATTATGCAAAGAATTATTTGTCAAAAAAGGCTTTTTGCAAACATTCAAGCAAATCAACTAAATAGCTGATCAAGTTAATTGTGAATCAAGTTACTTGACTAATCAATGAAACTAGTTCATTGATAGATCAGTTTTCTTGAGTAGTTAATTATAGTTAGTTAAAAAAAATGTTTGTACACCAAATCAATTAAACCAATCATGGCCATTCATATGCAAAAAAAGGAATTTCTTGAAAAGGCTTTATAGACAAGGAAGCAAATGCAATTGCTAGGTGTAAACTGAAATTGGAAAATCCTTGCCAACATCTTCCTTTTGGTTTCTTGTGCTACAAATATTCAACAGGCTATAGCTGTCCATATTAATTGTATCCATTCGTCTATGTTGAAGCCATCTGTTTATTCTATTGCTTTCGCTATTATTTCATCAAAGCGAAAGTGTCATAGTATATGTGGCATAGCAGCTAATAAGTCCATCTCACATTTTGCTCATGACAATTTAATTTGTCTCATCTGTCTCTGAATCATTAATTAAAGTCAATTAACAAACAAGTCAATCTTACACTTGACTCATGCAAATTAGGTCAATTCTATCTTTTACTCATTAATGAAATTAACTAATCAGCTTAACAAGATAGCTTTGAAAAAAGTTAGGTCAGTGATCAATCAAGCTATTTGATTGAGAAGTCAATTGAGTTCAATAGTTAATCATAGTAATAGCAAACAAATACTTGTTAGATGATGTCATTGTTGAAACCCTACTTGCATTTCTATTTGCATGTGCCTGGTTTAAACATTTAATTATTGGTTCTTGATAATGGAATGAAATGAACTAGGAAAAATGGAAATAGAATGGCCCCATGGAATTGGAACATCAATGTTTACATGGCTTTAACATGGTAACAGATTTGTGTGCATGAGACTTATTTGAAACTCAAATGTCATACTGTATGTGGCATATTAGCTAGTTGGCCTAACATGATAGCTTTCAAACAAGTTAATTCAGCGATCAATCAAGCTAATTGGCTGATGAATTAATTGTGCTCCATGGTTAGTCATAGCTAATTATTAGTCATCTTTATCCTCCAAATCAGTTAAATCAATCTTGCTTATTCACATTCACAGATACACAATCTTTCTAAACATTTTATGTGCTTTTAACAGAAAAGGAGCTTTAGAACGACATATGTACATTCATCTAAGCATCATAAGACGTGCATTTCTGACAGATATAATGGTTTGAAATGATGTCATGAATATGCATACCAAATATGGAAGCACAAGCAAAAACATTTAAACTGTTTGACAGAATCCCTCGAAGAAATGTTCGCTCTTGGTGTGTAGTGATTGCAAATTATGCAAAGAACTATTTTTCGAAAAGGGCTTTTTGCAAACATTCAAGCAAATCAACTAAATAGCTGATCAAGTTAACTGTGAATCAAGTTACTTGACTAATCAATGAAACTAGTTCATTGATAAATCAGTTTTCTTGAATAGTTAATTATAGTTAATTAAAAAACATCTTTGTACACCAAATCAATTAAACCAATCATGGCCATTCATATGCAAAAAAAAGGAATTTCTTGCAAAGGCTTTATAGACAAGGAAGCAAATGCAATTGCTAGGTGTAAACCGAAATTGTAAAAGCTTCGCCAACATCTTCCTTTCTGTTTCTTATGCTACAAATATTCAATAGGCTGTAGCTATCCATATTAATTGTATCCCTTTGTCTATGTTGAAGCCATCTGTTTATTCTATTGCTTTCGCTATTATTTCATGAAAGCTCAAATGTCATAGTATATGTGGCGTAGCAGCTAATAAGTCCATCTCACATTTTTCTCATGACAATTTAATTTGTCTCATCTGTCTCTAAACCATTAATCAAAGTCAATTAACAAACAAGTCAATTTTACACTTAGCTCATGCAAATTAAGCCAATTCTATCTTTTACTCATTAATGAAATTAACTAATCAGCTTACCAAGATAGCTTTGAAACAAGTTAGGTCAGTGATCAATCAAGCTATTTGACTGATGAGTCAATTGAGTTCAATAGTTAATCATAGTAATAGCTAGCAAATCCTTGTTTGATGATGTCATTGTTGAATTTGCTTTTGTGTCCCTCTCAGCACTTCTGCTGCAGCTTGAAGCAATGATGCTTCATGGTTCAAGTATAAATTGTAATTGGAAACCTTTGTTGACTTACATCCATTGATTTAAATCTGTTTGGAAACCATACTTGCAGTAGTTCTTTACGCTCGATGCAAAACAACAATCTAGCTAAAATGCATAGCAAAAGCCTGTAGAGAACCATGCTCGCACTTGTGCATTTGGAATTCAAGAACCTATGATAAATAGACTGCTAGGTTAATCTATCTCCAACTAATACTTGTTTCCATTGAATCTAAAAATAAACTAGCTAGTGTATTTCGGTGTTTTGACTATTAGTATCCATTACACTATCACTGTCATCCATTGCAATTATAATTTTGGGAGTTGTTTGTACAAATGTGTTTTCATGCATTGTGAAACCCAATTTGCATTTCTGGGATAAAATGAAGCAAACTAAATAAAAGTAGCAGTTTGTTGCCTTGAGTAACTTGTCTCTTGGTATTCATTCAACGAGCAGAGGAGCTTTTGCTCTGTCACTGTAAACGTCCCCTTTCTATTGATAAAAGCTGTCAGTTTTCTAAACTATCTTTGCTTAAATTTATTTGTATATGTCATCTTCTTCTGGACTCTCACTAAAAAAAGAATCTCCATATTCTACCACCAAATAAAATGCATTAACGTCAAAGGAGTTTGAAATTGAAGATAACAAACCTAATAGCACTCGCTTGGATAAACTGTTTTCTATAGCGACAATTTTATTGGCTCCTAGTGTCAAGGCAATAATACTCATGCATTCGGTTGAAATGCTTTTAACTGGCAGCATTGGGCAATCACATTTTTCCATTTAACATATTACTTATTTTTTTGTATAGTTTTAATTTGGAGAGCTATTTTATATATTGGAAAATTAGCTTTTATCTATTTTCCTATTTGTCCGAGTAGCTTTATAAATCATTTTCATTTAAAAAATTCAGGAAAATGCAAGCGCATAAATTGATTAAATAAATTTAAGCAAAGGCATAGTTTAAAAGTTGGCAGCTAGAGGTACGTAATCCATGAATATAGATTGAATGCATTAAAATATCAGGAAAATGCGAGCGCATAAATTGATTTAATAAATTCAAGCAAAGACATAGTTTACAAAACTGGTGGGTAGATGTATGTAGTGCATGAATAAAAATTAAATGCATTGAATGGCATCTGGCTCGAGGTGAAAGCACTGGAATGGCTTAGAGGGCACGTGTGGCCAGGGTACTTTGGTCATTTAATATAGACTTAAGTCACTTGCTATGCATTTCTATTACTTTGCGTGTGTTGTTTTTTGTGTTTTGTAAGCTCTAGTTCTGAGGAAGAGTTTGTAGCCACTGAGCAGGAGATGTTACAATTGCAGGGTCCAGACCTAGAAAGGAGTTACTTGAGATGATAATTTGTTATTTTCCACAGTTCCTTTCCATTAAAGTGCATAATGGAGCTGCATTTCATAGTGCTTTAGTTCACTATCACTATCACTTTCTGCCTAATGTGTCAGTGCATGTATGTATGTATGCATGTCTCTATGTGCATATGCATTTACCTATGTGCATATCTATGTAGACATTTGTAGATGCATATATGCATGTATGCATGTGACTCTAGATATATCTATGCATATATGTATTTATGCATATATGTATGTGTGTATAGATGCATCTATGTGTTTATGCATGCAATCATATGGATGTATATATGTTTATGTCCATACATGCATTCATCTGTCTTTACATGGATGTATCTGTACATATATATACATATGCATACATATATGTGTGTGCCGATATGTCTTTTCTAGGAAAGAGTTTACAGTGACAGGGCAAAGGTTGTCATGGTTCCAAAAAAGGGCACTTGGAGATAAGCTACTCCAGGCAATAAATAGTTTCTTTCATCAGTTTTCTTTTATTTTAACGTCCATAGGCACATTGGGTTTCACAGTGCTCAGCCTACGCTATTCTTCAGAGACTAGTTGCTTGGACAAGCAATTGTTTTTTGTCCAATGTACAATGTGAGAGCTTAACAATAACTTGGTGCTTATGAGTCCTCTAAAGATTGCATATCTTCAATTACTGCAGAACTGTTCCATAGTGCAAGCTTTAGAGCCACTGTTCTGTTAGCATGTCCCATAATGGGGCCTTACAAACAATATGAGGACAATGTGTTGAGAGGAATTTAAAAACTATCAGGCAAATGCAATTTACAGATATAAGCCTAAAATCCACAATTGCTTTCATCTCTCTCGTTGTCATTGAAGCATAAAGCAAAGAGGATTTTTTCGCAACTTCTAATTTTTGTATTTTTACATGATAATTCACCTTATTAATTAATGAATCAAATTATCTTAATTAATTAATTTTCTTTTTCCTTATGTCATTTCATATCTAATTAATTAGGTAACTGTTGAATAGTATTTATATACATAATAATTAAAACAAAGAAATAATTATAACTATCCTTGTGCACATTTGACCCATCAAACAAAGTCAATTAAAAAATCTGATTCCACTTGTTCATTGATAGTATTGGCATGCAATTTCCTTTAAAAGTCTTGAAAAAGAGAATTACTCACACACCAATAAGGATTCTGATTTGTAATGTTCCTATCCAAATCATCTTCATTGAATA
>VDFB02000003.1:427892911-428021880 GCA_007258455.2 Sequoia sempervirens
TCTCAACCCTCTCCCTCTCTCAATCCTCTCCCTCCTACCCCCTCTCCCTCTCTTAGGTCTCTCCCTCTCAGTCGCTCCCTCTGTCTCTCTCCTCTCTACCCTTAATTGTAAACCTTTAAATCTTCACCCTTAAATCCTCTACCCTCTACCCTTAGCCATTCCCTCCTTTATCTCTCTCTCACTCCCTTCCTCTCTCTCTCTCTTTGTCTCGTATCTCCCTCTCTCAGGTATCTCTCTCTCACTCCCTCTAGCTCTCTCCCTAGTACCCTTAATCCTCTACCCTATAAATGTACCATCTAAATCTTAAAAAAAAAAAATTTATCATAAAACTAGCGCATTATTAACCAGCAGAGATATGTTTGTTTAGGATTAAATAATGCGCTCGCGTTATCACTAAAAATGGTAAAAAATCACAATATATCCATGAACCTTGTAATTTAAGTGTTTTAGGGTTATTTGTGTTAAATAAGGGCTTTACAAACTATTTATCATGTAATAGGCATGTCTACAATAGGAATGGTCCTCTTTCGCACCTAAACACGTGGAATCACTTCGAGCTACGTTCAACCGGATCGATCCCTTAAGGGTGAAAAGGGAAAATGCCTACAAACTTCAGCATGAGGTTACTCAAACACCATAATGCTTAGAAAATTCTTGTCTAATCCTATGGGATTGCATTGGGCCCCTCTACAATAACCTCTCTTAGTTTTCATTATCTAAGAGTGGTTTTCCCGTAGTCTCTAGTTTTCAATTGATGGAAAAAGTGTCAAATGGAAGTAGTGGAAAGTTACAAAGAGGTGAAATTTTTGTTCTGCAACTCATGTGACCAAATAGACTATTCCAACATGTCTAAATAGGCATGTTTACACTAGGCATGGTCCTCTTTTGCACCCAAACACGTGGAATCAGTCTGAGCTACGTTCAACTGAATTGATCCCTTAAGGTTCCAAAGGGAAAAATGCCTGCAAACTTCAGTATGAGGTTAGTCGGACACCGTGATGCTTAGAAAATTCCTATCTAATCCTCTGGGATCATGTTGGGACCCTTTACAATAACCTCACTTGGTTTTCATTATCTCGGAGTGGTTTTTCGGTAGTCTCCAGTTTTTAGTTGATGGAAAAAGTGTCAAATGGAAGTAGTGGAAAGTTGCAAAGTGGTGCAATTTTCATTCTGCAACTCATGTGACCAAACATACTATTCCAATTTGTCTGAATAGTCATTTTTACACTAGGCATGGTCCTCTTTCGCACCCAAACACGTAGAATCACTCCGACCTACATTCAACTGGATTGATCCCTTAAGGGTCCAAAGGGAAAAATTCTTGCAAACTTCAACATGAGGTTACTCAGACACCGTGATGCTTAGAAACTTCTCATCTAATCCTATGGGATCTTGTTGGGACCATATACAATAACCTCTTTCAATTTTCATTATCTAGGAGTGGTTTTCCCATAGTTTCCAATTTTTAGTTGATGGAAAAAGTGTCAAATGGAAGCAATGGAAAGTTGCAAAGTGGTGCAATTTTTGTTCTGCAACTTGTGTGACCAAACAGACTATTTCAATGCATTTGAATAGGCATTTTTACACTAGGCATGTTCCTCTTTCGCACCCAAATACGCGGAATCACTCCGAGCTAAGTTCAATTAGATCGATCCCTTAAGGGTCTAAAGGGAAAAATGCCTGCAAACTTCAGCATGAGGTTACTCGAACACCGTGATGCTTAGAAACTTCTGGTCTAATCCTATGGGATTGAATCGGGCCCCTCTACAATAACCTCTCTTAGTTTTTGTTATCTCAGAGTGGTTTTCCCGTGGTGTCCATATTTCAGTTAATGTAAAAAGTGTCAAATGGAAGTAGTGGAAAGTTGCAAAGTGGTGCAATTTTCGTTCTGCAACTCGTGTGACCAAACTGACTGTTCCAAAACATCCAAATAGGAATTTTTATGCTAGAAATGGTCCTCTTTCCCACCCAAACATGTGGAATCGCTCTGAACTACATTCAACCGGATTGATCCCTTAAGGGTCCAAAGGGAGAAATGGCTGCAAAATTTAGCATGAGGTTACTAGGACACCGTGATGATTAGAAACTTCTCGTCTGATCCTATGGGATCACATTGGGGCCCTCTACAATAACCTCTCTCGGTTTACATGATCTCGAAGTGGTTTTTGCATGGTGTTGAAGTTTCAGTTGATGAAAAAAGTGTCAAATGGAAGTAGTGGAAAGTTGCAAAGTGGTGTAACTTTTGTTCTGCAACTCGTGTGACCAAACGAACTATTCCAACACATTTGAATATAAATTTTTACACTAGGAATGGTCCTCTTTTTCACCCAAACACGCGGAATTGCTCCGAGCTATGTTCAACTGGATCGATCCCTTAAGGGTCCATAGGGAAAAATCACTGCAAACTTCAGCATGAGGTTACTCAGACACCGTGATGCTTAGAAACTACTCATCTAATCCCATGGGATTGTGTTGGGCCCCTCTACAATAACCTCTCTCAGTTTTCATTATCTCGGAGTGGTTTTCTTGTGGTGTCCAAATTTCAGTTGATGGAAAAAGTATCAAATGGAAGTAGTGGAAAGTTGCAAAGTGGTGCAACTTTCGTTCTGCAACTTGTGTGACCAAAGAGACTATTCCAACGTGTTCAAATAGGAATATTCATGCTAGGCATGGTCCTCTTTCTCACCCAAACACGCTGGTTTGGCCAAAAAAAATTGGAGGGGGGTTCAGTTTGTTTTGGGTTTGTTGGTACAAAAAACATGTAAAAATAATAAGTATATCTATGCAACCTAGAAGCATGAATTGGGATTAGAATATCACATATGATCATATAAACAAAAAAATCACCATAAACATGAATGTCATTTAAAACAACAAAATTGGCAAAAAAAGTGTTTATAACCTGCAAAAAAATGTGAATAAAATCACACTGATTTTCACGTGAAAAAAAACCATGAGACCATAGCTTGTTGCTTACTATTATTCTTTGATATATTTTTTCCAAGCATCCGTAGCTTGTTCGAAAGTAATTTTTTTAGGCTTTTAGCCATAGCAGCAAGGAAGTGAATTGTTTGATAAAATGCATTGGTAGACATGTATGAAAAATGTGGTAGCATAGACAAGGCAGTGAACTATTTGAAAAAATGCCTCAAAGAAATGTGGTCCCATAGTGATGGAATGGCATGATGAATGCCATGACAAGAAAATTGCTATGGATTGTCATGGTATTCCACCACCATTGAGACCACATTTATTTGAGGCTTTTATTCAAATAGTTCACTGCCTTGTCTATGCTATTGCTTATTAAATTATGCTTTGATAGATTTTTTCCAAGCATCCATAGCTTGTTTGGAAGTACCTATTTTAGGCTTTTAGCCATAGCAGCAAGGAGGTGAACTATTTGATAAAATGCTTTGGTAAACATGTATGAAAAATGTGGTAGCATAGACAAGGCAACAAGCTATTTGAAAAAATGCCTCAAAGAAATGTGGTCTCATGGTGATGGAATGGCATGATGAATTCCATGACAATAAAATTGCTATGGATTGTCATGGCATTCCACCACCATTGAGACCACATTTCTTTGAGGCTTTTATTCAAGCGGTTCAACTGAGCCTTGTCTATGCTATGCTAATAAATTATGCTTTGATAGATTTTTCCAAGCATCCATAGCTTGTTTGGAAGCACCTATTACAGGATTCTAGCATAGCAGCAAGGAGGTGAACTATTTGATAAAATGCTTTGAGTAAGCTTATGTGAAAATGTGAGTAGCATAGACAAGGCATTGACATTTGAAAAATGCCTCAAAAGAAATGTGGTCTCATGGTGATGGAATGGCATGGCCGAATGCCATGACAAGAAAGAATTAACGTAATTGTCATGGCATTCCTACATTGAGACCACATTTATTTGAGGCTTTTATTCAAATAGTTCACTGCCTTGTCTATGCTATTGCTTATTAAATTATGCTTTGATAGATTTTTTCCAAGCATCCATAGCTTGTTTGGAAGTACCTATTTTAGGATTTTAGCCATAGGAGTATGGAGGTGAACTGTTTGATAAAATGCTTTGGTAAACATGTATGAAAAATGTGGTAGCATAGACAAGGCAACAAACTGTTTGAAAAAATGCCTCAAAGAAATATGGTCTCATGGTGATGGAATGCCATGACGAATGCCATGACAATAAAATTGCTATGGATTGTCATGGCATTCCACCACCATTGAGAGCACATTTCTTTGAGGCTTTTATTCAAACAGTTCAACTGAACCTTGTCTATGCTGTGCTAAATTATGCTTTGATAGATTTTTCCAAGCATCCATAGCTTGTTTAGACACCTATTTTAGGATTCTAGCCATAGCAGCAAGGCAGTGAATTATTTGATAAAATGCTTTGGTAGACATGTATGAAAAATGTGGTAGCATAGACAAGGCAGTGAACTGTTTGAAAAAATGCCTCAAAGAAATGTGGTTTCATGGTGATGGAATGGCATGGCGAATGCCATGACAAGCAAATTGCTATGGATTGTCATTGCATTCCATCACCATTGAGACCACATTTGAGAGCTTTATTCAAGCAGTTAAACTACGATGTCTATGATAACCTATTGATAAATTATGCTTTGATGAATTTTCCAAGAATCCATAGCTTGTTTGGAAGCACCTCTTTTAGGATTTTAGCCATAGGATAAAGGAGGTGAACTATTTGATAAAATGCTTTGGTAAACACATATGAAAAATGGTGGTAGCATAGACAAGGCAAGGAACTGTTTGAAAAATTTCCTCAAAGAAATGTGGTCTCATGGTGATGGAATGCCATGGCCGAATTCCATGACAAAGAAAATTGCTATGGTTGTCATGGCATTCCACCACCATTGAGACCACATTTATTTGAGGCTTTTATTGTAATAGTTCAGCATCTTGTCTATGCTATTGCTTATTAAATTATGCTTTGATAGATTTTTTCCAAGCATCAATAGCTTATTTTGAAGCACCTATTTTAGGCTTTTAGCCATAGCAACAAGGAGGTGAACTGTTTGATAAAATTCTTTGGTAAACATGTATGAAAAATGTGGTAGCATAGACAAGGCAGAGAACTGTTTGAAAAAATACCTCAAAGAAATGTCGTCTCATGGTGATGGAATGCCATGGCAATCCATAGCTTGTTTGAAAGCACCTATTTTAGGCTTTTAGCCATAGCAGCAAGGCAATGAACTGTTTGATAAAATGATTTCACAGACATGTATGAAAAATGTGTTAGCATAGACAAGGCAGTGAACTCTTTGAAAAAATGCCTCAAAGAAATGAGGTCTCATGGTGATGGAATGCCATGACAATGAAATGATTTTCATTGTCATGGCATTCCATCACCATGAGACCTCATTTCTTTGAGGCATTTTTTCAAAGAGTTCATTGCCTTGTCTATGATTTGCTTACTATTATGCTTTTGATAGATTTTTTTGAAGCATCCATAGCTTGTTCGAAAGCATTTGTTTTAGGCTTTCAGCCATAGCAACAAGGCAGTGAACTATTTGACAAAATGCTTTGGTAGACATGTATAAAAAATGTGGTAGTATAGACAAGGCAGTGAATTGTTTGAAAAAATTCCTCAAAGAAATGTGGTCTCATAGAATGCCATGACAAAAAATGCAATTGGGAGTTGCTCCAGTTATTAGTTATGCAATGTGAAGTAATTGCATAACTGCTTAGGTTGACTTTGTAAAACTATATATTGTAATTGAAATTTTTTCATCTATCAACATCTAGTTATTAGTTATGCAATGTGAAGTAATGCTTTGAGTTTGAAATATGTGCAATGCAATGTAATCAATGATATGAATATAAACTACAAAAATCTATTTTTTACAATTTATTAGTTAAACTCTTTATTTTATTTTCTCTCTATATCTCTATGCTATGGAAATGCCTTTAATTTTTTCTAAAAAGTTTTTATCTCAGAAATTGTTCTACTTTTTTTTACATTTTTTTTTAAATCTGATTTTTTTTAAAAATTTTCTAGACTTTTTCCTGATTTTTCCAAAGAATCTTATACTTTTGGTTTTTCAAAATTTTCCCCAAAAGATTGTTGTTGCTACGGTATAAACACATATCTTTTTGTAATATCAAGGATACTTTTTGAAACTTCCATGCATTGCTAATCTAAAAGGAAAAGTCTTTTGCCTAATCTATATGTAGCCATGCTTTTGACATTGTCAAAAAGAGAAAATATAGACACCATAAATAAAAAAGATTTGTATTAACCAAATATCCATGTACACATACATCAATATATGTCGATATAAGTATAAAATATAGTTACAAAATAGCCATATAGGCTTACGCTCAAATTCCATATAGGCATACAATGTCAAATATATCCAATACAAGATATGTACAAAATTGCCATGTCTAGGCATACAAGAAAGGGCTTTGGAATCAAAATTCATTTCTCTCCATGCTCTGGAAATAATTTTTTTCCCTTTGTTTGGCGATTTGATGGTGATAAGTCTATCTGTCATTTATGCTATGCACGAGGAGTGCTCCTACTGCTCCAACTATAGTTTAGCTCCTGGTGAAGTCTTAATTGTTATAATAAGAAGTAAAGACATTAATATATAGAAATTACATTATAAGAAATGATATATTTAACAAAATCATCACTTACTGCCATCTCATGATCACTCTCCACGATGGAAATATTTGCATGCCGATGCTCAGGCTTGCTCAAGCCTTGTATAAACCATCCAAATAGGAATTAAACTATGAATCAATAATGGTTTGATTTTTCACTAGAATTAACGTCTATAACAACAAGTGTAAATTCAAATTTAGTAATTTACCTCATACCTCCTATATTAGAGCCATGCAGGATTGTATAACAGATGAAACACTGATATCCATTACCCTTGTAACATTTGGAGGTGTTCCCACAACCAACATCTGAAAATAAAACAACAAATTATTCAATCACAAAAAAGTTACAATAGCGAGATCCATGTCATGACTTATAATGTATGAGATCTAATGAATTTTTTTTTGAGTACAAGTATTAAACTATATATTTCTGGTAGGCCTTGGCACTTTGATAGGAAGTCCAAGAATGATGGGGAGAAGAACACATAATCCATTTTGAAGGATGGGAAAACTTACAACCTTTCACCTCTCCTAGAAGAAGACAAGGCACAGCATGAAGGGCCTAGTGTTTTGATGGTGGGTGAGAAGGAGTTCATGAAGAACTTGAATGAAGGAGGAGGAAGAGGATTCTTCCTAATTATGATGCCAAAAAGTGAAGCATATCTACCCACAAAGAAGGAAGATGCACCAAATGAAATCCAAGAGTTGTTGGAAAGGTACAAGGACATAACATTGAATGAATTACCTAGTTCCCTACCTCCCATTAGGGATATAAGCCACCATATTGATTTGATTCCAGGGGTTGCATTGCCAAATAAGGCTGCATACAAGATGACACCTTCTCAAAATGAGGAGATTGCAAGACAAGTGCAAGAGTTGATGGATAAAGGGCTAGTGAGGAAGAGTTTGAGCCCATGTGTTGTTCCTACTATCCTATCACCAAGGAAGGATGGGAATTGGACACTTTAACCTGATTCAAGAGCCATTAATAGGATCATACAATTAGATATAGGTTCCCGATGCCAATAATGGAGGACCTCATGGATTGTCTATCAAGAGCATCTTACTTTTCCAAGATTGATCTAAAGAGCGGGTACCATCAGATAAGGATCAGAGAGGGGGATGAATGGAAGACAAATTTTAAGACTAATGAAGGGCTCTATGATTGGTTGGTGATGCCCTTTGGGTTATCAAATGCCCCTAGTACATTTATGCACCTTATGAATGAGGTATTGAGACCTTTCATTGGAAAGTTTATTGTAGTTTATTTAGATGGCATCCTTGTGTGTAGAAGGTCTAAAGAAGCACATTTGAAGCACCTTGACATGGTACTAAGGAGGTTACAAGAGGAGAAGTTGTTGATCAACATGGAAAAGTGTGAATTCATGAAGGAAGAACTAGTCTACCTTGGTTTTGTCATCTCCAAGGGAAGTTTGAATATGGACCCTTCAAAGGTGCATGCTATTCTTACTCAAGGCCAACACCAAAATCCATGGGAGATGTGAGAAGCTTCCATGGACTTGCAAGCTTTTATAGAAAGTTCATCAAGAACTTTAGCCAAATTTGTGCACCAATCTTGGACACCATCAAAGGAGGTAACAAAGGTAAGTTTTCTTGGACCAATGAGGCTAATAAAGGGTTTGAATATCTGAAAATGAGAGTAGCACAATAGCCTATAATTGTGCTCCCTGATTTTGATAAAGTTTTTACCATTGAGTGTGATGCTAGCAATCAAGCAATAGGGTCTATTTTGAGCCAAGAAGGCAGACCGGTTGCATTTTATAGTGAGAGGCTGAATCAAGCAAAGAGGAAGTATGATTCCTATGATTTGGAATTGTATACTATGGTCCAAGCCCTCAAAAAGTGGAGGAACTACTTGTTACCTAAATAATTTGTTGTTTATACTAATAATCATGCCTTGAGTTCTTTGAATGCACAAGACAAACTTTGTCATAGGCACATGAAGTGGGTAGAGTCTTTGCAAGCCTATACTTTCACAATAAAGCATAAGAAGGGCCAAGAAAATAAGGTGGGAGATGCTCTCAGTATAAGGTCACTTGTAGTGCAAGAGATCCAACTCCAAAGGATGGGGGTTGAAGCATTGAAGGATATGTATCATGAAGATTCATATTTCAAGGAGGTATACAATGTTTGTGAGCAACATTTGAATTCTTTTCATGGTGAATTCTCTGAATTTTTATTACAGATTGGTTTTCTCTTCAAAGGAAGCCAATTGTGTGTGCATAAATGCTCAATGAGGGAGAATATCATAAAGGAGAAACATAGTGGGAGTCTTGGAGGTCACTTTGGCCTTGACAAGACCTTAGAACAAGTTAGGATATTTTACTATTGGCCAAAGTTATAGGTGGATGTGAGAAGGTATGTGGAAGGCTTCATAATATGTCAAAGGGAAAAGGGAACTTCATCAAATGTAGGACTCTATCAACCACTGCCCATTCCCAATAGGCCTTCAAAGTGTGTAAGTATCGACTTTGTCTTGGGGTTTCCTAGAAACCAAAAATGTTTTGATAGCATCTTTGTGGTAGTTGATAGATTTAGTAAGATGGCACATTTTCTTCCTTGAAAATGCACCAATGATGCATCTCATATAGAAGGTCTCTTCTTTAAGGAGGTTGTTACGATACATGGACTGCCTTTAAGCATTGTTTCTGAAAGGGATTCTAAATTCATTGGTCACTTTTGGATGACCTTGTGGAAGAAACTCAAGGAAAAAATTTGTCCTTTAGTTCAACATACCATCCACAAATGGATTGAAAAAATCAAGTGGTGAATAGATCATATGGAAACCTCTTAAGATGCCTTACCAAGGAGAATCGACAAGCTTGGGATCTGATTTTACCTCAGGCTGAATTTGCATATAATGACTCCATGAATAGGAGCATTGGTAGAAGCCATTTTGAGGTAGTCTATGGCATGCACCCTAGAGGGGTCTATGAACTAAGAGATCTACAAGGAGTTTCTAGGAGAAGTGCTCAAGGTGAGGAATTTGTTGTTACAATCAGGGATATTCATCAACACGTGAAGGAAACCCTTCAAAAGAATGTTGAGAAGTATAAGGAAAAGGAAAATTTAAAGAAGAGGAATGTCCAATTCAAGGTTGGAGACTTGGTAATGGAACACTTGAAGAAGGAGATACTTCCAAAAGGAAAGTAAACCAAACTCATGATGAAGAAGATATGACCTTGCAAGGTGGTCTACAAGTTTGGCCAAAATGCTTATGAAATAGATCTACCTCCTAAGGTGGCAATCTCTCCTATCTTCAACATTTCTGACTTGTATCCTTTCAAAGCTTTTGTGATATGATTGAGTGCTTGGTTACTATCAAACTAATGATATCATTGATGTTACTAAATTTGTTTAAGGTGTATAAGACATGTTTGGTGACTTTGATGGTTGGATGGGTGACTATTATGAAGCCCTTTAAGCAAATTGGTGATTAACCACAAGATGATAATCAAGATTTTGTCATAGCAGGAGTTTGTAACCTATAAATAGATTGTTGCAGTCAAAATATGGTGAGTACAGTGCTTGATAATGGACTGATAATAGTGAGGTATGCTTTAATTGATTTGTTGCCTTGGTGAATAAATGAAAGGATGAATTTTTCAAGTGTCAATAATCAGGTATATGTTGTTTTTATGGTGGTTGAAAGTGATGTGAATCTAATTGATTAAATCAAAGTTTTCTTTAATATGGTTTTTGCTTTGAATGAATCAATTGGAATACTGATTAGTGGAATGATGAATGACGGCCTATGGAATGGCTAAGAGAATTTGAGTGGATTTTGGTTGAATGAAAAGTAGATTTATGATGAAATTATATTTGATCTTCTCCTGATTCTATTTATGATTGAAATCCCTTGAAGAAATGATGTTGATGGTGTTTGTTGGATGCTCTGCATCAGATGTACCTTGATGATTGAGTGTTTTGATATGATGATTTGCATCACTAACTGCCTTGTCTATGCTATTGCTTACTATTATGGTTTCATAGATTTTTTCCAAGCATCCATAGTTTGTCGTGGTGGTGCACCTTTGCAAGCACATGCCTCCATGTGAAGTAATTGCATCGTGTTGCTTATGTTGACTTTCTCAACAAGTATATTGTATAGTTGAAATTTTTTTATTTATCAACATCTAGTTATTAGTTATGGAATTTGAAGTACTAATGCTTTGAGTTTGAATGATGTGTAATGCAACGTAACCAACAATATGAATATAAACTACACAAATCTATTAAGTAGAATTCATTAGTTAAGTTCTCTTTATTCTATTACCTCCGTGTACGTTTGAGTGAATCCACTGGCACTAGGAGGTGTTTGCTTGAAACCACCAATATTAGCTTGTTCAACATCCAAAATCACATGTATTAAAATACCATTCATAAAACAATGCTATTAACATCTAATAAATTTATAATTTTTTACTAGTTACATACCCCACTAATAGGTGTAATACAAAAATGAGTAGGTGGAGGATTGGTGTATCCAGACTCAACACTGTGACCCTACAATTTTATTAAAATAATAAAACTAAATTAGTTAATCATGCATTTTAGAATTGAAATTTAATAAATTAAATTCAATGAACATGTTGACTTTTACCTGACTATCAATGCCATATGCACAATGCAAAATGTCAACTGTCCTCTCCATCCCTATAGCAACATTCAAATCTTGTGTAGCAGCATACGGATCTTGTGTAGCAGCATACGGATCCTGCATAGCAGCCTCCTGTGTGCCGGTGGGGTCATATGAAAAAGTCGCCCCACAATATTGACACACATGGGTTTGAAGGCCACCCCCTAAAGACTCCCCTGGATGGCATTGTACAATAGGGCTACTATGATGGATGACACTCTGGGTCAAAGTGTTGATCACCTGCAATGTCTCTATGTCAAGCACTCTCCTTCACAACAACAGGCATAACATTGTGCTCACGAGGCAGCCTAGCGAGAGGTTGTCTCCCTTGCCGTGTAGGATCTGGCTGTGCACCGGGCCTATCTTGAGCTGATCCCCCACCTCTCCCTTGGAACTCTCTCATATCAAAATAATTTGGGATTTGGTTCAATATGAACTCACTGTATAGTTTTCTAAGAAAATATTGTGGGACTTCACAATTATTGCATGGTGGGTAATCAAAGACCAAATACCATCTATCATAAAAATGGTTCCTAATCTCTTGGTGGTGGCACCGATGAATAGGAAACCTCTTTGCATTGAGGGTTATATTTTGATTTGTTTTAGGGTCAGTGAATAGAGAGCACAAATCACCTTTAGTAATTTTTAAATCTTTTACTTGTTTATATGATAATTTGTCTACATAATATGCCCTGGTTGCCTGCCTCCTCTCTTGCCATCCAAATATTTGTTGGGTAATTGCATCTATATTTTTTAACATCTCTTTCAATGAATTTTCTAGTGTCATTCTTTTTGTGGTTGAAGCATTTGGATCACTCAACCTACTGATAAGATCCTCAAGTTTTTCTCTATTATTGTCAATTTCACTCCTTAGATTTTCTTGAGTGCCAAGAGGGTATTGAGTGATTGGTGGGGGAGGTTGATTTTGTTGTTGAGGGTTTGTAGGATTTCCTACAATTTTTTTAAAAAAAAAATCAAATCTAACCTAAAAAAAACAAAATCAATTTCAAACTAAGAATTCAAAACAAATAGCCAACAATACTTACCTCCCGCACCTCTTTGTCGTCGTGGAGCCATATTTGCAAAGCAAATCCAACTGTTGTTGAT
This sequence comes from Sequoia sempervirens, assembly GCA_007258455.2. Taxonomy (NCBI): domain Eukaryota; kingdom Viridiplantae; phylum Streptophyta; class Pinopsida; order Cupressales; family Cupressaceae; genus Sequoia; species Sequoia sempervirens. The sequence goes on from VDFB02000003.1 coordinate 427,905,311, forward strand.
AAAATTTGTAGAAATCCTTCCTCCTAGAACACGAGCGTGAAAGTGAGGGTTTTTGGCCATGGGTAGAGAGAAATAGTAAATAGAAAATGATAGTTTTAACCTTTTATTTTTGCTTTTAAAACAACATAATGCGAGCGCATTATGTCTTTCCAAAAAAAATTTTGAACACAAAAGTGCGACCATCTTGGTGCACTTACCCATAAAGGAGATGTTAAGAAAGTTCAAAATGGAAGATTGCAAACCTGTTGCAACACCTATGGTTACCGAGTGTAAGTTGAGAAGGGATGATGAGTATGCTCTAGTAGATCAAACATTGTATCAATCTATGATAGGAAATTTTTTATATATGACAACATCCCAACTAGATATTATGCAAGCAATTTGAATGGTTTCCATATTTCAATCAACACCTAAAGAGACTCATGTGAAGGTGGTGAAGATAATTTTTAAGTATTTGAAGGATATTGAATAATTTGATCTTTGGTATCCAAAGATTATAAAAAATTCACTCTTACAATTTACATAGATGTAGATTGGGAAGGATTTGTAGATGATTGGAAGAGCACAAGTGGTTGTGCATTCTTAATTGGAGACAACTTACTATTATGGATGAGTAAGAAGTAGGAATTAGTTTCTTTGTCTACTATAGAAGCATAATACATTACTGCCAAATCATGTTGCACTTAGGTGCTTTGGATGAAGTAGAAATTAAAGGAGATGAAAGTTGAATTTGAAGATCTTATCACTATTATTTGTGATAAAATAGGTGCAATAAAAATTTCAAAGAATCCGATGATGCACTCAAGAACAAAAAAAATTGCAATCAAATATCATTTCTTGATGGAGAAGGTTGCAGAGAAAGAAGTTAAGTTGGAATATGTGGATACAAAGGAGTAGGTTGTAGAAATATTCACGAAGCCACTTCATAAGGAGATATTTGAATTTCTCCAAAAGAAGTTGGGAGTTGTTACTCCCTCCTCTTGATTCAAGAAGAAAGCACAAGGTGAGGGGGAGCTTGGACTCCCTATTGCAAAAAGGGTTAGTGCTCTTGTAGAATGTTGTTTAGAAGCTGTTCAATACATGGACTTGGAGGGAGTCTGTCCAAAAATAGGGCTCCAAATGTTGCAACATACTAGTTAAGGGGAGAAAGTGAGTATATTATCGATCCTTTTCCATTAATGTCAAATGGGGAGAAATTGAGCTCAAAATGATAAATTACTCAAAAATAATATATCCATCATAGGGGAGAAAGAGCTGAATTAAGGAAATACTAAATTATGGAGAAGGTGAATATTGAATTGCTCACAAAGCATAATTATCTTTTCTTTGTTTCTTTCCATATCTTTCACAAGGGGAGTAAATGGGACATCACATGAATCATTTAGACTTATTCTTTCTACTGCTTTGGTGTGTGGTTTGGTGGTCCCAAAATTTTACTATTTTCCATCAATGAAAAGGGGGGAGATTGTAGAGCATAGGTTGTCATTGATGTTAAATTGATGTCAAAAGGTCATTGCTACTATCAATGGTTATATAAGGGTGTCAAGGCTGTTAGATGTGAAGGTTGTCAAGATGAAGAAAGATTGTAGGAGTACAAGTATTAACAATAATCTTAAGGTTCTAGAAGTGTGTTGTTTAACAATATGAAGATTGTCTAATCTATTTAGGTATCATGAAGCGAGTTTTGTTGTGGTGTGAATACCTTCAGATAGTTAATGAATTTATTATACCACATTGGATATGCAATCAACATGAGTGTGGTGATCTGGGAGGATATCTTTTGGACAAAGAGATTATTTAATATGGGTGGCATTTCTTTCAGAAATAAATTGTAACTCTGTGGTTTGGAAGGAGATTATGCATACACTATTTCTAACAAATTCACCCATTCCATGTATGAAGGTGTAATTAAATTAATTATCCATCCACACATATAACTAAACATATTAGATGTAGGGATTTGCAAGGTAGATACACCTAATCTCAACATCTTCGTTAGTTGCTAATAATTTGGTTACAAGAAAAACTATGATAAGAAGTTGCATTGATAGGTGGATAAGGAAGAATGCATAGTGCATCTCATTTACCATGTCTCTCCATGACTCAGTGCAACTCGACAACCATCTAATGCCACTATCCACAAAAATGTATTTTTTATATTATAATTATTTACAAATTTTTACTCATATGGGCATCAACATAAGGCCAATACAAACTCTGGTAAGCACAACCAGGAGATTAATATTAGATTCTTTTGAGCAACCACTTTAGAAGCCACTTATGGAAGACCAAGTGCCACAACTTAGAAATCCACTTAAAAACAACTATGAAAGACCAAATGTCACAACTTAGAAATCCACTTATTTAGAAACTGCTACACCCTTAATATTAGTGTACATTGGGTTATGAATAGTCAGCTTATGGCTATCTTAACTCTCTATTAAGTCATATTATCATTAGTATATTATTATTTAGTTGTTTAGGTTGGCCTATGTTGTATATAGGTGTGTCTAAGTCGGCCTAGGTGATATCCTTGGCATAAATAGGTATATATAGGAGGTTGTGAGTCTTATTTCATCATCAAGTTGTGAAGTGTGTTCTCATTAGAGATATTTGTAGGTTTTCCCTCTCAAATTGGCTTGTTATTCTCATTTATTATCAAGTATTTTTAGCATATTTAATATCCTATTCTTCTATTGTGCAAGTAATTTCATAACAAGTGGTATCAGAGCATGATCTTGGCACCGTAGAGACAAAGTTTTTCTCAATTTTGGAGGCAATTTTGGGAAGAGCATATCTTTCAGATTTTGGTGATTTTTTTTTAATTTTTAAAGGGTTTTTGAAGAAAATATTGAAGAAGCTATAGTCTAGATTTTAGAGGAATTGGAGTAAAATAAAGTGAATTATTGTAGAATTAGGGTTTCTACACTATTTTTTTGGAAGCTACATATCTCATACATCTTGTCAAATTGGAGTCTGATTTTTATTGGGTTTTTGAATAAATAATAAAGGAGATTAAAGTAAAAATTTCATATAATTTAAGTTTCATTTGTGTGATTTATTTCAACATTAGTGATGTCCATCATGACAGGGCCTACAACAAGGGGTAAAAAGAATGTTGTCACTCTGGGGAAGACTCCTGATAAGGATGGGGGAACAATCAAGGATATTAATCCTAGTGAGGAAATAAATAAGGTCAAGGAAGACATTTCCTCAATTAAGATGGATATGTGTGACCTAAGAAACATTTTAAGCACCTACATGGCTGAACCAAGAAAGGATTTCTCAAGCACCAAAGGTGAAAATTCTAGGTCAACTACCATTGACACAAGCTTTAGTACTCCCATGGGATCTAGGAATTTATTTCCAAAGGTGGATATGTGCAAGTTTGATGGCAAGGATCCTTTAACATGGATAAACCAAATGGAGATTTTTTTTATACACCAAATCCCAAATGGACAAAAGGTCATGATGGCTTCCCTATATCTAGAACCAAATCAATTCATTTGGTATTGTTGGCTTTGCACTCATTGAAGGAAAAAGGGGATCACCGTCTCATGGTCAATTTTTACAGAGGAACTCCAAGCACAATATAGCAATAGCATGATAGACAACTTCTTTAGCCAGCTAGCTAAACTTCAACAAATAGGATCAATTAAGGATTATATTTAGCAATTCCAAAATCTATCCTTAAGAGTGGATATAATTACGAAGGAAAATGACTTATTCTTGGGTGGTCTCAAGGATCACATTCAACATGAGGTATGCATGTTTAGCCCTAGTTCCATAAATGAGTCTTTTATCTTAGCACACAAGGTAGAGGAGAAGTTTTTGATTCCAAAGAAGCAAGGGGCTAATGTGACAAGAGAGAAAGGATTTTCAACACAACCTACTAAGTTGACTCCATAATAAATTGAGGAGAAAAGAGGAAAAGGGTTGTGTTTCAATTGTGATAGAAAATACAGTCAAGGACATAAATGTAGTGAAAAGAAATTGTTCTATATTGAAGGTCCTAGTGAGGAAAAAGAGGAGGAACCTGTTGGGACTATAAAATCTGGTGTTTTTACATAAGTTTTCATTCATCAATTTCCTGATTTGGTTCGACCATATGCATTTTTCATCTATTGTTTTCCATATTGTCCCATTGAATCTGTTGGGTCGTGCATATTTTTCATTCTGGTTCATATCGGCATAGGTCTCCCTCTGTCACCCTGACCCATTTTGTTTTTCTGCTAATTCCTTCAGTTTCAGGTGTATCGGTCTAACTGCATTATGGTCTCCCCGACCCGTTCTTCTTCTAGAAAATGTCTGTTGCCTATTAGAAAGACGTTTCTCTTGTTTCGGCGATTGGAGTTTTCTTTTGCTGGCGGTTATCGGCATGTCTTTGTGGTCGGGCTAACATCTTAGCGATATCATTTTGTCTCGCCGACTTCACATATGGTTTTCCTTTGGCATGAATTTCACCTTCTCTTGGCGATCTATGGTGCTGGAATGACTTTCGATGTGGCCTTGAAAATTCTACAAAATGTCTTGCTGAGGGTTTGTAGTTATAGCAACAGTTGATCTTTTTCGGCGTAGGAGTGGCTTTGTCTTGGCAAAGAGGAATGACTGCAAGGCTTTCGATATAACATGAAAACTCTATATGACGTCTCCCCGAGTGTGTTGGGCTACAATGATGAACATGGGACAAAGGTTTTCTATTGGTATAGGAATATTGATGACTTGGCGATATATTGTGGCTCGGGGCTTTCGGCGGAACTCAGTTAATTCGCTATTGAGTCTCATCGATGTTGTGTAGTCATAGCGAAACTTAAAAAATCAGAAGTGTATCCTTTGGCTTCAGTGTAACATGTGAGGTGTTATGGCAACTTGCGATTGGTGAAGAAGTTTTGGTGTGACCCAATGAACTCTATATGACATCTCACTGATGGCCTTAGGCTATAGTGAAACAAAGGTGATTCTTCTTGACTTCGATATAGCAAGCAGGTGGTCATGGCGAATGCGAAATACTGGGCGCAGGGATGAAGTGTTTGAATTTCCTTCGGCATACCTTTTGTCCTATCTTACCGACTGTCCACCATGAATAATAAAAAAATTATTCCTTTGGCCGACATGGAGTGTATTTGAAAATTGTTGCTGGTCGACTTGAGTTGAGCCTAAATTTTGTGGTGGGCCGACATGGAGTTTCATTTCGATATTTTTTCTCATGCTGGTGTATAAATAAGCATGTTGTAATTGTTAATAGAAGAGACATTAGATTTTCAATACACTGCTAGTAGATACAGTAGAATAAAATTATCAAACCAGAGGTTATTGTTGCATGATTTTCACAATGGAGGTATTTATGAGATTCAGTTGATGTTGCTATATTTTTGTGGTGTCAATCATTTGTTGAATTCAATGAAAAATACTGCTAAGTTGTCTCCATAATCAATTTTTCTGGTTGTTTAAATTAACATAACAATTTTATGTTTGATTTATCGATACACATTTGTTGTATTTGTGTGATCAATCAACTGGTTCTTTCAAGCAAAAATTAAATCCTTTTATCGATCACAGTAAGCAGAGAAACTCATTTTGGATTATTGAAGTAGAACTTAGTAGTCACATTATTGCATGTTTATACAAGTTGTAAACAAAACATATGCCAGATAATTTATGTTTCATTGAAAGAGTGTTTCTCATCTTGATCTCATTTTGACTCCGCATACCCAACAATGCACTAGTCCCTGCTCTTCATCATTATAAGTTCATTTAGTTTCTTTTAATCGAGTGTTTAAGATTTAGATCAGAATATTGTCACTGTTTCAAGTGGATTTCATCTGTTCACTCCCATCTGCCATTGTGAACAAGTTGTAAGAAAATAATTCCAAGTCAAGTCTACATTAATCAGAAAGGTACACCTGCCCAAGTTTTGCAACACCTAAAGAGTAGAAGGTTGAATTCTTCCAACCTTGTCTATTACCCTGAAGCGTATCAAGAGATTGGCAGCCTCTTGAGGCATCTTGCCTGTGTTTTTGAGAGCTAACAAATTGGCGACTCTGCTAGGGAACAATTAGAATCAAAGCCTTAATCATAGAGTCAGAAATCTTGTATAGACTCTGTTGGGAATTAGATACATCAAGTATTTTCTCATTTTTGACAAAAGTGAGTAGCGACTAACAAAAATTTTGCAGATGTTCATCATGAATGGAAGAAGGTCTCAGTACAGGAGAGGTCATAATGGAGCTCCTACTGATAGCAGTAAGTGGACTCATAAGGATGACAATGCTGATAAAGGAAAAGGGAAATGTGAGGACATGTATTTGACAGGTAAAGACAAAGGAGATCGCTATGATACATGGAGAGATGATTCAAGTGCAAAACTTTATACCCCTAAAGATTGAAGAAATCCCTTCCCTTCTATTGATCCTCAAAATAGGTTGAGTTTGAAGTTGGATTAGAAGCTGAAGGCCTCATAATTCAACATGAATATGATCAAAGAATGGAGGATAATCACCAAATTCCTAAAGGAAACCATGAGTTCTCGATTCCTGGTAAAGTAAAAGCACAGTTGGAACTGAAAGAGAAGAAGATAAAGGAACTAGAGGCTAAATTACAGAAAGCCCAAATTTATGATCAGACAGGTGGTGGCCCGAAATATGTCCCACCTCACAAGCAGGGTGATCATGGCGCAGGGTCCTCTAGCCAGTAGAATGCTCCTCACAATCGGATAGGGAATCACCACAAGCAGTCGAATCGTCCACCTCACATTCCTACACAACATACAGGTATGTATCCACCTCTTGGTTAGAATTATATCCCACATTATAATGCACAGTACAATAATCACATGCCTCAGTATCAGCATCTGCCTATCCCTCCCCCTCACCAGCATGCAACCATGATCAGACAGTTTGATTTTGCTAGTTTTCAGTTGTATCCTTACCCTATGGATGGAAGCTGGAGGAATATGGTGCCCAAATTTATAGGAAGTAATGCAATAACATCTAAAGAACATTTAAGGAGTTTTAATATTTTCATTCAGGACATAGATATGCCTTACGAAGACTTACACATGAAGTTGTTCATGATGTCACTTCTTGAAGATGCCAGGGATTGGTTCAACAGCCTACCAACATTCTCAATTAATTCTCTCCAAGCATTTCAAGACAAACTCTTAGAGCAATATGAGAATCAAAATGCTCCAGATGTAGCTCTTCATGAATTAATGAGAATTCAGAAAAATCAGAATGATTCAATTTATGATTTCAATCAAAAATTCAACAAGTTGCATACTAAAGTTCCTCCTAGATCAAGGTTGCCAGATTCTGTTGCATTGAGTGTTTATTTAAATACTTTTGATCCCAAGATAGGGTATGAACTGAGAAGTAGATCTCCAAGAGATTTGGCTAAAGCACAGAAAATTGCATTGACAATTGAAAATAATAGGAAGGCTATTGGTATAACTAATAAAAGAGACAACCTGAGGCCTCCTCAACAAAATAATTATCAGTATAGACAAGAGAGTACATACAGAACTGAGAACAGAAATTAAAGACCAAGGCTGCATGATATGCCTTACAACACAGACTGGAAAGATGGGAAACCTATTGCATCTAGGTCAAGAGGTAAAGAGACCCCCGATCCATTAAGCAAAAAGGGAACTTACATGGTGAGTAATAATTACTTCTGTGAAGTTTGTAATCAGCCACATTCTCCAGATTACTATGTTGTAGCCCAAAGGATGCTAGAAGAAGGAATGTTGACAGAAAATAATGGCAAGAATCATACGATGTATTTGAATTCAAATGTTTTTCATCATGCTGAGGAAAGAAATTCATCTTCAGAGGATGAGGGCTATGAATATGATGTCTCCAATCAGAAGTATAATGTTCATATGGCTGAACAACAGATTTTTTATGATTTTGATGAAGATTACACAAAGCAACATCCTGTTGCAATGCCTACTCAGTGCAATGTGAGAAGACTTACTGAGGATGAAATAGAAAGGATCACTATTGCTGCAGTTGAGAAAGCCAAAAGTCAGTACTGGTTGAGAAATAGAAACGTAAATGAGCAAGATGGAGTTCCTGGGGGAATTTTTATAAAAGATCAAAAGACAATACAGGAAATTGCAAAAAAGCCAAGAAACAAGCAGCATGATAGAATCGAATAGAAACTAGGCCAAAAGGAGGAAGTAAAGGAATTAAATGAAGAAATACAAATGCCCAACCAGTCCAGTAAAAAAGAAAAAGAAGAAAACAAAAGAGAAGCGCCAGAACTAAAGAAGACTGTCAAGGTGGAAGGCTCCTCTTTTGACTTCACTCAGGTGTTATCCCAGGTAAAAATGTCTATTCCACTACTTGAGATGATGCAAATTAAAGAATATAGGGATATTGTTGTTCAATTGATAATGAATGGAGAACATGTGAATGCTGAAAATAAAATAACTGTTAAAGCATTCAATAGGCAGGAGAAAATAAATAATTCTGAAGTATGCTTGAGTGATATATTATCAACTCCCCCACAAGTGGATCCATTCTTTACCACATTGCTTATAAATAATAAATTGCTAAGTAATTGCATGATAGATTCTAGTGCCACTATAAATATTATGCCAATAGGTGTTATAAAGAAGTTAGGCATGTGGGTTGATACATATGAAGGGAAGTGTTATGCAATAGATAATAGACTTGTTCCTGTGGTTGGTATTATGAAAGATGTTGAAGTCAAATTGGCTACTTATCCACAAGTAGCTTATAATATAGACATAACAGTTATCGATACTCCTCAATTTGGAATGCTTTTGTCAAGGCAGTGGACTGTAGCTGTAGGTGGAAATGTTCAATTTGATTTATCTTATGCTACAATACCAATAAATAGGAAAGAAGTAAAGTTATATAGAGAGCCAAGAATGAACTAGCTTGTTGATTATGTGCCTCAAGATTAGATCAATTGTTTCTATGATGTTAATCTTGGAAGTTTTAAGATTGAACCAGCTTAGCCAGAATTAACCAATAGTGATCCAATTGAAAAACATGTTGCACAAAATTGCAATGGTGTCTGGAAGATGTATTTTGATGGAGCTTGTAGTCAAGAAGGTAATGGAGCTAGGATTGTATTTGTTTCACATGGAGGTATTACTTTTAAATAATCTTTTCTGTTAGCATTTGAATGTACAAACAATATGGCAGAGTATGAAGCTTTGTTGACAAGCTTGAACATAGCTATGAAACACAAGATTAAGCTGATGTCTGTTTTTGGTGATTCTGAGTTAGTTGTTTCACAGATCAAATCGAAATATGCAGCAAAACACAAAAGATTAAAATAGTATAGGAATGTTGTATGGGATACAATTGAATTGTTTGATGCATTTTCAATTGAGTGGATTGATAGATCAAAGAACATAATGGCTAATTTTTTAGCAAATGTGGCATTGAAAAGAGATGATATCACATTAGCTAGGGTATCACAGATTGAGTTCAAGACAAGACCTATTTTTTTTGATAATTTTTATAGTTGGTAGGTCTTCAATGATGATACCGACCTTTTGAAATTACTCAATTGTATAGATCAGTATGAGGCTCAGGAAATTGATTTCAATGCTTTTGTTGAGGAAGTAGATGGGAAACAAACTGCGTTTGGCAAGGCGATCTTACAACTCAAAACAAACAAGCTTCCTAAAGGATTAGTGGCATTAGAAAGGGTGTATGATGGACATGATAGATCTCTAATGAAACAAACTCCAGTCAAAAGAGAAGATGTTGAAGAAATTATCTTGGGGATTGAAATAGCAACAAGAAAGGTATACATTGGGAAGAAAATAAGTCCATCAATTAAGCAAATGCTGATTGAGTTGCTCAGAAAATACAAGCATGTGTTTGCCTGGTCATATGAAGATCTGAAAGCATACAGGGAAGATTTATTTTAGCATGAAATACCATTGAAGCTAGACGCCAAGCCTTTTAGATAGAAGCAAAGACCTATAAATCCAACATTGGAGCCTAAAATGTAAGAGGAGCTAACAAAGCTTAGAGATGGAGGAATTATCAAACCAATCAGGCATTCAATGTGGGTTTCAAATCTGGTTCCTGTGAGAAAGAAGAATGGTGATATCAGATTATGTGTGGACTTTAGAAATCTAAACATGGCATCTCTCAAGGATAATTATCCTCTACCCAATATGGAAACAATATTGCATAAGGTGACAGGCTGTGAGCTGTTGTCTATGATGGATGGATTTTCTAGATACAATCAGGTCAAAGTCAAGGAATCTGATCAATACAAGACAACATTCACTACTCCTTGGGGAACATATGTATACATAAAAATTCCATTGGTCTCACCAATGCTGGAGCGACTTTCCAAAGAGCTATGGACGTAGCATTTGCTGATTTGATTAATGCTATCATGGTGGTGTATCAAGACGATTTGACTACTTATTTGAAGAAGGCTGAAGATCATGTGCAACATCTTGAAAAGGTATTTATTAAGGCTCTTGAGTATGGTATTAGTTTAAATCCAAAGAAATGTCATTTTGCAGTCATAGAAGGTGAGCTTTTAGGGCATATTGTTTCAAAAGAGGGAATTAGAATAGATCTTGAGAGGGTTGAAGCTATTGATAAGATTCCTATTCCCAAAACAGTCAAAGCAATACAATCTTTCTTTGGGTAAATTAATTTTGTCAGAAGATTTGTCTCTAATTTTGCTGAGATCATTAAGCCCATATCTAAAATGCTGAAGAAAAGACAAAAAATGGACTGGACTGTTGAGGCTTTGGATCCTTTTATGTCTATCAAAAGGGCTATCAAAGAGGCTCCCATTCTAAAGTCTCCAGATTTTGCAAATCCTTTTCAGATTTTTTCATTTGCCTCAATGCATACTATTGCTGTTGTTATGTTATAGAAGAATGAGGATGGTTATGAACCGCCTGTGTCTTTCTTTAGTAAATCATTGTAGGGGTCTGAATTGAAGTATGACATAATGGAAAAGCGGGAATTTGCACTTGTAAAGGCTATTAAAGCATTCAGACCATATCTTGTTGGAGCAAAAGTAATTGCTTATGTCCCTCATGTTGCTGTCAAAGACATTTTAACACAATCTGAAGTCACAGGGAAAAGATACAGATGGATCAACAAGATTCAAGAATTTGATATGGAAATACAGATCACTAAGGTGGTAAGAGGCCAAGGCTTGGCTAAGCTGATAGCAAAAACTAATATTGAGGCAAATCTGATCTTTAATGTTGAAGAAGGGACTGCGATTGCAAGCATTGAGAAAAATCCTTGGTATACTAATGTTATGCATTATCTTAAATATATGAAGTGTCCAGATGGATTGAGTGACAGCCAGAGGAGAAATTTGAAGTTGCAGGCATCCAAATATGTTTTTACGGATGGCAATCTGTTTTGGAGAAATAGGGATGGCATATTATTGTTATGTCTCGATGAGTCACACGCCAAGCATGTTTTGAAGGAAATGCATGAAGGAGTTTGTGGGGGTCATTATTTAGCAAAGACAACTGCACACAAAATTCTCAAGGTAGGTTATTATTGGCCAAATGTTTTTAATGATTCCTTTACACATGTGAGAAAATGTGAGGCTTGCCAAAGGTTTTCTAGAAAATTGAAGTACTAGGGTGCTTTGCCACTTTGACCTTTGCAGGTGGATGCCCCTTTTCATCAATGGGGAATTGATTTCATTGGAGAAATATGGGAGAAATCAAGTGGAGAACATAGATGGATACTAGTTGCCACTGATTATTTTATAAAATGGGTGGAGGCAATCCCAACCAAGCAGGCTACAAGTAAGGTTGTAACAAATTTCTTGATGGACAATATCATCACCAGATTTGGTACACCATTGAAGATAATCACAGATAATGGGACGTGTTTTAGGTTAGATGAGTTCAAGAGTTTATGTGATAAGTATGGAATTATTATTTCTTATGCCGCCCCTTATCATCCACAAGCTAATGGACAAGCATAATCTAGCAATAAAAGTCTTTTGAAGATCATGAGAAGGGTGTTAGGACAGAACAAGAAGACTTGGGATTCAATATTAAGGTTGGTTGTATGGGCTGATAGGATCACTGTGAAAAGGGAAATTGGGAAATCCCCATTTGAATTAGTGTATGGAGCACAAGCCAGGATGCCTCTGCAGAATTTGTTACCAGTTTACAAGTTTGTCTTATAGGAAGATTTGGAAGTTCTTGAACCCATGGAAGACATGATGGAGCAACTTGTTGAGTTGGATGAAGTAAGGAGAGAGGCCCAAAGTCAAAACATGAAGTTACATGCACAGATGAAGTATCTATATGATAAGAAGGCAAAGGATATAAAGTTTGAAGAAAATGACTTAGTATTGATGTCGAATGCAAGATGTCAGGAGAAGGGAAAGCATGGTAAATTTGAAGCTCTTTGGCTGGGACCTTTTGTTATTGTTGGCAAGAAGGGTGAAGATTCATACTATCTGCAGAACATGGCTGGTGAAGATCAGGAATTGCCTATTCATGGGAAATTCTTGAAGCTTTTTTTCTCTTGAGCAACATAGAGGATTAAGGGTTTCCAGTGCATGGACAACTCTTGTATATCCTCTTAAAAATTTATTTTCCATGCACAGTAGTTTTAGGTTTTCATCCACCTCCTTTCCACTCTCATTTTCCATTCACCTCCATCTTGCATTCACTTGGCATTCACTCCCACTTTGCATTCATTTCCATTGCCTTTCACTTCCGTTGCTACTCACTCGTTCTTCATTTTGTGTCTAGTCTGCTCACCCAAAGATTTAGATCCTTGCAATGATTTGACTATCATTCATCCCCAGATGGAGCCACTGTTGGAACTGTAAAATCTGGTGTTTTTACATAAGTTTTCATTCATAAATTTCCTAATTTGGTTTGACCATATGCATTTTTCATCTATTGTTTGCCATGTTGTCCCATTGAATCTGTTGGGTCGTGCATATTTTTCATTATGGTTCATATCAACATAGGTCTCCCTTTGTCTCCCTGACCCATTTTATTTTTCTGCTAATTCTTTCTATTTTAGGTGTATCGATCTAACTATATTATGGTCTCCCTGACTCGTTCTTCTTTTGGAAAACATCTGTTGCTTATTGGAAAGATGTTTCTCTTGTTTCGATGATTGGAGTTTTCTTCTACTGCGATTATCGGCATATGTGTTTGCAGTCGGGCTAATGTCTTAGCGATATCATTTTCTCTCGCTGACTTCACATATGGTTTTCCTTCATCATGAGTTTCACCTTCTCTTGGCGATCTATGGTTCCGAAATGACTTTCGATGTGGCCTTGCAAATTCTACAAAATGTCTTGTCGAGGGTTTGTAGTTATAGCAACAGTTGATGTTTGTCGACGTAGGAGTGGCTTTGTCTTGGCGAAGAGGAATGACTGCAAGGATTTCGGTATAACATGAAAACTCTATATGATGTCTCCCTGAGTGTGTTGGGCTACAGCGACGAACATGAGACAAAGGTTTTCTATCGATATAGGAATATTGATGACTTGGCAATATATTGTGGCTCGGGGCTTTCGGTGAAACTTAGTTAATTCACTATTGAGTCTCATCGATGTTGTGTGGTCATAGCAAAACTTAAAAAATTAGAAGTGTATCCTTTGGCTTCGGTGTAACATGCAAGGTGTTATGGTGACTTTCGATTGGTGAAGAAATTTTGGTGTGACCCGATGAACTCTATATGACATCTCACCGATGGCCTTAGGATATAGCGAAACAAAGGTGATTCTTCTTGACTTTGATATAGCAAGCGGGTGGTCATGGCGAATGCAAAATACTGGGTGCAGGGATGAAGCGTTTGAATTGCCTTCGGCATACCTTTTGTCTTGTCTTTCCGACTGTCCACCATGAATAACAGAAACATTATTCCTTTGGCCAACATGGAGTGTGTTTGAAAATTGCTGCTAGCCAACTTGAATTGAGCTTGAATTTTGTGGTGGGCTGACATGGAGTTTCATTTCGATATTTTTTCTCATGCTGGTGTATAAATAAGCATGTTGTAATTGTTAATAGAAGAGACATTAGATTTTTGATACACTGCTAGTAGATACAGTAGAATAAAATTATCAAACCAGATGTTATTGTTGCATGATTTTCACAATGGAGGTATTTATGAGATTCAATTGATGTTGTATTTTTGTGGTGTCAATTATCTATTGAATTGAATGAAAAATACTATTAAGTTGTCTCCATAATTGATTTTTGTTGTTTAAATTAACATAACAAGTTTATGTTTGATTTATCGATACACATTTTCTATATTTGTGTGATCAATCAACTGGTTCTTTCAAGCAAAAATTAAATCCTTTTATTGATCACAGTAATCAGAGAAACTCATTTTGGATTATTGAAGTAGAACTTAGTAGTCACATTATTGCATGTTTATACAAGTTGTAAACAAAACATATGCTAGATAATTTGTGTTTCATCGAAAGAGTGTTTCTCACCTGGATCTCATTTTGACTCCGCATACCCAACAATGCCCTAGTCTCTGCTCTTCATCATTATAAGTTCATTCAGTTTCTTTTAATCGAGTGTTTAAGATTTAAATTAGAATATTGTCACTGTTTCAAGTGGATTTCATCTGTTCACTCCCATCTACCATTGTGAACAAGTTGTTGTAAGAAAATAATTCCAAGTCAAGTCTGCATTATTCAAAAAGGTACACCCGCCCAGGTTTTGTAGCACCTAAAGAGTAGAAGGTTGAATTCTTCCAACCTTGTCTGTTACCCTGAAGCGTATCAAGAGATTGGCAGCCTCTTGAGGCATGTTGCCTGCATTTTTGAGAGCTAACAGAACCCATACTAGAGGATGAAAGGGAGTCAAATGAGGAATCAAATGATTCTCAACCAATCATTTCTTATCATGCACTTTCAGGTTTCAGTGCTCCACAAATTCTCAAGGTGGTGGGGTTCCTAAAGAAGCAGAAGGTAACAATGTTGATTGACTCAGGTAGTACTCATAATTTCATCAACAAAATTTAGCTACTTGTCTAAATTGTTTCATATATCCAGCTCCAGAGTTTCAGGTTTTGATTGTAGATGGTGTTATAGTTAGTTGTTCAGGGAAGTGTCATAGCATTAAATTATCCATGGGAGATTATCAACTTGATTTCCCAATGTATGCGATATCCATGGGTGTAGCAGATATTGTTTTGGGAGTACAATGGCTTACTACATTAGGAACGATTGAGTGAACTTCCAAGAACTATTCATGAGATTTCAATAAGAAGGAAGGCTAGTAGAGCTAAGGGGGTTGAAGGTAAAATCCCCACAAATGGTAAGCTCTCATCAAATGCAAAAGTTTCTTAAGAAAGGAGTGGATGGATTTGTCACCCAACTATGTTCATTAGAAGTCTCTCAATCTAATGCTCCTACTCATCCAAATTTGCAAGCTGTAATTGATCATCACTCAGTTATTCTTGGAGATATGCCTAAAAGACTTCCTCCTAAGAGGGATCATGATCATGCCATACAGTTAATCCCAAGGAGCCAACCACTGAACATCAGGAATTACAGGT
This sequence comes from Sequoia sempervirens, assembly GCA_007258455.2. Taxonomy (NCBI): domain Eukaryota; kingdom Viridiplantae; phylum Streptophyta; class Pinopsida; order Cupressales; family Cupressaceae; genus Sequoia; species Sequoia sempervirens. The sequence goes on from VDFB02000003.1 coordinate 427,920,844, forward strand.
ATCCACACATACAAAAGAGTGAGATAGATTTTTTTTTTGAAGAGATGCTAGAGGTAGGAATCATCAGGCATAGCCAAAGTGCTTACTCCTTTCCTGTAGTGATGGTACGTAAGAAGGATGATACTTGGTGCATATGTCCAAAATATAGAGTGCTCAACATGTACACCATTAAAGATAAGTTTCCAATTCTAGTCATTGATGATTTGCTAGATGAATTGAATGGAGCTATGTATTTTACCAAGTAGATCTTAGATCTGGTTATCACCAAATTCATATTAAGGAGGAAAATATTTGTAAGACAATATTTCAGACTCATGAGGGTCATTATGAATTTTTGGTGATGCCATCTGGTCTTACCAATGCACCATCTACATTCCAAAGTTTGATGAATTCCATTTTTAAGAAGTTCTTGAGAAAGTTTGTGTTAGTATTCTTTAATGATATATTAATTTATAGCAAGACTTGGGAAGAACATTTGCAACATGTGGACCAAACATTAAAAATACTTGAAGATAATAAACTCTATGCTAAGCCATCCAAGTGTGCTTTTGGACTTATAGAGGTGGAGTATTTCGGACACATAGTTTCACATGAAGGAGTAAAGGTGGACCCTTACAAAATTAAGGCTATCATGGAATGGCCTATTCCAAAAACCATTAAGAAACTAAGAGGTTTCTTGGGATTGATAGGGTACTATAGAATATTTGTGAAGAATTATGGTAGTATAGTAGCACCTCTCAACACTCTATTGAAGAAGGATTCTTTTCATTGGAATAAGTCTGCCAATATAGAATTTGAGAGATTGAAGGAGGCTATGTGTACAACTCTAGTGCTTGCCACTCCTGACTTCACCAAGGAATTCATTGTGCAATGTGATGCTTCTCGAAATGGGATAGGAGCAATTCTAATGCAAGAAGGTCTAACAATTGCTTTTGAGAGTCATCAATTAAAAGGTAAGAATCAACTAAAACCTATTTATGAGAAGGAAATGCTAGCAATCCTCCATGCAATGAAGCAATGGCGGCCTTATCTATTGGGTAGACATTGCAAGGTTAAGATAGATCATGATAGCCTAAAATATTTTTTGGACCAAAGAATGTCTTCTGAAGAGCAACAAAAATGGGTCACTAAGATGTTAGGATATGTCTTTGAGATTGTATATAAGAAAGGGAAAGAAAATATTGTCGCAGATGCACTTTCAAGGAAGGATGAGAAAGATGAAGCCTTACTTGTACCTAATATTAATAAAAGATAAATTGTTTTGGACATTAAAAAACAATTGAATAGAAAAAATATATTTGAAAAGAATTGACCAAAATACCTAGAAAGAGTTTGGAGCCATTCTTTTGCATTCGTGTTTCCCATCATCAAACATACCAATTGCCAAATAGGGGAGAGGGCCCAGTACTTGAGCATGTTTCAATAGTTGTGATAGTATTTGTTTATATAATGCCCAATATTTTTATCAATATTGGACCAATAGTTGTGACATTAAAGTTGTTAGTGTTGATGATAACTACCCATAATTAAACAAAATGTAATCCTTTGATCTAAAAGACAACCAATCATGTGATTCCACATTAGCTCTCAATAAAACATGTTGTGAATGCACAAGTATTGGTCTCACTTTATTTTGGGCCTTTTTGGACACTTTCACAAAAAGCATGCTGATGTGGCATCATATTTGATGATGTGGCCCTGAAACCTTAGTTATAAGCAGGGGACTTGCCAAGTAAGTTGCTGTAAAAATTTGGGAGTGATTTGAAATTTCCACGTAGGATAATTAGAAGTGCGAAATTAGAGTGCTCAACTAATAGGTCCTCTCCCCTATAAGCCCTTTGTCTCTTCACCATTCTTTTCATCGATCCAGCTTCCCACCGCCTTCCCTTTGTGCTTGTTCTATAGCAAATAATGGACAGCAAGCTTGAGTAGGGGGAAGGCAGAAGAAGAGATGATGTCCAAATACATGCACCACCAGATGGGTTTTGGATGGTTCAGTGCTTGAGGTCGATCAGGATGAGCACTACACACTATTATGCTTTGTTACTCAGTTAGTATGTACCAATCAATAACAACTTATTTGATGAGTTTATTAATGGCCTCACTAATTTGAGGATGGGCTTACCAGGTCAATTTAGCCCTCAACATACTTTTGGACAGCAGGGCCGAGTATTGATTTTGGTGGGTGATCTCCAACATTTTCAGTAGAAAAGTGCCATAAAGTTTATTTTCAAATATGATGGCTATGACAATTTGGAGATCATGGAAGTTGAGAATGCTGCAAACAGGAATCAGCTGGTATCCATTAAATGACACGAATTTCTTGTCGTCATACATCCAAATCTCACACCTAGGGATCCTCATGTTTGTAGACGTACTGCTCACATAGATCAGGATTGTTTTGCTCGATATAAAGAGTTTTGAGCAAATAAAAGGATTTTATTGGAATAATGGGTAGTTCCTAAAGTCTTCTTAGATTGCTCCTCTTTGTTGTAAAAAATAATCAAAACTTTAAGAAGAATGTTATCACATTATGAGAGATTTTCAATAGATTATTATTATTATTATTATTTATTTGGTTTATATATTAGTATAGTCAACATAATATATATAAAATATGTCGAAATAAATAGAAAATCATTGTATGACTTATTAATTGGAAAAAAATAAATAATATTGTTATTAAACAATGAAAATAGAAAGTAGTTTTTTATTTTTCTTTCACAGATTTGTTGACCACTTATATATTGTGCTATCATCGTGATGGAAATGGAGACTCTCCCTTTCAAATCTGATTATAAAATCACACTAAACACAATGCAAGAAGGTTGCAAATACAACTCATAGTTTTCCAAAACCATCAATTGAAAACCACCTTGAGGAAAGTACGCCCAACTTTGAGAGTTGAAAATCTTCCATGAGGAAATGTGGTCCAATGCATGCTAGCCCTTTCCTGGGCATCTAAATACTTGAGCAATCAAATTTGAGATGCTATGACAACTTACACCTCTTATAGATTCCTTACAACCTTCATAATAGTTGTTGCATGCAAAGGCATGCAAGCGACATGCAATATTCTTTTGACAACCCATTTTATGACAACATATGACACATGTACATGCAAATATGACTTTTTAACCTCCTCCAAAAGTGGGACACCCAAAAGGAATATGTACAAGATATTTTTACCAAATTACCGAGACCTCTTCCCATTGGATTTACATTCACATTTTCACATAAAAGGGAAAATACATTGTTGCAAATGAAATTATTATTTTCCTATTACCTAAGACTTTATTAAAATCAACAAAACAAAATTAAAATATTTTTGGTGACACATGATTGCCTTTACACCTTGGATGCTCCTCATTACGTCTATGATGTAATAATTTTCTTTATAATAAAATGTATCTTAGTATTTGAAGAACAAGTTTGAATAGATAGTCGTCATGTAAATGTTTTTGGGTAAATAAGATTGACCATCAAATTTAGACTCTAATCGAAATATCTTTAATTTTTAATTTGATTAGAAGGAAAAATATTTTTACTTATACTTTTTTTTACAACTTTTTAAAAATATTTATATTTAAAAAAATAAAATTAAACAATTGATATATTTTAAATCCAAAATAAAAATAAAAACCATTTTCTTGTGTCAATTTATGACTTAAAAATAAAGGAAGAAATTTGTAAGCACCTAAAAATGTGGTTATTATTAATGGATGCAATATATATGTGTATACATGTTTATAGATTGGTTCAAAAGAATATAAACAAGTAATGATAATATTTAAAATATGATTTTTAATTATTATAAAAATTATTAATAAAAATTTAAAAGTTTAAAAATAAATTTAAGATTATTAAAATATAAAATTATTTAAAATTTGATTATAATCGTATTAATGTTAAAAGTAAAATCAAATTTGAAAAACTATAAATTTAAGGAATTATTTTGAATATATATTTTCTCTTCTTTTCTAGATATTTTAGAACATCTTAAATCATTGAAACAAGCTTTAAATATGTTTTTCCATCAATTAGTTTCTTTGAGCAACATACCCATAACGTAAGGCATGTAAAGGGATATTCTGCAAAGAAGTTGAAGAGTTATGAAGGTCCTCAACATCTCCAATAATAACTTAGTTCATAGCACTAAAGATTAATACTTATTTATCACTCTATCTAGTAGCAAATCTTGGAAGAACATCAACAAATCTTATAAGTTTGAGCATTAAAGGGCCCACATGTCCTTGGCTATAAAATCATTGTGTTATTCAATAATAGGAACAAGATCATCACAAGCCAAGTCATGTGCATGAGCCTTATTGTATTGGAACCATTCTACCATAATACTTTTTATGAATTTAGCCTTGGGAATCTTAAGTAATAAGTCAATATGAAAATAAACTAGGTATACAATGATTTTAATATTGAAGTTAGTAAGTATCTTTTATTTTTATTGGAAAATTCCCTTAAATTATAGAGTGTCCTTTGAATTATATTTCATGAACAAGAGGCATCTCTTCTTCATAATTCATCAAGGAATTTCACTAAGTTTGTCAATTGAGGTATGAAATATCTAGAATTTGATCCATAATAGTTAATTTTGTATTAATAATAATTTGTTTTAAGCTAGGGTATGTGCAAGATCATCATGGAAAAAACAGGCCCTTAAGTGGCAAAAAATTCAGAAAAATCAGAGTCAGGCAACTTGACGTAAAAATTTGAATAAGTTAACTATAGTATGTATATGTCTAAAAATGGTCGTGATTAAGCTTGTTAATTAATTAAATATGATTTATTTAATTAATTCTTCTAAAGTCATCTACATATAAATACATTTAATTATTTATTTATATCGTTCATCTTCTAAATTCTTCTACCTTAAATTAAATAAATAATATTATTTAATTATTGACATTTCCACCCTCCCCTTAATTAAATTAAATAAATTTGTATAGTTTATTTATATTTAATTATCGTTTGGTTCTAAAGTTTAAATATTTTTGAATATTTGAATAAGGGAATATTCTCCATCCCATATTCGAATTTAAAATATTAAATATTTTATTTAATATTTTCCACCTTACCCTAATTTCATTTTTAAACATAATTAAATATGAGTTATTTAATTATGTGGATTTCCATTTTCATCTCCACTTTTAAATTAAATAAATTTAATTTATTTAATTCTAACTCGTGCTACTCACCCTTCCAAATTCATATCTTATCCTTTGAAATAGAAGTTTCCCTTCGAAACTCAATGACGAAATTGAAAGAAAAGGGAAACCTTCCATCCTTCTCTTCCACTTTCGAAGATCTCCCTCTGTCCGTTCGAAACAAGCTTAATCCAGACCGTTGATCGATTCAGCCAATCAAACCCGTTCGAAAAATCTATAAATTCTGGCGCAAATCCAAGCTTTGGTTACACTTCGTATACTCATTTACACACGCATACACTATGCATACACCCAACCAGCATTTGCATTCATACCAGTTTCAATATCATAGCAATTTTCTCATTTTAGCATAGCTTTTGTACTTAGCATAGTTTGCATTTTAAATCTCGTTCTTTAGCTGTCATTTTGTTGAGCCTGATCTGTTGATTTGAGAGCTATCTGGAAAATAACAAAATGCTGAAGATAGAGGAAGATAAGACAGTTTCGAGAAGCTACTGTTTCGGTTTGCACATTTTGTTTCCCTTTTTCAACTTTCTTGATTTAATGTCTTATTAATATGTGTTTGATTCTTATTTAAATTGATCCAATATTTCACTCACACATAAAATGGCGCTCACCGTGGGGCTTGAACCCACAAATTTAACATTTTCTGTAAGTTTTTTTTCACAGTTTCGGCATTCTGGAATCGGCTTTTCAGGAAAATTCTGACGTTTAGGCGCATTCAAATTTTTCTGACGCGCATACGGAGATTTTAATTTTTTTATTTTGCAGGATTTCGAAGCGCAACCCGTGACTGTTAACGTGCATCCCGTAACTGTTTAGGCTCATAGAGTAAATGTTTGCGTGCATATAGTCTTTCTTTCCGCATATGCAGTGACTCTTTTTTTTAAAAAAGTCAAATCTTTCTTGCGGCGCATCTAGTTACTGTTTAGGTGCATACTGCATCTATGCGCTCATATTGCATCTGTTTGCACGCATATAGCTTCTGTTCCAGCGCATATATTTTCTGGTGCATAGAGCTTCTGTTCGGGTGCATATAGACTGTAACAAAATCACAGAATTGTGAGTCTGACGCCTTCCGCAGATAGATTTTTTTTATTCTTTTTCTGAATTCTTAAATGAAGCAATCCTAGGGTAGCCACATATGGATAAAATGAAGCAATCTAGGATAGTCACCAAACAATGATTTATGCAGTTAAAATTGAACAATCTGTTTTAGTGAAGCAATATCTTCACTTAGATTAGATCATTGTGATTTGGAATTTAAAAAGAACATCTGCTTGCTTTGAATATAGCAATAGGTCTATGCTCTCCCCTTAACTAGGTGATCAGAATACCAGGCTTGCCTTTTAATTTTCATGCAATTTTATTGTTTCAATTACATTCTTTAGAGAGCCTGCCATAGTGGGAAAAAGTACTCACCCTACGGGAACAACTCAAGTGGGTTCAAGCCAAAGCCAGGCTATTCCACCCCACTATAAAATTTAAAGCAAATTTGGGGAAACCCTCTTTTGCCGGTAGTGTGCAAGATAACCATCCCCAAAGCCTTTGTTCTAAAGGTTGGGAGGTCTCCTGAGGGATTTTATTATTGTCGCACCGAACTGAAATCCTTACTACGAACCTAGTGTAGTGGCCAGCCGAGTCAGTTGCCAAACATTCTAATAATCACAGTGCAAGGGGAGGGAAGAATCTGCCCCCAAGACACTCACCATATAACTGCCAAGGACCGTTTGCTCAGGGGATCCGGTATCCACTTTTGTAACTCTGAGTACGCACCTGGAAAATACAAAAACACGGGCACCCCTTCGGGGGTGACATAGCTGTGTGAGTCGACACAGTTCTAAGATGTGGGTTTTTTATTACTAGAATGAATTACTTGAGCATTTAAGAGTGAGTCTGTCTGAATTGTCTTTCATGTGGAAAACCTATGAAAACATTTGATGAAAAACATTTCTTGATCAAACAATTCATGTTAGTATAGGGCTTTAAGAACAACTGTTTTCAAAAATGTTTGTTGTGTCTTCCATTACATTAATTCAGATAAAGAGATCATCCAAAAGGAACATGAAGAACAACAACTGAAAGCCACTTAAGAGTTCTTTCATATTATTGCTTCAAAAACATTCCTAATACTTTTCCCATGCTTAGGGATTGGAAGTCAACAAAGTTTCCCAGGAAATCAGTTTCCAAGAGAATAAGAAAACCTAAGAAACCGTTAGGATACAAGAAAACACTACAAAAGAGAAAAATTTTGTACAAAAGTTGACAAGTCTTACTTCACTATCGAGGATTTCTTCACAGATATCAGGATTTTGTTAGAGGATTCATTGATGAATATGTTGTAGATCCCTTAGATTCCTGAGCTTATTATCAAAGAAGAACTCTATCACAATGGCATAATCATAACCAACCTCTTGAATTTGACAACATACCAAAACCTTCCATAGAATATCCTTCACACCCAAGCCATATTCTTCAAAGATCTTGAGAGAATCTCTTTAAAAACAAAGATCAAAATCTTTTAGAGTGCACCTTTCAAAACAACTTTCTAATTTTTGGTTCAGCTTCCCCAAACAGGATTCTGAAATCCTTCATCAATTGGAAGCCACAATCAATAAATTAGGAGCATCCTTGATCATATCATAGGATTCCATATCTTATTGGATCAAGATATCATCACCAACGTACTTGTCAAAACCGTGATCTAAGTTTAGAGGAAATTTTCAAAAACATATGCCTATCTCCACAAGATCTCAACACAACAAACTGAAGGATACAATCCAAAAAGAAAGTCATATTCAGAACACTCACGAAGAAGGAGAAAGCAGTAATCCCCTTTTCAGCATAAATCAAAATCCACTTTTCAACAACAACATGGACAATAGGGAAGAAAATCCTTTTCATGATTATAGAGATAAAAACCACATGGATAGTGATGAAGAACAAGATGAGGAACTGTTGGGATAAGGTGCCATTAACCTTGTAAATCCCAATATTGTATTTATTCCATTTATTATTCTTAATTTGTAATCACCCATAAGGGATGAATAAGTTTCACTGACAGTTTATTACAGAGTTACTTTTATTGCTCAAGGAATCTTGGTAAATAGTAAATGAGGTGAGGTGGAGAATATTGGTGCCTATCTTAGGGAAATGTATTTTTGGGCTATTATGACGCATGTCATAAGTTTGTAAGAGCATCTATGACAACTTACAATTGTCATAAGGTGTAAGAGATTCTATGACAACATATGACAGCTATTATTATCTTGTAAGTTCCTATTCTTGGTTCTAGGCGCCTATATTGGGAAGATGCCTATGACAAGTGTAAGGGAATATGTAAGAAGATAATTTTGGTGTATCCCAAGATAGAAATATTGGATTTTATCCATCTCCCACGAATTCCTTTGGTGGGTACTCATTTTGTATAAATATGAGACTTGAGAGTGAAGTTTATGAGAGAGAGAGTAACAAGAGTAACAGGGTGCTGCAGGATTGAAGACTCAAGAGGAGATTGGAAGTGGATGTATTGTAATCTTGTTTTGAAGATAATACAACTTGGGCCTCTCTTCTTGGTGGAGTTTTTTCCCGCAAGGGTTTCTCCACGTAAACACTGTGTTATGAGTTTATTCTTCTGTTCCATTGCTACCTTGTGTTGTGAGATCTTGCATTCTTATGTTGCTGATTTGTGCCTCTTTGTTGCTGCTATCTTATGGTGATGTTATTGCTGTTATAATTTCATCTAAGGTGGTTTTATCAAGCATGTTAGAGTGGCTTATTTTAGCATCATAAAGAAGTTGAATCTCTTCATGGTATTTCAAGGATTAACAACAGTTATTTACAGATTTGCATACAATTTTCAGATTTCTATATTGTAGTAGTCAAAGCCTTGTATCTCACCAATTGGTATCATATCTTAGTGATTTGGTGATTAACAGTTGGATTAGAGATTGTTCATTTATTCCAACAATTGGTATCAGAGCTTAAGGTTGTTTCATGGCTTGCATGTGCTCGTATGTACTTGCATGTTTTTGCATGTGAGTTGCATGTACTTGCATGTTGCTTCCATGAGCTTGCATGTGTTTGCATGTGAGTTGCATGTACTTGCATGGACTTGCATGTTGCTTGCATGTGCTTGCATGTGATGGATTCATGGTAATTTGGTTCTGGGTATTCCTTCTTTTTGAATTTAGGTTGTAAAGCTTGTGAATCTGTTGGAAGGAATTGTAGAATGTTGGAGGTTTTTGGGCGCAGTGGATGTTCTGTATGTTGATATTGCTTTGCAGATTTATGAGATTGGAAGCCATGGTATCTAACTCTCTGAAGGATATTGTCAATGAGATCTACAGTGGGCTTTTGAGGCTCAGGGTTATGTATCTTCATGGAGTTGATCTTGTGGTAGTGATCTGGAGCTCTGGTTTGGCAATATGTGAGTATCCTCTTGCATGGTGGTTATGTTCCTTTACCTTGTGGTCATGTGAAGTGAATGGGTTTTCATGTTGGGTGGTTGATTATGGTGCCCTAGTTACATGGAAGAACATTTATTTTTTGGACTATAATATGGAGTGCTTATGTTGGATTCATGGGTTTAGCCCTTGGTTACATGAAAGCATTGGATGATTTTCCACTGGTTGCATGTGGGTTGTGGAGTTGGTATTTTAGTGATATGGAAACTCCTAGACAACCTGGTTCCTCCTTTTTCATATTCATGTTATTTGGGATATGTAGGTTTTACAGTTTTCCTGTTACAAAAAGCTGTGGATTTGTAGATCTGTGATATTTCATTCTTTCAGATGACATGTATAGTGTGAATATCTGGATATTTAAGTGATTTCAAATTTACAGAGAGATGGTTTTACAGGTTTTACATGTTAACAAAAATCTGTGGTTTGTAGATCTGTGGAAATATTGTATTTAGACTCTTAGAGTATTTTGGATGAAAACAATTTCAGATTTGCAGGGCTACCTGATGGGTTCTTATGATCTATGGATACTCTTATGTGAATTTGTTTGGAAAATCAGGTCTACCGTTGATCCTGGTGTTTGAGTTTTGGAAATCTACATGTTATTCCTTGGTTACTTCTATTCTGCATGTTACTAATGTGGGGTTGAATCTATTTTTTAGTTATTTGAGATTGGAGCATTGACCATGTTTTTCTCCTTTGAGATATTGCATGAGTGCAGATCTTGTAAATTGTTTGATGAGGATTGTATTTGGTTGGTCACCTTGATTACATTGGTATGTTTATTATAGTGAGACAAAAGGATGGTTTAGAGTACCTGATATAGTTATTCATTAGAATCTATAAGAGTAAGTTATGGTGCATGAAAATCTCTATTCACTTTTAGTGGAGTTTTGGTAATGATGTTTGTCATGATACCATGTATACAACTCTGTATCACTTTCAGTGGGAGTTTTGTGCTATTATAGTGTGTTCTATCTTCTTGGTTTGGAGATTATGGTTTCTTGACCTTTTGGGAGTTGTGTTGTATACAATGGATTCTTTGATTGTGTTGAGGCCATGGATGATCTTCATTTAGGATATGGTTATCACGATGTCATGGATAGCTTGGTTACATGTTTCAGTGGGAGATTTTGATAGTGATGGTTTGATGTTTATCTTGTTGCCATGTATAGCTCGATATCACAGTTTAGTGGGAGCTTTGGTTGGATATGGTTATCCTCATGTGATTTGAAGAGGTTTTAACATCTTGTTTCATGGAGGACCTTTAGAGTCTTTGGTAAAGGTTTTATTGTTCTTCCTTTGGAGAGGATGTAGTTCTCTTTGGTTTTGAGTATTAATCATTTGCTTGGAGCTTCATGATTTTGCAGGTTGCATTTGAAGTTTGCATGGATTGATTAGTGGGTGCTCATGGATACTAGAGAGACTTGGGTTAGGCTGGATATTTCTTATGTTAAGAGATATGTGTTGGAATGGTTACAATTTTTTATAAAAGTTTCTCAACAACAAAGACCAAGGAGCCTACACCTGGAAATGGATGTGAGTCCATCATAGACTTGATGAGAAGGCTGTCTTTATTGAAAGCCTATATTGCTTGGTGTTGTATGCACAGGACAATCTTGTATCCCACTTTTGGTCTACTCGGCAGGTAAATGATCTAAGAGGTGTTGCCCGCCTGATTATTAGATGCATTATTTATATGTATCTTGTCTTCTCTCATGCATTAATCTTGAAAGTTGAGTTATGAGGGATTGTTGAGAAGTAGATGCATGATTTTATAAATTTCCATTGTTCTCCTTGCAATCTTGAACTTTGGATTTGGTAGGAGAGGTACAGGAGATGGTTAGTGGCTTTTGGCATATTCCCTTATGTTGTGGGAATGTTCAGCTAAGTTTGATCTACTTTCTGTGAGAGGTTTACATCTAAGTTCTGCCATGTTTCATTATAAGTTGAATGGTTAGATGTTGATATCCTTTCAGTTTGGGAGTGTTGAAGGAGATCTTACTTTACACAATTTGGCACATGTTAGTGTGGTATAAGGAGATGGTTTGATTTGCAAGTTCTCTCTTTATGGGAATATTGTCTTCTTCTTGAAGGTTCTTATGCTTATGGAATTGAGGTTCATGAATGGAGTTATGAGTTGTTGTTTGTACTTCATTGTTTTTTGCAACAGTTTGGTAGCTCCTTGATCTCTTTCTTCATTGGTTGGAGGACTTGGGAGATTTATTTGGATTGGTAATGAGATGTATTTTCATATCATTGTATGCTTCTTTGACACTATGATAGAGGAGTTAGCCACATCCTCTATGTGAAGTGCTATAGGAGGACTTGTTAATGCTGTGATATTATTTTCAGATTTGACATTACCTATGCAGTGGGAGTTCCAGAAGGTATATGTGTTCTGTATGAGAGGGGCACCTCTCTTGGACTGGTTACATTTTACTGCAGTGAGTTACTTCAGAGGTTTTTTATCGCATGTCTATGTGTGTTATTACCTTGGAGTCTTCTTTTGCAGGATGGTGGATATACATGGACTTGTTTGCAGATTTGGGTTGCTATGTTGATAGCATGAAGTTCTACCTATGATAGTTTGTTTACCCTAGTTTGTGGTATGGATAGTTTTGGATGAGCTAGCAACTTGCTGTGGTTGCTATTCCAATTTTGGTATGAGTGTGGCAGTCACTCAGAGTCTTTTGTTATCATTTGAATTTGATGCTTGTGTTCATGTATAGATTGGTGCAGGTTTCAGTGACAGTTGATATGTTTCACCATGGCATGTTACTTGTCCTATCATGGGTAATATGATGTGAGGATTTATTGCTTGAGATGGTGGTTATCATGGTTCCTTCTGCAGGTATCTTGTTGGAGCACAAAAGCATGTTGAAGAATCAATGGTACATGGTTGGCTAAGGGATGTTTATTCCCTTGTTGAGATTTCCTATGGGTTGATTTACAATGTATAATGTCAAGTGGGAGAATGTTGGGATAAGGTGCCATTAACCTTGTAAATCCCAATATTGTATTTATTCCATTTATTATTCTTAATTTGTAATCACCCATAAGGGATGAATAAGTTTCACTGACAGTTTATTACAGAGTTACTTTTATTGCTCAAGGAATCTTGGTAAATAGTAAATGAGGTGAGGTGGAGAATATTGGTGCCTATCTTAGGGAAATGTATTTTTGGGCTATTATGACGCATGTCATAAGTTTGTAAGAGCATCTATGACAACTTACAATTGTCATAAGGTGTAAGAGATTCTATGACAACATATGACAGCTATTATTATCTTGTAAGTTCCTATTCTTGGTTCTAGGCGCCTATATTGGGAAGATGCCTATGACAAGTGTAAGGGAATATGTAAAAGATAATTTTGGTGTATCCCAAGATAGAAATATTGGATTTTATCCATCTCCCACGAATTCCTTTGGTGGGTACTCATTTTGTATAAATATGAGACTTGAGAGTGAAGTTTGAGAGAGAGAGTAACAAGAGTAACATGGTGCTACAGGATTGAAGACTCAAGAGGAGATTGGAAGTGGATGTATTGTAATCTTTTTTTGAAGATAATACAACTTGGGCCTCTCTTCTTGGTGGAGTTTTTTCCTGCAAGGGTTTCTCCACGTAAACACTGTTTTATGAGTTTATTCTTCTGTTCCATTGCTACCTTGTGTTGTGAGATCTTGCATTCTTATGTTGCTGATTTGTGCCTCTTTGTTGCTGCTATCTTATGGTGATGTTATTGCTGTTATAATTTCATCTAAGGTGGTTTTATCAAGCATGTTAGAGTGGCTTATTTTAGCATCATAAAGAAGTTGAATCTCTTCATGGTATTTCAAGGATTAACAACAGTTATTTACAGATTTGCATACAATTTTCAGATTTCTATATTGTAGTAGTCAAAGCCTTGTATCTCACCAATTGGTATCATATCTTAGTGATTTGGTGATTAACAGTTGGATTAGAGATTGTTCATTTATTCCAACAGGAACACCTTAGAGAGGATGAACAAGATCCAAAATTCCATAAAGCCATTGAAAATATCTTGCAGCAAGATAAGGAAAAGTATTTTCGCTATCTAGCCAAACAAGGGGCTAAATTACCTCATGACTTTGACACTGAAAATTTGAAAAATAAACCTGAAGAGATACCCCTTTCTGATCTTAGTGCCTTGACCCAATAAATCAAGGCACTTCAAGGACAAGTTAGAGAGTTACAAGGGGGAACAACCATAAAGAAATACACTCTTGAGGACATTTGTCCTTATCCTTTTGATAGAAGTCTTAACATGATTCCTTTTCCCAAGCATTGTGAAATGCCAAAATTTGATCACTATAATGGGAAAACGGATCCAATCGATCACGTTAGAGACTTCAGAAACCTGACATTGGAATTCGCTCATGAAGATACTTAATTGATGTGACTGTTTCCTAGGAGTCTTAGAGTACACTCTATGGAATGGTTATCTAAGATCACACCTCCCATCAGAACATTTGAAGAATTGATTAACCTATTCATATCACAATATACTTACAACATACAACATTAGATCACCATGATAGATCTTTGTAAAGTTGCACAGAAACCTGGTGAACCTTTCATTACATTTCTTCAGAGATGGAGAAGAATGTTTGCCAGATATCCATGTCCTGTTCCCGAAAAGGAAAAGATGGTTACTTTCATCAACAATTTAAATTCAGAAATGAGCTATCACTTGAACTTACATTGTCCCTCTTCTTTTGAGAAAATGATTGAAGATGCTTTAACCATTGAAAATGCTTTGGTCAAAAGAGGCATAATAAAACATGACAAAGAAAATCCTAGCTCATCTAAGCATCACAATAATCAGGACAAGTCCAAATTCTGGACTCGCAACAAAAATATGGTGAATGATGGTGTTGTTGATGCGAACCATGCCTCAACTAAGCCATTTGTCCTCAGCACTCCAAACACTCGCAACAACAATGTCAACTCAATTGCAAATCATGGAAATAATCCTCCTTTTCCTAGGAACAATACAAATCAAAACTCTACTCCCCATCAAGGGATTTCCAACAACTAGGGTTACCGAGGAACCAATAACAATCAAAATTCCTTAGGGAACACCTTGAATTCAAATCCGCAAAGATTTTCATTCTTCTCGAATAGAAGAACTTTTACTCCATTGGGTCAATTTGTAGAATCCACATTCAAGGAGTTGATGGCCAAAAATGTCATTACTTTGCCACCTCAACGAAATTATGAACCCAGTGTAAAGCCTCCATCATGGAATGATGCATACTATTGTGATTATCATCGGTGTAAAGGTCATCATACAAACAACTGCCAATCCTTGAAGAATGCTATTCAAGACTTGATTGACAATGATATCATCACAATAGAAGGAAATCAACAAACCAACACAGACCACCAAGCATTCCACAATCCTTTACCTAATTATCAAAAGGGTGAATCTTTTGACAAAAAGGTGAATCACATCAATGATGATCATATAATCAACCATCTCTACGCAGACGACAAGCGGGTAAATGTCATCAAAGTCAATCAAAAGGTGGAATATAGAGAAGTCAAGGCAACAACAAGAGTGCAAGCTAAAGTTGTCTTAAAAGGTGCTTCTTCAAAATCCATTGAACCCCCACCTCAGCATCAATATGATTTGGTCAATCAACTTTGATAAACCCCCGCTCAAATTTCTATTCTGGAACTATTGAAGATTTCTCCAGCCCATAAAGAAATTCTTGAAAAAGCCCTTGTTGAAACCAATGTATCTACTAATTTGGATGTGAATCAATTTCAAGCCATGGTAGGACACTTGTCCTCACCCACTTGCCTTTCATTCTCTGAAAAAGATGACGTTTCCATAACTCATCCCCATAACTCATCATTGTACTTAGAAGTCATGATTCACAGGTTTCGTATCAGATGAGTTCTAATAGATGGAGGTGCTGGTTTAAACATCTGTACCATGAAGTTGGTTAAAGCTTTAGGATTTTTTGAGGATTCCATTCACTTCAAAAGAAAGATTACCATAAAGGCTTATGATGATGAAGAAAGAGAATCCAAGGGTCTAATCATGTTGCCAATTAGAGTGGGCCCTGTCATAAAGAATACTTTCTATCAAGTACTGGACCGTGATCTTGCATATAACATCTTGTTGGGTCATCCTTGGATCCATGAAATGCAAGCTGTTCCATCAACCTATCATCAATGTCTAAAGTTTCCTTATGATGGACAAGAAATCATGATACCTACTGATAATTCCAACATTCAAACTTGTGCCAACATAAAAGCCAGTCAAGATACTTCGGTCCCTAATAATCGAGAAGCTCATGCTAGTACTTCTCTAAAAATTGATACACAAATTAGTCAATTGACTAATAGTTTTGACAAAAAGCTGAAATTCAAGGATCATGGAGTTGGAGAATACTCTCTTTGCCTTGCCAATTTACCTACATCACCTCGATCATATGGACAAACGTCTATTAGGGAACATAAAAATATCAGCAGCATCAACATCAAAGCAACCACCAATAGAGCCAATCACAAAATTTAATGGGGAATTCATCAAAGAAAAATTCCCCATGGAAAACCCTAAGGATACGAAAATTCTAAATTGGCTGTATAAAGATGAAGATGAAGTAGTCTCTAATGTCCAATTACCCACAGACAAATATGGAAAAGGGTACTCAATTATGCAGAAGATGGGCTATGATAAAGGTCCTATCAGAAAAAGGAAAGAATGAGTAGTTGAACCTATTCACCTCCATGGACTTGCTGCAAAAGAGAAAACTAGATTAGGTTATAATACCCACTCCAAAGAAAACACATCCAAACAATTACATGGTGCTATCTTCGCATTACAAGAAAGCTCAGATTCACGAGAAGCTTGTTTGGCAACAGTTCAAAACTTATTGGATAACAATTCTGACATAGACTCTACTGAATATGAATGGGACACCATTTACAATAATGAGTTCTGGAGGGACAAAGAAGTTGATGTAATACACCAATATGCCCCAACTCTAATTAAAGGACAAGGTTCAGGGTCCCAACCATAAGAATCTGAACCACAAGTCGATTATGATTCTAGTGATACTGAATTAGATCTAAACGAACAAGACTATCATGAGGACAGTATCATCATTGATCCACCTCATACCTTAGATCCTAGGAACCACTTTGTTGTGACCTTAACCATAGCCGATTTCACACAACCTGATGATACTCTCCCTTTAGTTCATCCTGATCTCATTGATTGGGATTCAATCGAACCTATTGACATACCTATGTTTCCAAGTGATGAAGCTATCGTAAACTTCCTTTCCGTAGAGGATACAAATGATTGTTCCACCAGTGATTTTTGACATAGAGTTTTTGATCAAGAGAGTGTCAAGTTTCCCAGCTGCAAAAGTAAAAACAAAAAAGAAAGATCTAATGGTGAAAACCAGAATCTGGTAGTATTAGATCAAACAAAAGATAAAATAAAGAGCGTATCAGATGGTGAAAACCTTTTTGAGGCACCAGATGATGGGAATCTTGACACTCTCCCGGAGCACTACCATGAGCGATCACCTATTCTGATTGAGCCTACAAAAGCTGTTGATCTTGAAACTTCTGACAAACCAAGAATTTTACAGTTAGCTGCATCAATGATAGAGAAAGAAATACCAGAGTTCATGGAATTCTTGAAAGCAAATCAAGTCAATTTTGGGTGGTCTTACACTGACATGCCTGGTCTTGATCCTAATCTTATCATGCATCACTTGTCCATCAAACCAGAGACCAAGCTGGTGAAACAAAAACTCAGAAAGATACACCCTCATGTTGCATTAGTGGTTAAGGAAGAACTGAGAAAACTTCTTGATGTGGGCTTCATCAGGCCAATCAACTATGCAAAATGGATCTCCAACATTGTGCCTGTATCCAAACTAGATAAAACTGTCAGAATATGCACGGACTTCAGAGATCTCAATAAAGCATGTCCTAAGGATGACTTCCCATTACCAAACATCGACACTATAGTTGATATGACAGCTGGCCATGCCGTGTATTCATTAATGGATGGTTTTTCTAGATATAACCAAATCAAGATTGCACCTGAAGACCAGGAGAAAACAACTTTCACATGTCCATGGGGAACTTATTGTTGGAACGTCATGCCTTTTGGTCTAAAGAATGTTGGGGCTACCTACCAAAGAGCCATGACTACAATCTTTCATGACATGATGCATGTCTTTATGGAAGATTATGTGGATGACATATTGGAAAAATCATACACCAAAGAAGGGCATCTTGAAATATTATCCAAAATATTTGCAAGACTAGAGAAATTCAAAGTTCGTCTCAACCCTAAGAAATGTGTTTTTGGGGTCAAATCTGGAAAACTCTTGGGGTACATTGTTTCAGAAAAAGGAATTGAAGTAGATCCTGCAAAAGTACAAGCAACTATGGAAATGCCTCCACCAAAGAACATTAGTCAGTTGAAATCACTGCAAGGATGACTACAATCTATACGGAGGTTCATTGCACAATTGGCAGATAAAAGTCTACCTTTCACACATCTACTACATAAGAATGTTCCTTTCAAATGGGATGACAAATGTGAATTAGCATTTCAACAAATCAAACAGTATCTGATGACTCCACGAGTTCTCATACCACCAAATCTAGACAAACCACTCATCTTATATATTGCCACAACAAAGACATCTCTGGGGGCACTATTGGCACAAGAAGACTCTACAGGAAAGGAACATGAAATCTACTACATCAGTAGAACATTGACAAGTCATGAACTCAACTACACTTCTATTGAGAAGGCTTGTTTGATAGTAGTTTTTACTTCACAAAAGTTTTGACATTACATGCTGACCCATACAATCAATCTGGTTTCAAAAATTGATCCACTCAAGTATTTGTTAAGCAAGGCATCATTGACAGGAAGGTTAACAAAGTGGGTAATGATTTTGAGTGAGTTTGATATACATTATGTGGATCACAAAGCAATCAAAGGACAAGTTATCACTGATCAATTAGCTGAAGCACCATTACAAGCGGATCATCCTCTGCACATTGAATTTCTAGATGCTGATGTCTTTACTGCAGAATCTAAACAACCATGGTCTCTATATTTTGATGGTTCTTTCACTCAACATGGATTGGGGGCAGGCATACTTTTTGTCACCCCTCAAGGACATACCATTCCTCAATCATATAGGCTGATGTTTCCATGCACCAACAACATAACTGAATATGAAGCATTAATCACCGGGCTCAAAATAGCACTGGAATGGAGAATTACAGAACTACAGGTGTATGGTGATTCACAGCTAGTCATTTATCAGATCAATAATGACTATCAAACCAAAGATGAAAAACTATTACCATATAAAAAGATGGTTGATGACTTCAAGAAATACTTTGTGGACATTAAATTCACACAAATTCCAAGGCTTGATAATAAAGCAGCTGATGCCATGGCTACGATCGCATCATTGTTACAAATCCCAGAAACTCAGAATCATTATGAATTTCTGGTGGAACAATCATTTACACCTGCTTATGATACACCTGAAAGCCAAATCATTTGCCACTTGGTAGGATCTGATTTGCCTTGGTATGGAAAAATTTATGCCTATCTCAAAGATGATATCTTACCACCCGATTTATCTCGTAACCAAAAACATAACTTTATTCGCCAATCTGCTTGCTACACTCTTATCGCTGACACCTTATATCACCGTGGTCTTGATGGTACTTTACTCTGATTTCTTGAACGTGAATAATCTAACAAAGCTTTACAAGAAGTTCATGGTGGCATCTGTGGTACTCATTCGAGTGGACTAACCTTATCCAAAAAATTGATTAGAATGGGTTACTACTGGCCTACAATGGAGAGGGAATCATTCACTTTTGTGAAAACATGTTCAAAATGTTAGATTCATGGGAATCTCATTCATGCTCCTGCACAAGAACTTCAATCATTCATGCAAACCTGGCCATTTTCTCAATGGGGGTTAGATCTAGTGGGCAAGATTCATCCTTCTTCATCAAATGGACATAAGTTCATCATCACAGCAATAGAGTATTTTACTAAGTGGATTGAGGCAGTCCCTCTTACTAAAGTTACCGGCAAACAAATCTCAACATTCATACTCAACTATATCATTTGTTGGTATGGCATTCCCAACTCTATTATTATGGATAATGGACGTCCATTCAAAAATCAGGACGTTGATGAACTTTGTGAGAGATTTCACATACAACATAGATATGCAACACCTTACTATCCACAAGGGAATGGCCAAGTAGAGGCCTCAAATAAAATGATATTGAAAATCTTGAAGAAGACTATGAATGCTTCAGGGAAGGATTGGCATGTTCAACTCAATCTTGCTCTATGGGCCTACAGAACCAGCATCCGCACACCAACGGGAGCAACACCATTTGCACTTGTCTATGGAGCAGAGGCCATATTGCCCTCAGAAGTCAAGATTCCCTCACTCAAAGTATCATCAAAAGGCCTCACGACAGATGATGAATACAGAGTTTCCTGACTCCAAGAGCTTGAACTTCTAGACGAGAAGATATAAAGAGCAGCTGATCATTTGAAAGCTTATCAACAGATGATGTCTCGCAAACTATAACCACAAAGTAAAGCCACGTACCTTCCAGGTGGGTGATCTTGTTCTGAAAGAGAATCCATGCAATCAACAAGCCAGAGAGAAGAAATGAAAGTTCAAACCAAATTGGCTAGGTCCTTATGTGGTTATCACAGTTTATGGTTAAGGAGCATAAAAGCTATCAACGCCAGAAGGGGACCTATTTGACGAGCCTATCAACAACATGCACCTAAAAAAGTATTATGTCTAAGGCAGTTATCATCATCAGAAAAAGTCCTGAAGAAATACAAAAAAATCAGAAAAAGTCCTGAAGAAATACCAAAAAAATCAGAAAAAGTCCTGAAGAAATACGAAAAAAATTAGAAAAAGTCCTAAAAAAAATAAAAATAAAAATTCAGAGGGTGAAAACCTGGCAAACAGGTAGTCTATTGACAAGAAAAATGCAATAAAAATAAATAGTGAAAATATGGCAAACAGACGCTATTTGGAAGCTCTCCATTTATTAGTTCATGTTCTACGCTTAACTTTTCAGCCTTCATTTTCATACATCTTTTTCACCATCTTAGGGTCACACGAGCACCATGCTATCATCATTTTCCTCGAGCGATTACGTCTTATCATGGCTTGATTATGGTACATATTAATTTTCAGCAAGTTATGTTGATACCAAGGGCAAACACATGCATACTAGGGGCAATCAACTTTCAGATTTTACCAAAATAGTAGGACAATGACATCGAAACCAAACACACAAACAAAACAACCAAATCAACCATCCAATCATTGATCCATATCATAGTAGCTTTTAGTTGTGTACCTTATCATGAACCATATCTGGATGATCTCTAATCTGACTATTGTTTGGAATCACAGTATTTTATTTTTGAACAATGGTTGTTTAATTTTTGATATCATTTCTCTGGAGCACACTCGATGATGTACTGAACTAGAGTGGTAAGGAAAGAGGATGATTTTTATTTGTCTGATGTCTGGAGATTAATCATTTATCGGTTGCAAATATGTCATGAGATGTGATGATTTATCATTGATGACAGTTCCAAATTTGCATCAGATGGTGGTTAGTCTTTGTCTGTTTACGCAAGAAATGCTTAGGTAATCTCGGTTCAATTATACTTAGATGCTTGTGTTCACTTGCTATATCAAAAATCATGAAAGTTGTACTCAGGTCATCATTGGTGCTAATTTCCCCTCTGATGCTTGTACACACTTCCAACATTTTCAAATTCTCTATGATGATTTAAGCAGGCTCACTAAAAGGCTCAACAAAATGGTCGGTTTCATTTAGTGGCATTTTCATTTTAGGTCATTATACATAATTGCATATTGGATTTGCGTTGAGAGTTTTTTAATGGTCAATTGCTGTCATATTTCTTTGGACTATTTGTGGAGGACAATGCAAACATTTGTAGCATTATCATCTCATCATGGCATTTTCATTAGCATTATCATCTCATCATTGCATTTTCATAACATTATCATCTCATCATTGCATTTTCATTGCATTATCATCTTATCATGGCATTATCATTATCATTCATTATCATTTCATACTAGCTTCATATCCTTATCATTTCATATCATTTTCATATCATTTTATCATTATCATTTCATATTAGTTTCATTTTCATTATCATTTCATTATTGCATCCATTATCATTTCATCATTTCATATTAGTTGCATTTTCCACTTCATCAACATTCCATTTGGATTTCATTTCTCTTTATCATTTCATATTTTTCCTCATTCCATTCATATCCATATCATTTTCATTCCATATTGTTTTATCATTTCTATTTCATCTCATTAGCCATTCATTATCACTTCATTATCATTATCGTTTAACAATTTCACTTGATATCATTATCATTTAATATTATCATTCTATCACTTCATTATTATCATCTTAACATCACATTACCATTATAGTTATTTCATTCATTCCATTTTACATTATCATTATCATTTGAATCATCGCATTTATCATTATCACTCATATTAGTTTCATATACGCTTCATTACCATTTTATAATCATTTCATTCATTTATCATTCATTCCCATTATCATTTCATTCATTATCATTATATTATAGTCATTTCATTTCATTCACTTATCATTCATTCCCTCCATTCATTATATTATATTGTCATCTTTTCATTATTTCATTATCATTACCATTTATTGCATCATCATTCATCTCATATTTTATCATTTCATTCATGTCATTACCATCTCATTATCACCTCATTTCACTCATTATTCATTACATCATTATCATTCATTCCATTATCATTATCAAAACATATCACTTCACTATCATTATCATTCATTTCATATCAGCTCATTTTATTATTTATCATATCATTTAACAATTTCATTTCATTATCATCTATTCATCTAACATTTCATCTCATTATCATCTAACATTTCATATCATATCATTTAACAATTTCATTTCATTATCATCTATCCATTTAACATTTCATATCATATCATTTAACATTCTATTCATTCCAATTACATTATAATTTAACATTCCATTCCATACCATTTCATTTATCATTTTATCATACATCACTACCATTTCATTTATCATTTTATTCATTTCATATCATTTCATTCCATTATAATCTCATTTTTCATTTCATTTATCCATTCATTCAAATTACAAATCATTATATTTCATCGCATATCATTTTATCATACATTTATTCATCTCAATTTCATTATTCTTGCCATCTAATCTCATAACATTTTATCCACTCATATCATTTCACATCACATCACATCATAATGCATATCATGAACACAACATTCATTTTTCATCTTTTATCTGCATTGAAGAATCCAAATAAAAATAAAATAAACATTCCATATACACCTCATAAATCATTCACCTGCATGACATCGTTAGTACACATCATCAAGTCATCATCAAAATAAAACATCATAATCAAATCATCCTGCATATCATGTTAGTCATCAAATCTCCATAAACACATAGACATAAATGCATATCATATCATCGCATCATAAATCCACATCAGATCAACATCAAAATAATCATCGCCGCTGCATAATCATTGCTCATCAAAAATGATACAAATGTCCAAATTTTCAATGAAACTAAAATGTCCAATACATCAGAAATGGCATATACATGCTCCAAAAATATACATCATAAAGACTAACTGGTAGATGATCCTGATGGTGCTGGTTCAGAGGGAGGTGGTCTACCAATGGTGCCTGCATCTGGGTCCTATCGTGGCCCTATCACTCCCCTGCTTTGGGTATGTGTCTGTGATCTACTCTGGGTCTTGCTATGAGATCGCGGGTATGGCTCTCTATGCTCTGGAGGACACAGCTCCTCATATATGATCCTGTAATACTTAGCCTCCCTAGCCATCTCCATGCCCTCAGCAATGGCCTCTCGCAGTGATGCACTCTTTATAGTTCCCATCAGTCTCTGAGCCACGCCCTCAGCCTCTACTGCCCGTCGCCTGAATGCATCCCTCTTTGTGATCACCTGGGCTAACTGTGGGCTTGGGGCAGGTGCCTGTGCCTGTGCCTGTGCTTGTGCTAGCTACGCCTGAAGTTGTACAATGACAGCTTGTGACTGTGCCAACTGACTCTGCAACTGACCTTGCTGCCCCTGTAACGTTTGCACCTGGGCCTGAAGTGTGACAATCTGTCCCTGCTGCGAGGAGGATGCCATCCAGATCACTGTCTGTCATCCTATCCCTATCCTCGGCTATTGCATAATCTGAACACCCATCAAAATATCCAGTCCTGATCTCCTCAGCACATGTCCCCCCACTCCACCGTCATCTCCACCACCATCATCATCATCAGAGCTCCCCTCATCTCCGCTCTCCACCTCCTCTCCTCCAACCGCTCCCTACGCACCACCAGCTACATCCTCCTGTCCCACTGCCCCTGGCTACGGTAGTACCAAAATCGGTGCTGGCTCATCCAGACTAGTGAACTGATGAAAGGGATGCATGTGAAAATACACAGCGTACTCATCAAACATCCCAACATCCACAATGTCTCATCTATCAGCCCATACCTTAGGTGCTAATGCCATAAACTTTGTATATTTGGCTTGATAAGAAATACACGGTCCCCATCCAGCCTCATCTCTGCTCCGGGCATAATGTGCAACCCCCTACGGCATCCCCTGTGTGAATTTGAACTGCCTCTACACCCGCAATGCCAAAAATATCTCCAAAATGAAGGGAGTCCTCCCGATCAGGAACCGTAGAATACATACATACGACATCTCGATGACATCGGTAGCCCATGGATCGCAATCTAGATATGGTTGCCATACGACTGTGTCTATGTTATCCAACAGACGCCTCCAGTACTCTACCTTGCCCAGCTTGGGCTAGGTAAGGAACACAACATACATATAGATATATGGCCTACCTGCTGGCCTAACTCTAGAGCATGCTGGTCTCGTCATAGCAAAGTGCTCCCATGCCTAGATCTGTAATAATGTCACCCCGCATAACAAGCTAGAGGACCCTCTGTACACCACCTAGTGCAAATCATGATAAAGATGAGCTAACATACAGCTCCCCCATGCATATCGTCGCGGCTGTAGCATCATCTACTCTAGAATCCTGCCCCAACCCACTGACAATCCCTTTGCCTAGCGATCCAGACAAAGGAGACCTCCAATGAAAGTACCCAAAACTGCTAGCAAGGCTAGATATCCATGAAAGTCTGCCCACGGTACCCAATACCTAGCTATATGTGCGTCTCTGTATACTCTCCTCAACGCATTTGTGCCCCCCAGCTCCTTGTGATCGTAATACATAAGGGCTCCAACCACAGGGATACCTAATATCCTGTAAACGTCCTCTAGAATCATTGTCACCTCACCGGTCGGCTTGTGAAAGGTGTTGTGCTCTGAATGCCATTGCTCTGCAAGTGCCGTCAACAATCCTCTGTTGACCCTAATAGGTGTCAACTTAGGGATCCTATCCCATCCTGTTGAATGTCGCTCTCTAATCTGGAGGTTTTTGAAAACCTCCTATTTTCATCACAAGGATATTTCATCAGATTCATATCAATCATATCAATCATATCAATCATTTACACAACATCAATCATACTCGTATCTATCAGTGATTCATATCATGTGAACTATATCAGACCCATATCAATGCCTCATATCAATGCATCAAATCAACGACTCATATCACACAATCAGTCCTATCAATCAAATCAAATCAAAGCTATCTAGCTGGATATCATATCAAATCATGATCTACAATCAAACACTATTTGTTTTCTATCGCAAAAAGCAAATTTATCAAAGTCGTATCACTCATTTACTCTTTGTTTTTCATTCATGGGAAGCAAAGTTATCAATCTACTCTTTATTTTCTATCCTAGGAAGCAATGTTATCAATCAATCATTCGATTTTCCTATCATCTCTATCCATATCAGCATGATGACACGACAATTTACCTATCTATTGACTAAGGAAGCAATACACATCCTCATTCTCATCAAAACATTCATTTTGCCCATTTTACCAGATGCTCCGTTCTTTTTACGGGATGTGCTAAATCCTGTATGTGCCATTGTTTTCACTCTATGTGCTTAAACAGACCCCCAATGCGCGTTTTCCCATATGTGCCACTTCACTCATCCTATGTGCCACTATTTTTGCTGTATGCGTGCTTTCCTATATGCGCGTCTGTTTTCCATATATGCGGTCTACCCCAAAAATTTTCAAACCTGCCCTATATGCGTGCTAGTTTCTATGGGATGCGCTAAACTGGTTTTTCCTAAAACATTTAAAATCTATGCCCTATGCGCGTTTGTTTCTACCCTAAGCGCACCTTTTTTTTTTGAAAGTGCCTAAACTTTTCTATATGCGCGCAAACGTAATTTTAAAACTTGAATCCGCGCAAAAACATTTTGATCCAAATGGAAAAATTCAAAAGCATAAGAGGATAGATCGACTCACCAGTGGTCCATACGCAACTGGCCTCTAATATCTGCGTGATCTCTCGAATCGATGGCGATGATACGAAATCTCCATGTCGCGATGTCACTCTCACAGCTACAGTTTTCACCAAAGTCAATAGTACAAATGACTTGTCTTTTTCAACCTTTTTACCTTTTAAAGGTCAAACATGGGTAAAATTTGACTTTATTTTCAAAATGGACATTCTTTTTCATCATTTATCATGAGTTAAATCACTCTCTCTCATTCGTAATTTACCTCCCGAGGGGGCATCATTAGCAGAAATATCGGAAGCACATCAGGGGCAAAAATCTTATTTTTCTTTGAAGCAAGTGTTTTACACATCACTTCAAAGAGGGAAAAAATGTATATGTCTAAAAATGGTCGTGATTAAGCTTGTTAATTAATTAAATATGATTTATTTAATTAATTCCCCTAAAGTCATCTACATATAAATAAATTTAATTATTTATTTATATCGTTCATCTTCTAAATTCTTCTACCTTAAATTAAATAAATAATTTTATTTAATTATTGACATTTCCACCCTCCGCTTAATTAAATTAAATAAATTTGTATAGTTTATTTATATTTAATTATCATTTGGTTCTAAAGTTTAAATATTTTTGAATATTTGATAAGGGAATATTCTCCATCCCATATTCGAATTTAAAATATTAAATATTTTATTTAATATTTTCCACCTCACCCTAATTTCATTTTTAAACATAATTAAATATGAGTTATTTAATTATGTGGATTTCCATTTTCATCTCCACTTTTAAATTAAATAAATTTAATTTATTTAATTCTAACTCATGCTAACTCACCCTTCCAAATTCGTATCTTATCCTTCGAAATGGAAGTTTCCCTTTGAAACTCAATGACGAAATTGAAAGAAAAGGGAAACCTTCCATCCTTCTCTTCCACTTTCGAAGATCTCCCGCCTGTCCGTTCGAAACAAGCTTAATCCGGACCGTCGATTGATTCAGCCAATCAAACCCATTCGAAAACTCTATAAATTCTGGCACAAATCCAAGCTTTGGTTACACTTCGTATACTCATTTACGCACGCATACACGCAACCAACATTTGCATTCATACTAGTTTCAATATCATAGCAATTTTCTCATTTTAGCATAGCTTTTGCACTTAGCATAGTTTGCATTTTAAATCTCATTCTTTAGCTGTTATTTTGTTGAGCCTAATCTGTTGATCTGAGAGCTATCTGGAAAACAACAAAACGCTGAAGATAGAGGAAGATAAGACAGTTTCTAGAAGCTACTATTACGGTTTGCACATTTTGTTTCCCTTTTTCAGCTTTCTTGATTTAATGTCTTATTAACATGTGTTTGATTTCTATTTAAATTGATCCAATATTTCAATCACACATATTATTTTAAAAATATGTAAGAATAGAATATGTAGCAAATTGAATCTATTTTTTAAACTACTAGGCTTATTTTTATAAAATAAAAAATCTATTTGGTGAAATTTGAAATTTTAATGCAGTAGTACTTAAATTTCAAAGAAAAAATAAGAAGTAGGTGTCTGTCTGACCACCCTAACCACAATAAAATGATAATATTTTTTTATAAAATTTTAGATATAAGTAGAGGACTCATGTCCAGATGTGATGCATATTTTTTGTAATTTTTTTTCAAGTAAATAATTAATTATTAATTTTTTATTACAACTTTTAAAATATATAAAAACTCGTATGTCTAACCACCTTAACTTGGTCAAAAAATCATGAAATTCAATTTTTTTTTAATCCTATAGTATGTGAAGCATAGAATGTGACACATGTTTTGGATTAAAAAAATGTGATACCATTTGAAAATTATCGATGTTTTTCAATCAGCCTATCAATCAGGACTTTAGTCGTAATTTAAATAGAAAATGAATAATAATCATTTATTAAATTAAAAGTATAGAATAATTTATATTGGTGGAAAACTAAGAATATCCTTTAAAAACCATTTTCATTTCGTCAATTTTGGGTAAAAAAAAGTCGTCAGCCACATACCCTACACATACCCATCATATTGCCACTTTTTGGCCCATCAAGATCCTACACATACCCCTAGTACATTATACCATATGTGATAGATTATAGTTTTTCATAACATTAGCCACACTACAATAGCTTGTATACATATTGCTACTCCTACTGATTTCCTTCACAAAATTACAAATTTTGATACAATCTATACCCATTCCATGCATCCTTTTTACATCATGTTTGGAGTGAAGTTACATACATATATACCAAAAAGCTATCAAAAAGGAAAGAAATATGCTAGCTGTTATCTGCAAGTCTATTGGTGGCTTCATCTTCTACTTACCCAATGTTAGGATCAACATCACCAATTACAGATTGGGCATCCCCTTGCTGTTGCCTAGCATGATGGTGAATTTTGTGTCTACCTTGCACCTCTACAGTCACATTGAAGTACAATTAGAATTCATTTATGGCTCTTAGGAAGATCTCACACTCTTCCCTTTCCAACTGACGGGCATGTCCACACCTAATCTCCTCTTTATTGATCCTCACTAAACTGTCTCTGATCAGATTCACAAAATTTGGCAATGACACCTACAATGCAACAGTGAGAAAAGTGAGTCTTTTAGATGACTTAGTAAGGTACCTCCTACAACCATTGAATTCTTCATCATTCCTTGCTTTCCAATTGTGCCACATTATTTCAGTAGAAAGAAAAAACTAGAATGCTTTACAATCACTATTCATTTTCTTATCAAACATTAAAACATCTTTCCAAACAAGTTTGTTATCAACATGCCAAATTTTTACATTGCTACAAAATATTTTCCAAATTTCTTTAGCATAGAAGCAATAAAAAAGAATATGTTTTTACCGATTCAGGAGTTTTACAAATACTATGAATATCAATATCACCACAATTGGATTTGAAAGGAATTCTTTGAAGAGCCAACCATCTGAAACAAGCCTTTTTTGGATCAAGTCCACTATACCAGCTTGGTCAATTAGGATTTTATGTCATTCTTTATCATTTAGATCCATTTTCCAAATTTATGTAAGTGCTCAAAAATGTTATTATAGGTTAGATATTTGTAAATTGTCTTATCTCTAAGTCTGAAGATAGGTCCCCCATCTTTCCAAACTATGCCATTAGACATGTCAATGAGTTTTCTAGCATCTTGGGGAAAGCTAGAATCCTTCTACGCCTCTAAGAGTATAGAGTAGGTCCTAGAGTTAGAGGCAAGGAGGTCAAAATCTTATTCCAACTCAATCTATCTTTTAAGTCTCCCTTCAGACAAGATTTTGCCAAAGATTTTAATACCTTTTTGACTCCATTTCTTAGCCAAGCAACCTTGAAGAAGGGCTAGGGGTTTGTCATTATGGTGCACGTTCCACCATATGGAGCTATAACTTTGGCATTTAACAATACTTCTTATGGTCATGTCACTAGATTTGAATTGAGAACCTTGTTTGACTAGCTCCCAAGCCTTCCACATGCTTTTAAAAACCACCGATCCAATTGGGGACATTGAGTATTTACTCATGAGAATTCCACTCAAGGGTAACAATTTCTAGTTTTTTTCTTTCTTGGGTATTGTTGGAACTATATATTATTCCTTAGCAAAACCTTCCAAGGCTCATTGCCACTTACGGTCCTCACCACCCACTTTGCAGCTAGAGCAACACCTTGCAACTTTAGGTCCTTTAGACCTAGACCACCAACTTTGTCCATATAGCACCACTCCCAATTCACGACATGCTTCTTCCTCTTCCCTTTCCCATCTGACCATAGAAAGCCCCTAATCTTCTTTTGAATTTCATTTACTTGGTAACTACTTAAAAACCAAACCAAAGCAAAGTAGATGCTATATGAGGACAATATCTTCTAACAAACCTTTATCCTCCTAGCAAGGGAGAGATATTGTTTGTTCCAACCTTCCAAATTATTTTCAATTTGTTCTTTATCTAGTTCCACATTTCCTTGAGGTTAGGATCAATCGCAAAGGGGATACCAAGGTATCTTACCTATAATCTAGGACCACCCCATTGAAAGTTAAGATCTTTCATCCAATTTGGTGGCCTATACTTCCACCCAAGAGCAATAGATTTTGAATTAGATATTTTTTCCTTGAGGCCTTGTAGAACACCTCAATCTTTTCCATTAGGGATTCTATGTTTTCCTTATCCAATTTTGGGAAAAGAGCAACGTCATTTGAAAATTGTACATTAATTAGTTTTCCCCCATCAAGAAGCACAATGCCTCTAACCTTGGGTGATATTGAGTTGTCTCTTAACAAGTAGAAGAGTGCATTTGATGCTATCACAAAGAGGGCAGGTGCTAAGGTTCAACCTTGCCAAATTGACCTTTCTAACTTGATTTCCTTAGGAAGCATCCTGTTAATATGGACATTGGTATCTTTTAACAGAATCTCCACCATTTTACAAAATTCAGAGAGGAATCCAAAGGCTTGAACAATGCTTTGCAAGAAGTCCCATTGCACCCTACCATATGTTTTCTCGAAATCCAAGAGAAGTATTGTAGGTTTTTTATTCAATATCTCAGCCCATTGCATAGACTCCCAACTTGTGATTAAGTTCTCAAGAATATATCTACCTTTAATGAAGCCCACCTAAGTTTTGTTAACAAACTTGGGAAGAATATTAACCAATCTTAGGGCTAGAACCTTAGCAAAAATCTTAAAGACACATTTAGGAGGGTTATTAGCCTCTAGTTTTTAACTAAGGTCTTATCCCTTCCTTTGGGGAGAAGCTTAATTATCCCTTTGTTAATCTTATTTCCTAGGGTCCCTATGACCAAATCCTCCTCACACACCTACAACAGGTCCTCACTAACCCATTTTGAGAAGCACTTGTAGAATTCTATAGGTAGTCCATCATAACTTGGTGACTTATCATTTCACATGGAGGCAATAGCATTACTAATTTCTTCTTTTGTTAAGTTGGACTATAACTTGGTGGAGTCCTCATATATTTTCTTTAGAATGAGCTTCTTAATTGTTTATCATGCCTTGCAACAATATTTAGATCCCCCTTTAGAGGTGAAGATATACTTAAAGAAGGATTGGAATTGCTTTAGAATCTCTAGGTGGGAGGAAAGTATCATTTCTCCATCCCAAATTTGATTAATTTGTTCTTTTACATTTTTCTCCTTCAATAATTTGAAGAACTTGGATTATCTATCACCACAGGTTAGCTAGTTTATTTGGCCCTAACCATGTACCCATTTACTTTATGGGCTTGGATCCTCCTTAGGCCATCCTTCACTTTAGCAAGCTCTCCATCAAGTAATACATCACTTGGTGCCTACTGCAACTTTACCTCTGCATCTAAAAGGGTTTCTTGGAGCTTATTTTCTTCCCTCCTTGCATCGAGGGATCTCTTCTTCCCTATTGTTTGAATTTTTTTCCTCCAACTAATGACATTATGTTCCATCTTTCCGTGGCACTAAACCCATTTAGCATCCATTTTTTGATTTCCCTGAGGGAAGTAATGGCTTCCCTGCAATCCCCATCTTTAATCATATTTGTGTTTAGGATGAATGATGACTTCCTCACTGAATATTTTGGTCTACCTTAACATATTGTAAGGCTAGCCTTGATAGGGTGGTGATTTGAGAGTGTTTAGGGGTACACACATGTCTTCAATCCATCCTCATTAGGAACAAACTTGAAAATATATTTGTTTGCATAAATCCTATCAAGCATGTAATAGATTCTATTGCCACCTTTTTGGGCATTACACCATGTGTACCACATACCTTTTCACTCACTTTTCATTTTTTCCATGGGGTCAATAAAGTTGAGTTTTTATTTCATCCTACATCAATTTTTTTTTTCATTATCTTTCTAAGACATATGAATTTTCCACCCCACTTGTCCTCCAATCGCTCAACCATATTGAAGTCACCACCTATAATCCATGACACCCCTGAGAGGCTAGTGAGCCATTGCCAAAGTATTCTCCTATCCCTATGGTTGTTAGGGGAATATATGGAACAAGCTCCAAACACCAATTCCTCTTTCTTTAGTGTTACCCACACAACCCTATTGCATGATGTGCCACTGTCCATGACCCATTGGGCCCACTAATTTTAAAATTAAGATTGTAGCACCTCCGCTTCCTCTCTCATGAGAGGTAGTGAAAAAAGAGGACCTGTTCTAGATGAATTTTAGGTTGGTTTCTAATGTGAAACCAGTAGCTTTGGTCTCTTGCAAGGGAACAAAATCTTTCTTCCTTTCTAGATTTAAAAATCTTCTGACTATGCATTTTGTATTAGGTGATTCTAGCCCCTTAACATTCTAAGAAACATTGTTAATGTTCATCATCTATTACAATGGCATTATCAACTTGGTCATTCCTAATTTTCTCAAAGCATTTAGGTAGATTTTTCTCTATTTCAACCCTCTTTTCCATGGGCGACTAAATGACAAGGCTAGTTTTCTTTCTTTTATTTTTGACCACTAAAGGGGTTTTTCCTAGTTTTATAGAATTTTTGTTTTTCCTTGGTCTTCCAAGACTAGCCTTCTATTTAGGGGCTTGGTTAAGCTACCTAAGAGTGACATTCCTAGAGTGCTTTACTTCAGTTTCCTCACCTTGATCGAGGTTTCTATCCCCAACTCCATTAGACTCCCCACTCCTATAGGCCTCCATGGGATGGTC
This sequence comes from Sequoia sempervirens, assembly GCA_007258455.2. NCBI lineage: Eukaryota > Viridiplantae > Streptophyta > Pinopsida > Cupressales > Cupressaceae > Sequoia > Sequoia sempervirens. Next base: position 427,953,805 of record VDFB02000003.1, read on the forward strand.
CCCAGGTTGTTGGTTATCTGCTATGAATAGGTTGTTTGGATGGGGGAGGGATGAGTACCAGAGTCATAGGTAAGATTAAGCTCATGGGTTTGATCAGGGGTGACACAGGATCTGACACTATTTACTGCAAACCCCATTGTCCCAGGGTCACGTAGGTTGGAAGTAACATTCCCATCTTGCATAACCCCATTATTTGGGCTAATAAAGGCTGAAATCCCTAGAGGTTCACCTTGGATATTAGGCGTGGGGTTAATGATATTCAGTGGGGGGTCCCTAGAGCTCCCACCCACATTTGTGCTCTTATCCTTATCTAAGCTTTGAGCATCTAATTGGAAAGAAAATGAGTTAGGTCCCTTCTTTAGGAATTTTAATTCAAATTTTTTCTTGGCATTGCTATCGAGGCTTAAGACATTTTCCTCAGTTCGCTACTTGATCTTCTTCATAGCAAGTTGTTGAGAATTTATTCTTTGGAGGAGAAAAATATTCCCAGTTTCCACTTGCCTAGGGCTTCAACGAGGGGGAATAGGGTTTTCTTTGACAACATTAGAGGTGTCAACTTAGACCCCACCTTCTCTGCCCTAACCCCCGTAAGCCAAGGCATCGAAGGAATTGGCTAGAGCGAGACTAGGTTCCCTATTACCAGGAAAGGAGAGGTTGTGGTTGCCATCCTTAGTAAAGAATTCATGATTAATTTCATTCTCCAAAAAACTAGAGGGCTTAGTAGTTTGTATAAGACTAGGAATTAGGGTTTGGACATAATATAGTTGGATTTGGCTATTGCTAGTATCCTCATCCACCTGCAACTCAAGTTGAGGACCTTTACAACCAGTGCTATGGTTTCCCCTTATTGACTTAATATTTTTCCTTTGAATCACAAGGAATTTTTTTTCTAACATGCCCTTCTCTCCTGTAAAAGAAGCAAACATTCAACGGGCATGAAACTACACTAGAATAAAGTATATAATCTTTAGGATTTTAGGGGTTTTGATTCAAGGATTTAGGGAGACTAGGGTGCAAGCTTCCAAGTTCAACAGAGCCGCTTGGTCATCAATCCTAACAACCTTTTTGATAGGTTCCAAGATTTGAGGATGAATTTTCCAATACTCTAGAGGGAAATTTTTGACAATAACCCACTTGGGGGTTGAGAGTGCAATAATTTCTTCTATTATGGCTGCAAATGACCAGGGAAGGGCACAAAATGCACAACCCCCTATGTTCGAGTAGGGCTTGGATAGGAATTTTTCTTGCATGGCGTGGCTCTTCAAAAAATTACAAACAAACCTTTTTATAGTAATCTACAATATGCTAAATGAATACCAAATTTATTAACCCACACATTCAAAAACCAGCTATCAATAAATTTTTCTTGCAAGAAATTTATTAAAATCAATAGTCGCTAGAAAAATGGTAGAATATTTAAGTCTTATCCTTTTGCTACGAATAGTTTCTTTCATTAAATTATTGGGAAAGAGATGAAAATCAAAGGAGATTTTGGAGGAAGCCTTAGCTTCCCTACCATCCTCATTTCTCACCACTTCCACAACAAAACCAATGCCCACCAGTGTAGAAAACCCTTGCTTTGCCATGACCTTGTTGAAGGATTTTTGCAAATGATTTTGGGTATCACCAAGCTACCAATAATAATAGGGGGGTCGAGGGGTTTCGTACCCCCCTCCATTAAAGAAATTAAAACTTAATGCAAATGAAGAAGCAAGGAAAAATGAAACATAGACACTCACACATGCGAGAAAGAAATACAAGGCCAAAGAGACAATATTGCACAGTTAGTAGCAATAAATGACAATAAAATCAAAGGATAGGAGGCCTTACAAAAAATCAAACCTTTGTGGGGGAGGGTACAGCCCTCCCCATCACTGTCGACACCTAGCATGAATCACCAAGCACTTAAAGGGTTTTACACTCCACTTCAAGACCACTCCTAGAAGTTTTTGATCATCGCTTCTAGAAGAACTATTCAATATGGTACCACTGATATTGTACCTTAGAAAAAGGGACCTCTTTCTTGACATGGTAATAATTCATGATAAATTGAACTTAATGAGGCCTTGATTCAAGTGTTGTGAGGTATTTTATGCATCCACACAAGGTCTTGGACCTTTGCAAACTAAAAAAATGCATTTAATGATGTCTTGTGAAGGTGTTGTAAAAAATATCTACACTTTTCTAGACTCTATTCATTAAAATTCACCTAAAAATCACTTTTTCATCACTTATCAAGTCCTATTTTAAAGTGTTGTAAGCTCTTGTAACAAGATTTCATGCTTTTCTAGGCTTTTTTTCACTATTTACACCTTTCTTATGCTTTACATGACCCCTTTATGCCCTTATAAGGCTTAATTAAGTGTATTTTTTAATGTAAACCCAACAAATAACATTAAATGCAACTTAATTCCTAACACCCACTTACAAGCCCAAGGTGGGACCCATTCGTCATAGGTGGCGAATGAGTCCCTCTTGGCTCCAAATTCAAAATATCTCAAGTTTTCTTTCGAGTTTTTATTCAAAATTACCTTATGTCGGCTTGTGATGAGGTATCATTGGGTTACTAAGGCACAAGTGTGTATAAATAAGTTTTTTTACATCCACTTTAACCCCATTCATTCATCAATCCATTCATCCATTCTTCATTATTCATCCATCATTCTTCATCTCAAGTCAAGCAACTTTGGGTTTCATCATTGTAAGTCACCAATATAGCAATTTTTAGACATTTAAGGGCTGAATTTTCATATTTTTCTACAAAATTTCAAGATCACTCATCATGGAAAGGTAATAACTCCATTATCACATGTTTCATTACATTCTTTCATCATTTTGGTTTAATTACCTAAAAGGGGTTTGACCAAGGCAAACCCCCATGCCCTAACATTCACCATCTTTCTCACTTGCCTTGTGTGTTTGTAGATTTAGGTCTCTTAGAAACTTGAAAATCATTGAATATTGCATTGTAAATTTGTTTAGGTCTTCTCTTCATTGTTTAAGGAAAAGCATCAATAAAAATTCATTTTCAGGTCCTAATTCAACAGTTTCAGAAGTAAACACCTATAGAAAGTCAAAGTGTAGACCAAAAGCTCCAGTTTCCACGTATGAATATTTAGAAATTCAAAAGTGGACTCATTCACCATGGGTGGTGAATAAGTCCCACTCCAATGTCAATTTTTGGTTTTTTGCATTTTTAGATACCCTTTTGTCTGAAATGGGTTCTAGAACAGTTTTGTAGAACTGGGACTGATTCGCCCAAAATGGTGAATGAGTCCTACTAGGCCTAAAAATTAGCATAAATAGCATTCAAGAAGCCATTTCTAGTCTTCATCCATATTCTAGGTGCACACTTTCATTTTCATCAAGTTCTATTACAATTTGCATTCATTCCTGGGTGTTTTTGTATTACACAATGTGTTTTCAAATAATCTTCATTTTCTTGAGTTTCCATTCATTAATCAATTAATATTATTAGTTTCTTGTATTCAAACATTAAATCTTGGAATATTACATCCATATTCCATCCATATTGCATTGATTTTGAGTGTATACATAAGCATTCTGTCCCTCCTTTCTCCTTTTAGGTGAAAGACCCAAGTGCTAGAAAGGATTAGGATGCCAAAAAAAATCTATGTTACATTTTGGTGAACTTGATTTTTGAGTACTTCTCTTTTCTTATTTAGATTCCTTCATCATACATCTATCTTGCATTGATCTTGCATTAGGACTTGCATAAATTCATTCGCATACTAGGTGTGATCCTAAGAATTTTACCCTACTCTAGTGTGCAAAATAACTTAAAAATGCGTGTGATAAAAGACTAAGGACACTTCAAGATTAGCCTAAAGAGTGATAAAAAAAGAAGAAAAATGGACAAAACAAGATGCAAATGATTTCACCTTCCTTGTTGTTGATGTCTCTTTGATTGGCCCTTGTTTGGGATGATTTTGTGTGCTCCTTAGATGACTTCTTGAGTGACTAAATGCAAGATCAACTTATGCAATATGATTAGAATGGATATCTAGATGATAGTGGATGATTGAGAATGAAAATTGGCAACATGTAGTTATGAAAATCCAAAGTGTTCCAAAATTCCCTTGAGGAGGGGGTATTTATAGAAGAATTTAAATTCTCTAGAGAATTCAATGGTTGAGATGCATCCAACAAGGTCAAGATGAAGGGCTATGGTGGGTTGAGAACCCACAAGCCCTCACATCTTGACATGTGGATGGTGAAGTGGCCAAGAGAAGATGAGGTGGAGGAAGGACAAGTACTTTGCAAGTACATTGGGAGATGGGAAGAATCTTGGGTGAATAAAAGTGAATTAAAAATTCACAATGATTGGAAGAATCCGGTGGATAAGACAATGTTCCCAAAAGGTGGGAGTTTGTCACATGTGACTTGATGTGACAAGTCAAAGGTTCTAGAAGATGCATGGGAAAAGGGAATTCTAGGAAGAATAAAAAGGAATTAAAAATTCCTTGGGGGATGGAGAGAGTTGACCCAAGTTGATTAAGCTTAATTAATCAGTAATTAGAAGATAAATGAGGATTAGAAGCCAACTTGCAAAAGTTGGAGGATGTGACACATCCTAATCAAGGATTAGGCATGTGCACATCCCTAATGAAGAAATTAGGAGATGGATTAGGATTAGATGAAAATGACATGTGAGGAATTTAAATAAATGTATTATTTATTTAATTTATTTGATGAAAGGAGAGTAAAGTATTTAATTATTAATTAAATACCTTAGGGATTTGGCAGAATTAAGGGTATTAATTAAATAATAGTAATATTACTTAATTAACTTGGATAAGAGGATGTTTAGATGAAAAGTGATAAATTTGGATAAATTAATGTCCAAATTTGGATGTCTACATTTTTCCCCTCTTTGAGATGGTGCTATGAAGTAGCATCATTTCAAAGAATATTAAAATATAGAACCTAGAAGAATATGGTTAGATTGGAAAAGATGCCCCAGTCATCAAAGGGATGACTAGGAAGAAAGATGATGGGGGTGAAGATGAGGAGTAGGGGTTGAGGATGCCCCCGAGAGGACATGCAGGTTGAAGAGAACATGTGTGTGCTCTTGAAATAGATGATGTGATGCAATGGGAGATGAGGAAGATGATGCAAGGTGATGGGTAAGAGAGTAAGTGATATGGAGATGGATGAAGCACAAATGGATTTCAAAAGGTGATGTTTCCCCAGTCAAGGTACAAGCCAAAATGGGTTGATGATGGATGGAGTGTTGTCAATGAGGGAATGAAGGATCCCGAAACAACACGAGGATAGGGAAGGATACATACCACTTAGTGGTATTGATGAGGGAAGGATACATCCCAAAACACCACTAAAGGATAAGGAGGAATACCTCCCGATGATGATGAAAGTGTTGTTGATGAGGGAAGGATACATCCCAAAACAACACCAAAGGGATAGGGAATGATAATAATGGATGATTATGATGATGGGTCAAGGCTAGTAATGAGACTGGGGACAAGACCAAGGATATGATTAGGTGATTTGTACGAGATTGAATAGATGAGATGGAGAGAAGGATCTTAAGATTTGGTTTGATATCCAAAGATTTGGACTGCAGATGGACGAAAGCTCAGATTACGGGTTTGGTTAAGCTCAGGTTGGGATAAGATTAAAGCTTAGATGAGGATTGGATTAAAGACTAGAATGATTGAAGGATATGATTGGATTGATTCTACACCGAGTTCTGGGGTTTAGAGGGCGTAAGGTGTTGACAATAAGATTTTTCCTGATTTGGCAATTTTCAAAAATTCTCAAATTTTGCCATTTTAGGAAACTTCACGAATATACTTTTGGTAGTCCAAATTTTTTTCAAGAAATACCCAATATTGAGATAGGATGAATTGTCAACTAACATCCCAAATTTGAGATATACATTCTGAGTTATGAGTGAAAATAATTATTTAAAATACTGGAAAAAAATACTAAATTGGGATTTTGAGGGTCAAGATGAAAGTTTGAGGCCCCGAAAATGTGTCAAAATGGGTTCCAATGGCTTTCATAGCAAGAAGTTGGAAATCCACTTCTTCTCTCATAACGCAACCACTCATCAAATTTCAGCTTAAACGGACACCCGAGTCAAAAGTTATGGCCTCTAGAAGTGTTGGTGTAAAAATCAAAAATCAATTTTGAAAATTTCAACAAATGGGTTTTGTTCGCGGAGGAAAATTAGGAAATGGGTCGGGATCAGATTGTTTAAAAAAGTCAAAATTTAGTGGAAAAACGGGGGGGAAAAAGTTGGGGCAGGGCGGAGCTGCCCCATTGCGGTCGGGGCGGAGCCACCCTGGTAGGGGGCAGAGCTGCCTCGGCTAGGGGCGGAGCTGCCCCACTGTTGCTAGGGCGGAGCCGCCCCGCTGTGGCCAGGGCAGAGCTGCCCCGGCCAGGGGTGGAGCAGCCTTGATGAGGCCGGGGGCGGAGCCGCCCCACTGCGGCCAGGGCGAAGCCGCCCCATTGTGGTCGGCGAGTCGCCCGGCAGTGGTAGAGTCACGTACCGGCGAGTCACTCGCTGTGGCCAGGTGGGACGCCCCCGCTATGTCGGGCGGAGCCCCCTATAGCGCGTAGCAGCCCTCAATAGCCGGGCTGAAATGCCTTCATCACGTCGAGGGCGGAGTCGCCTACAAGCGGTTAGGGTAGAGTCACCGGCATGAGTCAGCCTGGCCATAATAATTTGCCTGGCTTTATTTTCCGATCGGGGCGAGTCACTACCGGGCGTCGGTGGAGTCAGCCTCATCGCTGCCGCAGGAGCCACGGGCGTATTTCCACTACGCAATACCGAGTCAGCTTTGGCAGAGCCACCTCGCTGCAGCCGGGGCGTAGCCGCCATTGTGGCAGGGCGGAGCCACCCCGCTGCGGCCGGGGCGGAGCCGCCCCACTGTAGCCAAGCGGCGCCGCCGGTCAGAGGGCAGAGCCACTCCGACAGGGGGTAAAACCAACCCAACGAGGGGGCAAGAAAAGAAGAATGCAAGATGTAAGAGAAAGGATGAAGAGATAGGAAAAAAGATGGAGGGATGGGGGAATCATGAAAAAGGATGAAGGGATGGGGGATACATGCAAGATGATAGAATGGAGAATGAAATGCAATTTTCCATCTTTGGAGCACTGATTTTTGCTATAGCATAAAACACAAGATGCCAGGGTATGAAGAACCAAGGCGAATTAGTGTCTAATGCATAAAGCAAACACAAGAGACAAGAAGGCTATCCCAACACCCCAAAGTCTCAAAGACCTTGGTCAGGCCAGGTATTGAGATAACGACAAACACAAAAGGATGCCCCAGCATAACACAAGACCTTGGGGATCTTGGTGGGTACTATGTGGGACAACCAAGAAGACACAAAATAGACATAAAAAGATCAAGATATGCCCCTATGTTGACTAGTCAAAGCACACCATGATATGATGGATCAAGGTGACCATGACAAGTGATGATAGGGAGCTCAAATGGTAAACAAAAGCCAAAAGCATCAAAAAATCACAATCAATGTCAAATGTCCTTTGCCATAGGATCAAGGGGATAGATGGGATTGATGAGGTCTGTTAGGAAGGATGCATCCTATTGAGACCAAAGATTGTTATGACGTGGGATGTTCAAAATCGATTGGATCTCATGATACAAGTGGGTCTCATTTGTTAAGAACCAGCTAGATAAGGGCATAACTTGATGACACAACACAAGGGAGATAAGACATGAGATTGACACACCCTAAAGAGCTAGGGGCTTAGGGGCTGATCAAACATTAGCCTGGCCTACTTGAAAGCGCAGAGCCCTTGTAGTTCGGTGAAAGGTGGACAACTGACCAAGATGGAGACTATGATGGATGGTAAAGATAGGATGGACAAAAGGAGAAAGACTGATGGTAGATGATAGAAGAGCAAAGTGGACAATGAAGATCGATGATGGAACCCTGGGGGCGGATCAAATGATCGACCTTGCCTACGTGAAAGTGCAGGGGCAATGTAGTTTGACCAGACCAAAGGCAAACAATGGATAAAGGATCATAAGATGATAGGATAAGTGGATAAAAAGATGGGACCGATACGACAAGATAGGATAGACCTGTTGGATTGGATAGGATGATGACGATCACATAAAGCTCAGGGATGGGATAGTTATCAAAGCATTAAAATGACTTGGGATGATGATATGATAGATAGATGAGTGATGAAAAGTGATAGGGGATTGGAAAGATGTGCAAGAGAAGCAGGGGTGATGGCGATGAGATAAATGGCATTGGGTTGCATGGGGGGAGGCCTATAGCCAGATACCAATGATAAGGGATTGTGAGATGGGATGAGGATAAAAATGAAAGAATGGATAGAGATATAGGGATGGGGGATGGGAGGGATTGTTTGGATGGATGGGAATATAAGGATTGGGAAATCAAAGGGATGCTAGGATAAATGGATACGAAGATAAGGATGGGGAGATGGAAGGGATGCTATGATAGATGGATAGGGACATAAGGATTGGGAGATGAAAGGGATGCTAGGATAGATGGATACGAAGATAAGGATGGGGAGATGGAAGGGATGCTGTGATAGATGGATAGGGACATAAGGATTGGGAGACAAAAGGGATGTTAGGATAGATGGATACGAAGATAAGGATGGAGAGATGGAAGGGATGCTATGATAGATGGATAGGGAGATGAAGGGATGTTATGATAGATGATGTCTCCAAGGACTATGTCACAAAGGAAAGATGCCCCCACTCCAGATATGTCATATATGAGGAGGCATGAGGGATGGAAGATAAGTGGATGGGAAGATAAAGGAGATAATTAGATAAGGATAGGATGGGTGACTAAGGAATATGATAGAGCATGGATGAAGGGAATGTATACCAAGAGGTGTCCAAAGCATGCATAGATAGGTGCCCCTATTTTGATCAAGATCACAAGAAGGATGGAGGGATGGGAGATAAATGGGATATAATGGTAGGATGCGGAAGATAGGTGGGATGGGGGGGATTTTATGAAGAGGACGGATAACAGGAAGACGGGTGCATAGCTGGAAGCATAGTGGATGGAGGGAATGCATATCAGGAAGTTGCCCTCAAGTGTAGATGGGAATGTACACATGACGCATGTTTGCCAGGTTTTCATCATGGTAGTTATCTGAGGCGCTTGTTTGCCAAGTTTTAACCATTGGACGAATTATTTCCCTTTACTATTTTTTTTTTTAAAAATTTTTGGATAGTAGGGGGATGAAAATGGATAAGAATAGGGATGTGGATAAGGGAATTTAGAAGATACATGATAAGGATATGGATGAAGGACTCAAGCATCAAGTTCTATATGAGGTAGTAAGAGCCCATGTTCGAACTGACTATTGGATGTTGGTACAACCTTATGAGGATAAATGGATTATGCAAGAGGATGAATTAGGGGGATTTGAGAGAGGAGATACATGGGATAATGGATGGGATGCTGCAAAGGGTATGGATGGAATGATGGGGTGGATATGTGATGGGGAGATGTGTTCAAGACCAACATTGGCACATGTGGTGGTGGATGTGAAAAGATAAGAGGATTAAGGGATGGAGAATGTGGGGATAATGGAGGAGATGGAATGGTGAATTTCGGGACATAGGGACCCAAAACAGACTTAGGAGATGAAAGGGGTGTATGATTAGCTTTTGGATTAGTGACTTTGGATGTTCTTACTGATTTTTCATATGATGGCATTGCATCTTTTTTCTTTGGGATCCACATGGTTTTGATCTTTGCTTTGGTGGGTCTTTGTTGCCTACGGATTTGATTTAGATTTAGATTTTTCTTCTCTTCACCATGTCTTTTAGAGGGACATGGGGAGCCATAGATTCATGTGGATGCTTGGATTTATGCATTTTTTCTTTAACAACCAAAGTGATTTTAGTAGCAATGGCATGGGTGTGAGGAGATGGATGATGTGGAGTGATGGAGGTAGGAGTATGGGGATTATGTGTAGATGGAGAATGTGTAGGTATATGCCTTTGTTGATCCTGATTAGGATGTCTATGATGGATGAGATGGATAGGTGATGAATGGATGAAAGGATGGATAGGACGAGATGGAAGAGGTGATTTTGGGATATAGGGGCCCAAAATAGACGTAGGACCTTGGAGGAAACATGGGAATGGTAGATGGAGGGATGTAAGGACCCAAAATGGATGGAGCAGATGAAGGAGGAATATGGACGGTGGTTTTGAGGTGATACGATAGAGGAGGAGGGATGGCAACATATGATTTGGTGGAGCGATGGGAAGAGCCGACACTTCTTTTGGAAGAGGCTTGTTGAGGACGTTTAGAGGTTGTACCAACATTTTTAGATTGCGAGTCATGAGTAGTACATCCAAGACCTTGCAAATACAAATGTTCTTTAGCTTGGATGGGCTCTATAATACCTTGCTCATGAAGGCCTAAACCTTTTCCTTGATAGTTCATTCTCTTGAGTATTCAATCTAGGACAGGATCTTTTGTTATTCTTGAAGAATGATGCGAGTTCATTATTAGGTGGAAGAGGAGGGTTGGTGTATATACTTTGTTTTTCTTCTGCGAGGAGACCACCATGGAGGAATGTGAGAGGACCAAGGGGATATGCAAGTGGTGTGGGGATATCATTTGTTTAGGCTCATGTGATGGAGATGTGGGAGCAGTCATGCAAGAATGGGATGGAATGGATGGGGGATATGATCTTGAGGTGGACTAGATGGGATGGTAGGATCTTGATCTGGAGAAGGGGATATGCTGGCATGCTTTGGATTAGACTCTTGGCATGACTCATCATGTGCGAGAGGAATGGTAATAGAGTCTTGTTGGGACTCTTCAAGTGGGGAAGATGGAGGAATGAAAGATTCATGAGGTTCATTGGAATGGGTTTTGGTGCTACTAGGAGTGGGAGGAGTGGATTGTATTTGGGTGGATCTAGGAGTAGAGGGAGTGGATTGGAATTGGGTGTCTTCGATGGATTCAGTGGTTTTTGGAGTAGGAGGTGGGGGTTCAATGGATTTAGTGGGTTCAATGGTTTCAATGGTTTGAGCAGTACTAGGGGTGGTAACGTCAATAATAGGTGTGGTATGGGGAAGGGTCTCATCACTAGTGACCGTAGATGATGGATCTAAATGGCATGGTTCCATGACTTCAAGATGTGGAGTTGGGGATGGCTTCTTTGTAATTAGTCCTTGGAGAACTTCTAGAATGAGAGACTTGCATATGGTTGACTTGGCTAGGGTGGTAGAAATGGATGAGAGATTATGGATTGGTGGACTAGGGTTAGATGGAGGAATGGGATCGAATGTAGGACTATAAGTAGATGGGGGATTAGGACTAGGAGTAGATGGATGAATGGGATTGGATGGAGGAATAGGAGGATGGAGGACTAGGATTGGATGGAGGGTTAAGGTAAGGATATTGGAGTGGTGGAATTAAGATAGGGGACATGGATTGTGGATTAGGACAAGAGGATATAGGTGGTGTAGTGGGACAAGAGGATGTGGGGGATGGATTATAATAAGGGTATTGGGATGGTGGATTAAGATTAGGATATGTGGATGTAGGATTAAGGTAAAATGGTGTGGATGTAGGATTAGTATGGGAAGATTGGGAAAGAGGATTATGATAAGGGACATGGATGGGGAATTGTAATAGGAGTATTGGGATGGAAAATTAGGATAAGAGGATGTAGATGTTGTATAAGAGGATGATGTAGATGAAGGACATGACAAATATGGGGATGAAGAAGATACTAGATATCCATTGTCAAAGGTGGCATAAGGAGCATGATTAGACATGAATGAAGACATAACGGGATAGCTTATAGGAGTAATTGGATTTTGGAAAGTGGGTGGAGAAAGCTTACTAGATATGATAGTGTCAAGGGGATCTATGTCATATACCTCTTGATCAACAAGACTTTCGTTATCAAGGTCGACATAATTAGGATTTCCCTTGAACACGATTGATGGAGGATGAGGATTCATGATGATGACAGGATAAAGAGGATGGATAAAAGATTTTGGATGGGAATATATTAAAGCTCAAATCGGGATTTTGGTCAAGCTCAGATCAGGATTGGACAAAAGCTCATATTAGGATGATTGGATGGGATTGCTTTTGATTTTGATGGGATTTGATAGATGGATGATTGGATCAGGTAGATGATTTGATGAATTTGATTAAAGTACTAGATCAATTTGATTGGATAGGATCAAATGATTACATGATGTTGATTGGATAATTATGATTAGATGAAGATGATTATATGTATCTGATTAGAGGAATGAATTGGTTTGATTAGATAGGAAGAAACAAAAGGTACCACTAGGTAGAGCTAAAAAAATTGAGCAATTTTGGTTTTTGAATGAAGTTGATCCAATGCACGGTTTGTAAATGATGGCCCCGGGAAGTTAGGGGGTGTCCACCCCGCAATGCGAGGTGTGGCCGCCCTGGGATGGTCAAATTCTTGATAGGAGGAAATGGAAGGTACCACTAGATATAGCTTGAAAAACTAAGCAACTTTGGTTTTTGGACAAAGTTGATTCGATGCACGGTTTGTAAATGATGGGCCCGGGAAGTTAGGGGCGTAGTTAGCTTTCTGCAGTAAATCAGGGGCGTAGTCAACAAAATCAGGGGCGTTGACAACTTTCTGTAGTAAATCAGGGGCGCTTCCACCTTTCTACAGTAAATCAGGGGCGTTCCCACCTTTTTGCAGCAAAACAGGGGCACTGCCACCTTTCTGCGCTGATTATGAGTGGTGTTTGGTGATGTAAATGGTAAAAATTATGACGTTCGTTAGGTGAGGGTATGGACTTTTGAATGGAATATGAGGAAATTAGAATGAATGGGTGGATTGGAGATGATTGCAAAGAGTGAGTGGGGATTTATAATGGTTAAACAAAGGTTTGGAATGATAAGATGGAGGTTTAAATGGATCAAATGGAGGTTTCGGGAGGCTTAGAGTGATAAAATGGAGGCTTAGGATGAGGAGGTAATGGTTGGGAATGATTAAATGATGGTTTAGAGGCTAAACAAATTCAAATGGGATGATTTTGGGTGCTTAGGAGGGCAAATCCACCCCTCTGCAACAAAAATCAGGGGCATTGACAGCTTTCTGTAGCAAAACAGGGGCGCTGCCACATTTCTGCAACAAGATCAGGGGCGCTACCGCCTTTCTGTAGCAAAACAGGGGCGCTGCCGCCTTTCTACAGTAAAATAGAGGGCGCTGCCACCTTTCTGTGGTAAGAAAAAGTTTGGTTTTGATGGCAATGGCTATGGCAAGGATGCAAAATGATAAAGTAAGGCCAAAGTATCAAAGATTTGACAAATTTTTCACAAAAAAACACTTCAAGCAAGCACAATCCTATGATTAATATTAAGGGTATGGCCAGGCAAGGTCTTAATCTAGGATGCACAAGGCTTCTAGGGAGTCCTCGATATACTCTCAGTACGTGAGGCACAACCGTGAACACCAATCTGTCACAAGTGTGAGTCAGGAACTCCAGCGAGATACTGAAAGACTCAGACCAACTCTTCACGTCTATCTAGGTATCACCCTAGCTTCGACGCTCCACTAATTATGACGTGACTGGATTGGGGTACAACTTTTGTTCTCCCCCCTTTATATACCCCACCGGTACGCGTGGTTGGAATCATCCCTTGGGGTGATGAAATCCCCAAGCAGGTCCCACTAAAAAGAAGACACTAACCATTTCCAACTACTCCCCAGGCTCACACGAAGTGCAAGGGGAAAGTGAAAACAAATTAATGCCCCCTTGGGTAACACAAGAACAAACAATCACAGCAAGCAATGAAGTTTACTCCTCCTAATTAGACTATGTTCCAAAATAACAAGGATAATTTTTTGCAGATCTGATCAAATAGATGGCCCTGCAAACAAATGTTAGTTGTCTTTTGTTTCATTCTTAATCAATTACGCCCTAATACACTGCAAAACATTAGCAATAAACACCAATATCCTTGCCAAAATAATGTGAGAGGGTTATTACTTGACAATAGCAAAAAATGAGAGCAAAAACGAAGCCAAAATGACTGTTTTAACTTCCAAACTGTGCTGTTTTGGGGTGCTGCCGCCTTTCTGCAGTGGACAAGAGGGCGCTGCCGCCTTTCTATAGAAAAATGGGGGCGCTGCCACCTTTCTGCGGTAAAGCAGAGGGCACTGCCGCCTTTCTGCAGCAAAAGGTTAGGGGGCACTTCTGCCTTTCTGCAGCAAGAGGTTAGAGAAAAAAAGCCCTTCAAAATAAAAGGGCGTATCCACCCCTCTGTAGAAATTTTTTTTTTAAAAAAAAGGGAAAGTTGTACACCCCACTGCAAGAAAGTATTAGAAAAACCTTCTAAGTACACACCTAACTACAACAAACTATTAGAAGAACATGAAATTGACAGACATAGGGTGCTGCCGCCTTTCTGCGGTGGACAAGATGGCACTGCCTCCTTTCTGCAGTAAAGCAGAGGGTGATGCTGCCTTTCTGTGGTAAAGCAGAGGGCACTGCCACCTTTTTGTGACCTTTTCTTGCAAAATTCTTAACAAAAAGGGAGGTTAAATGCAAGAACCCATTTGTGGGTCCCACCAGGTGTGCCAGAAATGTGATCCTAAGAATTTTACCCTACTCTAATACACAAAATAACTTAAAAATGTGAGTGATAAAAGACTAAGGACACTTCGAGATTAGCCTAAAGAGTGATAAAACAAGAAAAAAAATGGACAAAACAAGATGCAAATGATTTCACCTTCCTTGTTGTTGATGTCTCTTTGATTGGCCCTTGCTTGGGATGATTTTGTGTGCCCTTAGATGACTTCTTGAGTGACTAAATGCAAGATCAACTTATGCAAAATAATTAGAATGGATATCTAGATGATAGTGGATGATTGAGAATGCAAATTGGCAGCATGTAGTTATGAAAATCCAAAGTGTTCCAAAATGCCCTTGAGGAGGGGGTATTTATAGAAGAATTTGAATTCTCTAGAGAATTCAATGGTTGAGATGCATCCAACAAGGTCAAGATGAAGGGCTATGGTGGGTTGAGAACCCACAAGCCCTCACATCTTGACATGTGGATGGTGAAGTGGCCAAGAGAAGATGAGGTGGAGGAAGGACAAGTACCTTGCAAGTACATTGGGAGATGGGAAGAATCTTGGGTGAATAAAAGTGAATTAAAAATTCACAATGATTGGAAGAATCTGGTGGATAAGACAATATTCCCAAAAGGTGGGAGTTTGTCACATGTGACTTGATGTGACAAATCAAAGGTTCTAGAAGATGCATGGGAAAAGGGGATTCTAGGAAAAATAAAAAGGAATTAAAAATTCCTTGGGGGATGGGGAGAGTTGACCAAGGTACTGATTAAGCTTAATTAATCAGTAATTAGAAGATAAATAAGGATTAGAAGCCAATTTGCAAAAGTTGGAGGATGTGACACATCCTAATCAAGGATTAGGCATGTGCACATCCCTAATGAAGAAATTAGGAGATGGATTATGATTATATGAAAATGACATGTGAGGAATTTAAATAAATGTATTATTTATTTAATTTATTTGATGAAAGGAGAGTAAAGTATTTAATTATTAATTAAATACCTTAGGGATTTGGCAGAATTAAGGGTATTAATTAAATAATAGTAATATTACTTAATTAACTTGGATAAGAGGATGTTTAGATGAAAAGTGATAAATTTGGATAAATTAAGTGTCCAAATTTGGATGTCTACACTAGGTTTCAAATTTTGCATTCATAAAAAGTGCATTTAGGTTGCATTGTTGGCATCTAAATTCATTTCAATTCTCTGAAATTTTGCATTTTTCACTTAGGTATGCATCATAGCACTTAGAAAACATCAAAATCCCTCAATTTTTTTTGAAAATTCTAAAAAAAGTCCATATTAGGACTCATTCACCACCTTGGGCGAATCAATCCCTTTTGACCCCTAAAACTGCCTTTTCCAAAGTTGAAAACCCTATTTTTTGGCTTCTGTTTGGTGCCATTTCCTACCTATATCAGTTAGCTGTGTTTCTATAACATGCATTTCATCACATCTAGCCTAAAATAGCTCATTTAGTGCATTGTTTAATTTCACATTTACATCTCCCACATTTCATTTTTCAGATTATTGCATAATATAATTAGCAATTTACTTTGTTTTACATCTAAAAATTACATTGCACTTTATTTAATTTTGCATAACATGTTCTTTAAATGTGCCTTTTATTTGATTAAACATGGATTTTCTAAGGATAACATCCCCTCTTATGAGTTTGATTTGATTACAATAATGAGGAACATGTTAGTCCTAACCACACATACTTGTTCTTCTCTCAATACCTCTCCTATTAGTGATGAAGGTATCTTGGTGAAGGAAGTTACAAGAATTGAGGGTCTTGATTGTCCATCTGCTTATTCCCTTTGGAGGATGTTAGAAAATAGAACATGACATCATCGATACATTCCTAAACATCACCTTACCTAGTCTCCATAACCATGATAATCAATGTTTTCCATATTCTAATATCCCTCCTTGATGTAAAGAGGATAGGTTGGTGTTAGAAGATATTGATATTAAGCATCATAACACCCTTGATCCTCCCTTCCCTAATGCTCCTCCCATTTGGGAAAATCTATTTGAACACCATAGTGGTCCTTCTTTTGATGTCTCCCCCACTTGTGATGAAGCTACCTCAAACTTGGATAAACATATTACATGCTCTCATAGTTAGGTAGATAATATGGTACAAGAGAATGAGACCTTAGAAACAATCGAAAATGAAATAGACTCTTCTTGTCCTCTCCCCACTATCAATCATCAAACACATTCAACCATTAATAATTTCATTAGTTGTGATGAAGTTAGTTTGAATGAACCAAGCCTTAATTGTAAGGAACATGAGGTTTGTTGTTCTCCTAAACACTTTCCTTCTAGGGATAATATCATCATACAAGGAAAAGATAACATTGATATTAATATTATGCCCTTGAAAGGAGATGAAGAATCTCTATTAGATTCTCATTCACCAAGGGATGTTAATATTATTCAACCTCAACTTATCCTTTACCCACTGTCACATAAACCTTCACCTAAACCTTCACCTAAACCTGAGTTTACTCTCTACCAACCTTCACACAAACAACAAACTCAAAATAAACCTAACCTTATCCTTTACCCTCAAAATAATGTGTCATAGCAACCAAGTTATAATATCGTTGCTCATACATATAACACTCGCAATAATTCACAAACATAAAAAACCACACCAACACCATTACCATTTCCTAATCCTATCCCACTTAACCCTTTCTTACTAGAGGTCACAAGGAGTATGATCTTGTTGAGCAACTTAAGAATACTCCTACTAAGATATCATTATGGGATCATATTCAAGCCTCCCCTCACTATCACAACATGATCCAAACAAACCTTACAACAAGTTCTTGTTCCTACTAATGTGCCACTAGCTGACATAGAAGCCATGATTTAGGGACCAAACATTGACATTGTTTTCCACCAAAGTGAACTCCCCTCTTTGGATGTGAAAAAACAAAATGAATTTTTCATGATCATAGCACAATAAAAAACAAAACTGGATTAAGAGAACTCTTGTATATATGGGTTCTAAACTTAATGTGTGTAGTATGACCCTTCTGGATAGGCTTGGCATAGATCACTCAACCATTCGACCTAATCCTTTCGCTATTAAGGGATTTGACAATGTCAAAAAGAAACTGCTAGGGGTAATCATTATGCCTCTTACAGCTGGAGTGGTCACCTTGAATACACCAATCCATTTCATGCCTTATGAAATTTCATGCAATCTTATCTTAAGAAGACAATGGATTCATGCAATGAAAGGTGTGCCTTCCACTCTTCATTGCAAAATGAAATACATCTACAACAACACAGTCCACACACTGGAAATTGATCCTAAACCTGATAGTGTCTTACAACTTGAAAAAACAAAGAAAATTCCTTAAACAAATCAACATCCCCTACACAAAATTTGGACAACCCTTTGAAAGCATCCACCTCAACCACTTTAGAGAAAGACACAAACTACACAACAACGAACCACCACCTGATCCAAAAGCAATGAAGAAGCTTTATGGAAAAGGTTATGAGCCTATGAAACAACTTGGATATAGTGGAAATGGATGTGGTGCTAATAAATAAGGTATCCACAACCCTATCAACCCTATCACACAACAAACAACTCATGGTCTTGGCTATTGTCCTGTAATAGAGATTTCTAAGCTTGGACTCCACATCAACAATCTCACAAACCATACTCCTAGTTTATTCTTAACTAAACACCTCAACACTAGTGGTCTTGAGCCTCATCCAAACATGCAACACACACCTACATATTCACTTAATGTCAATTTCATCTCACAAGACACCAATGATTTGCATTTGATAGATTTTTCCTCCTATAAGAGTGAGAAAAAAATATCTTAATCTAGAGAAACTTGTGTAAGTATGACATCTACTACTAAGCAAGATGTATCTTTGACATAAATCACAAGACCACCTTCTACCATTGATCAAGAGGGTATCTTGTCGAGATTCCTCCAAGATCACTTGATCACCCTCTCTCCCAAAACTCATAAGAAATGCTCTTCCAAGACTTCATTCTACACTTATCATAGAGTTCATGGTCACTCCAATAATGAATGTAAGACTTTGAGTCATAAAATCCAACATTTTCAAGAGTTTGGTATGCTTCCCTATGTGGGGGCACCTAATCTCCCTAATTAATACCGATTTTCACTCTAGCATGCATTTCATCCTTCATTTCGGCTCACCTTTATCTTGCACTCAGTGGGGACAAGGGGTTTAGTAGCCTTGTCTTCATATGTCACTTGTCGTTTCCTCCTTTGGCTAGTCGTTAACCTTTCATGAACATATAAGAGTAATCTTGGGATGTGGACGACATGCCTCAAGTTGGATCACATGTGACATACTACCTCTTTCATGATGTAGCTTATTGGAAACATATGACTTGGCATAGGGATTTCTAAATAAGCTCTCACGTTCTCCTTCTTCTAGTTTAAAGAATTTTCTCACAGTATGGGTGTTCACAACCACTTTAAAGTGGGGGCATACATCACCACTCACATTTCATTGTGTGATTTCTTTTTCTTGTGATTCCCTCTGTTGGACACATTTGGAACAATGTTCCCTGGGATGAGACTTTGCACTTGTCCTATCTTGGAAACAAGATGAGACCATTTGTACTTTTCCTCTCTTGGAAGCATTTGGCACAATGTTCCTAAAGATGAGACCTTGTACGAACTAAGAAAAATCCCTTTGAGCAATCCTTACACTATTCTACATTAACAATGTCTATAAGTGTCAAGCATACAAATTTTTTCTTACCTCATAGAGCTCAAAAATCATTTTCCTTAGTGGCACCTTGTTAAAGTTATCAGGAGGTATAACTTTGATATGGTTGAGTAGGAATCCCATTCAGTGGCATGACTTTCCCCATAGCCACCTTTTATGTTTGTGAGTGCACACCAACTAGTGTATGTATTTCACCTTTTTGGGTCTTCTCACTCA
Organism: Sequoia sempervirens; assembly: GCA_007258455.2. Lineage (NCBI taxonomy): Eukaryota > Viridiplantae > Streptophyta > Pinopsida > Cupressales > Cupressaceae > Sequoia > Sequoia sempervirens. Next base: position 427,973,397 of record VDFB02000003.1, read on the forward strand.
ATGGACTATCATGAGTTTCGTCGCCCTAGAGTGTGTATGCATTTTATTTTGACAAACAACCTAGATTTGATCCATAGCTATTTGGACAAATGATTGAAGCTTGATCCACCTTATTTTCATCTTTCTCTTCTTCCTAGTTCTTGCCATTGCATGATTATGTATCTTGATGGTTTGACTTAGGATCTTGGATCCTAGGGGCTTAACTTCCTTCTTGATCTTTGTCATTCTTTGTCATCTACATCTACACACTTGGATCTCTCTTGAATGTCTACTTTAGTGTGATTTTGAAGCAAGTTCATCCTCTCACTAAAGCGGGGGCTAAATGTACCATAGAAAAAAGGACCTCTTGCTTGACATGGGAATAATTCATGATAAATTGGATTTAATGAGGCCTTGATTCAAGTGTTGTGAGGCATTTGATGCATCCACACTTGGTCTTGGACCCTTAAAAATTGAATAAAATACATTTAATGATGTCTTGTGAAGGTGTTGTAAAACATTTCTACACTTTTCTAGACTCTATTCATTACAATTCACCTAAAAATCACCTTTTCATCACTTATCAAGTCCTATTTTAAAGTGTTGTAAGGTATTGTAACAAGATTTCATGCTTTTCTAGGTTTTTTTTTCACTATTTACACCTTTTTTATGCTTATCATGACCCCTTTATGCCCTTATAAGGCTTAATTAAGTGTACTTTTTAATGTAAACCCAACAAATAACATTAAATGCAACCTAATTCTTGACACCCACTTACAAGTTTTTTGAATGTAATCTCAACAAATAACATTAAATGCAACTTAATTCCTAACACCCACTTACAAGCCCTTTATGAAATCTTGTAAAGTCTTGTAACAATATTTCATGCTTTTCTAGGCTTGTTTTCACTATTTACACCTTTGTTATGCTTTACATGACCCCTTTATGCCCTTATAAGGATTAATTAAGTGTATTTTTGAATGTAAAACTGACAAATAACATTAAATGCAACTTAATTCCCGGCACCCACTTACAAGCCCAAGGTGGGACCCATTCACCATGGGTGGCAAATGAGTCCCTCTTGGCTCCATATTCAAAATATTTCAAATTTTCTTCCACGTTTTTATTCAAAATTATCTTATGTTGGCTTGCGATGATGTATCATTGGGTTAATAAGGCACAAGTGTGTATAAATAAGTGTTTTTACATCCAATTTAGCCCCATTCATTCATCAACCCATTCATCCATTCTTCATTCTTCATCCATCATTCTTCCATCTCAAGTTAAGAAACTTTGTGTTTCATCATTGCAAGTCACCAAGATAGCAATTTTCAAACATTCAAGGGCTAAATCTTCATGTTTTGCTATAGAATTTCAAGATAAATCATCATGGAAAGGTAATCAACTACATTATTACATGTTTCATTACATTCTTTCATCATTTTGGTTTAATTACCTAAAAGGGGTTTGACCAAGGCAAACCCCCATGCCCTAACATTCAACATCTTTCTCTCTTGACTTGTGTGTTTGCAAATTTAGGTCTCTTGGAGACTTGAAAATAATTAAAGATTGCATTGCAAAATTGTTTAGGTCTTCTCTTCATTTTTGAAGGCAAAACATCAACAAAAAGTCATTTTTAGGTTTGAATCTGATAGTTTTAGAAGCAGACACCTATAGAAAGTCTGTTACATCCCTAAATTTAACTTTGTTTTAATTTTTACTTTTGAAGTAATTAGTAGATGATTACACATGATGCAATGATTTGATGTTCAGGAAAAATGTCTAGAAAAATAATTTTTTTCATGAGTTACATTTATTTGAATAAAGTTGACACGTAATGATTTCATGAGCATTATGAAATGATTATTTATACACTAATCTATTGTTGGTGATGGCAAGTTGCATTCAAAAAAATAGGTTTATGCCATTTGAGAAATATGAGAAATTCAAATTTGAGAAATGCTAAGAGGAATCTAACTACCTTTATAGCAGTTTCTGGAATGAACTCTTGGTGAGAAAGAGTGGGAATTCATGGGAGGTGGGAATATCAGGAGACAGGGTGTGGATTATGAGGCAGTGGAGAAGGTAGGGAAAAAGGTAGAGTGATTCTTCTACGCTAAATCAGCTACCATTCCACTCACGATTATTATCCTGCTTTGCATAATGAATCAGGGGGGGAAGGAAGCTTGGCCCAAGGAAAAGGCATGAGGGTAGTTTTATGAATGGGAAATATTGAGATCCATCACAGAAGAGGGAGATAGTTCTTCGGAAGGGGAAGAAGTTGGTCATTGTCTCTTGTCATGCATGTATGCGTATAAGAGCACTGTGCCAAGTAGTATTCTCATGAAAATGTTATCCATGATTAATCCTTCCAAATAACATCCAGGAAGTGATTGGATAGGTACCCTACCTTGTAGGAAAGAGGTAGGAGCCGAGACAAAGTTAAATAAAATACAATGGACCTAATTCTTAGTAAAGGTTTCTTACCTCGATCTATTGATCTAAAACATGTAGTAGACTTGAGAATTAAAGCTCTCTTTCCCATAATATTGTTAAGCTTCTAATGAAATTGAGTGTTGGAATATATGCTCAAGTATAGTCTATCCCTATAAGGGAGGATCATGTGCTAGGATACTTAGGAGTTACAGGTTTTACTTATTAGGATCCATAAAACTATTTACGATAATAGGGTATCTTATTTATTGGCTTCAACAAATCAATCTAGTTTGAGAAAAAGTTACTGCTCTAATTATATTATGAGCACATTGAGAAAATGTCTTTATGATGGGAAGGAATTGATTCTCATTGGAGAGGTAGCATTATTACCTGAAAGATCCTAAGCCAAACCAATGACATTAGGTGTTTTCAAAGAAAAGAAAACCGGTTGACCTTATGATAAGCATCTTTCTTCTTGTGTTAAACTCTCACGAGGATGGGTATGCTTGGAGACATATTCAACTTCTCCTTTGTTTCAAGATTGAGACTTTTAACTAGGTCAAGGGTATAGACATACTATGAGATGGGAAGTATGGTCCTTATTATATGTGAATGATCAAACTTATTTGGAAAAGGAATTTTGTTATTCCAATACTTGGTATCAATGTTGTAACCAACTTCGAGAAGGGGATGTTGGGAGACCGAAACTCAACCTGCATGTCTTTTGTAATTGAGATTGTTGTTATAGGTACTTGTGACATACTTATATACAGGATGATAATCATATGATTTTATAACATATCCTTATTCGAATGTGAGTAACCTTGAGTAGACTAGGAAGTCGAAAGTAATTTATTATCTTTTACAAATCTAACCTAGAAAGGTTAAAGGATTGAACTTAGTCAAGTACTAGTTATGAGAAATATTGGTACTCATTAAGATATATATATCAATGGGGATATTCCTTGAATATTATGCTTATTCATGATACATGAAATTCAAATTTGAGAAATGCTTATTGTTGAAAAAGAGCTCATTCTTTGATTTATTGTTGAAATTAAAACTACTTATATTTTGATATTGAGTTGAGTTTTGGGGTGGCTATACTAAATTTTTTTGGTTGATCTCATTGTGTTTGATGTAATGTTCTTCTCTATCATGTCCTAGATGGGCCTCTAATGGTTTGTGTAAGGGAGTAAATTGTATAATGCACCAGGTATGTACTTAGCTTTACAGATGAAAGAAACCTTGTGTGGAAAGGAATTGGTTCCAAACCCTTTTAGGGTTATATAGTTAATATGTAAGCTATCTGAAGGAGGTCTTATGCATATATCATTTTTGAACCTTATGTTATGGTATGTGGGTGGACAGGTATTCTAGTAAGCCCAAGTAAATAGTCTCTCCAAGTCGAGTAGGGTGGTGAACCATTACTATGTGGATTGAAAAGCGTATGCATATTAAAATATGGCCATAGTGAGTGTCATTGCCACTACGTGCACTCGTCAGTTCACAGTACTCTAGACACTTAGCTAACTAGAGTTGTCGTACTTAGTAGGAGGGTATCCTTAGTAGTGCGACAAAGTTGATTAAGTGGGGTTACACACCAGAGCTCAAATGGCAACTGTGGGTTTCCAACACAACCTTTCATTGAAAGGTAGGATTACTTCCAGTTAGGAAGTGTGTGGAAGAACCGCTTAAGTCCGTGGTTGGAAGGAAAAATAGCCAGGTGATGCTTTCCCTCTTTTTAGTGGTATGCCAAGTCTTGGAGGACAGTTGAACTAGAAAAGGAATTCTGACCCTTTCTATTGTATTTACTTATCAACTTATTCAAATGATGCATGAAATAATGAAATTGGTACTTAATGAATAACTTTTTCAGCTAGAAAAGTGAAGATTGATGTTACTCCTTGTACCTTACTTGATGAATAGTGACACCTTACTTATTTAATGTTGTTAACCTTTGGTGAATTTCTCTTGGTAAACCTACATTAAAAGTAGTTGATTACTACATGTAGAAAAAGTATCCATCTATTTTGGAGTGCGTGGTAGCAATTTCTATAATTCTGCTATCAAGGTGACTCCATTTGAGACATTGGAGAAGAAAAGATTTCAAACTCCTATAAGCTAGGTAAGCTAGAAGATAGGATTAGCATTAGTCCATAAATGTTGTTAGAAATGGATAAAAAAATCAAATCGATTAAAGAGATTGGTGAAAGCTGATAATAGATAGAAAAGCTAAGTAAATTCCAATCATACTCTAACACAATTCTTGACTGGAGAAGAAAATATTCATAAAGAAATCTTCAAAATTCTTGAAGTTATCAATTCGATTGATTACATAATCATTCTATTCTCAGCTATTACCAAGCGGTAAAATGCTTTATATGAATTACATTTGAAAGTATATAATAGATGATAACTATATTCTCATAATGTTTTACAGGTACAGGACCAGGGAGTGGTCATGATCAAGCTTCATAAATGCAAGGTCCAGTGGAACTTGTATCTAAAGGGTAAAATTCCATGGAAAGTTTACGTTGATTTTATATCAAATATTTTCTAAATTTCTTACATTTTTATAGGATAAACAAAATATTTATCTTATTAAGATTTTTGATGCATTGGATCATCGAGGATGATGACTCTTATGGGGAGAGATATGTTACATCCCTAAATTTAACTCTGTTTTAATTTTTACTTTTGAAGTAATTAGTAGATGATTACGCATGATGCAATGATTTGATGTTCAAGAAAAATGTCTAGAAAAATCAATGTTTTCATGAGTTACATTTATTTGACTAAAGTTGACACGTAATGATTTCATGAGCACTATGAAATGATTATTGATACACTAATATTTTGTTGGTGATGGCAAGTTGCATTCAAAAAAATAGGTTTTTTCCATTTGAGAAAGGGTGGGAGAGCATCATCGGAGAGAAGGATATAGATACAAGGAAAAGAATAAGTTGTCACCATCTTAGGTCTAGTGTTGGTGGAAATTGGTGAACCTAGTTGATTCAGGTAAGTGATACTCAACCCTTTTTGATCTAAGTAAATTTCTCAACTTGACAAGTTGTCGATGTCGTTTAAAATCTATTTCAAGTTGTTTAACATCAACCTAGTCATTTTGAGGATAGTGACATCATCAAGGTTGAACATTAGTTGTTTTGCAGCTGAGACAACTTGTCAAACATATCACTTCTTATGTCATAATCGAGTTATGTTGTGACCGAGCATTAGCATGATTTTAAATACATTTTAATGGATAAATGACCTTATGATGTCGAAGGTAAAAGGTGGGTAATGACAATATAATGGCATAGTATGTTTTGACCCCACTCTATGTTTCACCATCATACAATAGCTTACAAGATTTAATACTTAAAAAAAAAAGGTATGTAAGAGGCTTATTAATGTTTGATGACTATTCAAGCTGTGACTTAAGTGGTAAGCTCGACTCCTTTGGAGAGGAGCGCAATTAGTTTCAAAATGGAGTTTTTTTGTTAGTAAAGCATTGTCTAAGCTAAACCTTGGGAGGTAATGAGGAAATGCCATGAAGGTGACATAAGTTTCTAGAATTTTGGAATTCAACAAAGATTCTCATCAAAGTCATGGCTTGCCAGAAAGACGTAACCTCTCTGACCGCCTTTTGGAACTATTTTCTTTATTTAACTACCTTTATAGTGGTTTCTGGAATGAAATCTTGGTGAGGAAGAGTGGGAATTCATGGGAGGTGGGAATATCAGGAGACGGGGTGTGGATTATGAGGTAGTGGAGAAGGTAAGGAAAAAGGTAGAGTGATTCTTCTACGCTAAATCAACTACCATTCCACTCACGATTATTATCCTGCTTCGCATAATGAATCAGGGGGGAAGGAAGCTTGGCCCAAGGAAAAGGCATGAGGGTAGTTTTGTGAATGGGAAATATTGAGAGCCATCACATAAGAGGGAGATAGTTCTTTGGAAGGGGAAGAAGTTGGTCATTATAGAAGGGTGGTCACCAAGCAAGCAAGAAAGGAAGTTCATGATACAAGGGGCTCGGGTGACCACGATGGGAAGAGGAATCCTTCAATTAAACCATACCACATAAATTATGAGTAGGACAAGAAGATATGAGGAGCATCTCAAATAGAGAACATACCCAGAAGTTAGGCATGAGCTCGCCAAGATTATAAGTTAAGTGATTTCTATTTATTTTTCCTTGTTGCTTTTGCTTAAGAAATACTTCGCTGGAATCTTCAAATTATCCTTGTAACAATGATAATGAAAAGAATAGATGTATCTTTTGCACGGAAATCATACTATGATTGTTGCAAGGATAGGCAGTGGATATTTTTGTATGTTTAAATGTTTACAAACCACCCAAAACTAGATAGATTGTACTTATAATAACCGAGATGGTAGGCCATGAAAAGTTCGCAAACTTTATTATCATGCAGGAAAATCCACGGGTTGTGGAGCAGGAATCCTTTGAAAAGGCTACATCATCAATTTGAATAGTGGTGGGAGAGACGAAGCAGTTGGAGAGTAACTTTGACTCTTTGGAAAACTTAGAATAGTGTTTTAACATAAAGAGATTTAGTGATGAGTCCTCAGGACCGTAAGAAAGAGACCAAAATAAGCTTTGATGTCTCTTGTCATGCATGTATGCATATGAGAGCACTGGGCCAAGTAGTATTCTCATGAAAATGTTATCCTTGATTAATCCTTCCAAATAACATCTAGGTAGTGATTGGATAGGTACCCTACCTTGTAGGAAATAGGCAGGAGTTGAGACAAAGTTAATAAAATACAATGGACCTAATTCTTAGTAAAGGTTTCTTACCTCGATCTATTGATCTAAAACATGTAGTAGACTTGAGAATTAAAGCTCTCTTTCCCATAATATTGTTAAGCTTCTAATGAAATTAAGTGTTGGAATATATGCTTCAAGTATAGTCTACCCCTATAAGGGAGGATCATGTGCTAGGATGCTTAGGAGTTACAGGTTTTACTTCTTAGGATCCATAAAACTATTTATGATAATAGGGTATCTTATTTATTGGCTTCGTCAAATCAATCTAGTTTGAGAAAAAGTTACTGCTCTAATTATATTATGAGCACATTGAGCACATGTCTTTATGATGGGAAGGAATTGATTCTCATTGGAGAGGTAGCATTATTACCTGAAAGATCCTAAGCCAAACCAACGACATTAGGTGTTTTCAAAGAAAAGAATACCAGTTGACTTTATGATAAGCATCTTTCTCCTTGTGTTAAACCCTCACAAGGATGGGTATGCTTGGAGACATATTCAACTTCTCCTTTGTTTCAAGATTGAGACTTTTAACCAGCTCAAGGGTAGATACATACTATGAGATGGGAAGTATGGTCCTTATTATATGTGAATGATCGAACTTATTTGGAACTATGTGTACAAAGGAATTTTGTTATTCCAATACTTGGTATCAATGTCATAACCAACTTCGAGAAGGGGATGTTGGGAGAAAGAAACTCAACCTTCATGTCTTTTGTAATTGAGATTGTTGTTATAGGTACTTGTGACATACTTATATAAAGGATGATAATCATATGATTTTATAACATATCCTTATTCGAATGTGAGTAACCTTGAGTAGACTAGGAAGTTGAAAGTAATTTATTATCTTTCACGAATCTAACCTAGAAAGGTTGAAGGATTGAACTTAGTCAAGTACTAGTTATGAGAAATATTGGTACTCATTAAGATACATATATCAATGGCGATATTCCTTGAATATTATGCTTATTCATGCTACATGAAATGAAAATTTGAGAAATGCTAAGAGGTCTGGGAAAGACTAAAAGTATTTGTACTTCTGTTTTGTTACACTTATGCTACTACCTTTAGAAAACAGGGATGTTGATATTTCCATGTATTGGGTTAGAGAAGCTAAACCCTAGATATTGCCAGGAAGTAATAAGGGGCTTTTAGAAGGTTTGAAATCCCTAAATCTTTACATTGATTGAATATCCTAGGTTAAGGATTAGTTCTAAGTCATAATGGCTAGAATGGATTTTCTATACAGACTAGTTTGTGTCTAGAGTACCAAATAAAGTAAGTAAACTATAGGATGAGATAGTTCCAAGATGAGTGAGAGGTATGTGTCTAGATGGCATGACCAATCATAATGATCATACTTAGCTAGAAGAGATCTGAAGTTGCATGGTCGATTGAGTTTGGTAGGACACATCTCTAGGACTCAGATGGAGAAACTAGATAGTTCCTTATATCTATACTCTTTGAGAAGGGCTAGGTCACTTCCAGATAGGAAGTGTGTAGGGGACCACTTGAGTCTGTGGTTGGAGGAAAAGCACTTAGATGATGCTCTCCCTCTATAGCAGTAGACTCTCTGAGGCTTGTGAAGATAGACATCAACATTCGAGATGCAGTGAACTCCAAGTTCAAGCTTACGACAGTCAAAACCTATGAGGTACAACTATTCGTTATGCTAAGTGTATCTTATGTGATATAAATGAATATTGTAAGGATTTATCTTGATTCTAGTTATGATTATATGTGAATTCAAGTCTGAATTTTATTTGGAAAAGTTATACTTTATTCTTGTGCTTATGCAAATGATTAAAAAAAAAAAATTCTCTCTCATGTTTACTAAGTTTATTTTCCTTCTAGTAAATTCTTGAGTTTACTTGTGTTTTAAGTGGGTGGATGGATGTTACAAAGTCAAAGTGTAGACAAAAAGATACAATTTCTAGCTTTGAATATTTATAAATTAAAAAGTGGACTCATTCACCATGGGTGGTGAACGAGTCCCACCTCAAGGTCAGTTTTTGGTTTTCTGCATTTTTAGATAGCCTTTTGTCTAAAACGGGTTTTGGAATAGTTTTCCAGAACTGGGATTGACTCACCCAAAATGGAAAATGAGTCCCACTAGGTCTGAAAATTAGCATCAACAACATTCTAGAATCCATTTCCAGTCTTCATCCATATTCTAGGCGCACACTTTTAGTTTCCTTAAGTTTTGTTACAATTTGCATTCATTCCTAGGTGTTTTTGTATTACACAATGTGTTTTAAAATAATCTTCATTTTCTTGAGTTTCCATTCATTAATCAATTAATCTTATTAGTTTCTTGCATTCAAACATTACATCTTGTCATATTACATCCATATTCCATCCATATTGCATTGATTTTGAGTGTAGCCATAAGCATTTTGGCCCTCTTTTCTCCTTTTAGGTGAAAAACCCTACAAGTGCTAGAAAGGATCAGGATGCCAAAAAAAATCTATGTTACAGATACATAATAGTTTTCTCATTCAATATTAAAAAATTATTAATTTAAAAATGTATTCTATATGCATGGGGATTTAAAAATAAATATACACTATAACAGCTTTGAAACTTGAAAAGATACAAACAATAAAACATAATTAAAATAAAATATATTTATCTAAACATCTAGAAATTATGTTAAGCCAAGAAATTTATATAATTTTTATTTTCATGCTTTCTAAAATAATAATAAAATCTTTCTAAACCACTTCATTGTAAGAAAAAAAAATCTAAATCAACTTATTTAATTAAATAAATTAGTTTTAATCCATGGAGGGGTGGGGTGGAGGGGGTGGATAGGGGGGAATTAGCATAGGATTAGTTTGGATATCAATGTGTAAACGCCTTATGTAATATTTTTGTCAAATTTACCTTACCTTAAGAATTAGATACATTTGAATTTGTAAAATAACTTAGTTAATATATGAGTGAATAAATTAGGTGTAATCTATGGGGATAGAGGGAGAGAGATACTTTATTAGAATAATTATTTCAAAAATGAATTTGTAGTCTAAAAATATATACATATATTTAGTTTGGATATTAATATGCAAACACCTTAAGGAACATTTAAGAGTTAAATCAAATTTGAAAGAACTCACATTTAAGGGTGTTATTTTGAATATATATTTTCTCTTCTTATCTAGATATTTTTAAAGAGCATCTTAGATTATTGAAATCAAGATTTAAATATATTTCTCCATCAATTATTTTCTTTGAGCAACACACCCATAACCTAAGGCATGTAACAAGGGTATTCTCTAAAGAAGTTGAAGAGTTAAGAGAGTTGTAAACATCCCTAATAATAACTTAGTTAATAGCATTAAATATTAAATACTTATTTATCACTCTATCTATTAGAAAATTCTTGAAGATTATCAAAAAAGATTATAAGAAGTTTAAACATTAAAGTTCCCACAAACATTTATTGCATATCCTTGTGAAAGGTTGATTTTTTTGGTTCTATACTTGGGAGATAAAATAACAATCTTCACACTCTCTCATTCAAGGAAAACCCTAGAGATCTCAATATTAAGTATGCAAAGGAGAAAGAGATCATGCAATAGGGATTTCCTAGGGTATGATTGTAAACTAATGAGGGGTTCACTACCAAGCTAGGGATTGGAAAGACAAATGAAATGTAATATCTAATGCTTAACCCTAATATGATGTAATACTTCACTAAATAACCTAGAAAAGAATGCAAAAAAAAATGGAAAGCTAAGAGATGAAAGGTGTGCACTTGGAAATTTGAAGAAGATTGGATGAAGGCATGAAATGATGAAAACATTGATTTTAAAGCCTACTGGGACTCATACACCAATCTTGGTGATTTAGTCCAAGATTAGGGTTTCTGGGAAGAAATTGAAATCTAACAAAAGTGTATCTGAAACTGCAAAAATCTAAAGAATGACCTAGAGACTGGGACTCATATGCCAGAACTGGTATATTAGTCTAGTTAGGGTTTTTTGAAACTTCAAAGCTTGAATCTACTCCTCAATGTATGCTCCATCTTTTCCAATTGATTTTTGGATTTGAAACCCTAATTGGCAACCTGTAGGAGTCTTCTAATGATCTTTAATGTAAGGTGACAACTTTGACAATTATGAACACTTTGACAACTTTCTCCAAACTTTCTCTTCAATGTGTCTTCAATCTAAACCTATAAATCACATACTAAAGAGGGGTAAATTTTGTTTTGTTAGTAGAAAGGGGTATTCCTTGGTCAAATGTTGTTTTGGTAATCAAACCTTGAAATGAAATGAAATGAAAAGGAGGAATGATGAATGAACAATATACAATATTTCAACTCACCAAACCCTAACAAAAAAGTGTTGAAAACATGTATGAGATGGCTCCAATGGATGTAGATCCTGACTCTTTGTTGAATGTGATAGATCTTGAATTGAACACTTTCTTGAATTATGAAACCCTACATCATGATTGTTAGCTCCCAAACAAACATGATGCATGAAGACTTTGACATGATGTTTGATGCTTGAATAATGCTCTAAAATACTTGATAATCAGCCCTTGAAGACTCTTGAATGCTCTTGTGAACTTCAATTTTCTATAAGGATGCTCATTTCACTTGTTAGGTGATCTCTTGAATTCTTAGGTGAAAATGAGTGAAAGAACCTTGTATTTATACTTAATTATGCCAAATTTCCCAAAATTACAATAGTACAAGCCAACATCAAATCTAGGAAAATAAAATCCTGCAATGAATTTGAATTAATTTTAAATTTGGGCCCCACATGACTCATATGCCCAAGGTGGCATATGAGTCCCATTAGGCATAAATTATTGGACTATTTTCAAAAATGCTTAGAAAGGTGTAAAATCCATATTGGGACCCAAAACTCTAGGTGGGATTCATACACCCAAGGTGGTGTATGAGTCCAAAATTGCTAAATATAGGCCACACAACCTAAAAATACCTGAATTATGATTGGATGATGATTTATGTCAAGATTATCCTAAGAAAAATGCATTAAATGAGGCTTGATGAAAACCCTAGAGGAGAGTGAAAGTGTGTTACAACACTTTACAACATTCTAAATATGGTATGATTAAGTTCATTTAGTTCACAAGGGCCCAAGACATAATATGAGTGTGTTAAACACATTACAACACTAAGTCAATGCATCATTAAGCTTAATTTTATAAGGAGAGCCCAAACAAGTGTGAAAATGTCACTAATGAAATTTTTTGATACTGCATTTAGCCCCCACTTTAGTGAGAGGATGAAGTTTCTTCAAGCTCACACTGAAGTAGATAAACTCATTTCAAGAGGGGTACAAGTGCACTAATGCTAGTAAGATAAGATGACAATGATCAAGAGGGGTGATCAAGCCCCTAGGATCAAGATCCCATGGCAAACCAACATTGCACAAAGGAACACACATGAAAAATGATATAAAGAACATCAAAAAGGCACAAGCATACACTACCAAAGACAAAGAGAAAAATAAACCAAAACAAAAGAGAGGTGGATCAAGCTTCAAACATTTTTCCATTAAGATGTGGATTAGATCCAGACTGTTTGTTTGAAAAAAATGCATGCTCACTCTAAGGTAACAAAACTTCAGGTCATTTGTTGGGTGAGGATTTAAAAGAGGTGAGACACATACACACATGGCCGGTATGCACTCACACACACTTGCGAGTGGCTAAAGGAAATTCATGCCTCAGTTGGGCTTCCAATCAAACCATACCAAAGTTATACCTCCTGATAAATTTGATAAGACGTTATGTAATAATGAACTTCGAGCTTCATGAGGCAAGCAATGTTTCATATGCTTGGAACTAATGAACAAAAAAGATGGCTTCACAAGCATGTAAGGTGGACATTTAACTAAAAATGCAAATGCAATAATAATGAAGGTTCAAAAGAGTCTTAGTTCATGTGAGGTCTTCACTTAGGGGACATTGTGCCTAATGTCTCTAAGAGAGGACCAATCAAAGAAGAAAAGATTCACAACTTAGGGGATCCAGTCTGTCACATCAAGCAACTAAGAGGAATGCAATATGCTAAGATAGATCATGCTCTTGAGGGATATCACACCCAATGCCAACCACATAGCGAAAAATGCATCGCATGAAATAAGAATACAACACCATGAAACATGAAATATAAAAGAATACTGTCAATGTATTCCCCCACTTTAAAGAAATTTCTAAACACCATGCTATGAGAAATTACTTTAAAGTAGAAAATGATAAATGATAATAGTAAAGAGGACATGAGAGCTAGATTGGAAAGCCCTATTCCAAGTCATATGTTTCCAAATAAAGCTACATCATGCAAAAGAAAAAAGAGGGGTTGCCCCCAAAAATGAAACTCCAAACACACATAAGGGATCTATGGATTTGGGGTATGCTTTTTTTAGATAGCTTGAGACTATCATCATTCCCCAAATACTCAAGGAACTAGAATAATGACACAAAGAGAGCGAAAAACAAAGAAAATACTTTCAGGTCAAAATGGAAGAAACATGAATTTCTCGATGCCTTGCATTATCCCAAAAAGGAAAACACAAGACATATGAAGAGATAAAAGGAAAATATTTCAGGTCAACATGGAAGAGACATGAATGTCTCGAAACCTTGTGTCATCCCTAAAAGGAAAACACAAGACAAAGAAAAGATAAAGGAAAATATAAAATATTTATGACATAGAGAAAAATGAAGGTACAAATAGAGGAATGTTACAAAGAGAGAGAGAACATCAAATAGAACATCACAGGGGCTCACATCACACATATGAAATTACATAAAAGAAAATAAAAAATAAATAATAAAAAATACTAGTAAGGCACATGCAAGCCAACCTATGAGCAGGTCATCTACATCCCAATCATGTTCATCGTATACAAGAGGCAGACAACTAGCCAAAGGGCAATGAAAATGCATTACTAGGATAAGGCTATCTAATTCTTTCCCCCAGTATGTGTGGGGAAAGAATGAATTGAGGTAGGTGATGGGAAATATCATGTGTGATGGTGAGAATATAAGATTCTACAACTATTACATGACAAGGAGTGGAAGGGTATGTTATGCGATCTTTGGGTAACAATCATTGTTATCAAAGTGAAATTTTCTCAAGATTATTTTGAATGCACAACACTCATCAGCACTATGTCCAAGAGTTCTATGGTATCGACAATGTGGAACATCTACACCTTTAGGATATAGTCTTATCTTTTATTTCATAGGTGAAAATAGTATAAGTCCTTGGTTTAGAAGTATTTGTAATTTTCTTTCACTTTCAGGTGGCGGACAAGGGAATTTTAGTTTCTTTAGTTTGTAAGGCCTTCTACACTTGTTGGATTCACCAATTTCTTTACTTTAATGTTGAGGAGGAGGATCTAAGATGATCCTTTCATCCTTATCATTTTTACAAATTATAGGTTGTTCTTTAGGAAGGAAGACACTCATATTAGGAGGAGGATCTTGATATCCTAACCCTTTTGTATTTTCAATTGGGATTTTCTCTAAGAGTTGATGAATTTCATGCTCACTTGTTGTATCACATCCTTATTTTCTCAATATTGTAAATCCTTTTCTAAATTTATCTTCTAGGTTGATGGGAGGTTAAACCCACAAAACTGGTTTACAATGCCAGCGAGGAAGGAAAAGATGAAAAAAATGCCCCCATGCAAAAAAAAATGGTTTTTGGGGGTTTGAACAAAGCCAAAGGAGGTTCGTTAGAATATTGGTTCAAGTGAACCCATTAAATGTTGGGTCTAACCATTCTCGGGAAAAAAACAAAAGAAAAGATTTGTGGAAAGGGGGTGTGGTCGAATCCTAGGTTCGCTCGAACCCTCCTTTGGCACCAATAAACTCCAAAATTTTTCCCTTTGAAGCTCAAGTTGAGGATGAAAATGGAGGAGACTTCATAGACCCAACTAGATGATGGTATTCCTTGGAACGAGCTATCCAACAAATATAATTTTAATATGCTTTGGTTTTATTATGTATTTGTTTTTTTTAGTTTGATTAAACATAGGTTTTTCACCAAAAATCAAGCTCTCTATTCTACACGTGGAAAAATAGCATATTGTCAAAAAAAATTGAAAAATATGAGTGCACTAGACATATAAGTCCTTTATCCAACAAAAAAATGTATTTTGATACATACAAAAAAAGTTATGTTGCATAGAATTTGCTTATGTTTGAATTGTAATTGGTTTGACTTCAAAAATTTATTAAGGAAAAAGTATTCAATAAAACACCATGAAACCAATTGGAAGCACTAGATATCATAATTACAAATCTAAATTCAAAAAAAATAGAATTTTATCCTTCATGGAAAAAAAGTTATGTTGTATACGGTGAGTGTCAATCCTTAAAAATGGTGTTTACTAAAAAAAACTAGTTTTCAAGAAAAAACTAGTTTTCAAGAGAGATGGAGAAAGAAGTGCAATCTGATTCCAAATTTTTTGAAAAAAATATATTTAGAATCTATAGACAAAATTTCACAAATCACTAGTTTGCATCATCTTCAAATTCCTCACGGTTTAGCTGCTATAGGTGCTCGAAAGTGAAGATTTAGTTAGAAAAAATTAGTTAGGTTTCTAGTTTGGCCAAAAATTGTAAACCACTATTGTGGGATCACCTGAGAGTATCTGTCACTTTGTTAACATAGAATGGTTGAGTGTTTGGTTGACTAAAGGAGCTAGGCTCACCTATTGTAGGGAACTTAGGTTCAACTTTTGTCTCAACTTTAGGATGTAAATAACCAAACATCTCAAGTGGTGGTATTATAGGGGGTTTTGGTTGTTCCAAGGATGGATAAAAGGATGCATTAGCTTCAAGGTTGTTAAGGCAATCATTTAGGAATTTATCCATGCTATCATCATCTTCTCCAATGATGTCAACATCATGGGGAGGACATGCATTAGGAGTTGAATGAGTGTGAGTAAGTTCAATTTCATTATGGTCATTTCCAAAAGAACAAGTTGACACGTCCACTAAGGACTATAAGGACATCCATAGTTTACCAAAGCACATATCCATGATGAAATGCAATTCAATTTTAATATTTTAAACTATGCAACAATGTGAAATGAAATTTTCTAGATGCAACTAAGCAATGCACAAGATGGACCAATTTGAACTAGATGAAATGAAGTAATGAAATAGAAAGTTTGTAAACTAAATCAAAAAGTTATCAACAACAAACAGGAGCATAGAAAGAGGGTTTTCAATGTTGTAAAGTGCAATGTAGAATCCGTACTAGGATGAAATTTCCCAAAGGGGCGTATGAGTCCCAATGGAGGTTTCTTTCAAATTTTTTTAAAAATTTCGAGTGATCTATATCATTTCTAGTTTGAATGATGTGTAAACTAAATACAAATGCAATTTTTAGATTATTTTCAATGATTTGAGATGCAAAAATGCAAACTATATATGCACTTTCACTAATGCAAAATTTAGAAACCATAGAATGCCAATTAACTAATGCAAGCCCTAATGAAATGTTAATGCAAAAAAGATATAGGATGATGATGCACTCCAAATCATAATTATGATGTTCTAAATGTAGGTTCACCAAAATAAAGGGTTGAATTTTTTTGGTTCTATACTTGGGAGATAGAATAACAACCTTCACACTCTCTCATTCAAGGAAAACCCTAGAGATCTTAACATTAAGTTTGCAAAGGAGAAAGTGATCTTGCAATAGGGATATCCTATGGTATGATTGTAAACTAATGAGGGATTCACCATCAAGCTAGGGCTTGGAAAGAAAAATGAAATACAAGATCTAATGCTTAAACCTAATATGATGTAATACTTCACTAAAAGATCTAGAAAAGCATGCAAAACAAAATGGAAAGCTGAGAGATGAAAGGTGTGCACCTGGAAATCTAAAGAAGACTGGATGAAGGCCTCAAATGCTGAAAACATTGATTTTAAAGCCTATTGGAAATCATATGCTATTCTGGGAAATTTAATCCAAGATTAGGGTTTCTAGGCAGAAACTAAAATTTGACAAAAGGGTGTCTAAAACTACAGAAATATAAAAAATGACCTATATTGGGACTCATATACCAGAACTAGCATATCAGTCTAGTTATGGTTTTCTGAAACTTCAAAGCCTAAATATTCTCCTCAATGTCTTCTATATCTTTTCCAATTGATTTTTGGATTTGAAACCCCGATTTGCAACCTATAGGAGTCTTCTAATGATCTTTAATGCAAGGTGACAACTTTGACAATTTTGAACAATTTCACAACTTTCTTCGAACTTTCTCTTCAAAGTGTCTTCAATCTAAACCTACAAATCACACACTAAAGAGAGGGAATTTTTTTTTTTTTATAGTAGAAAGGGGTTTTCCTTGGTCAAATCCGGTTTTGGTAATCAAACCTTGAAATGAAGTGAAATGAAAAGGAGGAATGCTGAATGAACAATATACAATTATACAACTCACCAAACCCTAAAAACAAAGTGCTACAAACATGTATGAGACGGGTCCAATGGATGTAGATCTTGAATCTTGCTTGAATATGATAGATCTTGGATTGAAAACTTGCTTGAATCATGATACCCTACATCAAAATTGTTAGTTCCAAAAAAAGCATGATGCATGAAGACTTTAACATGATGTTTGATGATTGAATAATGCTCTAAAAAAATTGATAATCAGCCCTTGAAAAATCTTGAATGCTCTTGTAAACACTTGAATACTCTTGTGAACTCCAATTTTCTATAAGGATGCTCATGCAACTTGATAGGTGATCTTGAATGCTTAGGTGAAAATGAGTGAAAGAACATTGTATTTATACTTAATTATGCCAAATCTCCTAAAATTACAACACTACAAGCAAAGATAAAAGCTAGGAGGATAAAATATGCCATGAATTTGAATTAATTTTAATTTTGGGTCACACAGGACTCATACGCCCAAGGTGGCATATGAGTCCCATTAGGCATAAATTATGGGACCATTTTCAAAAATGCTTAGAAAGGTGTAAAATCCATATCGGAACACAAAAATCTAGGTGGGGCTCATACGCCCAAGGTGGTGTATGAGTCCTAGATCACTAAATATAGGCTGCACAACCTAAAGACACCTAAATTATTATTGGATGTTAGTTTATGTCAGGATTACCATTAGAAAAATGTATCAAATGAGGCTTGTGGATTCAAAATAAGGCCAATTAAAGCACCAAGAAGCACAATTATTTATGAAAACCCTATAAAAGTGTGAAAGTGTGTCACAACAATTTACAACACTCTAAATAAGGTATGATTAAGTTCATTTTATTCACAAGGGCCCAAGACCTAATATGAGTGTATTAAACACATTACAACACTAGGTTAAGGCATCGTTAAGCTTAATTTTATAAGGAGGGCCCATACAAGTGTGAAAATACCATAGACAAAAATTTTCAACACTACACCTTGGATAGAAAAGAATTGTGTTATTCAACAGTAGGAGCAAGACCATCACAATCCAAGTCATGTGAAATGACATGAGTCTTATTGTCTTAGAACCATTCTACCATGATGTTTTTTATGAATTTAGCTTTGTGAATCTTAAGTAATAAGTCAATATGAAAATAAACAAGGGATATAATTATTTCAATATTTATGTTAGTATGTAATAGGAATGTTAACCAATGATGCTTTAAACATGATCAAATATGTGGTAAACCATATAATATTAATGAAATAATGGAGAAGAAATCATAAACATGAAAACCATATGAACATAAAATGTATGTGGAGAAACCCTTTGGGGAAAAAAATAATCACCAAAGAGATTGCATTAAATTTTTAGAGATATATTACATTAATAAAACCCACTGTAATTAAACAAAATTCTAGCTAGTTAATAATACTTAATGTATATAACACTATATAACCTCAATAAATATATAGAGAAAAGGAAATAGAGATCACTAAGTGGTTTCTATAAATTGGTGGCCACCAAAACCATGGTCCACAAACACAAACTTATACCCTAATATTCATTGGAACATGCACCCATGATCTAAACCAACTAATGATAACATCTTTGACCCCATAAGTCTCAATAGTGCCAGTTCAATGATTGGAACTTCATGATGAAGATTCCTACTACTAGGGGTCCCAATAATTATGACAAGATATTCTACTCTTCACAATTTAGCTCCTATTATTGCTTTTCAATCATGGCCTCCTTATTCAATGTCATTACAATATCTCAAGTCCACCTCTTAACCTTTCTATTTTTAGGTATCACATTGTGGAACTTTAAAGCTTATTTTCTCACCTTTTAAATAGTTTTTGAGGGTTTAATGATCTCCAAATTGATCTTGGGTAAGTGGTCAAGGATCCTTGCTAGGGTTTCTTGTGTTTTCTATCATCCTTGGCCCCTCTTGCATCATACCTCACCTTAGGCATAGGATTTTCCTTTACTATGTGTATGTTTCCATTTACTGTGAGATTTTTAGTTTTATTATGCCATCAATTGGTTCTAACATAGTAGTTCTTACTGGTGTTGGAAGTTCAACGGTTCTCAATGGCTCCACCTTTGAACAAGCAAACACAAAAAAGTGTTGTGAAAGTGTTTCATGAGGTAAGTCTTCAGACTCCCTAGTTGGTGTGGTTTTACCCTTACAAAATTTTGATTCTACATGTTAGTGGCTTGAGTAACATACTCTTGTTGGTTATTTTGTTGGGAGGACTCCCCTTGAAAGTGTGCTTAAAGAATGGGTCCCTCACAGGGTCCACCTTGACATGGTCCAAAATTTAACCAAGGGTTTTTATCTTTTCAATTTTGCAGAGGTTAGTCATGTTCAAAAAATCCTGAATCATGGCCCCTAGTATGTCTAGTCTTCTATGTTGGTTTCTTTAGTTGTGGACCCGAGAATTCTTTGTTTTAGATGACACTAAGTGGTGGGTCCTGGTCTGGATTGAGTTTCTAGGTTTTCCTTTTCCTTATGTGCATTTTTTGAACCATATTGCATCCTATCTAGGGAAGGTCATTTGTATTGAGCCAAATACATTCTTTTAGGCTCGACCCCAAAAATAAGCCTATGTTGAAGTGGACCTTTCACAAGATTTGAAAGATTCCATTAATATCCAAATTGGAGCTCTCCGGCATGCCTAGAAATCCACTTATTTCAATTTTTCAAACACATGTTATAGATGTCATTTTGCAAACCACAAGGTTAAGGATTGCCCTTTGGAATTTCCTCGTACTCCTTCACCGCCACGAGATTCTGAAAAGCCTTGTCAGGTGGATACTTTTGCTACCAATTCTAAAGAGAAATGGACAACAATTATGAACCATAAAAATAAGTCCAATGGCTATAGATGGGCTTGCAAATTCTCTGAGCCAACAAAAGAAGTTTCAAACCCTTCGGTGAAGGGGAAAGAGGCCTAGGTTGGGTCTATTAATTCTTTGACGTGACCAAGGCCTAAGGATATGCCCCAACTTGCTACCATAATGATAGCATAGCCGACTAAATCTCCTCCCATGTCAGGAGCTCAAAGGTGGTCTCGCAGCCCTTCTCCGCCTCTAGAAGAAGGAGAATATATGTACAGGAGAAGTAGATATTTTCTTCTCCAAACATTCAACTTGGTTTAGTTCACCAAAATTTTTGCAAAATCACTTCTCTACTTTGGTTGAGGAGATGGACTCTGATGATATGGAGGAGTTTCACTCATGAATTTCCTCTCATGGAATATTTGAGGTCTAATAGACCTCTCTAGGAAGTATTGCATTAGGAATACTCTATAGAAGTATACTGGTATTGAAGTGCTTTATCTCCAAGAAGTGAAAATCTTTGGTTTTTTGGTTGCATTGGCTTGTCAGTCTATTTTTCCAGCTAGTAAAATATATTGTACTAAGCATGAGTCTAGACGTAGCAGAGTTGTCACCCTTTTGTCTCCATAGTGGCATGCTTGTGTGGTTGATCATGGGTCTGACCCCACACATTGGCTCATTTGGATTTTGCTTAACATTGATAGTCATTTTTTTGGGATTAATAATTTCTATGCCTCAAATGATGCTGTTGAAAGATCTATACTCTGGTGTTGGATTGTTGATTCACTGATAGTTGCTACCTAACTTTTGTGCAGGTATTTAAATATGGTTGAGATGGCATATGAAAAAGATGGTACTCTACCATTTAGGTTGGTAGTTGGCAAATGGGAGGCATGGTTTTACATGCACAATAAACTAGGGATCTTTGATCCCAATATTGGCCCCAACCATTCTCATTCTCTATGGCACACTTGGTGTAATTACCAAGCTAGTTCTGACAAGATATTTAAGCACCTTGATCATACCAGGATCTCGACTCAATTTTTTTTCTTTTTTGATAACTCTTCACTTCTGATTAAGTTGTTAGTGGATGTGATTTTGTCAGATCATTTCCCCATTTATTTTTGCATTGAATGGGAGATAAGATAGCCTTGTGTCTGCAAGACCTAGTTTTTTTTTAACACATATTTGTTACATCATTAGCCCATGTTGGTCCACATTTGTATGATTTGGAATATGGAGTGCATTCCACCTCACAATATAGGCTGGATTACTTGGTGGAATGATGATATCACTTGCACGACAAGATTTATTTGCATTTATGGGTTCCAATTGGCCATTTTCCACCATTGGTCATATGAGGTGACCATGACTGATCTTCATGCTACCACTGAGGCTCTGGTGGCTAGACCTTTCTCCCCATCATTGCAAGTCTAGGTGGTAGATTTAAGACAAAAAAATCAAGTTGTAGATAATTATGCTTCTAGAGGTGCAAAAATCAAAGCCACATTACATTGGTTAAAAATTGGCAACCATGCCTCCAAGGAGTTTTTCTTGGCCCCACGTGCCAGGCACTCATCTCCTACCATTTAAAAAAACAAAGAAGGAATCCAGGTGCTTTCTGAGCTACCTGACATTCTCTAGGCCTTTGTTAGGCATTATGAACAAGCTTTCACTACTCAGAAGTATATGCTAGAGCGACAACAAGCTCTTCAAGATTGTCTTACTGTTGTGCCAAATAGGCTATCTTCAGCCTAGAAAGCCTTTTGTGAGCAATTGCTCACTATTGAAGACTGTAAGGAAGCTAATTTTACTATGGAAAATGACAAGGCCCCAATGTTGATGGCTTCCCATGAATATTTTACAAATGTCTTTGGGACT
Source organism: Sequoia sempervirens (assembly GCA_007258455.2). Classification (NCBI taxonomy): domain Eukaryota; kingdom Viridiplantae; phylum Streptophyta; class Pinopsida; order Cupressales; family Cupressaceae; genus Sequoia; species Sequoia sempervirens. The sequence continues at coordinate 427,995,767 of VDFB02000003.1, forward strand.
ATGTTGGGGATGATTTGCATAAAGTCTATCTTGAGGCATTTCATTCTAAGTCCCTTAGAAACGTCATTAATAAAGGGAATATTAAATTTATACCTAAACCTAGAGATCCCAAGGATATCTATAACTGATGTCCCATCACACTCCTCAATGTTTCTTACAAAATTATTGCAAAATCCTTGGCTTTGAAGATCTGCCATCTTCTGCCTCAAATTGTGCACCTAAAGAAAACTAATTTTATTAAATATAGATTTATCCTTGATAATATTATTACCGTGTGGGAAGGTATTGTTAAAGAGACACTGCACATGTTGTTCGGTGTTGTCATTGATGGAAACCCTTGTCAGTAAGTAGATCTGCACATTGTAATTTACTCAAACCGGTACATAGATTGAAGATCAGTGATTATCTGTTAAGTTAGAATAGAGCATCCAATAGATTTGTGTTCTTTGATTCATATGCAAGATTTATGTTATTATTTTGTGTTGTGGATCTCAAGGAGTAATGTTCGATGCATAATCTATGTTATCTGTAAATCTTGGTGCCTCATATCAATTTGGGTGTAAGATAAAATGTTTGGTGAACTATTTTTTTTTCATTAGTGTATCATGACCTACTTGGTGGATATAGTGTGTCGCATATAGTTGAGGAGTTATTGTTTAAGTATTTTTGTGTTCAAGCATTTTAATTTGGGTCCTCACTATGTTGTGGCTGAATTTTGTGGATGCGCATTGAATGTTATGGATGATTTGAACTAACAGCTTGTGAATATTTCTTATTTTGTTGAAGCTGACATGAAGTGATTGAATCCTTAGTGGTAGATATATATAAGTGATTGATTATATCATTTTGATATATGTTCAATGTGATTTGATGTATGTTGTGAATGTTAGAAGGTCAGTAGAGTGATTATGCATAGTTTCACTTGTGCATTAAGGATTTTTGGTGTGAATTGAAGTAGAACAGAGAAAAAGAGGAGAATCAAATAGAAGGTCCAGAATTCAATTGTTGAGCCTAACCAGAACTGTAATCAGGAATTTGTAGATGCTACTTTATCAGTTCAAATCTTTGGATATATTCCAAACTTTTGCAAGGAAGTGAGCCTTTCTATTTGTGCATAGTGAGCTCTAGGCAGTGTGCCTAAATGCAAGTGCATTCTCATCTTGTAATATTTTATTTTGAGTATACTCAGAACAATATTGTGGATTGACCTCTACCATGGTTTTTCCCCTAATAGGCTTTCCATATAAAAAAAATATTGTGTTATGGTGTTGTGGCTATTTTTCTTATGTGTGTGCATCTTTAGTTTGGTTGAATGTTATCAGCACTTTAAGAATCATATTAATAAAGTTAAAAATTACACATCACTAATTTACCCCCCTCTTAGTGTTGCTTGATTCCAACAATTGGTATCAGAGCTCAGTTCCTTGGAAGAAGCTTAAAAGCTTGGGGAAGATCTTGGAAAGTATTTCAATGGATTCAAGTAGTCTTCAACAACTTATGGTGACCCTAGATGATCTTGATCAGGAAAAATCTGAAGTCCAATAATTACAAGAAAATCTCATGAATGTTGAGAGATTTATTGAGTCATTGAAAGAAAAAATCAATAAGTCCAAGGAGAAGAGAAGAGAACTATGTGATCAGATCAAGCAGGAAGATAGTAAACACATTGTAGATGAACAAATGAGTCAGGCCCTAAAGGAAAAGAAAAAAGAATGTGAAAATTTTGCTAGGGATAATGCAGTTCTGAAGCATGAGATGGAATCTATTATGATGAGGATGACTAAGGAAATTGAAGATAGGAAGAAGAATGAAGAAAAGCTTGCCCAATCCCTAAAAGAGAAATATGAAGAATGGAGTTGAATTACTGATGGATTCATTTAGTTGGAACTTGAGTTGGAAAAATCCAAACACAATGAGGAAGAGCTTGAAAATCACATTGTTGATCTTAGAGATGAAGTTGCTACTGCAAATGAATTCAAGGAGAAGTTCAAGATTAGCGCAACCAAGCTTGATGAACTAATTAAAAGTCAAAGGACTAATGGTGACAAGCGAGGTCTTGGATATGAGAAAGGAGAAAGTTTCAGATCTGGACAAAGGAGGTTTAGACAAGGAAATCAGATGAACAATGCTAGAAGGTATTTGGTAAGACAACCTAATGCTCAAAAGTTTAATGGTAATTGTTATGTTTATAATAAATTTGGACATATGGCAGCCTAATGCAGAAGTAGAATGAATTAAAGTGGTCCATCATTCTCTGGTCAATGATTTAACTGTAACAAGTATGGTCATAAGTCAAATGTATGCAGAATTGTGATGAACAAATTTTATAGAGATGTTAGATGCTATGCATGCAATAGATTTGGCCATTTGCTAACCAGTGCAAATCAAGAGAAAATTAGTGGAACAACTAGTCTAGACAAAGAAATGTGGTGTGCTACAATTGCAACAAAATTGGTCATATTGCTATATTTTGTAGAAGAGGTCTGGTAAATCAAAGAAGAAACATGCAAAAGGATGAAAAAGGAAAAGGGAAAGTCACTACAGATCAGATTAGGAAACAAATGAAGAAGACATGGGTGAAAAAGAGTCTCTCTGATGTAGGAAATGGGCCTACACTAGAATCATCTTCTAGTAATTCCTCTAGGAATTAGGTTAAGGCATCTGGCCTAAGGGGAGTTGTCAAGAAAATATTTCAAACCCTCTACTAGTAATCGACACCAGGATGTGTATGAGAGCAACGATTGCATTGATGATTTATAGATACTGTTGAACAGTTGGAGAAAGTATTTATGTAGAATTGAAGGTCCGCAAAAGAGTTATCTTTCATAGTGTATCCAAATGAGTTAGGGCAGAAGCATTTATTGCAAAAAAAAGGTTAGGTGTGCGAATGATAAAAGGTCATTTCTATCTTTCATTTGTCTCTTTGCATTTTGAGAAGAATAAGTTTGGAGAGCTCTGAAGCAAACTTTGGTGAAATTTGGAAAGATTCAAGTGTGAAGGGGATTCAAAGATCAAACCCTATCCAAAAAAAAGGTATTTATTGGGAAAACTTGTAAACTTGTGAATTTGTAAAAATGGCTACTCGATTGGTAGTTGAAGTCAAGGATAGACCTCCTCTGAAATTCAAGTGGCATCCTTTTAAGTCTATTGAGACTGAGCCCTTAGGTGAATTTTCATCTATTTTGTATGGTGTTTTGAATATTGAAGACATTAGGACATACATTCATGCTAATATTGAAGAGTTAGGGAGCTTGCAGTTGCTACATTTGTATTCCAATCACATTGTTAGAGAGGATTTTTGTGTTAAGCCCAAATTCAAAACCCTAGAGGAGAAGAAATTCAAAGAGATTTTGAAATTCCCCATGTTTGATGAAAGCGAATGGGTTTGGTACATCTTGAGCTGAGTTCATGCTAAATTTGTGTGGTTGAATCAACCTTTCAAGATTACAAAAGAAGCTATAAGCATTGTTATAGGTTTAAATTCCTCCGGTGGACTGCCAATTTTGAAGTCTGTGAAAAATCAAACAGTCACTGATGCAACTGGTTCAATATTTGATAGAAGAGTGATGACAATTGATACATCATTGATGTGGGTGTGAAATTTTCTTTGATGGTCATTGGTTACAAGATATATCACTCTAGCTGAGAAAATTATGTATTCATTACAACCATATATGCAACATATCAGATGGTAAAGGAGAATGCAGAATATGATTTATGCGAATTGCTTCAAAGTCAACTTATGGAGAATCTTGGTAACATAAAGAAAGACAAGAATAATTCTTTTAAATATAGTAATTTGTTGTTGTGTTTGTTATTTTGTTTCATGAATGAAGTTTCAGGAGTTGGGAAAGTGCATTGGCAAAGAGAAAAGCCTATTGTTGTTCAGATTAGAGATATCTTGTATGGAGTTGGTGATATGCAAGCCAAGAAAACTACAATCTGGGGATATTTCAAGAACTTTTAGAATGTAATGCAATCTAAGGAAATAATTCCTACCTCTATTATGGAGAAGTATAAGGATAAAATCTATTTTATGGTGGACATTGATCAGTGCTTGATGTTGTTTCTAAAGAAGAGCATGTGGAAGATATTTCATCTAGTCTAGTAAATGAAGAGGCTATAGTTGAGGAAACTCAGACTCCTCTTGATGTGCATGTAATAGAAGAACCTATGGAGACTGAAGCTCCTAAAATTGTGTCAGTTGAAGAAAAGGAGATATTAGTTGAAGAAGATGAAATTCTAAATGACAAGAAAAAATTTGTGGCTATGGAAACAATAGTTGAGGAAAAGAAGGTTGAAGTTAAAGAAGTTCAAATGGAAGCAAGAGACACTTGAAAGGTAGTGAAGAAATTTCTGGAAGAGCAAAAGGAAGAATTTGAATTTGATTTAGGAGATGGTCCTATTCATTTTTCTACTTTTTCCCCAATTCAGAAAATGAAAGTCGCATCATTTGCACAGGCTAAGGCTAGGGAAGAAATTCTAAAGTTTCACATTGAGGATAGTGAGTTATTGAATCTTGCATTTGGTATTCTAGAGAAGATCATGCCTACTCATGTTAAGGATCCATCTGGTTCTTCCTTTGGTGAGCTGAAGAAACTTATAAATTTTGTAAGTACTCATTTTGAGTCACTTGAGACGTTAGCTTTGGTCAAAGTTCAAAAGGAATTTGATGCTAGAAAGATCAATAGGTTGAAAGGAATGATAGCTAATGATAAATCTCTGTTAGCTACTTGTGTGAAAAATGTTCAAAATGCATTATCAGAAGGTGGAAGGATTTATAAGTCATGTTTGTCTTTTACAAAACTTACTGAGGAAAATGAGAAGAAGGTTAAGCATCATGAGAAACAGTTAGCTGCTATTTCTTATGCTTTTTATCCATTAACAATTTTTTTCAGAGAACAAGAAGGTTAAGTTATATCCTTGACAAAATAAATATCTTGAAGCATGATCATGATAGAGTTGTGGATAGAGCTGGTGAACTTATAGGCCTAATTGGTCCAAAGATGGAAACCATGTTGAATGCTTTGAAGGAAGCACAAGATGCTATGGCGGTCAATGATCTAGTGAACCTTGAATATGTAGAAATGCAATCTTATTTACTTTGTGGTCACATAAATATTCTAGAAATTCTCAAGAAGTGTTGGGACGCAAGCTTGAACCCATTAAAGACCAATTTTGTAGATATTTTCAAGTCCATGTAAGTTGTTTGAAACAAGTTTGTACATATGCAGTTTGAAGTTTTTGTTTGTTTATAGGAGTTTTGTACGTAGATTCCCCATCTTTTCCATTGATTTCAAAGGGGGAGAGTACAAGAGTGAAAAATGTATATTCATCTAAGGGGGAGTTGTAGTTTTGAGCTGTGAATGAAGATATTTTTGGAGTTTTGGTTGGCAGTGTATTTATGTTGGTACTGATTTGACACTTCGTCATTTTTCACTAAGTGTTGGCATCAATGCCAAAGGGGGAGATTGTTAGCAAGAGAAAATGCACATGTTGTCTTGTGTTATCATTGATGGAAACCCTTGTCAGTAAGTAGATTCACACATTGTAATTTACTCATTTCACCAGACAAATTGAAGATCAATAATTATCTATTAAGTTAGAATAGAGCATCCGGTAGATTTGTGTTCTTTGATTCATATGCAATTTTTTGTTATTATTTTGTGTTTTGGATCTCAGGGAGTATTGTTCAATTCATAATCTGTGTTATTTGTAAATCTTGGTGTGTCGTATCAATTTGGGTGTAAGATAGAAGGTCCGATGAACTAATTTTTTGTTCATCAACGTATCATGGCCGACTTGGTGGATATAGTGTGTCGCAGACAGTTTAGGAGTTATTGTTTAAGAATTTTTGTGTTCAAGCATTTTAATTTGGGTCTTCACTATGTTATGGCTGACTTTTGTGGATGTGCATTGAATATTATGGATGATTTGAGCTGACAATTTGTGAATATTTCTTAAATTTTTGAAGGTGACATGAAGTGATTGAATCCTTAGTGGCGGATATATATAAGTGATCAATTATATCATTTTGATATATGTTGAATGTGAGTTGATTTATGTTGCAAATGTCAGAAAGTTAGTAGAGTGATTATGCACAATTTCACTTGTGCATTAAGGATTTTTGGTGTCAATTGAAGCAGAAAAAAGTAGAAGAGGAGAATCAAATAGAAGGTCCAAAATTCGATTGTTGAGCCTAACCAGAACTGTAATTTAGGCATTTGTAGATGCTACTTTATCAGTTCAAATCTTTGGATATATTCCAAACTTTTGTAAGGAAATGAGTCTTTCTATTTTTAAGCAGTGAGCTCTGGGTAGTGTGCCTGAATGCAAGTGCATTCTCATCTTGTAATATTTTCTTTCGAGTATACTTAGAATAGTATTGTGGATTTACCTCCACTATGGTTTTTCCTCTAACAAGGTTTCCACATAAAAAAATTCTTATGTTATGGTGTTGTGGCTATTTTTTTTTTATGTCTGTAGCTTTATTTTGGTTGAATGTTATCAACACTTTAAGAATCAAATTAATAAAGTTAAAAATTGCACAACACTAATTCACCCCCCCTCTTAGTGTTGCTTGATTCCAACAAGTATAGAATGGGCTAGGTGCTCTAACCAGAAAGCCATTTTTCTTAAAATTGACTTTGCTAAATCCTACGACTGTATTGAGTGGCCTTTTATTCTCACCATGTTGAATGCCTTGGGGTTTGGGCCTAACTTCATTTAGGCTATCCAATTTATTTTTTCAGATGCCTCTACTTGCATCACTATTAATGGCCACCAATCTCTTATCTTTGACTTCTTTCGCTCCATCATGCAGGGTTTCCTATTTTCCTCCTCTCTCTATGTGCTTGTTGTTGAAGGGTTTGGTTACCTCCTTGCCAATGTCATTTCCCAACATCGTGTTAGAGTCATTAATTTTCCCAAATAGTAGGCTCAACTTGTTAATGGTCACTTTTTTTATGACTCATTTCTCACCCTTCTGGAGGATGGAAATAACATCAAGGTGACTCTTGAATTCCTTGAATTTTTTTGCCTTGGTTTTGGTTCCATCATTGAATGGCATAAAACTGTGTGCTACAAGAAGTCTATTCTTCCCACTCGACATTAGTTTCAATAGTACAACTAGAAATAGATTGGGCTAGGGGAAATATTTGAGTTTTTGAGCATTCCCTTTTCCTTTGAGACCTCCCCAGTTGAGTTGTGGAAAGCTATCCTCTCTAGGATATAGCAAAAGTTGGCCTACTAGATTACCAATCCTCTCTCCCTAGCTGATATATTCCAAGTTTGTTCCAAGATCTTGGATGCTAGGAACATTTATTATTCTTCTTGTTGGGCTCCTTCCAAAGCTGCCTATGCCAAGCTTGAGAAGTTGCTGCACGACTTTCTTTTGGCCTCTTTTGAGACCCACAAAGGGTTTGACCACATAGCCTAGGAGTTTTAATGCTTGCCTAGAGATTCTAGAGGGCTTGACCTCCTCTCCACAAAATGAAAAGGGACATCCTTGTGTGTGAAATGGATAATTAGAGCCCTTACAGGGGATGAAACCTAGAAAATTCTCCTCAGGCATTACATTCAGTTTGACTTTCCTATTCACAAACCTACCTGGAAGGGGATTGGCTTTCAAACTATAAATGTTATGAAGGAACCAATCTATATTTTTGGAACTTTCATGGCCAAGAGAATTTGGAGATCCTGGGAAGCAATTAATCCTTAGCTTCGTTGGATCAGCTTTGGCTTCCGTGATGGGCTTTCACTCAATAAATAAAATGTGTGGTAGTCACCTTTTTTTTCTAGCAATGATCATCCTTTGGAAAAATCACCTTGGCTTAAGGATTTAATATTCTACAAGAAATGTATCTAGACCTTACAACATGTGTTTCACAGACCCACAATGCATATTATGTCGTGGGAGGAATTTTCTACTCTTTACAGTCTTCAAAACTAGGACCACGATACTTATGATGGTTTGGTGAATACTATTCCTACAAAAATACTTCATATGGTGGGAATTTGTGGTTCTAGGCCTAGTGGAAGGAGTGGTTTCAAAAACTACAAGCCTAGGATTTGATATTTGTGGCTTTTGCTGCACTTTCCTATGATTGAAATTTTGAATGAGAGGTGGCATCTTCAATTTTCTATATCTGTTTGGTAAAAGAGATTCTCTGCCATTTGGTTTGTAAGTGTTGAGCCTAAACTCACTCACTTTGCTTAGTGTATTATTTTTCAAGTCTTACTAGTGGGGTTTCGACTTGTTCACTTGGGGGTCTAGGACCCTAAATGCATATTTTGTGGGCAAGCTGAGTCTTTTAAGGATCTCTTCTAGTTTTGTACTAGAGCCCAATAGTTCTGGAATTGGATTCATGACTTATTTTGGCCATTCTTTCCAAAGCATTCTCTTGGCATATGGTTCTGCTAAGTGATTCACCCAGACTTCCTACTAAATACACCCAAATTTGGCACACATTCAGGGTGGAAATCGTCTTCAATATTTGGAAACATAAAAAATTCCTACATTTTTTCTCATAGCCAAATGGATAAAAATGTTTTGTTATATTCTAAAGCTATTATTTTCTCTAATGTGCTTCTACAAATTCAAGTTCAAGAAAATAAAGTCCACTTGAGGTGGCTTACCTTCGAGTGCTTCTAGATCATTGGGGCAATGTCCTGTGCACTATGGATTAGGTTCCCTCTTTGTCCACCTCCTCCCGTAGTCGGTCACCCTCTCAGGGTCAGTGGCAGAGTGATTCTAATTGCTCCCACTCTCAAGCTCCTCCTCGGCATGGCTCCCACCCTCCTCGGCAATCATGTTCTCCTCCTTCATGGGATGACTTGGGGAGGCCCTCTAGAGGGGTGGCAGGGAGCAGCGGTGGTGCTTCTAGGCGGCCCTCTAATAATGCTCCTGGTAGCAGCTCTAGTTGGACGGACACTGGTAAAAGTTTTCTACATCTAGCTATTGCAATATTTCCTTGATGCAATGAAAAGGAATAAGATAAAGAAAAATAAGATGATGATGGATGGGGTCCTCCTGATGTCACTCCAAACCCCACTGATGTATGGGAAAAAAATGGATGATAAAGACCCTCCTAGCTCTGTTGGCACTGCTTTGGTCGCATAATGGCCTTTTTTATTTATGTTTGTAATTATGGACTTTTAGACTAGGCCCATGTGACTGGTCTTTTTTAGTTTTATGGGCACTGCCCATGTGACTCTCGGGGCATGCCTTATTACCACCCATCTTTTTTGGTGAATATGTATTTTATCTTTATTAGTATATAGATAGTTGCCTATTCATAAAAAAAAACCACAAAAAATGAAGCTTTGTATCAAAATTGATATTCTTTAAAAAGTGTTTGAAGAAAAAAATATTAATATAGAAATGCAAATGAATATAAGACTAATGCTAATAACTATATTCTAATAAGTATCCTCAAATAATCTTAGACCTACTTCAAACTAATTTTAAACATGTGTTTAATCTAACTAGGGAGTTAATATACTAGTTGACAAGTTGAGCTCAAGTCATGATCTCTTTTCTAAGAACTTCCTTATTTATGTAGATCTAAGTGTATTACATGTTTATTGCATTATATTATTTAAAATATTACACATCTTAATTATTATTTTAATGTTTCCTTCTTCATAGACGCGACATAGTGTCTAAGTGTTTCCACTAAGATAGTCCCACATTTTCCTATTTAGAAGTTTATATAATAGAGAGAAAAAAATATCTTGTACATATGTGGAAAACCCAATCTGATTCTTACACTTCTTGTAGGAAAATTTTATCCTCTCATTTAATTTCATTAATAGTTTCTTTTGATCATAAATTTCTTTGTTAACTTTTCTAACATAACATCTTTTAAATATTTTTATTTATGCATATTCTTGGACGAAATTTTAAAGTTATATCGAATTTTTGATAAAATAAATGTTTTGAAGGAAATGTTTTCAAGAATTTTTTGTTAAGGAATAAGATTTTCTAGAAAAGTGATAAGATGTTTCTAGAAGAACTATAATATTCTAGAACAACTAGAATCTTCTAGAATCTAGAAACAACTAGAAGTTATTCAAGGAAAACAACATTCAAATTTTAGAGTTCTCTAGAATATTAGAAGTTTCTAGATCTTAGAGGCACTAAGTATAATATATGAAGTTGTTGGATTGTATGTAAGCAAGTTAGATCAATATAATTTATTTTAGCCATTTTACAATTATTTTATACTCTATTTTTGTCATGTTTGTTGTTTTTATTTTATTATTTGGGCTTGTTCTTACATGGTATCAGAGCTAGAAATCTTCTAACAGGATTAAGATAGTGCTAGATTGATATTTTTTTAGCAAAATAATCTTTGAAGTGGTTTAATCTATTTGTTTGAGGGATATTTTTTTCTAACATGGGCTCTATAAATGAAAGTTTTCCAATCTTTGATGAAAGTGGTTTTTCAAATTGGAAGATTGTAGTTAAGAATGCTTAAAGAGAAAAATCTCTATGGAGTATAGTGAATAGAGAAGTTAGAGAACCTCAATAAAAGAAAGAAAATGAGTTATGGAAATGTAAGTTGGAGAAAGCTAGGTGAATTATTGGTAAGGCCTGAGTCCCAATCTCAATAGAAGGTTTGTTGATGTTGATAATCCAATAGAACTATGTGAAAATTTAGAAAAAGATTATAAAGATGCAAATATTGCTAGTGTGTTCAACATAGAAGAAAAATTGGTGAACATAGGCCCAACTGATTTTGAAAAAATGGCCATTTATTTTGATGAGGCTACATATTTAAATTCCCAGTTGAAGAAAATAGGTGTTGAATATGCAAAAAAGGATTTTTAGTTGATTGCAATGGTTCAAAGTAAGCTTCCCCAACCTTACAAGGTTTTAAATGAAAAGGATCAACTTATTAAAGAAGGTTATATTAAGAAGAATCATGCATATTTAGCTAAGGGTAAATCATTTCCTAGATATGTTGATGAAAATAAGAATTGGAAATGATATAATAAATCTTGATATAATGATGGTTCTAACTAGTTTTCTAGAAAAGAACTTAGAAAGAAAACCATTATTTGTAGGTATTGTGGAGGTGAGAATCGTATGGAAAATTTTTCTATGAAGAATAGGAACAATGAAAGAAAACAATACAAGCCTAAATAAGAATGGTTTAAAAGAAGGAAAGATAGATAAACAAAGTTTTGTAGCCATCTCCAGGAAAGTAAAATCAAGTCTAGAGGTAACTTTTGAACCCAAAAATACATCTAAAGGGATGATGAAAATTTGGTATCCTCCTGAGAAAATCACATTCGTGGTATCAAATGGTTGTCCAACCCTTTTAGTTTGCATGCCCAAGTCAAAATCCAACCCCTTGGGTTGGAACTTCCCAATGTAGCTAATTTGCTGAGTGAAAAATTTGGAGAGTGCCAAATTTGGCACTCGCTAAATGGTGATGTATTGAAAAAAAACCAACTTTGCTGCTTTCTATTTGTCTCTCACTACCCCACTTTGATAAGGCTTAAAGTTTATAGTTTATGATCAATGATGGATAGTCGAGGTTTTCCCTTTCAGTTCGACTTCGTCTCCTTCCCTCTTAACCAATACTTACCCTATTCTCTCTCAACCCTCTATACCTTGCCTTCCCTCATTACCCCAATCCCAATCCTTTCCTCCCTACCTCTCCTTTTATCTCTCTTTTTCATTGTTTCTCACCCATTTCTCTCAATTGCTACATCTACCTCAAAACCTCTCTCTCTCCCCATATCCATGTCTCTCCCTCCTTGTCTCATAACCCACCTTTCTCCCCCCTCTATCTCTCACCTCTTTCTTATCTCTCTCCCCATCTTCAAGTCTCTCCAACCTTGTCTCATTACCCACCTCTCTCCCCCCTCTATCTCTCATCTTTTTCTTCTTTCTCTCATCTTCCCTCTCCCTCCTCTTTCTAGGTCAACACCTCTTTATACCATCCTCACTATGTCTCTCACTCCCTCCATGGTACCCCTCCCTCCATTGCTTGTTACTCATCTACTGATACTTACCTTTCACTTTCCCTCTTTTCATTCTCTCCCCTCTCTAGGTTTTTCCCAATCTATCTCCCTATCTCCATATCTATGTTACATTTTATCCTTACCCCCATCTATATCCTTTCCTCCCTACACATATCTTCTTCTATCTCCCTCTATAAATGTTTCTTTCCCATATATCTCCTTTCTCTAGATCACTACCTCTTCCTCCCACCCCCCCTCTCTCTCCCTATCTCCATGACTCTCCCTCCTTCCCTCTTTACCTCTCTACCTCTCTACCTCTCTCTCCTTGTCTCATTACCCACCTCTCTCCCACCCTCTCTACCTTTCCTTTCACCCTTCGGGATTAAGGCTTGAGGGTTTGAGGGATTAATGTATAGGGTAGAGGGATGAGGGATGAGGGTTGAGGGTTGAGGGTTTAAGGGTTGATGGTTAAGGGATTAGGGTTTAAGGGTTGAGGGTTGAGGGATTAGGGTTTAAGGGTTAAGCGTTGAGTGTTAATGGTTATAGGGTTGAGGGATTTGGTTTTACAGCTTGGGGGTTTAAGGATTGAGAGCTTAGGGATTGGGGTTTAAGGTATATAGTTGATGGTTGAGGGAATAGGGTTTATGGGTTAAGGGTTTAAGGATTTAGGGTTGAGGTATTAGGGTTTAAGGATTGAGGGTTGAGGGATTATGGTTTAAGGTATAGGGTTGAGATATTTGGTTTGAGGGCTGAGGGATTCAGTCTGAGGGTTGAGGGTCAAGGGTTGAGGGTTTAAGGGTTTAGGGTTTAAGGGTTGAGGCTTGCATGTTGAGGGTTTAAAGGTTGAGGCTTGAGGTTTTAAGGGTTGAGGTTTGAGGGATTAGGGTTTAAGGGTTGAAGGTTGAGAGATTAGGGTTTAAGGGTTAAGAGTTGAGGGATTAGGGTTTAAGGTATAGGCTTGATGGATTAGGGTTGAGGGTCGAGGTTGAGGGTTTAAGGGTTTATGTTTTAAAGATTGAGGCTTGAGGGATTATGATTTAAGGGTTGAGGCTTGAGGGTTTAAGGTATAGGGTTGAGGCTTGAGGGATTAGGGTTGAGTGTTGAGGGATGAGTATTTGAGGGTTGAGGGTTGAGGGTTGAGGGATTAAGGTTTAAGGTTTTAGGGTTTAAGGGTTGAATGATTATGGTTGAATGTTTAAGTTTGAGGGTTGAGGGCTTAAGATTTGATTGTTGAGGGTTAAGTTTTTAAGGGTTGAGGGATTAAGGGTTGAGGGTTGAGGGATTAGGGTTTAAGGTTTGTGGGTCTAGGGGTTGAGGGTCGAGGTTGAGTGTTTAAGGGTTTAGGTTTTAAGGATTAAGGCTTGAGGGATTAGGGTTTAAGGGTTGAGGGTTGAGGAATTAGGGTTTAATGGTTGAGGGTTTAATAGTTGAGAATTGATGGATTAGGGTCTAAGGTATAGGTTTGAGGCATTAGGGTTTAAGGGTTGAGAGTTGATGGGTTTAAGGGTTTAAGGGTTTACAGTTTAAGTGTTGAGGCTTGAGGGCTAAGAGTTTAAAGGTTGATGGTTTAAGGGATTAAGGGCTTAAGGGCTTAAGGGTTTAAGGGTTGCGGGTTTAAGGGTTAAGAGTTGAGGGATGAGGGTTTAAGGATTGAGGATTGAGGGATTAGGGTTTAAGGGTTGAGGATTGAAGTTTGAGGGTTATAGGATTGGGGGATTAAGGTTTAAGGGTTGAGGGTTGAGGTTAAATGGTTGAGGGTTAAATGGTCAAGTGTTGAAGTTAGAGGGTTGAAGGTTATAGGATTGATGGATTATGGTTTAAGGATTTAGGGATTAAGGGTTTAAGGGTTGAGGGTTAAGGGACTAGGGTTTAAGGGTTGAGGGTTGCAGAATTAAGGGTATATGGTTTAAGGGTAGAGGGTTGAGGGATGAGGGTTATAGGATTTAGGGATTAGAGTTTAAGGGTTAAGGATTAAAGGGTTGAGGGGTAAAGTTAGAGAGTTCAAGGTTGAGGGTTATAGAATTGAGGGATCAATGTTTAAGGATATAGGGATTAAGGGTTTAAGGGTTGAGGTTTGAGAAATTAGGGTTTAAGGGTTGAGGATTAAAGGATGAGGTTTTAAGGGTTGAGGATTGAGGGATTAGGGTTTAGGGTTAAGGGTTGAAGTTTGATGGTTATAAGATTGAGGGATTAGGGTTTAAGAGTTGAGGTTGAGGAATTAAGGGTATATGGTTTAAGGGTTGAGTTTTTTATGGATGAGGATTATAGGATTGAGGGATTATGGTTTAAGGATTGATGGTCAAAGGGTTGAGGATTAAATTTTGAGGGTTGAACATTTAGGGTTATAGGATTGAGGGATTTAGGTTTAAGGGTTTAAGGATTAAGGGTTTAATGGTTGACGGTTGAGGGATTAGGGTTTAAGGGTTGATAATTGAGGGATTAGGTTTCCCTTACCTCTATACTCTCTTTCTCTCTATCTCACCTCTCTCTCACTACATATCCCTCCCTCCCTCCTCTTTCTCTGTCTCACCTCCCTCTCCCTCCCTTTGTACCTCTCCTTCCCTCTCTACTTCTCACTATCTCCCCCTCCCTCTCTCTATCTACCTCTCTATTTCTCTCCCTCACCTCTCTCTCCATCCCTATCTCTCCCTCTATCCCTACTATAACTAAGGGTTTATTTTGCAGGTTAGATTAAGGTTAGCAAATCCATACAAATCAAGAAACCCAAAGAAATTACAAAATACAATGGAAGTAAACATAAACAAAATAATTATACCAGCTAATCACCGAGACCTCCATGATTCACCTTTGTAACACCTAACTTGATGGTTGACGTGTTTCCCTTAGATTCGACGTGCGAGCAATCTAGAAATAAAAGTCTAAGTCCTACACCAAGCTTTCAAGGATTTGATCCAAGTCTATGTCTATGCCTAAATGACTAACAATGCCTATGCCGAAATATGCCCAAAACTTAATGAAATATAAAATGCAGCAATTTCTGTGACATATCTAAGTATGTCAGTGTGTAATCTAGAAATGAGAACAAAATAGCATTTTATAGAAAATGCCATTTTGAATGGATGGATGAGATTGACTTTTGATAGAGACCTAAAATCAGAGGCCTAGATTAAATTTGATAATCCTTAATTAGGGTTAGGGAAAAATCATTAAGCGAGTAGTTGAGATGCCATCTAAGAAGATCGAATCGGCGATGGAGAATAAATGAGATAGTTAATTCAAAAATAAAGATTTTCGAAAATCAAGAGGATAAGAGTTGAACTGAAGATCAGATTTGGAAAATCAAGAATCTATCCGATTACTTTATTTTTGGAGGAAAGTTACCAATTTGAATTAAATTAATTCAAAATATGGATTTTGTGAAATAATAAATAATCGATTTTCAAATTATTTACCAAAATGGACTGTCAGTTAAGAATGTGATGACATTTTAAATAATTTTATTTATTTTAAATGAGAGGAATATTAATTTTGATTATTAAATAATTAGAGATAATTATTTAATTTAGTAGATATGATTAATAATTAAATAAATTAATCAATTCATTTAATTATGACAATTAGTGACATATTAAATAAATAAATGAAATTTATTTATTTAATAATCAGGAAGAACAAATGAATAAAGGTAATTAAATAAATTAATAAATGTATTTAATTGTAAGAAGATAATAGACCCTTAGTGACATATTGAATAAATAAATATAATTTATTTATTTAATAATCATGAAGAATACAAGACATGAATTAATTAAATAATAATGTATTATTTAACTAATAGGTGAATGTGGACCAAGGACATAATTAAATGTCATAATTATGCTAGGACGAAAGTGGTAAAAATAGAGCTTGTAGGCCTAGGTCATTTTTAAGTGTGTACATTTTTTTCCTCTTTGTCATAATGTAGCATGTCTCATTGTGACAAAGAAAATAAGTCAAAGCCATGCCCCAGTGATGGTGTAGAGTATCAATGCCCCTTTGGGAAATTTTTCAAATTTTGGGTCGGCAGTAGAAAAATTTGTAAAAGGTCATGATAAGTCAATTTGATGACTAGAAAAACAATGGTGCAGACGGTTTCGGGTTCTGACATATTTAAGGCAGCCAACAGGGTGGTCAAAGTTGGTCAATGAGCCTCCAGTAATAACCTAGTTGAAAAATGCCATTTTGACTTTATAAATAGGTTGAAAAAGGGGTAAAAGTCAATTCATTCTTACTATTTACATTGCAAATTTTGAGAGCGTAGAGCGAAAAGGAGTGCAGCGAGGATGGTGATTCCAGCGAAAGAGCATCACGACGAGATTGTGCGGACCTTCAAGCGGCCAGAGGGCTAAGAGCCAGCGATATGTACCCCTATCATCCTTTGTAATTTTTTTGTTTTGCGTTCCAAAAGTAGGTTTCTAGGATGAACAAAAAATGCGCTGCGACACATATGCATGCACATAAGCCACATTTGACTTCGTGTTTGACACATTTGATGCGTCGGAATGCAAGTGCAAAGGTAATTTAGGGCAGACCGAGGTTTTGCACCGCATTTTCCAAAAATTGAGGCACATTCGCCTTTTTGAGCTGCATTCGAAATTTAGAATGCCGTAATTGTCATTTTGTGACACATTTGAATGGAATGACGCAATCGTCATATATCATGATGCAAGTGCTCTGATGCGACGCATTTGAGCAACCAAACGGTGCATGTGTCATGTTGCGATGCATTTGACGTACGAAACGATGCATTTGATGTTTTGCAACGCATTTGCAGTCAACGCGACCCATTTGAGTTTGACTTTGAGTGGGGCTAATTTTGATGTTTGTGAAATGTTAAATGCTTTTGATGATACTGACAGTTGTACAGAAGGTACTGACTCATTTTTTGGCTTTGTGCAGAGGTAGCTTGCCTCGATATACACATGAGAGAGCAGATCGATGACCTTCAGGTTTGGTGATCAGTTGAGCCCATGAGAGCGGCGGCGATTGATGGCCCTAGGTTTGTACTTTGTTCCCTATATGCCCGCTATTTGGGAAAATAGGGGACTATTGACTACTCTATGTGAGCATTGGCATTCAGAAACCTGTTCCTTCCACCTACTGACAAGTGAGGCGACCATCACATTGGAGGATGTGTACTGCATTCTATGGGTGTTGATCCAAGGAGAGGAGATCGTCTATGATTCTTGCCATGGCGAACATAATTTTTGGGTGTACTATCGAAATGAGGGTGCAAGACTTGGCATCTAGGGATACAAGATCCAATGGGAGTTCATGGTGGAGCATTATGCTCGTTTTGATGCTTTCTTGGAGACACTTATTGGCAGGATATTGATTCCCGACCATCGCGGACATGGATTCCCTATTGGCTAGGGAGATGTCTTGGTTGGGATGAGGCGGGACATGACTGTTTATGCCTAGGGCCCATGTTTAATGGGCATATTCTATCACTAGCTACATGAGGTTGTCTACTGGAGAGAAGAGAGTATATCTTGTGGCACCACCCTGATGATGATTTGGGCCTGGGAGCACATAGCCATTTTTCGTCTGTCGATTCAGAGACCACAGTTGGTCGAGGGGATGCCCTATGCCTATTATTATGCCGATGCTTTACAGGAGACCCGGATGGGTGAGACAAGTTGGTGGCGGCATCAGATTGACATGATGGTGTCCTTTATCTGGTGACAATATAGAGACTGCGAGCAGTGGGATGATGAGGTGGACCATCAGAGCCTATGTTGATAGTATTAGTATTTGATTGGCAGGATCGTGTAGAGTTAGCTATCATCGAGATGTATTTGCTGCAGCATGTCCTTAGGTAGTTCAGAGAGCAGCAGGGTGTACCTACAGGGACAACCGAGTATGCACGATCATCTAGAGAGTATGCTTGGGGACTAGCCATTTTAGTAACCTTTGTAGAGCAGCAGATTAATGGGCTAGGAGCCCAGCCATGGGGATGGAGAGGTGGGATTGCCAATCCCAGGACCATAGTAGATTATGATCTATGGTGGAAGGAACATAGACTAGTGCCATTGACAGATCTCGATGGGCCAACACCTATGAAAAAATGTATAGTGATACCTCATGTGCCTAGAGCCAGGCGAGGAGGCAGGGATGGTGATAGGGGCAGAGGCTGGGGGAGGGATGAAGGTAGGGATGGAGGCAGGGGAGAGATGGAGGCCAGGACGAAGGCAGGGATGGGGTCAAAGATAGAGGCTAGGGTGGAGATGATGGAGATGATGGAGGAGATGGACAGAGGTAGAGGAGAGATGGTTAGAGACAAGGCCTAAGGGTGCACCCACGTGTGGCAAGGGTAGCATTAGATGCTATCCCCGAGGTGGCTGAGGAGGGGGAGATAGAGGAGAAGCAGCCGAGACACGAGGGAGAGGGTGAGGAGAGACAGGAGTAGAGGGAAAGAGAGGAGGATGTGGAGGTGGTGGAGGCCAGACAGGAGGAGGGGAGACAGGAGGGGGATGTGGTGGTGGTGGGGGCTAGATAGGAGGAGGATGCACCTCGAGATGAGGGATTCAGTGGAGAGGATGTGGCAGAGGATGACAATGATGAGGATGATGCCATGGATGAGGTTGAGAGACTCCTTAGATGGTGGATGGTGGAGGGAGAGGAGGAGATAACGTCCTCCTCGAGACTACCCTAGGATGCCATGACAAATCAGAGGGTGGCCGATCTATAGAGGAGACTGGATGAGAGCATGGCCTAGGTTAGAGCACTACAGTCAGGGCTAGAGGTGGCTCAGGTAGAGCGAGATTAGGTAGTGATCTGTCAACAGGACTCAACTCATTGGTGTGTCGAGTTTGCAGCCTTATGTACAGGGCCTTTTGGGGATATGGCTCATGAGTTGGCCAGGGTGAGCACAAGGTTGGGTCAGTACAGGACATTATATGAGTAGACAATGCCTCCCGAGCGATGAGATCCTACATTGTCGCGATCACAGACTAGGATGGGCAGTGGTCATCGATCAGGGAGTGGAAGCAGCAGCACGAGTTACACAAGTGCAGGAGGGTCTACCTCATTAGGGCACACATCAGGGCACAGGTCCCACCACTCTCACAGGCATGCCTCGAGTCATCACTCGAGCCACAGTCATGGTTCCACTAGTTTTGTGTAGAGGTGAGTACAGAGGTAGCCACTAGTGGCAGATCCATCTACTTCTCAAAGCCAGGCAACAATGATGTCACAAGTGTCTATTACCGTGGAGATGATGCCATCAGTGTCAGTTCCATTGGTTGCATAGATAGAGGTTGCTACAGGTTCACCCATCATTTCAGTGCCCATCACAGAGTTCCAGCCGCTACACTCTTCGCCATGAGGGGATGATGAGAGTCTACCCTAGGGGCATGTTTGTTATTATGACACATTATGTATAGACTATTGAGCCTGCGAGCTCCATTTTTGGGATATCTCTTGACTTCATCCTGTGACATTGTACATTTTTGAGATGATATTATATGATGATGCAGTTTTGATGTGGCCTACATGTGTGTTATGTGATGTTCTTTGATTTATGCATTATAATATATGTGATGTATGATGTTAATTTATGATGGATGTTGGTATTATGTATCTTCTATGATGCTTTCTTATGATATGATTCCATGATGATGCCATGTTAGTTGAATGGATGTCATGTTTATGATAATATGAATGCAAAATGTAATGACATGTATTTGATTTAATGCTATGGATGATGTATGTATGGACCTAATGCAATGTTTATATGATCATGTATGCACTCATATTTTTGTATGTAACAGGATATCATCATGAAATGGATGAGAGAAGATGACCAGAATGACAAGACAAAATGACCTGACCGATGAGACAAGATGACCAGACTGAAGGAGATGCAAGTTAGTCCCAGACCAAATCCTTCAAAACTTTACCATAAGACTTTAATATTTATTGCTCTTAATCATCATTAGGTAGACTGTTGTAATGGCCAACAAAGTCCATGATATGACATAGATCAAGGTGTGCAAGGTCATACCATCACATAAGACAAGCGGTCACAGATAAGGATGATCATGACTCAAAGTAAGAGCGTGATCACCCCAGTCTTTTGTCGTAATCAACCACAAGCAGAAAAAGACAAGGACAATTCATGAAACATCGTTGCTTCTCTAAATCATGTTCCCAGGACATCCTTGAGAAACTAGCAGCATGATTTCCATAATATGAAAATAGAACCCTTATCATGATACATTGTTGCTTTTCTAAATCCCCGAAATAGGACCTTATTGAGAAACTAGTAATTATGCGTGTCAATCGTCATGATACATCGCTGCTTCTCTAAATCCCGTTATTGGGATCTCGTTGAAAAACTAATAACATGATAAAAATCCAAAAGAAAAGTACCAAATGTTTGCCAAGTGTGTCTGGATATCCATTGTTCTAATGTCAAGATGTCAGGTTTGATGATGATGAGATGCCAGAGTGTCAAAGTTTTGATGATGCCTAGATGACAAATGTCAAAAATTGCCGAATTCAGGAAGGACACATCTTGAATAATGTTGACATCGAGAGGATTTGATCCCTAAGATTCGAAAAGGGTCCCTCAAAATAATGATGATGCCTAGGAAGGACACATCTTACGGCATAAATGACAGAGTTTGTTCTTCAGAAGGACACATCTGAAGAATACAGATGTCAAGAGGAGTGATTCTTAGATGTCATGAGGATCCCTCAAAATGTCGAATGACAGTGACAATGCATTGGAAGGACACATCCTAAGGCATGAATGATAGAGCTTATCTTTCAGAAGGACACATATGAAGGCTAACCAAGAGTTGATAGTTTGACAAGTTATGATGATTTGACTTGCTTTGACCAAGTTTGACTTGTGTTGACCATATGTTGATATTGTCATGATGATATGTGCTGATGAGATTGTAATGCTGAATAAATGATTGCCATAATTTGGTTTATGAGTTTTATCTATTTGGGAATGATTTTCTTTGTCTTGAAGACCTTTTGACATGTGTGCCAGTGTGATGCAATGAACCCTAATAGACTGACCTAGTGCAGCCTTGGGGGCTCATCGACAGATGGCCTTTCCTATGTCATGCACTCAGAGACCTTGTAGTTCGACACGACCAATGAATTTGTCTTGATGACCAAATATTGCATCATGATTTTATTTTGAAAAACCTAAAAGGACTGATCTAATGTCTTGGGGACTCAAGTATGAGTCTTGCCTACATAGAAAATGCACAGAGACAACGTAGTTTAGACGAATGACAAAGACTTGAATAATATGATGGACATGATGATATGAGACTTTTTTTTGTGTTCTTCAAGCAGTTTGACATCTTGTTGTGGTTTTCTTCAAGACATTTTTTAGTTTTTAGGTGTTTCTTCAGGACATTTTGTGATGTTTTTGGGTCTTTTTTAGGACTTTTTGCGATGTTTTTGGTGTTTTTTTAGGACTTTTTGCCATGTTTTTTGTCTTTTTTTAGGAATTTTTGCCAATTTTTGAAACCATGTGTGACATTCACTATAGTTACATGATAAAAAATTTTCCCCCAGTTAGGTCCAAGACTTAGCCAATTTCAAGGGACATGAAAGGGATGTTGCTGGTGTACCAGATGGACAGTTGTCAGGACTTGATGTCAACTATTTATCAACCATGAAAGGAAGGGTGTAATGTGATGGTGATGGAAAATGTATTTCATCCTAGGCCACATCAGACAAAGTGACAGTAGATGGCATAGCAATGATTGATTACACATGGTGCCTATTTGCCACGTTTTCACCATGGTACTTATCCAAAGCACCTGTTTGCCAGGTTTTCACTATTGGACGAATCATTTTTCTTTACTATTTTTGTCATTTTTCCATTTTATTTTTTTGGTATTGCCAGGATGCCTATTTGCCAGGTTTTCATCAAGGTAATGATTTTTTTTATCATTTTTCAATTTTTTTGTATTTTACAGTTTTTCAGCTCGATCTCCTGATGCTATGCGTAGAACCTTCAGAGATGTAAACTATTGATAGGCTCTATCAGTTGTTCCCCATCTGGAGTCACCAACTAATAGGCTCCAAAACCAAAAGAAGATACGATGATGTAAGGACCCAATCAGTTTGGTTCAAACTTTCTTGGATTTTCTCTGTCAGCCTAGTTCTTAGGGTTCTGCATGAGGACTAAGTCACTAATGTCAAATTTCTTGACCATAACCTTCTTGTTGTAATTGCAACAAAGATGGTTCTGATATTCTTGTAAATGGTTTAGGGAATTTTTCCTTCTTTCTTCTAGCATCTCTAGCTCGTGCAGGCACGATTGTCTATCCTCCTCGTCATTAGTTAAACCTTTCAGGGAGACT
Organism: Sequoia sempervirens; assembly: GCA_007258455.2. Classification (NCBI taxonomy): domain Eukaryota; kingdom Viridiplantae; phylum Streptophyta; class Pinopsida; order Cupressales; family Cupressaceae; genus Sequoia; species Sequoia sempervirens. The sequence goes on from VDFB02000003.1 coordinate 428,018,080, forward strand.
TGTAATGAAGGAATTTCAACCTCAATGGGCAAGATGGCCTCAGCTCCAAAGACTAGGGCAAATGGAGTGGCTCCTGTAGGCATATGAATGCTAGTACAGTAAGCCCACAGAGCAAGGTTGAGTTGTATATTCCAATCACGGCCAACATCATTAACAGTCTTTTTGCGGATTTTAACAATGGTTTTATTTGATGCCTTAGCTTGACCATTTCCTTGTGGGTAATACGAAGATGAAAAATGATGTTGGATATGGAATCGTTCACATAACTCACAAACATCTTGGTTTTTAAACGGATGTCCATTATCAGTGATGATGGATTGCAGAAGGCCATACCGGGAAATGATGTAGTTAAGAATAAACTTGGATATTTGTTTGCCAGTTATGTATGTCAGTGGGATGGCTTCAATCCACTTCGTAAAATACTCAGTGGTGGTGATGATGAATTTGAGGCCATTATATGAGGTAGGATAGATCTTACCCACAAGGTCTCGAGTCCCCATTGAGTGAAGGGCCAAGGAGAAGTGATTGGTCGAAGTTCCTGTGTTGGAGCATGGATCAAATCACTGTGAATCTGGAATTTGCAACAAGCCCTGACATATTCTATTGCATCCTTTTCAACGGTTGGCCAATAGTACCCAAGTCTAGTTACTTTCTTGGCTAGAGTAGGACCACTCGAATGAGACCTGCATATAACATCATGTACTTTGCGTAAGGTTGTACATGCTTTGTTGGTGTCAAGACATCTAAGGAGGGTGTCATCAAAGCTACGACGATAAAGGGTGTCACTGACGATGGCATACCTTGTGGATTTTTGGATAAAGGACTTCCTCTGGTTATTGGATAGGTTAGGTGGAAGGGTTTGAGACTTAAGGTAGTCATAAATATCTTGGTACCAAGGAGAGTTAGGACCAAAAAGTTCACAAACCATCTCTAACTTTGGAATGTCATAGGAAGGGACCAACAATTACTCTATTAGGAATTCCAGCTAAGGCAGATTGCTTGGTATGTCAAGGAGAGAGCCTATTGTAGCCATGGCATCCGCCACTTTGTTCTATGCTCTCAGAACTTGTTCAAAAGTTACCATATGAAAGTACACTTGGAAACTGACAACCATCCATTTGTAGGGAATTAGCTTCTCATCTTTTGTGTCATAGTCATCATTAACCTGGTTGATGACGAGCTGAGAATCCCCATATACATGTAGTGCTTTGATTTTCCACTTTATTACCATTCTTAGTCCTGTAACTAGTGCCTTGTATTCTGCCACATTGTTTGTACATGGGAAGGAAATGTGGAAAGACTTAGGAATGGAGTCTCCTTGAGGGGTGATGAACAGGATTCCTACCCCTGAGCCATGATTTGTGTGTGATCCATCAAAGTAGAGTCGCCAAGGTGCCTTAGATTCCATATGGAATATCAACTCATTTGGAAAATATGCCACTAATAGGTGATCACTTTGTAAAGGTGTGTCCGCCAGCTAGTCCACTATGACTTGTCCTTTTATTTCCTTTCTTTCTACATATTGAATGTCATATTAGCTCAGAATCATGACCCATTTTGATAGACGTCTTGTTAATGCTGCCCGACTTAACAAATATTTGAGGGGGTCGATCTTTGCTACTAGTTGCATCTGATGGCTTATCATATAATGTCTTAGCTTCTGAGATGCAAAGACCACAGCTAGACAAGCTCGTTCAATTGGTGTGTAGTTTAGTTCATACCCGACCAATGTCCGACTGATGTAATTGTGGACCCTAAATCTGCATTTTGCTCAAAAACAAACAAGCATGAGTATTGTTAGTTAAATCAGATAGATTATTTTCAAGTTAGATTGCAAATAGCATAAAACCATTAAATCCCTAATAACAATGGAGAACAATGAAAGCAAGAAACATGAGAGTATGAAACAAATTCACCTAGTCTTCAAGCCTCCATTGATTCACCTCCATTGGCCTTCTCCATCTTGCTGAAAATGATATAATTGCCCTCAAATTTGAAGTGCAAATATAACCTATGACAAAGCTAAGCAAAATATTGAAGTAATGTGATTGCTCAAGTGCTCAAAAGCTCTCAAGCATACTGAAAATAACTTGTGTGTGTGTAAAATGACTTGGAAGGGGGCCTTTTAAAGAATTCCAAATGGTGAATGGACGGACAGGATTAAAAGTTGGTGAAGCCCTAAGATCAACGGCTAGGATTCAATGTGATAAGGATGATTAGGGTTAGGGCAACATTAGGTCAAAGTTAGGGCAAGCCTTTAAATGAAGGGTTGGGATTTAATTGGAGATAACCAAATCAATGGTGGAGAAAAATAGGTAGTTGGCATAATAGAAATTATTTAATTTGTGGAGAATGTTGACTTATGAATTAAATAATGATTTAATTCATAAATGGGAATGAGACAAAAGAGAATAAATAATCATTTTAATTAATTATTTGGTGAGATGAAAAGTGGGCTAAATAAATAAGTTTATTTGATTTAAGGATAAATGATAATGTTATGGAGGAAATAAGGATTAATTAGTGACGTGTTTAAATAAATAAATGTAATTTATTTATTTAAATAATCATGGAGGAATAATTATGACATTAGAATGTGATTAAATAATTGAATGATTTGAGGGAGAAGCATGGTCATCATAGAAAGTATGGTTTGCAAGTCGAGACCATTTTTATGTGTCTACATTTTGCCCCTCTTTGACATGATGCAGTTTATCGCATTGTGTCAAAGAACAAGTAAAAAAATATGCCCCAGTTTGAAAGTGAGGAGAGGAAGGATGATGAGGAGGTAGTGGTATGCCCCCTCAAGAGGATAGGCAGGTTCAAAGAACATGAGTGTGCTCTCGAAATGGATGAGAGGACTAGAAGATGAAGGAATAGAAGAAATGTTAGTGTGGAAGTCATGGATGTGATGATGAAAAAGGAATACTTCAATATTTTGCCAAATAACATCATAGGTGTTGCATAATCATCATTGGGCAGTAAAATGTGACAAATGGACAACAAACACCATGATATGACATAGACCAAGGTGTGCAAGGTCGTCCACTTGCGAAAAACAGACAGCCATAGACAAGGAATGTCCTAACTCATACTAAAGGCCAAGTTGCCCCAGTCTTTTTGTCAAGACACACCAAAGACAACAATCAAGGAAAATTAGGTCATGAGACATCATTGCACCTCTAAATCCTTCATGGGACATCCTTGAGGTAGCTAGTAACATGACCAAGAGACAAAACAATAAAAAGATAAAACAAAATAGACCAGAAAAATCAACAGCCATTCAATATGTTTGCCAAGATTTGTGTGTCGAAGGTTGATTGTATGACAGTTTGACAGTTTGACAAGTTGAAGAGTCTGACAGTATTGACGTTTTGGCGATGCCTGTCATCAGGAAAGACACATCCTGAAAAGGCCAATGACTATGTGATGAAGCCTGTCGTCAGGAAGGACACATCCTATGTAAAGGAAGGACACATCCTGAAAAGGCCAATGACTATGTGATGAAGCCTATCATCAGGAAGGACACATCCTGAAAAGGCCAATGACTATGTGACAAAGCCTGTCGTCAGGAAGGACACATCCTGAAAAGGCTAATGAAATTTTGACGGGGTCCAATTCCAAGAAGGACACATCTTGAAGGGGACCATAAAGTGACTAGGTTGACATTGTGTTGACAATTTGACAAATGTTTGGCTTGATGACTGACTGGGCTATGTTGTCTATTGGTTCACGATTTGAATGTTGACTTTCAAATGACTATCTTGGTTTTGAGTGTGACTATGTCTGACTTATTTGACT
>VDFB02000003.1:428021980-428037273 GCA_007258455.2 Sequoia sempervirens
AACCTCATTTCTTTACTGAACTAAATTCACTACCTTGTCCTATGATATTAACACTATTATGCTTTTGATAGATTCTTTCCAAGCGTACCATAAAGCATCAAAGCACTTCTTTTGGAAAACTCAACCATAGCAACAAGGCAACCTTGAACTATTTGACAAAATTCTTTGGTAGACATGTATCAAAATGTGGTAGTATAGACAAGGCAATGAACTATTTGAAAAAATGCCTCAAAGAAATGTGGTCTCATAGAATGCCATGACAAGCAAATGCAATTGGCAGCTGCTCCTAGTTATTAGTTATGCAATGTTAAGTAATTGCATAACTGCTTAGGTTGACTTTGTAAAAACTATATTGTAATTGAAATTTTGTCATCTATCAACATCTAGCTATTAGTTATGCAATGTGAAGCAATGCTTTGAGTTTGAAAGATGTGCAATGCAATGTAATCAACGTTATGAATATAAACTACAAAATTATAAATTAAAGTTCAAAACATAAAAATGTCAAGTGTTTACAATCAGCCATTATTAATCATTGATCAAACTGAACAGTGTGAACATTTTTATGTGTGGAAGGCAAACAAGAAAACAGTGGTTCAAAAATGAGGAATTTGTCTTCTGCACCAAATGAGAAATATTCACAATATGTGCTAGGAAGGAATAAGTCCATAAGATCGAGTATGCAAGAACCGAGAATTGCAAAATTGGCTTACGTTTGACTTCCAAACACAAATTTTCACACTTTTAGATGTTCCAACATAAGTCAAAAAGTATATGTACGTAAGTTGTAAAGTATACACTTGAATACATGTAACTCATATCTATTGACCCATTAATTTATAATGCAAATATGGACACCATCAATAAAAAGATTTGTATTAATCAAATAGCCATGTACGCATGTACATCAATATGTGTCAATATAAGTATAAAATATAGTTACAAAAAGGCCATATAGGCTTACGAGAATTCCATATAGGCATACAATGTCAAACATATCGAATACAAAATATGTAGAAAATTGCCATGTAGGCATACAACAAAGGGCTCTACATTCAAAATTCATTTCTCTCCATGCTCTGGTTCAAATACAATTTTCTTTCCCTTTCTTGGCCGGCCCGATGGCGATAAATCCTCACTTGTTGAGGAGTGCTCTGCTTTGCTCCTCCTAGTGTTTAGCTCACAGTCAGAAGTTTCAGAAACATTTACAATAAGAAGTAAAGACATTAATATATAGAAATTATATTATAAAATTAATATATTTAAATTTAATCACTTCTGACCATCGGCGATCACTCTCACCGTGGAAATATTTACTTGTTGATGCTCGGGCATGCTCGAGAATACTGTATAAACCATCAGAGCAGGGGAGTAAACTCTGAGAATCAATAATGGTTTGATTTTTCACTAGAACTAGTTCATCTATAACAATGAATGTAAATTGAAATTTAGTAATTTGCCTCATACCTCCCCTATCAGAGCCATCAAGGATTGTATTGCAGTAGAAACATCGATATCCATTGCCCTTGTTACGTTTGGCGGTGTTTCTCTCACCAACATCTGAAAATTAAAAAACAAATTATTCAATCACAAAATAGTTATCGAATTTGAAGTAATGCTTTGAGTTTGAATGATGTGTAATGCAATGTAACCAACAATATGATTATCAATTTTTTTAAAAGCAATAACTTGGAACAATCACATTGAAAAACAAAAGACCCTTTAGGACAAATTTGAAGTGAAAAAGCGTCAAAACACAATGTAAAATATGACAACCAATATGAGAAGAAGAGATGATCTAGTCAAAGGGAGCTTTGATAGTAGCCAACTGAGTTAAGTATGACAAATCCAAGTATCACTGTTGCAAGGAATGGAGTAAGAGCTAAATAAAGATATAGCAACAATAAAAAATGATGGAGCTAACTTGTCAAGGCCTATTCTTCAAAACCCTTATTAAATGCTTGCCATAGTTTAAGATATGCAATAAATGTTTGACAATGGAATTAACCTTTTGAGGATGACAATGATTAAATTGAGTTCTCCTTTTACCATGAAAAGACTGAATATTATTTCTTTGGCCTATCATTATGATTTTTAAGATTCCTCAATTGAGTTCAATATAATAGTCAAGTGTTTATACCAAAGATGATAGAGAAAATAATCATGAAAAGGAGAATATGATGGTGATCAATGACAAGGCAGTGGCACATTTGACAGTCGAAAGACTAGAGGAATGCATAGTGAACATCATGGTACAACTTTATGATATAAAATTAAGCCACATGGTTGATGTGCTTCATTTTGAATCTGCATCTAAGGAAATGGATAGTGAACATCATGTGTTACCTTGTTGCTACATGAGGAGGAGGCTCCATCTCTCCATTTGGTGTGTAAACAAATTGGAAGTTTGCTAACTATCAGGGAAGGCTTAAAACCCTAATTTTTGCTCCATTTCATGTTTTGAGCTTTGTACGGACAGTGGAAGGCTGAGACTTCAAGAATCTTTGAGTGTTGTCCATGTGAACCAAGAACCTTGGAAAAGAGTGGGAAGTCCTTTTGATATTTGTGAGTTCTAACCTGTTTTGTAGGTGAAGGAGACCTAATAGGGGCTCAAGGGCTACTAGCCTTTCAAACCCTAGCTAAAGGATTGGTGAGAGCGATGGGAAGTTGAAGTCTTGGAGGTTGTTCAAACACCTTTGGAGGACAGTTTGAAGCCTTTTAAGACTTATTAGTACCCCTGCAAGAGTTGATGGAGTGTTGAGAAAGATTGGTCTTTAGTATAGTGTAAAGGCTAAGGAAGAGTTGTGGCAATGAACCAAGGTGGACTTGGTGGTTGGAGTTTGTGATAGAAGAGGGGTTGGTCAGACAAACCAGGGGCACCTAGTCATGAGTAGGGACCTATAGGTTAGATTGGTGAAGCAAAGCACCATGGAGGTCTTACAAGGAAAGGCCTAGAGCAGGAATTAGTGATTGATTCCTCCAACCTCCCTATCAGATTGGTATCAGAGCAAACAAAAGATTTGGGATTGATCTTGTATGTTAGAGAAAGAGTCTAGTGGTTCTAGCATCATGGTGACAAATGCTGAGTTGGCAAAGAGGGTTGAAGAAATAGACGAAGACAATAAGTATTGAGAGAAAGTTAGACCAACTTGAGCAAGCTTGAATGTTATCTTGGTTTGATGGAAGAATAGCAAAGAAGAAAGAGGTTGCAAGGAGGATAGAATCCCTGAACCTGACCCTATATTGAAGGAGGATCCTTCTTGAAAGAAAGCATTGAAGGCTTTGAGTGGAAAAACACTTGAAGGAGTACCATTGTTTGAGTGGGAAAGATGGAGGGCTAGTTGGGTATAGGATTGGATAGGAATGGAAAACCATTTTGAGTGTGATGATGGAGTCAGCGGAAACACAAAAGAGTAAGAGTGAAGCAAATCAAGACTAAGAGGTTCTACCTTAACTTGGTGGGGGAAATTCGCATTTTAGATATAGAGAGGAGAAGGAGGCAAACAGCCATCTCTACTTGGAAGGGAATGGTTGCCAAGGTGAAAAGAAGCATACCTACCTAAAGACTATGAAATTGAGTTGCATAAGAGGAGGCGAGTTTGAGAGCAAAGAGATCGAGGAGATGAGTTCCTATCTTGAGGGAGTTTCAAAGACTTTGCATATGAAAGTCCAATGTCCGCAGAGGATGAAAGTATCAAGGTGAGAGTATCTCCGATGGTTTCAAATTATGGAACATTCAGAGGAGATGGTTCTCTTAAGCCCAAAAGCGGTGCACACCAATGTTATCAATTGGCATTAAAGATTGAAGAGAGGAGTAAGAGGAAGCAAGATCAGACTTCTAAGGGCAAAGGCAAAGGAAGAGATCAAAGAGGACAGCATGGTTCCTACCAAGGTAGAGGCAATGACCAAAGAAACCAAGGAGAGTCAAAACTCATAGAGCATGGAGGTGAAACATGTACAAGAGGTGGACATAACCGGGGTAGAGGACCTCAAGGAGGTTCAAATAGAGGAAGAGGAGCAGGCAGGCAAGAGCCTTTCCTTGTATGTACCTGCTCTAGGCCTTTCCTTGTAAGACCTCCTTGGTGCGTTGCTTCACCAATCTAACCTATAGGTCCCTACTCGACTAGGTGCTTACGGTTTTGTCTGACCAACCCCTCTTCTATCATTCATCAAGATCATACATTGACCTTCTTGCCCCTCCTAAAGTTTGGACCACATCCATTACCTCCACATAAAACTGGACATCCTTGGTCTTCATGGTTCCCCCGCCGTGATATGGTTATGCAAATGAAAATGAAGAAAAGTAATCATCTCCTTATCCATTGGCTAGAAGAATGCATGCTTAATGTTTGATACATGATATCAGCTCTCTCTTTTGCTCTCATGGTTGAATATCAAAATCCAGTATGGTGGGCCTCCAGAGTTCTAGTCATCTTTCTTCCTCTTCCACCAAATGTTGTCTGCAGTCCACATGCACGCTGGCCTAATTGGCTTTGTTTTTGGCGGGGACTTTCTCATGAGTCACCAGTGTATCTCTCTCTATATTTTTAGACTCTTTCATTGCTACATATCATCTCTAGTATTTAATCATTTGTACCACATGGTTGATGTGCTTTGAATCCTTGCATCTCAAGGGGTTTAAAACCTTAGGGGCCTTAGATGAAAAAGTAATGTTTTTCTTTTTCTTTTATGTGAGGGCGTGGTAATTAGGTTAAGAAAAGAGGACTGTATAGAAAATGAAAAAAGAAGACATAAAAATTCATGGACCATACTATATCACCTACATGCTAGCTAACAAGGACATGAGTGTAGTAGATTTAGGTATGATAGGGGTATTACAAGGTATATTTGAGGAATATATAAGAATGAAGAAGAATTCAATGGATCAAATTAGTGTCAAATGTTTTCCTAAAAGATCTCCCACACCCTATTAGGGAATTTAATCATTTCTAAGCATTTTCCACGTCCTATGGGAAAGTTTGAGGAGGCTCCAATAGTTGAGAGTTTAATGAGTAATTATAACTTCTTTCCATGCAATCATGATTAGTTAGAGAACATATAGGGAAAATTGATGAGCTATGCAACAAATGAAGAGAATATAGGGTATTTTGACCTAGTCTTAAGCATCTCCAAGCGTCTAGGAGATATTGAAGGAGTCTTGGCTAATAGATAGGGTCGAGGATAGAAATTTTATTTTTGGTTACATTGACATCATGTAGGACATCCATTGTCTTATTCTTGGTTACGTTGACATCACAAAAAATTATATAGGATGGAGTAGAATGTAGCTCTACCTTTGTCAGTTCCATGTTAAATTTTTATTATATATAGCTTGCTAGTGTAGGAATTCTAAGACAAACAATCATGGTAAGGACCATTTCTTAAGATTTCAAATAATAGCCCACAGTGAACCCATATACTCTTATGACCTATATATACACAAATTTAGATTAAACTTAGAATTCGTGCTTTAAGTTCTATTTATTCTATATTACCTCGGTGAAAGTTTGATCAAATCTACTCGCACTCAGAGGTGTTTCCTTGAAACCTCCAACAACACCCTGTTCAACATCCAAAATCACATATTAAAATACCATTCGTAAAAAAATGCTATTAACATATGTAATCGATTTATAATTGTTTACTAACTTTACATACCCCACTGATAGGTGTACTGCATAAATAAGTAGATTGACTGGTGTACCCAGGGTCAACATTGTGACCCTACAATTTTATTAAAATAATAAAACTAAATTAGTTAATCTTGCATTTGACAATTAAAATTTAATAAACTAAATTCAATGAACATGTTCAATTTTACCTGACTGTCAATACCATATGCATCATGCAGAATGTCAACCGCCCTCTCCATCCCGTAGATGCATACGGATCAGGCTGCATAGAAGTATATGGATCCTGTGTAGCACCCTCCTGAGGGCCAGTAGGGTCATACGAACAAGTGGCTCCGCAAGATCGACACACATGGCCTCGAAGGCCACCACCTGAAGACTCCCCTGGATTGCGCTGCACAATGGGGCTAGTGTGGTGGATGACACTCCGAGTCAGGATGTGATGCTTGCCAAAGTCTCTACATCAGCACTCTCGCGCTTTGCAACTACGGCATGCGCCAATAAAACCGCGGTGGAACGCCAAATTAGCCAGGATCTAGGCTGTGCACCAGGCCTATCCTGTGCTGACCCCCCACCTCTCCACTGAAACTCCTTCATATCAAAATAATTTGGGATTTGGTTCAATACAAACTCACAGTATAATTTTCTAAGAAAATATTGGGGGACTTCACAGTTATTGCACGGTGGGTAATCAAAGACCATATACCATCTGTCATAAAAATGGTTCCTAATCTCTGCGTGGTGGCACCAATGGATAGGAAACCTCTTTGCATTGAGGGTGAGATTTTGATTTGTTCTAGGGTCAGTGAATAGAGAGCACAAATTGCCTTTAGTAATCTTTAAATCTTTAACTTGTTTATATGATAATTTATCTGCATAATATGCCCTCGATGTTTGCCTCCTATTTTGCCATCCAGATATTTGTTGGGTAATTGCATCCACATTTTTAACAAATCCTTCAATGAATCTGCTAGATGTATCCTTTCTGTGGTTGAAGAATTTTGATCACTCAACCTACTAATAAGATCTTCAACTTCTTTTTTGTTGTTTTCAATTTCACTCCTCAAATTTTCTTGAGTGCCAGGAGGGTATTGAGAGAATGGTGGGAGCAGGTTGATTTTGTTGAGGTTGATTTGGTTGAGGATTTTCCTCCTCTTGTTGAGGATTTCCTACAAATTAAAAAAAAAATCATTCATTTCTAAACTAGAACAAACAAAATCAATTTAAAACAAAAAAATTCATTAGAAATACCAAACAAAACTTACCTCTTGCATCTCTTCGTCGTCGGGGTGCCATATTTGTGAAGAAAATTGAACTCAAGTTGATCAAGTGTCAAGAAGTCACCTCCTCAACAACGCGAGCGCGTAGTGCAGGGTTTTTGGCCGCGGGCAGAAATGGAAATCAGAAAAAATAGAAATGAAGAATGTTCCTTTTTTTTTTAAAGCTTAGACAAAAGCAGCGTTAGGTATAATCGCCTTCGTTATAACCGAAGCGATGTTACTAAACGTTTTGTCTCATTTGCACTTTATGCCCACAAAAGTGCGACCATCTTGGTGCAACCCTTAACTATATTTTTAAATATAAACTCTACAAATAACAATAAATGTGACTTAATTCTCGATACCCACTAACAAGTCTAAGGTGGGACCCATTCACCATGGGTGGAAAATGAGTCCCTCTTGGCTCCAAATTCAAAATATTTCAAATTTTCTTTCAATTTTTTATTCAAAACTACCTTATGTCAGCTTGTGATGAGGTATCATTCAGTTACTAAGGCACAAGTGTGTATAAATAAGTGTTTTTCTCCTCATTTTATATCTCCTAGAACAATTGTGTATAAATAAGTGCTTTTCTCCTCATTTATATCTCCTACAATATATTAATCTCATAATTCATTCTTCATTATTCATTCATTATTCTTCCATCTCAAGTTAAACAAGTTAGGGATTCACCATTTCAAGGCATTAAGTTATCAATTTTTAGACATTCAATGGAAAATTCTTCATGTTTTTTTGTAGACATTCAAGATGAAACATCATGGCAAGGTAATCAACTCCATTATTGTATGTTTCATTCCATTCTTTCATCATTTTGGTTTAATTACCTAAAAGGGGTTTGACCAAGGAAAACCCCCATGCCCTAACATTCAACATTTCTCTCTTTTGTCTTGTGTGTTTGTAGATTTAGGCATCTTAGAGGTTTGGAAATTATTAAAGATCAAGTTACCAAATTGATTAATTATTCTCTCCATTGAACAAGTCAAAATATCAACAAAAGCTCACTTTTAGGTTTGGAAATCAAAATTTTGGAAGCAGACACCTATAGAAAGCTAAAGTTCAGATCGAGAGCTCTGGATTCCACCTTTGAATATTAAAAAATTCAAAAGTGAAATCATTTTCCATGGGTGGTGAATGAGTCCCACTTCTAGGTCAGTTTTGAGTTTTTTGCATTTTTAGATACCCTTTTGTCTTAAACAAGTTCTAACATAGTTTTGCAAAACTGGGACTAATTCACCCAGAATGGTGAATGAGTCCCACAAGGCCTAAAAAATAGCATCTACAACATTTCAAATGTCATTTCTAGCATCCTTCAATGTCTCAGGTGCACACTTTCAGTTTGGTTCATTTTTGTTAGGTTTTGCATTCATTTCTAGTTCATTTTTGCATTACACAATGTGTTTTCAAACATCATGTATTTTGATAGTTTCCTCTTAATAATCAAGAAATTTCATTATTTTTCTGCATTTAAATCATTTCATTTAGTCATAATTCATCCATATCACATTAATCTTTGAATGTGAACATTGCATTTTTGGCCCATCTTTCTCCTTTTAGGTGAAAAACCCTAGAAGTGTTAGAATGACCTTGGGAGGCCAAAAATCTATGGTTCATTTTGGTGAACTTTATTTTTTCACATACCTTCTTGTATGATTTGGAGTCCTTCATTATACATCTAGCTTGCATTTATCTTGCATTAGGAATTGCATGAATTCATTTGCATGCTAGGTTTCAAATTTTGTATTTATAGAAAGTTCATTTCGGTTGCATTTTTGGCATCTAACTTCATTTAATTTTTTTGAAATTCTTCATTTTTCACTTAGGTTTGCATCATCAAACTTAGAAAACATAAAAAATCATTCAAAATTTTCTAAAAATTTGGGAAAAAGTCCATACTAGGACTCATTTTCCACCCTAGGCAAATCAGTCCCTTTTGATCCCTAAAACTTCCTTTTATAGAGTTGAAATCCCTATTTTTAGGCTTCTATTTTGTGCCATTTCCTACCTATATTAGTTAGGTGAGTTTCTATAACATGCATTTCATCACATCTAGCCTAGAATATCTCATTTCATGCTTTGTTTAATTTCACATTTACATCTCCCACATTTCAATTTTCAAATTATTGCATACTATAGTCAGCAATTCACTTTGTTTTACATCTGAAAATTACATTGCACTCTATTTAATTTTGCATAAAATTTTCTTTCAATGTTCCATTGATTTGATTAAACATGGATTTTATAAGCATAACACCCCCTCTTATGGGTTTTATTTTGATTACAACAATTAGGAACATGTTAGTTCTAACCACACCATTACAGTATCCATTTGTGTGAATGGAAATGTAGACAATCATAACACACATACTTTTTCTTCTCCCAATACCTCTCCTATTAGTGACGAAGGTATCTTGGTGAAGGAAGTTACAAGCATTGAGGGTCTTGATTGTCCATTTCCTTATTCCTCTTTGGATGATGTTAGACAACAAGAACATGAGATAATAGACACATTCCTACAAGTCACCTTACCTAGTCTCCATGGTCATGACAATCAAACTTTTCCATCTCCTAATATCCCTCCTCAATGTAAAGAGGATAGGTTGGTGTTAGAAGACATCCCTATTACGAATCATGAAACCCTTGATCTTCCCTTCCCTAATTCCCTTCCCATTTGGGAAAATCTATTTGAACACCATAGTGGTCCTTCTGTTGATGTCTCCCCCACTTGTGATGAACCTACCTCAAACTTGGATGAACATATTGCAAGCTCTCGAAGTAGGGTAGATAATATGCTACAAGATAACGAGACCTTAGAAACATCCAAAAATCAAATCGAATCTTATTTTCCTCTCCCCACTATCACTCATCAAACACATTCAACCACTAATAATTCTCTTAGTTGTGATGAAGTTGGTTTGGATGAACCAAGCCTTAGTTGTAACAAACATGAGGTTTATTGTTTTCCTAAACACTTTCCTTCTAGGGAGAATATCATCATACAAGGAAAAGATAACATTGATACTAAAATTATGCCCTAGAAAGGAGATGAAGAGTCTATGTTACACTCTCATTCGCCAAGGGATGTTAATATTATTCAACCTCAACTCATCCTTTACCCACCATCACATAAACCTTCACCTAAACCCGAGTTTACTCTCTACCCACCTTCACACAAACAACAAAATCAAAATAAACCTAAACTTATCCTTTACCCACCTCAGAATAATGTATCATAGCAATTGTGTTATAATACCATTGCTCATACATATAACACTCACAATAATCCACAACCACAACAACCCATACCAACACCCTTACCGTTGCCTAATCCTATCCCACCCAACCCTTTCTTACTAGGTCATAAGGAGTATGATTTTATCGAGCAACTTAAGCATACTCTTGCTATGATATCATTGTGGGACCTTCTTTAAGCCTCCCCTCACTATCACAACATGATCCAAATAGCCTTATAAAAATTTCCTATCCCTTCTAATGTGCCACCAACTGACATAGCAACCATGATTCGGGGAGAAAACATTTACATTATTTTCCACCAAAGTGAACTCCCCTCTTTGTATGTGCAAAAAAAAAATGAAGCTTTCATGATCATAGTTCAATAGAAAAAAAAGGGATACAGATAACTCTTGTAGATACTAGTTCTGAACTTAATGTGTGTAGTGTGACCCTTCTGGATAGGCTTGGAATTGATCACTCAATCTTTTGACTTGATCCTTTCTCTATTAAGGGATTTGACAATGTCGAAAAGAAACCACTAGGAGTAATCATTATGCCTCTTACCATTAGATTGGTCACCTTGAATACACCAATCCATGTTATTTCTTATGAAACTTCATGCAATATTATCTTAGGTAGACAATGGATTCATGCCATGAAAGGTGTGCCTTCCACTCTTCATCGCAAAATGATATACATATACAACAACATAGTTCAAACACTTGACAGTAATCCTAAACCTGATAGTGTCTTACAACTTGATAAAAATAAAAAAAATTCCTTAAACACATCAACATCCCCTACATAAAATTTGGACGACCCTTCAAAAGCATCCACCTCAATCACTTTAGAAAAAGAAAAACTACACAACAACCTTTGACGAACACAAGAGAAAACAACCACCTAATTCAAAAGCAATGAAAAAGCTTTATGGAGAAGGTTATGAACTCATGAAACAACTTGGATATAGTGGAAAAGGATGTGGCGCTAACAAACAAGGTATCCACAACCCTATTGACCCTATCACACAACAAACAACTCATGTTCTTGGTTATTGTACTGTAATAGAGATCACCAAGCCTTCTCTCAACATCAAAAATTTCACACAACATACTCCTAAATCATCCTTAACAATCATCCATCCTAAACTTCTCAACACTAGTGGTCTTCATAATTCTCCTTTTCCAACAATCACACAAACACCTACATCTTCGCTTGATGTCAATTTCATCTTGCAAGACACCAATGATTTACATTCAATAGATTTTCCCTCCTCCTATAAGAGAGAACAAAATCTCACAATCTAGAGAAACTTGTGTAGGTATGAAATCTATGAATAAGCAAGATGTATCTTTGACACAAGCTACAAGACCACCTTCTACCATTAATCAAAAGGGTATCTTGTTGAGATCCAAGATCACTTGGACTCTCCCTCCAAAAACTCACAAGAAATGTTATTACAAGACTTCATTATGTGCATATAATAGAGTTCATGGCCATTCCACTATTGAATGTAAGGATTTGAGTCATAAAATCCAACATTTTCAAGAGTTTGGTATGCTTCCCTCTATGGGGGGCACCTAGTTGCTCTCATTTATATTTATTTTCACTCTAGCATGCTTTTCATTAATCACTTCAACTCACCCTTGTCCCAAACTTAGTGGGGGCAATGGGTTATGTAGCCTTACCCTCATATGTCACTTGCTATTGCCTCCTTTGGCTAGTCGTTAAAATTTCATGAATACATAAGAGAAAGCTTGGGATGTGGACGACAAGCCTTAAGTTGGATCGCATATGACATACTATCCTTTTTCATGACTTAGCTTCTCGAAAACATATAAATTGGCATAGGGATTTCTGAGTAAGCTCTCATGTTCTCCTTCTTCTTCAAAGCAATCACTCATAGTACTGGTGTTTGCAACTGCTTTAAAGTGGGGGAATACATCACCACTCACATTTCATTGTGTGATTTTATTTTTCTTACAATTTCCTCTCTTGGAATCATTAGGTACAATGTTTCCAAGGATGAGACATTTCACTTGTCCTCTCTTGGAAACAAGATGATACCATTTGTACTTTTCCTCTCTTGGAATCATTTCGCATAATGTTCCTTAAGATGAGACCTTGCACGAACTAAGAAAAACCCCTTTGAACAATCCAAACATTATTTTGCATTAACAATGTCTATGAGTGTCAAGCATATAAATATTTGCTTACTGAATAGAGCTCCAAAATCATTTTCCTTTGTGGTGACTTATTAAAGTTATCAGGATGTATAACTTTGATATGGTTGAGTGGGAAGCCCACTCTGAGGCATGACTTTCCCCATAGCCACCTGTGTTTTTGAATGCATACCAACTAGCAAATTTTTCTCACCTTTTTGAATTTCTCACCTAGCGGACAACCAAGAGTTTTGTCGCCCTAGAGTGAGTATGCATTTTCTTTCCAAAACAAACAAGCCTAGATATTATCCACAACTAGTTGGACAAACGATCAATTCTTGATCCACCTTTTCATTTCCATCTTTCTCTTCTTCCTAGTCCTTTCCATTGCATGATTGTGTATCTTGATGGTTTGACTTAGGATCTTGGATCTTGGGTGCTTGACTGCCTTCTTGATCTTTTTCATTCTTCATCATTTGCATTTGTACACTTGGATCTCTCTTGAATTTCTACTTTAGTGTGAGTTTGAAGCAAGTTCATCCTCTCACTAAAGTGGGGGCTAAATGTATCATAGAGAAAAGGACCTCTTGCTTGACATGGGAATAATTCATGATAAATTGGACTTAATGAGGCCTTGATTTAGGTGTTGTGAGGTATTTTATGCATCCAGACTAGGTCTTGGACCCCTTTCAAATGAATTTAATGGCATCTTGTGAAGGTGTTGTGAAGTGTTGTAAAACATTTCTATACATTTCTAGACTCTATTCCTTATAATTCATCTAAAAATCATGTTTTCATCACTTATCAAGTCCTATTTTGAAGTGGTGTAAAGTCTTGTAATAAGATTTTATGCTTTTCTAGGCTTAATTTCACTATTTACACCTTTCTTATGCTTTATTTGACCTCTTTATGCATTTATAAGGCTTAATTAAGTGTATTTTTGAATTTAAACCTGACAAATAACATTAAATGTGACCTAATTCCTGATAACCACTTACAAGGCCAAGGTGGGACCCATTTGCCATGGGTGGCGAATGAGTCCCTCATGGCTCCAAATTCAAAATATTTCAAATTTTCTTTCGGGTTTTTATTCAAAACTACCTTATGTCGGCTTGTGATGAGGTATCATTGGGTTACTAAGGCACAAGTGTGTATGAATAAGTGTTTTTCTCCTCATTTTATATCTCCTATAGTCTCTTAATCTCATAATTCATTCTTCATTATTCTTCCATCTCAAGTCAAGCAAGTTGGGGATTCACCATTTCAAGGCATTAAGATATCAATTTTCAGACATTCAAGGGTAGATTCTTCATGTTTTATTATAGACATTTGAGATCAAACATCATGGAAAGGTAATCAATTCCATTAAATACCTAAAAGGGGTTTGACTAAGGCAAAACCCCATTCCCTAACATTCAACATTTCTCTCTCTTGTCTTGTGTGTTTACAGATTTAGGCATCTTAGCCTGAACCGGGAACTATAATAAGGAGGGAAATTCCATGAGAAAGAAGGAAGTAAGTAACTCCTGGATGGAGGATAATGGAAGGAGAAGAGTAGAGGAATGAATGTTTGCAAAATGGACTTAATGGACCGAGTAGAAGAATGAATAGGCCAAAAGGATTGTAATGGCATCTAGCTTCAAAATTCAAAAAAAAATAGTTAGGATACCCAATCGGAGGTTCAATCAACATGAAGGTCTTCTAGAAGGTGATCGGAAGGAAGCTAAACAAATGCTAAACGGAAGGAAACTTTCACTCGGATTTAGTGAACTAGGTAGGAAAGGGAGGATGGCACCTCCAGATGGAAATAGAAGCTTGGAAATCATTGAAGATCAAGTTACAAAATTACTTAATTCTTCTCTCCATTGAACAAGTCAAAATATCAACAATAACTCACTTTCAGGTTCAGAAATCAGAGTTTCAGAAGCGGGAACCTAGAGAAAGCTAAAATGCAGATCGAGAGCTTCAGATTCCACCTTTGAATAAATTCAAAAATTAAAAAGTAGACTCATTCGCCATGGGTGGAAAATGAATCCCACTTCTAGGTCAGTATTGAGTTTTCTGCATTTTTAGATACCCTTTTGTCCGAAACAGGTTCTGACATAGTTTTGTAGAACTAGGATTGATTCGCCTAGAATGGTGAATGAGTCCCACCAGGCCTGAAAACTAGCATTTGTACCATTTCAAATGTCATTTCCAGCCTCCTTCAATGTCTCAGGTGTACACTTTCAGTTTGGTTCATTTCTGCTAAGTTTTGCATTCATTTCTAGTTCATTTTTGCATTACATAATTTGTTTTCAAATATCATGCATTTTGATAGTTTCCTCTTAATAATCAAGACATTTCATTAGTTTTCTACATTTAAATCAGTTCATTTAGTCATATTGCACCCATATCACATTAATCTTTGAATGCGAACATTGCATTTTTGGCCCATCTTTCTCCTTTCAGGTGAAAAACCCCAGAAGTGTTGGAAAGACCTTGGGAGGCCAAAAATCTACAGTTCACCAAGTCATCCACTACAACTCATTCATAGTGATTTATGTGAACTGGGATATCCTTCCATCTCAGGTGCCAAGTACCTTCTCCTTTTACTGATGATTATAGTAGACGAGTATGGGTTTATTTTCTTGAAAGGAAAAGTGAGGCATTACAAATATTTAAGGCATTAGTTGAAAAACCAAAGTGGAAAAAGAATTAAATGCTTAAGGATAGACAATGGGAGTTAATAAATTGCAATTATGCATTTGAATTATTTTGTGGAAAATATGGCATTAAGGTATAAATAACTATTCCATATACCCCTCAACATAATGGAGTAGTTGAATGGATGAATAAAACTCTTTTGGAAATGACGTGTATGTTTTTGGTAATAGAAGTAGGGGAAAGGGCCCTTGAACCCAAACAAAAAGTGAAACAAGGCCAACTAGCTAGCCAAAACAACATAGAAAAATAACATGGGTGCAAACCAACCAACACCCTGTAGCAGG
>VDFB02000003.1:428037373-428100335 GCA_007258455.2 Sequoia sempervirens
TGAAATGTTTGGTAGGAGATAAACCCAAAGGATGGGACTTGATCTTACCCCAGGCAGAAATTTCTTACAACAATTCTGTCAACAGAAGCACTGGTAGATCACCATTCCAGATTGTGTATGGAGGCAGCCCCAGAACAGCTCCAGAATTGAGGAAGATAGACCAAGAGAAGAAAATAAGTTTTGAAGCCGAAGATTTTGTAGAACACATCAAGGATATACATGAGAAGGTAAGAGAACATATTAACAAGATCAATATGCAGTATAAGGCTAAGGCAGATCGGAAGAGGAGGTATAAGGAGTTTCAGATTAGTGATGAAGTGATGGTCCACTTGAGGAAAGAAAGGTTTCCAGTGGGAACATATAACAAATTGAAGATGAAGAAGTTCGGTCCCTATAAAATTTTGAAGAGGCATGATTCAGGGAATGCGTATGAGGTAGAGTTGCCGGATGGATTCAACATTTCCACTGTGTTCAACATTTCATATTTGACGGAGTATCATGAAGGTGGCGTAGAGGAAGTACCAATGATGGAACAATGTGGGATTCCAGCACCTACTTCAGAAAAGGAGGAGATTGAAGAAATCCTGGATAGTCGTGTGGGAAGGAGTACCAAGAACAGGCAGTATGAAGAATATCTAGTGAAATGGAAAGGAAGGCCTTTTGAAGATTCATCCTAGTTGCCTAAGGCAAAGGTCGACCGTTTGGGTTTTCCTCCACCATCACGAGGCGTAAGCGAGGTCACTTATCAAATTACCCTGGGTGTCTGATGCAGGAGCATCCAGTGGTGTAAGGGAAATCTTGCATCACCCAAAAATAATTAAATTTCAAGTTTTATGGTTTTTAGATGTTTTTACATTTTTGGATACCCTTTTTGTCATAATGAAATTCCCAATTTACAGTTTTTATTTTCTATTCCTGGGTGAAAAGATATTGCAGTTTTAGTTTCCCAGATTTGCACCTGAAAATCTTTTGAGTTAGATTTGAGGCACTTAGAGCTCCAAGATTGGCCCCGAAACTTTTTGAAATTGGCGTAGCGGATTTCAAGCACGTAGTTGACTTCGTGACCTTTCCAATGGTTCAAATAGTTCGTGAATCAGAGTCTCGGGTCAAAAGTTATGGCCCTGGGAAGTTGGCGCACTTTCTAGAAGATACAATTGCAAATGTTCTTTTAAAATTGAACTGAAGTTGTAATTTTAGATGCCAAAACCACCTAAACTCAAATTTTAAATGTTGTTTTGGCTCCAAACTAAAGAGGAGCTCTATTTATGGGCGGGTTTCTAATTTTTGGGCAACTTTTTGGGGACAAGCTCGCAAATTGCGAAAGGGTGATTCTGTAGCTTTCTGTAACTTGCATGTGTTATAAAACTTGGGGATTTGAGATCCTCTGCATGTAAGAAGCTCCATTTTTTGAATAATAAAATTATTCTCTTATTTGTGGGTTATTTTCTGTGTCTCGGGTTGTTCCCTCATCATAGATGTAAGACAATAAAAAATGATTTAATGACAATTTAATTTATAATCCATCATAAAATTAAATTACCATCATATCTACGTCTAGATGCTCTGGTGCACCTGAAGCAACCTCTAAATTCTCTAAATCAATCTACATAAACAAGACAAAGAAATTCAAAATTAGATGTACAACTCTACAATTAATTTTTTTTAATTCAATTTAATTTATAATTTATCATATTTTAAGTGTACTATATTCTGAGGTTGTGCACTAGGCTCTTCTCTAGGACCTGTCTATACATGCTTAACTACAAGATGTGTCTCATGCTATAAAAGAAAAAGAATATGTAAAAATCTCATATTATGTATATATTCAATTTAAAATTTATAATTGACTTTAAATATAACAATTGACTTTAAATATAATAAAAAAAAAAAATTACCATTTGATCTGGAACTTGCTCTACATGTCCTCCTGGTGGTGTAACTATGTCTAGGTCAGGGCTGAAATTTGCACTAACAAAGTCCTACAAGATCAAAATTAAAGCATGTACAATTGAATTAGGTTAATATATATATATGTATTCAAGTTTGCACATTTTGTGTAGAAAGTTTTGTAAACAACCTGGAAATCAGTGGCCTCACGAGTAACTACAACATCAAATGTTTGTCCAATGCCCATTCTTATTGTGGTATCAACCTAGACATACATGTACATAGACATTTAATGCTTATAATATTTACAAGTGTACATGCATGCATTTCATATATCTAGTGAATTCAAAACTCATAAAACTGTAACTATACTAATGTAAACTTTAAACAAATTTACAATATGAATGTACCTGCCCTTGATCTATGACGCTCGATAGTGGAGGAGTGCTTGACAATCCCTCAGGAGGAATCGACATGGATGTCGATTGACTCACCTAAACCAACATAAATATTTGAAACATATATGTGATTCAATTATAAATTTAAAACTCAAGTTAAATAATTTATGATTTCATATATAATTTTAAAAATTGAAATCAAAATACCCCATAAGCGTTGCTGAGTATGACCAGTGTCGATGTATGTACTCATGGAACAGATGATTGCCCTTGCATCATTAGTGTCATCTGTACACCAAACAATTTGATTGTTAAAATGTATTGCAAACTTTTCTTTGATATATACAACCATCAAAATTCTTATAAAATGAATGTACATCATATTTATACCTGTGTCATAGTGTCCTCAGAGTGATGTTCTGCTATGAGGAACTCCAAAGATGAACTGATGCGACCAGATGAACCACTAGAATCTCCCCGTCCACCTGAACTAGGTGTGGCCTGATCAGGTCCATAGCATACTTGATGACAACTAGTACATTTATGGGGGATGGCCTCGACACTCCTAGAGTGGTACTCGGACCAGCTCCATAAAAAACTCCTCCATCATCATCATTGTCTCTATGCTCCCCACTCGCTATCGCAGAAGCGTGCTGATCAAGGTCTCCTGCGAGTGTACTAAGGGAACCTAATGTTGAGACCAGAGCTTGATGATGTATAGGTGCAAGAATGTGAGGACCAGGAGCAACAACAAGGGGTTGCGCATGCACGAGGCATCGAGGATCAACCCTTGCCCCTAATCTCTATTGTGGCATGCCACCACCAAAACCCTGAAATGATCTAAAATCAAAATAATTGGGCTTTTTCCCCAAAACAAACTCTACATATAGTTTTATCAAAAAATACAATGGGCACTCCCAATTAGCATGTGGGGGACTATCAAAACCCATATACCATCAATCCCAAAAATGTCCACTCATCTACGGATGTATGCACCACCTCATGGATATTCTAGATTTGTTGGATGGAATGGGTTGTCGAGTAACAAGGTCAAGAAAGTAGAGGGCTAGATGGGCTTTCATTATTTTAAGGTCTAATATTTGTTTGTAAGAGAGACCATCAGAATAAAATTGTCTCATTTTTTCTCTATCTCGTCGATGCCTATCAAGATCAAAATCGATCATCCTGATGGCATTAACAACGCTTTGCATTGCAGATGCAAAACGTCTCACATGTGGAGGAATCAATACTTGACTCTGCATAGCATTGATTTGATTTTGTATGGATGCAACTTGATCATTTATTCATGCTCTCAAGCGAGCCTCGTCAGATGCGATAGGTGCTGGATGTGTCATATTAGGTGGAGGTGGAGAAGGAGGTGGAGGTGGAGGGGGGGAGGTGGTGGATTGATGATATCATCAATGTTAAAATCATCCATGATATGCTCGATATAAATGTGCACCTGCATTAAATCATACAAAATAGTCCATGTGCATACATATATTAAGATCATATATTTAATTGAAATAGGATGAGCAACATATATATTAAGATCATATATTTAATTGAAATGCACATATATATATACATTGATTTTCAACTCAAGAGCATGTCCATACAAAATTCAAAATTAAATGTATGTACATGTACATTTAAAATAAAAAATATGATGCATAATTTGCATGCATACAAATCATTAAACTAAACTATACATACATACATACAAATTTCAAAATTTAAGAACTATATATGCAAATTTTTAATACATGCACATACATACTAAACAATAAACTTGAAACATTCACAAAAGCTCATTTTATGTCTAACACACACACACACATATATATTACAATTTTTCAATAGGAGAAATCATGATCTAGTAGATAGTCATAAAATATATACTATTATATACTATTCATTATAAGTTCATAAATTCCACCAAATTCATAAATCCATGTCACTAAAAATATCCATCTAGAACCAAAATCATAAAAATTTCATGTCACTAAAAATATCCATTTGGAACCAAATTTATAAATTCATCACACAAAATATCCATCGTTCACCAAATTTATAAAGTCATCACACAAAATATCCATCGTTCACCAAATTTATAAATTCATAACTATTTAAGATCATTGTTTTAATTTATAAACTATTATGGTTCTCTACTGCATAGATCTTCATTTCTTTGTGTTTTCCTTTTCAAAATTAGGAGTTCTCTCCTCTAGCCATTTTCAATGCTCATCTATGATCCCATCCATAGCCCTAACAACATCAACAAGGGTTTGCATCCTAGATGCAAACATCCTCACAAGAGGTGTGACACATTCTTCATTTTGAATAATGTTGATTTGATCTTGGATGGTTCTAGCAGAAGCATTGATTTGTGCTTGAAAACAAGCATGTTCATTGATTTTAGGTGGTGGAGGTAGGGGGTTACAAGGTGGAGTGGGTGGAGGTGGAGGTGAAGGTGTTGGAGATGGATGGCGTGGAGGTGGATTGCAAATATTATTGAATGGATCCATGTGATCTTTAAGATATGAGTGAACCTACATTAGATTTGTAATTTCAAGATGTAAGATACATGTTTAGGAAATACCTTTAAACCATTCAATATAAATGGCCTTTAGTAATTGAATACAAATGATTAATTATATGTAAGCCTCATTTATATGTCTAAGGCACATGTTACTTGAATGAAAATACAATTAACTATTGATATTGTATAATCTTACAGGATCTTATTATTGTTAAATTTGGTTGGGCCTTGGGCAACTTTGATCACCAAATTTTAAGAATTTCTTTGATCCCCTTAAGAAATGTCATATTGGGACCCCTTAAGAAATCAAATTATGATTTAGGGTGACAGGATGGCTTAAAGGGGATCTCGTCTAGTGAGGTCCTAGGAGAAAATGACATGGCTCAAGTGAATTAAATTTGGTGAAGTTGCCCAAGGCAACCAAATTTCATTAAGAGCCTTTAAAGAAAAAATGATGGCTTTAGGGTTTAGGGTTTAGACTTTAGAGTTTATGGTTTAGGGTAATAGGATAGCTTAAGGGGATCTACATGTAGTAAGATCCTAGGAAAAAAATACATGGCATAAGGGACTGAAATTTCGTGGAGTTGCCTAAGGCAACCAAATTTCATTAAGAGCCTAAGAAAAAATGATGGCTTTAAGGTTTAGGGTTTATACTTTAGAGTTTAGGGTTTAGGGTAATAGGATAACTTAAGGGGATATATGTAGTAAGATCCTAGGAAAAAAATACATGGCATAAGGGAATGAAATTTGGTGGAGTTGCCTAAGGCAACCAAATTTCATTAAGAGCCTAAGAAAAAATGATGGCTTTAGGGTTTAGGGTTTAGACTTTAGAGTTTAGGGTTGAGGGTAATAGGATAACTTAAGGGGATATATGTAGTAAGATCCTAGGAAAAAATTACATGGCATAAGGAAATGGTGGATTTTCCTAAGACAACCAAATTTCACTTTAAGATCCTGGGTAGGAAAAAATGAATGGTTTAGTGTTTAGGGTTTAGAATTTAGAGTTCAGGGTTTAGGGTTTAGAATTTGGAATATTTAATGAACTTGCAAGCTAGTGAAGAACATTTTCTTGTGGAATAGTTGATTGAGATCTACTCTTGTTTCAACTGACCAACCTCGATCATGATGGCAACTTTGATCACCAAATTTTAAGAACTTCTTTGATCCCCTTAAGAAATTGAATTACGATTTAGGGTGACAGGATGGCTTAAGGGGATTTACATCTAATGAGGTCCTAGGAGAAAATGACATGGCTCAAGTTCTTAAAATTTGGTGAAGTTTCCCAAGGCAGCCAAATTTCATTAAGAGCCTTTAAAGAAAAAATGATGGCTTTAGGGTTTAGCATTTAGACTTTAGAGTTCAGGGTTTAGGGTAATAGGATAACTTGGGGATGTACATGTAGTAAGATGCTAAGACAAAATTGCATGGCATAAGGGAATGAAATATGGTGGATTTTCCTAAGACAACCAAATTTCACTTTAAGGTGTTGGGTAGGACAAAATGAATGGTTTAGTGTTTAGGGTTTAGATTTTAGAGTTCAGGGTTTAGGGTTTACAAAACTTAGGGTAAAGTTTTGGTGCCCCTTGGAATAGTTAATGAACTTGCAAGTTAGTGAAGAACATTTTCTTGTGGAATAGTTGATTGAGATCTACTCTTGTTTCAACTAACCAACCTAGATCATGAAATCTCATTCATATTATAATCTTGCACGATCTTGTTATTGTTAAATTTGGTTGGCTTGGGAAACTTCACCAAATTTTAAGAACTTCTTTGATCCCCTTAAGAAATTTGTCATATTGGGACCCCTTAAGAAATCGATTTACGATTTAAGGTGATACGATGGCTTAAGGGGATCTAGATGTCAGAGTAAGGTCCAAATTTAGTCATACTATAGCCTCATTGGTTCCATCTAGCTCTGGGTCAGAAGTGTTTACCCCTCTAATAAAAAAAAGTATCATGTTAAAAATGAATCAATCTATACATATCACAAAAATAACAATAATCTTAAATGTAACCCATACTCTAACCATAATAGAATGCTAAATGATCCCCACCCCTAACCATATCCTAATTGAATTGTAAACCTAATTGAAACTTAATTAAATTGTAACCTTTACCTAATCTTAAATGTATTCCTATATTATATTATATTAAATTATATTATATTTAAATAAATATATATTTGTATTATAATTATATTAATATTTATTATATATTCCTAATTGTAACCTAATTATTTACTACAAACCTAATTGAATCTTAAGCCTAATCCTCATTAAAACCCCAAGTAAATTGTAACATTACCTATCCTTAATTGTAATCTTATATTATATTTTATGATATTAAATATAATATATTATTTATATTATATTAAATATAATATATTAAATAATATAAATATTTAATTATATTTCTTTATATGAATCATCCTCCTATCTCTAAATTGTAATAATAGCATGTAGTTCCTCCAACCTATCATCATGTACCTCCTCCCTTTCCCATGTAACAGGTGTACCTTGTAGGTGTTAAATGGTTCCATCTTGGTCTCCTTATTGATGCATTTCTATCCTTCCACATTAATCTATATAGTATCAAAATATAGGTAATTTTATGGTTATTGAATCTCTCTTAATTGCTAAAGAATCCATTATGATTGAGGATGGGTGGATTATTATCTAGGATCACATCTTAAAAATCCTATAGAGGTCATGTGGTATGTGTTTCTTAATACATATATTCCCATACAAACCTCTTTCCATGTATTATCAACTCTCCTATATAATAGACACCTTACTAGATTTAAATTTCATATGATATATATGTACCCAAGTGTTTCCAATTAGAATTGCTATAATTATACTTTTATGGCATTCTAGATATTAAAAATAATTTTCATAAATCTACCAAATAGACCCATTCTTGACATTGAACCTACATAATTTTAGGTATGTCCAATGAAAGAAACTTTACCCATAGCACTCTCACTCATGCTCTTAGTTTTCTTCCAATGATTTAGAACCCTAATGATCATGTCTAATTGTCATAGAGAGTGATCATCCAATCTTCATAAACTTGAAGAAACTAAAATGTTTTATATTATGTGTTCAAATAAGTGAAAACATTACAAAAAGCTCTACTAAATGGTGACAATAGAGGGTTTTTTAAGGCAACCAAATTTCATTTTAAGGTCCTAAGACAAAATTCAAATGCTTTAGTGTTGAGGGTTTAGATTTTACAGTTTAGGGTCTAGGGTTTAGCAAACTTAGGGTGAATTTTGGGTGGCCCTTGGCATAATTTAGACTTGCAAGTTAGTGCCAATTGGAATAGATTGTACACGCTTAGATTTACGAATTTGCTAACTAAATTTGCAAACAAACATCAAGATAAACTTTATGAATTTTAACTATTCTTTAACATATTGTTTTCTAATCTAATTATAATTTAACATTGAAACTAAAGTTTAATATATATCATTTTTTCCATACAAAGCAAATAAAATTTAAAACATTTAAGCAATGCAAATGATTTTTTTGAGCTCGAAATTACCTAGTTTTCAAAATCAAAATGATTTGTTCGATTTCAATTTAGGGTTTAACAAAAAAATTTGTTCCAATTCAATTTAGGGTTTCAATTTCTAAACAATTAGGGTTTTTAATGCAATTTTTTTGTTTCAATTCAAACTAGGGTTTTTCAAATTCAATTTTTTTCGTTTGATTTGAATTCAGGGTTTCAAAAAGCTTGATTAAGGTTTGTAAATGCAATGTTTTTATTTCATTTCAATTTCTAGGGTTTTGAAATGTAATTTTTTTGTTTTGTTTCAATTAGGTTTTTCAAATTCAATTTTGTTTGGTTTAATCAAACAATTTAGGTTTCAAAAGTTAAATTTTGTTTGTAAAACACAAGTCAAGGTTCATTTTTTCATTTTTCTTAAAAAACCTTCAGGTTTCATTGCATTTTTTTGTCTATTTTTACAATTATTCATTTCTACTATAACAGTTAAAAAAATGCTCAAAACGTTAAATAAATTTAAAAAAACCATGCTAAATTCACTTATTTTCTTCAAAATTTCAATTCAAAATAGAAAAATGCAAAAAAATGGGATGTAGGCGGGTACTTGTAGCTGATTGTGGGGGTCCCTGTCGCCAATACTCGGGGTCCCGTCCACTGTGCAGTGAAATCGGGATCTCATTTCGTAGTAATCGGGATCCCATTTCGTAGTAATCGGGATCTTGTTTCATGGCAATTGGGATCCTATGGGAAACAAGATCTCAATTTTTAAAAAGCGAGATCCCATTCCGTGTTAGGCTCGGGATCCCGAAGCTGAATGGGATCTCGATTTTTAAAAATCGGGATGGGATCCCGTTTCCTCAAAGCCGATTTCAATTTTTTGGTTAAGGCAAAAAATTCCACGTTTCGTGGACTCAACTTTGTGCACTTACCCAATGATGTTAAAGAAAGAAAAGTAGAAGCCTCATCCTATTCCTCAAGGAGCCTCAAATTAGGTCATCTTCCTATACCACATAGCCTACAAACCTACAAAGTGGGACAATAAAGGATAAAGGGTAGTTTTAAAAGACGTGATCTATAAGCATGCAAAGGAGTTTAAGTTTTTTTTCAGCACTTGTGGATAAGGATTTTGAAGACATTCATGAAGGAGGAACTTGGGTAGTTTGGTGGTCTTTATGGACTTCAAAGACATCATGCAAGTATCTAGAAAGAGGTTATGGAGTATTTAAGGTCAAGATGATGACAAGGAAAGCAAGTGGAGCTTCTTACGGGAAGTTTGCAAGCATCTAGGAGTAGTTCAAACAACTTCCAAAGATCTAGGGGCCTCATCACCAACTAGAGCACAATTCAAGGAGCATGAAGGAGTCAACTAACCAACTTTGAAGAGACCAAGTCAAACAAGAACTTCTTGGGCATGCAAAGTAGGGTGGCCTATTTTTAAGCCTTGTAACTTAGTCAATTTTAGTCTTTATATGCTCTCTTATAGTTGGCATGAGATACATGACCCTTAGGCTAGCATTTTCAATCATTTTTTTCTATTTTTTTAGCTCTACAAGCAAAGAAATAGTATTATAACTTTGATTTTCTGTCACAACAACTGAAAAAAATTTGTAACACATTTTCAAGCAAGAAGATATAGTTTTCAGACTCAAGCATACAACTGTAAGAACACTTTTTTCATTAAAATTTAGTGATTTTTCCTTCTCAATAGTTGTTTCATTGTGTGGATATGAATGATTGATACATATTTATGTGGTTTTTTATGCAAATCCTCCAATATGTTGTCTCATTCCAACACCTTTAAGCAAAAAAACATATGCCTTATACATGTCATAAGCTATGTTATTCAAGTTTACACTCTTTATTAAATGTGAAAATATACCTAGTTTTCCTTCTAAAAATTGTAAGCATTTCAACTTTCTTATGAAATAATTATGCATGAGCATGTTAAACCCTATAGTTGTGTGAATACCAAGCTAGATAATTGAGAAATTATTTGTCAAAATAGTAGCATAAGTTACAAGCATTTTGGTGCATCACATTCCTAGTCTTTCAAGTTCATTTTATTCTCTTCTCTCACTTTTTCCTAGCAACATCAGTAAGTAGTTTAGTTTAGGTGATAAAACCAAGGGAACTAACCCTCTCTGGAGGTTCTTTTCCACTATAGGTAGCCCACAACCTAGAAAAACTCCCATGTTTCACTAGTAGGTTGAGTTTGTGCAACTTAGTAAGGGTGCAATTCTAAGTGACAACACGAATAAAATAAAGTAAATCAATAAAAGTTGTCTATTGAACACCAATCATCCACTCCACTATGTTCTTCATTGTGCTCAGCCAAAATTCTTCCCCACCCTATTCTATTTTCATGCTCCTTTAAAGATATGTTGGATTGCTTAAAACTTCTTACATTGTACATGAATTTATTAGAGTTCGTGATATCAATATACATAGATTTCTATATTTATTGTGTGACATTTTTTAACATCAAATCAAACAAGAAGATACAAAATCTACTATGGATCAAATCGACATCCCAAATGATCAAGAAGAAACAAGCATGATAAAGGAGAAAGCTTCAATATCCTATCAAATAGGATCATCTACTTTTTTCAAATCAAGCTTCTTGCAACTGAGAAAATACCAAACATTAATGGTTTCTAGCTACACAATGATGGGTTAGCATCTTGCTTCCAAAACAACAAATATCCCATCACAAATAGAATATTTCAGAGCATGTAGTATCGAGGAAGAGGATTAGGCCTACATGAGCAAGGCATTCTAGAACCAGTACAGTTTCATGAAAAAAACAACATTGAATGTTTGAAGGTATAATATTGATTTGATTTTAGTATTTCTTGTATTCATCTTTTCGTACTCTATTGGTAGATTAAGATTGAAATAGCTTAAATCCAATAGATTTTGTGGTTGTTTTATGATTTATGTAATTAAGTCTAATTCATGATCATACATTTTCAAATCATATTCCATAATCAATCATCAGAATGATTAAAAAAATCAAATATCATCGATGGATCAAAAAATATAATCCGAACTATTGATATAAAATCCAAAAATCTATGAATAATTAAACTTCTCGTTGAATTTGTAACTACATTTACTGGCCCTTGCTCCATATTTTCCTAAAGGTCAAGCTGTATTGTCCTAGCCACCAGTTCCGTAAACTAGTAAACCATTTGGATATAGCATGGGCTCAGCTTCCACACTGGTATTCTCAATTTTCCTTGCAAGCTATTTTCATTTCATTGGCGAGCTCAATCTTTATTTTTCAAACATTTAGTATTTCATCTTTAATTTGGTTTGCCGAGGGTAAATAGTAACAGTTCTTTTATTCATTAAGACATTACTCATTGATATCGATAGCGCTCCCACACATTTCATATCACCTCCTTCCTATCCAATCAGAGACTGTGACTGTGACACATTTGCAAGGTCAAGTTAAAACTCTCGAAGGCCACACAATGAAAATCTGATCAAATAGTGACTCAATACTTAATGCTTAGCTTTTTTCAAATGAGCATGGTGATGGAGTACGATATATTACATCTCGGATGATACGAGACGATATTGATCACCAGTTTTGAGCCAAGTTGCTCATGTATCTACCAGACCAATGAAGGCTATCAGATAGGCGACATGTGACCGACCACAGTACTGTAACCAATGAAACAGGTCGCATCATTAAACAATTAGCACACTACGTTGGAAATCGAACGGCCCACAAAAATGCACTAAAGTTCATTGAACAGTTACTCGGAAGGCAGGTGCAATGATGAGAGCCATCATACTCCAAATCTCTGTGGATTGTACAGTCCACATCACAAAACAAATCGATGGTACTCGTGAGCCATGACATGCTCGAGAGTTCCATGGACTCACCGTAGCACAACAAAACCTCCACATTAACTCTTCAACCGACCATGCCCAAAACAGATATGTTAGTACCAAACACTCATTCCCATCTTGCCGTGATAGCAATTTGGAGCTCAAGATACATTCGACTAGATTTAACACGAGGGTAGGGAATAGAAACACAAAGGCTTAAATATAATTTTGGTAAATCATTTCAATGGAGCCCATTACAATAATTTTCTCACTTGGGTTATTAATATAGGGCAAATTAGGATATGGGGTGAATTTGAAGCCAAGATATATGAGTAAATTTGAGGGCATAGTCAACATGGTCAATTTTTATTTTTTTTAAAGCACAGGTTGGTTCGGTTGAAACGAATTTAGATAAAAATTTAGCATCCATATTGTGGTATAATGTAGATAAGTTTCTAAGAACAGGTCTAAATAATAAAATAATAGTAGCAAACAGGACAAAAACAGAGTATAAAACAATTGTGAAATGGTTGAAAGAAATTATATTGATCTAACTTACATGCAATCCAACAACTCACCTCAACAAGAGTGTTGTTCACAATGGATAGTCTCATTTATACTTGGTGCCTCTAAGATTTAGAAACTTCTAATATTCTAGAAAACTCTAAAGCTGGAATATTCTTTTCCTGGAATAACTTTTAATTGTTTTAGCTTCTAGAAGATTCTAGTTCGTCTAGAAACATCTTGTCACTTTTCTAGACAATCTTATTCCTTAATATCCCCCCTTAAGATTGGATAGAATATTACAAGAAAGATACAAAGAAGAGAGGAAGATACAAAAGAGAGGGGAACATTATACTACTATCCCCCCTTAATGTTCGCTTCTAACATACCAACCATGTTTCACAATTTCAAAAATTTGGCTTCAATAATACTCTTAGTAAATACGTCATTTGTTTGTTCTTCACTTGGACAATATTGTAGATTGACAATACTTTCTTGAACAAGATCTCGTATGTTGTGAACATCAAGCTCAATATGTTTTTTTTTTGCATAAAAAAATGGATTGATGACAACCTATATGGTACTTTGATTGTCACAGTACAAAGTAGTAGCAGAACATTGGAAAACACAAATTCAAATAGAAGATTTTGAATCCAAACTACTTCCTTTCCTACTTCTTTTGTTGCTCTATATTTTGCTTCACATGAAGACAATAATGTAGTTGTTTATTTTTTGTTGCTCCATGTAATAAGGCTTGATCCAAGCAAAAAGGAATAACCACCAGTAGATTTGTTTTCATCTATATCACCTACCCAATCTGAAGCTATAAATCCAAAAAAATAAATTGAGGACTTATGGCTATAGTGGATGCCATAGTGTATTGTGCCGCGAACATACCATAGTATCCTTTTTGCAGCCAACCAATGACTTTCTTTAGGTTCTTGCATAAATCTTGATACTTAATTAACTACAAAATAAATGTCTGGTCTAAAATGAGTTAGATAAACCAAGATGCCCACAAGTTGTTTGTATAAAATAACATCTACCCTCTTGGAAGTACATTCTTTAGTAAGCTTGATTCTAGACTGAAAGGGAGTAGAAGTTGGATTTCATTCTAGCATGTTAAAATTTTCTAAAATATCCAAAGCATATTTTGATTGGTAGAGAAACAATCCATCATGTAGTTTGCAAACTTGTAACCAAGAAAATAGTTTGATTTTCCCAAATCACTCATATGAAATGCCTTTTTAAGTTCTAATTTTAAATCATCGATTATCCCAATATTCAATCCAACAATGAGTAAATCATCTACACAAACTACAAAAAGAATAATCTCATCTTGGACTCTCGTCACATAAAGATTTGGATCAGATCTACACCTTTTAAATCCATGAAGCTGAATGTTTCTATCTATCTTTTCATTTCATGCTCTTTGTGCCTGTTTTAGATCGTAAAGTGATTTTTTTAATCTACAAACAAGGCACAAGGATGGTGTTCATCTACAAATCTAGGTGGTTGATTCATGTATATTTCTTCAACTAGATCTCCATTTAAGAAAGCATTTTTAACATCCATTTGATGAACATGCCATCCAAGACTAGCAACAAAAGAAATAATAATTCTATCTATGTTCATTTTAATGACATGAGCAATTTTTTCTTCATAATCAACACCTTCGTTTTGATTGAATCCCTTACCAACCAATCTAGCTTTGTATTTTTTATTGCTCCATTAGATTTGATTTTTGTTTTTTAAACCCATTTGCAACCAATAACATTCTTATCTTTCGGAAGGGGCACAAGTTACCAAGTTTTATTATTTACTAATGCATCATATTCCTCTTTCATGGCTTGCTCTCATTCTTTCTTCCCTCTAGCTTGCTCATATGAGATTGGGTTATTTATTTGTAAGTCTTTTTCCATGAGAGAATTGTCATTCCTTCCTTGGAGTTTTGGGCTTCATCTATATATCTCTTCAATACTCTTTGTCTTCTATCTAATTGGAAGTTCTTGTTCATCACTATTGTGGACACGAAAATTGTACTCCTTTCCAGAAAGTACAATATGTGGCCTAATTTGGTCCTATTTTAGACACCCTTGCACCAATCACCCCTTAAAAACTATATTTATAGGCCCCTAATGCTCATTATTTTTTATCTAGAGGCCCATTTCACTCAAAAATCATACAAATCCTGACAAATAATGCTTAAATTATTCATATCTCAAAAAACCACCTTCAAAAACCACATGTGGGACCCATTCACCACCTTGGGCGAATGAGTCCCCTCTAGTGGGACCCATTCACCAAGGTGGTGAATGAGTCCCTTTTGAGGGAATTTTCAATTTTAAGTGGAAAACCCACCAACTTAATTCAAGTTTCAATGGATGTTGGCCTCTTAGCTCTAAATAATGGGAAATTAGGTATTGATGCCTATAAATATGTGTTTTTAGGTCATTTTTTACATCATCTAGTCATTTTATCAAGCAAATTCAAAAGCCAAGTGTTGTTCAAATATCTTTCACAAGAAGATTCATTAGTCTTTCTAATAGAAAAGTTGAAGCTTTAGGACAACAAGATAGGATTTTTGCAGGTCTTAAAGCTCACTTATTTAAATGATTCAACATTGCAAGGAGTTGATTATGGATGCCTATAGAGAATCATGGAGAAATCTAGGTTGAGGAGATGCAACTAGCCATCAAATCAAGCCTAAAGACTTGTTTTCAAAGTGATTTCATCTTCCATTTTCTCTCTATCTTCATATTTAAGGTTTGCATGTCATTAATACTCATTTAAAATGTTGTGGGGTTTCTTAGGTTGAAGTCTTACATCATTCAAGTTTCATTTAAACATCTTATTCTAGCACATTAAAATAGGGTTTTGTCTTCAAATTTTTCTAGTCTTAGACACACTTAGGGCTAGTTTTTTATGCAGATTTTATTATCCCTCCAAGGTTTAATTACCAAATTAAGGGTTTGACCAAGGAAAACCCCCCATTAGAAAAAAAAATTATATTATGTTTTGTAGGTGTTTTTGAAGATTCAAATCTAGGATTCAATTTGGAAGTGTAGTGTAGGTGACATAGTGTAGATCTGAAACTTTAATTTTTGGAAAACAAAAAAAATGACTAATTCGTCATTAGTGGTGAATGAGTACCACTAGGGGTTTATGTCAGAATAGAGTGTAGATTCTAGTACCCTTTTGGTAGAAACAAACTTCTGAGCATAAACCGTAATCTGGGACTAATTCACCCAGGTTGGCAAATGAGTCCCAATCAATCAAAAAGTCAAAATTTCCAATTTTTTAGAGTCATTTCTAGTCTCCAACAATTTTATAGGTGCACACATTCAATTTTATAGCTTTCTATTTTGTTTTACTTGCATTTTTATTCATCCTTCTAGGTCTTTTTTGCATACAACATTGTGTTTTCAAACACTTTACATTTCTTAGTTTTCATTCAATTAGTGATCTATTTCATCAATCTTCTACATTTAGATCATTTCATCTAGGCATATTTCATCCATATTACATTAATTTTGAGTGTATACATTGCATTTTGGCCCATCTTTCTCCTTTTAGGTGAAAAACCCTAGAAGTGTTAGAAAGACTCTTGGAAGCCAAAATCTTTGTTTACATTTTGGTGAACCCATCTTTAGAACATTTTTAATTCTTATTTCAAGTCCATTTACATCCTAGGTCTAGTTTTGCATCAACATTGCATTAGGTTTTGCACTATTTTGCATCCTAGGGTTTTCAAAAAAAATTGCATTAGTGAAAAGATCATATAGATTTCATTATTGCATTTACAATCATTCAAACTATTGGAATTCTATATTTTCACTTTAGATTAGCATTTTACAGACTTGAAAACATAGAAACTAATAAAAAAAATAAAAAAAATTTTCAAAATACCCCTACTGGAACTCATTCGCCATTTTGGGCGAATCAGTCCCAGTACACATTCTGCATCATTGTTTTCAAAATTCAGTTTCCATTTTTTAACCTTTTGTTTGTTCCAATTACTTTTCTATTTTTTTTCAGCCATTTTTTGTTCCATTCAAATCATTAGCATTAGCATCATTTACTTATAGCATTATATATTTATAATTTTCATTTTTAGCATTAGTTCCTAGTTCATTTAGATCAAATTCATCAGAAAATACAAAGAAAAACATTCACCAATCCAATGAAACAATCAAAACAATGCTTCACTTTAGAAAAACTATATCATCCAAACTTCTTAGTAGTGATGACTTGGATAGGTTAGATGAAGTTCTACAGGGCTTCCTCTCACTAAGTTCATCCACTAAGGCTTGTGATGACAAACCCAAACCAATTAACAATAACTTATCTCCTAGACCTTTTAGTAATGATGACTTTGATATGTTAGATGAAGCCCTTGAGGACTTCATCTCACAAAATCCATCCACTAAGGTTTGTTGTGAGAAAATTAAAGCAAAAGATGTCAATGTAATTCAACCCCAACATTACACTATAAATAACCCGCAGCCATCACAACCAACCCCAACCTCCTTACCTTTTCCTAATTCCATACTGCCTAGTGCTCATTTATTAAGAGAATATGACCTTATTGAGAAACTTAAGAGCACTCCAACAAAAATATCCCTTTGGGACCTTCTTTAAAATTCACCAAACTATCATTCTATGCTCCAAACAACATTGCAACAAATAGTGGTTCCTCCTGGTACAAACACAACTAATGTGGCAACTCTTATAAAAGGAATGAATGCAGTTAATGTGGACATTATATTTCATCAACATGAGCTCTCTTCGCTAGAATTAAGGAAACAAAATGAGGCATTTATGGTTATTTCTCAATACAATATAATAGGCATCGAACGAACCCTTGTTGACAATGGCTTTACCCTTAATGTGTGTAGTGTCAAGCTCCTAGATTGATTATGTGTGGATAAATCATAAATAAAACTTGATTCCTTATCTATTAGAGGTTTCAACAAAATTACAAAACAACCACTTAGTGTAATCACTTTACCTATCAAAGTCAGAGTGGTTACCTTGCAAACTCCTATTCATGTCATGCCCTATGATCTTGCATACAATCTTCTTCTACGAAGGTCATGGATTCATGAGATGCATGCGATACCTTTGACCCTTCATTGAATAATGAAATACGTCTATAACAAAAAAGTTTATCAAGTTGCAATAGACCTTGAGCCTAAAAGTTTCTTACAACTTGAAAATGGAACAAGTCCTCTCAACACTTTAATTCCAACATCTCACATAGAACATCTAGACACTAATAAACTAAAGAAGAAGAATCAATGTCTAAATTATTAGGTGATGCTTGGGTTACATTAGAATTCAAACCTTCATTTATGGATGAATACATAATCACACAAAGATGGGATGAAAAACAAGAACAACCAATGGTTATAACAACTCATAATTCAGAAGAATCCTCCCCAACATTTACCTCATCGACTTTGGAAGAAGATACAACCTACAAAAAAAAAATTAATGAGATATATTATCAACAACCACCTAATCTGAAGGAAATAGAAAGGCATTATGGATGATACTATGATCTTATGAAACAATTGGGATATAATGGTAAAGGATGTGGAAAGAATGAACAAGGAATTCATGTCCCTATAGAACCTAGTACACAAGAGACAAAGAGTGGTTTGGGGTATTCTTTTTCTATGATAACAAAAGAAACTCAACACCAATCGTTCAATATCAACACCATCAGATGTAAACCAAGAATCAATCTTACACTAAAACATCATAAATTCCTTGGTATGGACTCCCCACTATCTTGGGAGTATGTTGAAAGTGATGAAGCCTTGAAACAAATCTTAGGTGCTTCTAATAAGTCGTCTTCTTCCAAGAGAAAAGTTACCTACACTATGATAAGTACCAAGCAAAATTATGTTGATACTAATGAGACAAACATGAGCATGGAGCCATATGATCCTAAATTTCCTAAGTCTAATGCACTCCCCTTAGAGATACAATTGATATACCAATGTACATAGATGATAAATAAAAATTTATT
Source organism: Sequoia sempervirens (assembly GCA_007258455.2). NCBI lineage: Eukaryota > Viridiplantae > Streptophyta > Pinopsida > Cupressales > Cupressaceae > Sequoia > Sequoia sempervirens. The sequence continues at coordinate 428,056,092 of VDFB02000003.1, forward strand.
AAGATTGGGAAGTGCCTTGACGATGAAGAACAAGAGGATACTACAACCTTGCTTCATGATTTTCCTAAAAAAATTGCTCTAAATATTTAGATATGCCAGGAATAGACCCAAAGATAGTAAAACATAACATTGTTCTTGTTGAAAATGCTAAGCCTATTCCACAAAAGATATGAAAAATGAACCCTAAGATTGCCTTGCATGTTAAAGGAGAACTTGAAAAACTCCTCGACGTAGGTTTCATTCACCCTATTGATTATTCTCCTTGGATCTCACACATTGTCACAGTTGTTAAACTTGATAATCGTATTAGGGTATTTAAGGATTTTCATGACTTGAATAAAGCCTCCTTAAAGGATGATTTTCCCCTTCCTAATATTGAAATGATCATGGATTCAACTACTAGACATTTTTTTTTTTCATTCATGGATAGATTTTCTGGTTATAATCAAATCTTCATCAACCTGCAAGATCAATACTAGACAATATTCACAACTATCTAGGGAACATTTTGTTGGGTTATGATGCCTTTTGGATTAAAGAATGCAGGAAAAACTTATCAAAGATAAATGGCGTTGATATTCCATGATTACATACATAAAATCTTGGAATATTATGTTGATGACATCATTACCAAATCCTTAATAAGACAAGACAATGTAAATGTCCTTAGCCAAATCTTTGAATGAATGCATAAATACAACATGAGACTCAATCCAAAAAGGTGTCTTTGGAGTAGATAGTGGAAATTTTTTAAGGTTTACCATATCTCATAGAGGAATTGAGGTGGACACAGAAAATTGATGCTATAATAAACATTCCACCTCCTAGGAACATTTCTCAATTGCACACGTTACAAGGAGGAATTCAAGCCATCCATCATTTTGTCACCTCCTTAGCTGATAAAACATTACCTTTTACACATCTCCTTAATAAGGATGTGCATTTTAATTAGAATGAGGATTGTAAATAGGCCTTTGAAAGTTTGAGGGAATACCTTGCAGCTCCGCCCATTTTACAACCCGCTATTCCAAACAAACCGTTCATCCTTTACATAGCCATATCAACCCATGCTCTTGCAACATTGTTAGCTCAACAAGATGAGAGTGGAAAAGAACATCCTATTTATTACATTAGTTGAACTTTAATCGATTATGAAACATGATACACACCAATTTAAAAACAATGTTTGGCTCATGTATTCACTACTAGTAAGTTGTGACATTATTTACTAAATGTTGAAATACAGGTCATGACAAAATTTGATCCTCTCAAACATCTTTTCAATAAAATAGACTTCTTAGGATGTCTAGGTAAATGGGTAATGTTGTTGACTGAGTTTGACCTTAAGTTTGATTCACAAAAATCAATCAAAGGCCAAGCCTTGATTATCCCCTTAGCCGACGCTCCTTCTCCTCTAGTGTTACCTAGCAATGACTCTTTTCCTAATGATAGTGTGTTGACAATAGAAGCTAAAACATGGGAATTATATTTTCATGGATCTAAGTGTAGAACAACCTCTAGTGTTGGGGTTATATTGATCCCACCTATAGGAAAGCCTATTCCATTGTCATATCAATGAAATTTCCTATGTATGAATAACACAGCTAAGTATGAGGTACTAATTGTTGGGTTACGTGCTACTTAAATCATGGATACCAAAGATATTAAGATCTTTGGTGACTCGTAATTAGTAACTAAATAAATAAATGGGACATATCAAGCCAAGCATAAAAAATTATCCAAATACAAAGATCTTATCATGCACTTGTTAGAGAAGTTTCAAACATTTACCATTGAAAACATCCCATGAAAAGATAGTTGGCTTGCGGATGCAATGGAAAGTGTGGCCTCTCTTATATCCCCTCAAGATCCTTCAAAAAATCTTGTATTCACTATTCACCCTATCATGAAACCTTTGATTACAAAAAAGTGGAAGAGGTTTTAATGATAAATGAGGAAAAAATGAGTGAATGGTATGATACCATATTCAACTATTTGAAAAGTGGTACCTTTTCTGAGCCAACAACCAAAAACCTTTGTGCTCATTTATGAAAGCTTGCATCTAAATATATCATCCTCGCCGATGTGTTGTATCGAAGGTCATTTAATGGTATCTTACTTAGATGCTTAAACAAATCTAAGATAACTCTAGCACTTCACCAAGCCCATGAAGGTGCTTGTGGTGGACATTTTGGAGGGAAGACATTGGTTCAAAAACTTATTTATATTGGGTATTATTGGTGCAACATGGAATGTGATTGCTTTGATTATGTTCACAAATGTCATAAATGTCAAGAACATAGCAATTTGCATCATTCTCCTACTAGCGAAATTCAAACTCAACTTCTGATATGGCCCTTTGTGGTTTGGGGATTGGACATTATAGGAAAAATTTCACCTCCTTCTTCCACTGGAAATACCATTATCATCACTACAACTGATTATTTCAGAAAATGGGTAGAGGCCATTCCTCTTCGATCTACAACAACTAAAGTAATATGTCGTTTCATCTTATAACACATTATTGCTCATTTTGGACTCCCTTTCACATTAGTCTCTGATAATGGTACACCATTTAAGAATACTGAAGTGAAGAAATTCTTGGAGACCTTTAATATCCAACATCATTTTTTGACACCTTGTTGCCCATAATCTAATGGTCAAACTGAATCAACTAATAAAATCCTTGAACAAATTTTGAAGGAAACTATTAATAAAAATCATAGGGATTGGCACACACAATTACATTATGTGCTTTGGGCTTTTCGTACAAGTGTTCGATCTTCCAAAGGGACCACACCTTATAATTTGGTCTATGGTAGTGAAGCAATAATCCCCTTGGAGTTAGAAATTCCTACACTAAGAATTTATCTTCAAGGACTTGTTGATGATACAGATTATCAAAAACAACGATTACATCAGCTTGAGATGCTAAATGAATAGTGCATTAATGCTCTTGAACATCTTCAAGCTTATTGAAAAATAAAACATAATCATTACAACCTTAACATTATCCCTCGATCATTCCACAAGGGTGACTTAGTTCTATTTGCTAATCAGCGCAATGTGAATGTCGACCCAAATGAACGCAACAAATTCAGTTCTAATTGGTTAGGACCTTACATCATTGACAAAACATTTAGGTTTGGTGCATACATGTTAACTGAACTAGATGGCACACCCCTTAAAGAACCTATCAATGTCACACATTTGCGTTGGTATTATGTCTAATCCCTTTGAATAGTATGAATGATAAAGTAGTTTTGCTAGAGCTATTGGGTCATATCCTATATGCTTTCACATTGCTTCATTCTTGACAGATCAATCATGCATGTGTCTTGAGCACTAAAGTGGTTATTTAATTCATTTTTATAATTACTTTAGGTTTCATACTATTCAAATTCATCTTGTGTGTTATGATAAGTTAGATCATTAAATATATTTAATTTAGCATAACATACTTAATCATCATGTCATATCTAAAAGGAACTACAATAAGTTTTAATTAGATCACATAAACTTTGTTAAATCATGAAGAAATTAATTAAGTAATCTTACCAAGGTTATTTAATTAATCACATTTCCATTTGACATTCAAACACATTAAGAAAAATCATACAACATCACATGCTCATATATATATATATTCAAAGTTTTATGTACAAATAATCACAATATACAAAATCACTAAGGTCTATGAGAACTTGACCCCTTAGGCTTTGGTGCCCGTGAGCTAGTCACAGGATGTCAGGAGATGGTCATATGTGATTGTGACTGTGATCCGTTGAACCTGAGTGCAAAATCTAAGCCCTATATCCATCCAAGGGCCACCTGATACTCCCCTACTATCTGCTCCCTCTCTTCCTATAGCCGTGATACCTATGCCTATAGTCTCTCCACATATACTAGAGTATGTGATGACTTTCCTACAGTCTCAGCTTGGTGGAGCCATCTCCTCACACTCTCATATGCTTCCCATAGCCTTGCAAATAGTCTAGGTGACTCTATATACTCCTCCACAATTTGTGGGGGCACGTAATCTGGGTCCATATCCTCCTCGTCAATGGATGTAGGCACTATATCTTTAACTTCCTAATGATAGAGATCTCGCCAGTCTCTCATCACTCCTGCAAGGTAGAAACAATACACAATCAATACACATCATCAAGATATATATAAAGAGAATAAGTACTAAAGTACATGCATAAAATCAAATATCATCACCTATATCTTCGATAGGATGAGCAATCTCAACATCATCTTATGCAAGGGGCATGGAGGATGTGCTAGCCTCTCCATGACCATGAGTACCAATGCATGTTGCAGCTACTAGTCATGATCTCATCATATGGATGGGAGAGGGATCTCCCTGTTCATGTCAATCCCTAATTGTTGCCTCATCACTCTCACTCAAGGGTGGCTCCTCTTCCTCATACTTCTCATCCTCCCCATCCTCATCCTCATCTCCTTTGTCCTAGCCATCATAGTTAGGATCTGCATCCTCATCATACTCATCATCTATAACATTAGTAAATATGTTTGCAACCCTATATCGTGCCTCCTCGGACCTGTCCTCTACCTCATCTCCCTCATTTGGAACTGATCTTGTATCACATATAGGGACATCCATTGAAAATATAGGATTTGGTCATGTCACTATCCACCACTCCTCATGCTCATATGTGCTACCAATGTCATCAACATCAGAGACTATAGGTTGATCATGATATGAGTCATCAAAGTCACTTTGGAAAACATGGTTTATAGTGAGATGTATGGTATCACCTACTCTCCCTAAACTCTGCAGTGATCTCTTGATAAAGGGGTAGGCCCTCGGTGGTTTCTGAATCTATCCAAACTGCCATATGACTCAACCTTAAATAGAAGGGATGTACTATGTAGTCATGCTAACCAGCCAAAAATCTATCTAGCTACATCCTCCTCAACTATCTCATGGGATTTGGCCACTATAGTGTCAGCTGATAAGGTCTACAAAAGATCTCGTCCTTCAGCCGGTCAAATATCACTCTCCAAAAATGCAAGTCTTCATATTGCCACAAGTGCCATAAAGGATAGCTAAAGGCTCAAGGATACCCTACAATTGTAGCACATGGGAAACAGATGGGCCTAGTGCATGTAATATGCTAAAGGCACCAAACCTATAGAAGTGTACAATGCACCATGCAATCTATCTCCCAAAAAACAAATCAACTCTGATCATAATACAAGTGTGCCAGGATACAATATCCCCAAGTGTAGACCACTATATTTTGCCATCCCATGAATCAAGTGAACTAATCCTCCATCAAGGTGTTTTGCTCGTCCATCTAGATTGATTACTAGTGCCACCATGTGCATCATGATCCATCTCACCACTGAGGCTCGTGAATATAGTAGCATTGGTAGCTCAATTTGTGCCCTCACACACTCATCGTGCACTGGCCCGACAAGGTAGTACTACATGTCAGCTTTCCACTCGTGAAATGACTAATCTCCTTGGAAGCACATCCATTCTCCTTGAATAGGAACTTAGAGAATATGGTGTACATCCTCTAAGGTAATCGTCATCTCCCTAGTCGAGAGGTGAAATGTGCATGTATCCACCTCCCAACACTCACAGACAGTCATTGTCATAGCATTGTGGTATCTCATGGGAGGCATGAGGTATGCCCAATAGATTCCTATAGCCTAAAGGTGTTTTTTCTCCTCCACTAATAGTGTTGGGGCTATATCTCTCAAAAATCTCAACTGTCTCCCCCTTAGCTGTTGCCATGAACTGGCGGGTACTTATCCAAATCACAATAATATGCTCTAAAACTCATATAATATCTTTAATTTTTACACTATTCATCATCCAAGCATACTAAATTTATTCTAGTGTGCTTTCCTAAAGGCCCTAGACATTTCAAAACCCTTTTGGGACACTTCATGAAGAAATGGGACACTTTGGGAAGAAACGAGACACTTTGCAAACAAAAGGGACACTTTGCGAACAAATGGGACACTTTGCGAAGAAAGAGGACACTTTGCAAAAAAAAATTCCAAGAGCCTAAATTAACCTATAAATGCATTAAAAATCATTAAATCACTACAAAAACACTAAGGTCGCAGAATCAACTCACCTCGTGATGCTGCTCGCCGCATGCGACCTGGTCTCGAAGCACATCCAGTTGTGCAGGCCTATAATCTCATCTACTCGACATCTTTCCATCTTACTCATCACTCTCACGCTACAAGGAGGTAAATGAAATAGTAAGTGGAAAATTACTCCCCTTTTACTTCTTTTAACTCTTTTTAATCTTTTTTTACTCGTATGTATAAAATTAGGGTTATTCTTATCTTAAGAGTTCATAAAGTACTTTTTCTTCAAAACACCATAACAAGTGCTAGGGAACTCCATTTTTTATTTTGTTTGATGTGTTGGAATCATGATTCCACACCCAAAATCATCAATTGGCTATCATTATGTGGCATGGTACTTGTAAATTCCCTATGATATGATTTTTCCTAGTTCAACGTGGCTAGATTGCTACCTTGATTCCACCTTCGTAAAGCAAGCGAAATCAAGGGGGCATACATCTACCCTTGAATTTGATATCTAAAAGTTAGATAAAATCACTTTTGGAAAAATAATGAATTCATGTTACAGGATGTGGTTCCTAATGTTTTGGTTTTGCATATAACTACAATGAGGGCTTCATTCTCCTGTCTTTTGAATGAGTATCCTTTTATGTAATAAAATATACTATTTGGAGTCCTTTAGCTTACATATGCACATAGAGTCATATGGGCACTAAAGTGGGGGCTAACTATGGACATGAAAATTGTAATCCTTTGTAGAAATTACAATCTATGGCCTAATTTGGTCCTATTTTAGACACCCTTGCACCAATCACCCCTTAAAAACTACATTTATAGGCCCCTAATGCTCATTATTTTTTTATCTAGAGGCCCATTTCACTCAAAAATCATACAAATCCTAACAAATAATGCTTAAATTATTCATATCTCAAAAACCCACCTACAAAAACCACATGTGGGACCCATTTGCCACCTTGGGCGAATGAGTCCTCTCTAGTGGGACCCATTCGCCAAGGGTCGCGAATGAGTACCTTTTGGGGGAATTTTCAATTTTAAGTAGGAAAACGACTGATTTAATTCAAATTTCCAATGGATGTTAGCCTCTTAGGTCTAAATAATGGTAAATTAGTTATTGATGCTCATAAATATGTGTTTTTAGGTCATTTTTCACATCATCCAGTCATTTTATCAAGCAAATTCAAAATCCAAGTGTTGAATATCTTTCATAAGAAGATTCATTATTCTTTCTAATAGAAAAGTTGAAGCTTTAGGAAAGAAAGATAGGTTTTTTTCAGGTCTTCAAGCTCACTTCTTATTCAAGATCCAACATTACAAGGAGTTGATTATGGATGCCTATCGATCTAATCATGGCGAAATCTAGGTTGAGGAGATACAACTAGCCATCATTCAAGTTTTATTTAAAAATCTTAGGTTGAAGTCTTAAATCATTCAAGTTTCATTTAAACATCTTAGGTTGAAGTATTACATCATTCAAGTTTCATTTAAACATCTTATTCTAGCACATTAGAATAGGGTTTTTTCTTACTTTGGATTTTCCTAGTCATAGACACACTTAGGGCTAGGGTTTTATGCAAATTTTATTATCCCTCCAAGGTTTAATTACAAAATTAGAGGTTTTACCAAGGAAAACCTCCCATTAGAAAAAAAATTATATTTCTTTTTACAGGTGTTTTTGAAGATTCAGATCCAAGATTCAATCTAGAAGTGCAATGCAGGTGACAAAGTGTAGATCTGAAACTTTAATTTTCATAAAATGGAAAAAGTACTAATTCGCCATTAGTGGTGAATGAGTCCCACTAGGGGTGTCTATCAAAATAGAGTGTAGATTTTAGTACCCTTTTGGTAGAAATAGACTTCTAAGCAGAAACCCTTATCTGGGACTAATTCACCCAGGTTGGAAAATGAGTCCCAGTCAGTCAAAAAGTCAACATTTCTAGTCTCCAACAAGTTTATAGGTGCACACATTTAGTTTTATTTCTATTTTGTTTTACTTGCATTTCTATTCACCCTTCTAGGTCTTTTTAAATACAACACTATGTTTTCAAACACTTTACATTTCTTAGTTTTCATTCAATTAGTGATCTATTTCATCAATCTTCTACATTTATATCATTTCATCTAAGCATATTGCATCCATATTACATTAATTTTGAGTGTATACATTTCATTTTGGCCCATCTTTCTCCTTTTAGGTGAAAAACCCTAAAAGTGTTAGAAATACCCTTGGAAGCCAAAATCTTTTTTACAACTACTATTAATTATATCGTTTTTAATAATAGTGCTTTTATCATCCTCGCTAATAGAGTTTCCATTTATTTGTAAAATATCTAAAATGTTGGAATCATTTGTGGTTGTAAGTTGTGAATGTTCATCAAAATTTACATCTCTATTAATAAAGATTTTTTTTTTTTCTAAATCATATAATATGTAAGCTTTTGACTCTTCACTATAGCCCATAAATAAGCACTTATGAATTTTTTGTTGTAGCTTTTTCTTGTTTTCTTATGGGATGTGAGCCTAAGCAATACACCCAAATACTTCTCAAAAATTGATGTGATAATTTCTTCAACTTCATGCTTCTTGAGGAGTGATATTTGTGATGGATTTCGTGGGGATTCTATTCACGATACGTGGAACACAAGAGATGGACAATCCCCAAAATTTATTATTCAAACTTTTAAAATATAATATACAACATGTCAAATGGACCCCCTCCCCTGCCCCTCTCAAGTTAATTCATCTAGTGTGGCTACTTCCTCTGTAAGACCTCCCTCCATGAAACCTCCTATTGTTCCTCCCAACTTGAAACAATCCTTTATTAAAGGCCTTCTTACTAAAGGAGACCCTGATACTTAGAATTTGAAAGGAAAAGAGGCTAGTTTTAACCCTTTGAGCAACCTCTCTGGGACTAAAAGGAAATATTTTGATACTTTCAAACCTACAACTTCCAAGAAAGTCACTATAGATATTAGAGACAAGGAGAAGCATGGAAAATTAGAAGATTCTAGTAGTCGGAAGGGAAAAAGGTCTGCTAGGCCCACAAGTCAATTTTCCAAAGGAAATAAACTTTACTTCAAAGAACTAGGGGTTGAACCTAGATGAAGCTCCTCCTACCATTAACCTAGAACTAGGGGTTCCAAGAAAGTCACTATAGATATTAGAGACAAGGAGAAGCATGGAAAATTAGAAGATTCTAGTAGTCGGAAGGGCAAAAGAAGGTCTGCTAGGCCCACAGGTCAATTTTCCAAAGGAAATAAACTTTACTTCAAAGAACTAGGGGTTGAATCTAGATGAAGCTCCTCCTACCATTAACCTAATTAAAAAGGAGTTGTCAATGGTGTTGGACAAGATATCTCAGAAGACTCTGGTAGCAGTGAACAAGATGAAGAAATGGTTGATGATGGCCAACTTGTGGTCAAAGAATTAGAAGATGAGGATGGGGATGAGCTCTAGAATTTTGAATGTGAAGTCGACGAAGTGGTAAGGGAGGTCACGAAGGGGATGGATGATTATCCTATGGAGGAAAAAGTTGAGGTGATGTAGGAAAATGACAAGTCCCTTGATTTCTATGTCACCCAAGTCCAAGTTCTAAAGCAAAAACTGGACAAGATGGACAAGGACTTCAATAAGTTAATGGCCATCATTTTAGGAATTGTGTGAAAGGCTATCTTTAGAATGGTGAGTGGGGTGACTAAGGATAGGAAAGGTAATAAGAAGATGAAAGCCTCCTAGGTTGTTGAGGAGAATTTGGATGAAGGAGAAACCAAATCTTTGGAATAGTATAGGGAGAATATGGAACAGTTGGAGCATGAATGGAACCTAATCTGCTATATGAATGAGTAATTTGGTTCTATTGGGTCTATGTATTATAGTTTTTTGTTCTATGTTCTTACTGTACATGCATTCCCCTCAATCAATTAGACTCAATTATTTCTTTAGGTCTGTTGTTTCTTTTTTGTATATAGTTTCTATTATTCTTGGTGGTTAGGTGTCAATCCTGCTACAGGGTGTTGGTTGGTTTGCAGTCATGTTATTTTTCTATGTTGTTTTGGCTAGCTAGTTGGCCTTGTTTCACTTTTTGTTTGGGTTCAAGGGCCCTTTCCCCTACTTCTATTACCAAAAACATACATGTCATTTCCAAAAGAGTTTTATTCATCCATTCAACTACTCCATTATGTTGAGGGGTATATGGAATAGTTCTTTATACCTTAATGCCATATTTTTCACAAAATAATTCAAATGCATAATTGCAATTTATTCACTCCCATTGTCTATCCTTAAGCATTTAATTCTTTTTCCACTTTGGTTTTTCAACTAATGCCTTAAATATTTGAAATGCCTCACTTTTCCTTTCAAGAAAATAAACCCATACTCGTCTACTATAATCATCATTAAAAGGAGAAGGTACTTGGCACCTGAGATGGAAGGATATCCCAGTTCACATAAATCACTATGAATGAGTTGTAGTGGATGACTTGGTGAATTGTAGATTTTTGGCCTCCCAAGGTCTTTCCAACACTTCTGGGGTTTTTCACCTAAAAGGAGAAAGATGGGCCAAAAATGCAATGTTCGCATTCAAAGATTAATGTGATATGGGTGAAATATGACTAAATGAACTGATTTAAATGTAGAAAACTAATGAAATGTCTTGATTATTAAGAGGAAACTATCAAAATGCATGATATTTGAAAACAAATTATGTAATGCAAAAATGAACTAGAAACGAATGCAAAACTTAGCAGAAATGAACCAAACTGAAAGTGTACACCTGAGACATTGAAGGAGGCTAGAAATGAAATTTGAAATGGTACAAATGCTAGTTTTCAGGCCTGGTGGGACTCATTCACCATTCTAGGCGAATCAGTCCTAGTTCTACAAAACTATGTCGGAACCTGTTTCGGACAAAAGGGTATCTAAAAATGCAGAAAACTCAATACTGACCTAGAATTGGGATTCATTTTCCACCCATGGCGAATGAGTCCACTTTTTAATTTTTGAATTTATTCAAAGGTGGAATCTGAAGCTCTCGATCTGCACTTTAGCTTTCTCTAGGTTCCCGCTTCTGAAACTCTGATTTATGAACCTGAAAGTGAGTTATTGTTGATATTTTGACTTGTTCAATGGAGAAAAGAATTAAGCAATTTTGTAACTTGATCTTCAATGATTTCCAAGCCTCTATTTCCATCTGGAGGTGCCATCCTCCCTTTCCTACCTAGTTCACTAAATCCGAGTGAAAGTTTCCTTCCGTATAGCATTTGTTTAGCTTCCTTCTGGTCACCTTCTAGAAGACCTTCATGTTGATTGAACCTCCGATTGGGTATCCTAACTATTTTTTTTGAATTTTGAAGCTAGATGCCATTACAATCCTTTTGGCCTATTCATTCTTCTACTCAGTCCATTAAGTCCATTTTGCAAACATTCATTCCTCTACTCTTCTCCTTCCATTATCCTCCATCCAGGAGTTACTTCCTTCTTTCTCATGGAATTCCCCTCCTTATTATAGTTCATGGTTCAGGCTAAGATGCCTAAATCTATAAACACACAAGACAAGAGAGAGAAATGTTGAATGTTAGGGAATGGGGTTTTGCCTTAGTCAAACCCCTTTTAGGTAATTAATGGAATTGATTACCTTTCCATGATGTTTGATCTCAAATGTCTATAATAAAACATGAAGAATCTACCCTTGAATGTCTGAAAATTGATATCTTAATGCCTTGAAATGGCGAATCCCCAACTTGCTTGACTTGAGATGGAAGAATAATGAAGAATGAATTATGAGATTAAGAGACTATAGGAGATATTAAATGAGGAGAAAAACACTTATTCATACACACTTGTGCCTTAGTAACCCAATGATACCTCATCACAAGCCAACATAAGGTAGTTTTGAATAAAAACTCGAAAGAAAATTTGAAATATTTTGAATTTGGAGCCATGAGGGACTCATTCGCCACCCATGGCGAATGGGTCCCACCTTGGCCTTGTAAGTGGTTATCAGGAATTAGGTCACATTTAATGTTATTTGTCAGGTTTAAATTCAAAAATACACTTAATTAAGCCTTATAAATGCATAAAGAGGTCAAATAAAGCATAAGAAAGGTGTAAATAGTGAAATTAAGCCTAGAAAAGCATAAAATCTTATTACAAGACTTTACACCACTTCAAAATAGGACTTGATAAGTGATGAAAACATGATTTTTAGATGAATTATAAGGAATAGAGTCTAGAAATGTATAGAAATGTTTTACAACACTTCACAACACCTTCACAAGATGCCATTAAATTCATTTGAAAGGGGTCCAAGACCTAGTCTGGATGCATAAAATACCTCACAACACCTAAATCAAGGCCTCATTAAGTCCAATTTATCATGAATTATTCCCATGTCAAGCAAGAGATCATTTTCTCTACGATACATTTAGCCCCCACTTTATTGAGAGGATGAACTTGCTTCAAACTCACACTAAAGTAGAAATTCAAGAGAGATCCAAGTGTACAAATGCAAATGATGAAGAATGAAAAAGATCAAGAAGGCAGTCAAGCACCCAGGATCCAAGATCCTAAGTCAAACCATCAAGATACACAATCATGCAATGGAAAGGACTAGGAAGAAGAGAAAGATGAAAATGAAAAGGTGGATCAAGAATTGATCGTTTGTCCAACTAGTTGTGGATAATATCTAGGCTTGTTTGTTTTGGAAAGAAAATGCATACTCACTCTAGGGCGACAAAACTCTTGGTTGTCCGCTAGGTGAGAAATTCGAAAAGTTGAGAAAAATTTGCTAGTTAATATGCATTCAAAAACATAGGTGGCTATGGGGAAAGTCATGCCTCATAGTGGGCTTCCCACTCAACCATATCAAAGTTATACCTCCTGATAACTTTAATAAGTCACCACAAAGGAAAATGATTTTGGAGCTCTATTCAGTAAGCAAATATTTATATGCTTGACACTCATAGACATTGTTAATGCAAAATAATGTTTGGATTATTCAAAGGGGTTTTTCTTAGTTCGTGCAAGGTCTCATCTTAAGGAACATTATGCCAAATGATTCCAAGAGAGGAAAAGTACAAATGGTATCATCTTGTTTCCAAGAGAGGACAAGTGAAATGTCTCATCCTTGGAAACATTGTACCTAATGATTCCAAGAGAGGAAATTGTAAGAAAAATAAAATCACACAATGAAATGTGAGTGGTGATGTATTCCCCCACTTTAAAGCAGTTGCAAACACCAGTACTATGAGTGATTGCTTTGAAGTAGAAGGAGAACATGAGAGCTTACTCAGAAATCCCTATGCCAATTTATATGTTTTCGAGAAGCTATGTCATGAAAAAGGATAGTATGTCATATGCGAGCCAACTTAAGGCTTGTCGTCCACATCCCAAGCTTTCTCTTATGTATTCATGAAAGGTTAACGACTAGCCAAAGGAGGCAATGGCAAGTGACATATGAGGGTAAGGCTACATAACCCATTGCCCCCACTGAGTCTAGGACAAGGGTGAGCTAAATTGATTAATGAAAAGCATGCTAGAGTGAAAATCAATATAAATGAGAGCAACTAGGTGGCCCCCATAGAGGGAAGCATACCAAACTCTTGAAAATGTTGGATTTTATGACTCAAATCCTTACATTCAATAGTGGAATGGCCATGAACTCTATTATATGCACATAATGAAGTCTTGTAATAACATTTCTTGTGAGTTCTTGGAGGGAGATTCCAAGTGATCTTGGAGGAGTCTCAACAAGATACCCTTTTGATCAATGGTAGAAGGTGGTCTTGTAGCTTGTGTCAAAGATACATCTTGCTTATTCATAGATTTCATACCTACACAAGTTTCTCTAGATTGTGAGATTTTGTTCTCTCTTATAGGAGGAGGGAAAATCTATTGAATGTAAATCATTGGTGTCTTGCAAGATGAAATTGACATCAAGCGAAGATGTAGGTGTTTGTGTGATTGTTGGAAAAAGAGAATTATGAAGACCACTAGTGTTGAGAAGTTTAGGATGGATGATTGTTAAGGATGATTTAGGAGTATGTTGTGTGAAATTTTTGATGTTGAGAGAAGGCTTGGTGATCTCTATTACAATACAATAACCAAGAATATGAGTTGTTTGTTGTGTGATAGGGTCAATAGGGTTGTGGATACCTTGTTTTTTAGCACCACATCCTTTTCCACTATATCCAAGTTGTTTCATGAGTTCATAACCTTCTCCATAAAGCTTTTTCATTGCTTTTGAATTAGGTGGTTGTTTTCTCTTGTGTTCGTCAAAGGTTGTTGTGTAGTTTTTCTTTTTCTAAAGTGATTGAGGTGGATGCTTTTGAAGGGTCGTCCAAATTTTATGTAGGGGATGTTGATGTGTTTAAGGAATTTTTTTTATTTTTATCAAGTTGTAAGACACTATCAGGTTTAGGATTACTGTCAAGTGTTTGAACTATGTTGTTGTATATGTATATCATTTTGCGATGAAGAGTGGAAGGCACACCTTTCATGGCATGAATCCATTGTCTACCTAAGATAATATTGCATGAAGTTTCATAAGAAATAACATGGATTGGTGTATTCAAGGTGACCAATCTAATGGTAAGAGGCATAATGATTACTCCTAGTGGTTTCTTTTCGACATTGTCAAATCCCTTAATAGAGAAAGGATCAAGTCAAAAGATTGAGTGATCAATTCCAAGCCTATCCAGAAGGGTCACACTACACACATTAAGTTCAGAACTAGTATCTACAAGAGTTATCTGTATCCCTTTTTTTTCTATTGAACTATGATCATGAAAGCTTCATTTTTTTTTTGCACATACAAAGAGGGGAGTTCACTTTGGTGGAAAATAATGTAAATGTTTTCTCCCCGAATCATGGTTGCTATGTCAGTTGGTGGCACATTAGAAGGGATAGGAAATTTTTATAAGGCTATTTGGATCATGTTGTGATAGTGAGGGGAGGCTTAAAGAAGGTCCCACAATGATATCATAGCAAGAGTATGCTTAAGTTGCTCGATAAAATCATACTCCTTATGACCTAGTAAGAAAGGGTTGGGTGGGATAGGATTAGGCAACGGTAAGGGTGTTGGTATGGGTTGTTGTGGTTGTGGATTATTGTGAGTGTTATATGTATGAGCAATGGTATTATAACACAATTGCTATGATACATTATTCTGAGGTGGGTAAAGGATAAGTTTAGGTTTATTTTGATTTTGTTGTTTGTGTGAAGGTGGGTAGAGAGTAAACTCGGGTTTAGGTGAAGGTTTATGTGATGGTGGGTAAAGGATGAGTTGAGGTTGAATAATATTAACATCCCTTGGCGAATGAGAGTGTAACATAGACTCTTCATCTCCTTTCTAGGGCATAATTTTAGTATCAATGTTATCTTTTCCTTGTATGATGATATTCTCCCTAGAAGGAAAGTGTTTAGGAAAACAATAAACCTCATGTTTGTTACAACTAAGGCTTGGTTCATCCAAACCAACTTCATCACAACTAAGAGAATTATTAGTGGTTGAATGTGTTTGATGAGTGATAGTGGGGAGAGGAAAATAAGATTCGATTTGATTTTTGGATGTTTCTAAGGTCTCGTTATCTTGTAGCATATTATCTACCCTACTTCGAGAGCTTGCAATATGTTCATCCAAGTTTGAGGTAGGTTCATCACAAGTGGGGGAGACATCAACAGAAGGACCACTATGGTGTTCAAATAGATTTTCCCAAATGGGAAGGGAATTAGGGAAGGGAAGATCAAGGGTTTCATGATTCGTAATAGGGATGTCTTCTAACACCAACCTATCCTCTTTACATTGAGGAGGGATATTAGGAGATGGAAAAGTTTGATTGTCATGACCATGGAGACTAGGTAAGGTGACTTGTAGGAATGTGTCTATTATCTCATGTTCTTGTTGTCTAACATCATCCAAAGAGGAATAAGGAAATGGACAATCAAGACCCTCAATGCTTGTAACTTCCTTCACCAAGATACCTTCGTCACTAATAGGAGAGGTATTGGGAGAAGAAAAAGTATGTGTGTTATGATTGTCTACATTTCCATTCACACAAATGGATACTGTAATGGTGTGGTTAGAACTAACATGTTCCTAATTGTTGTAATCAAAATAAAACCCATAAGAGGGGGTGTTATGCTTATAAAATCCATGTTTAATCAAATCAATGGAACATTGAAAGAAAATTTTATACAAAATTAAATAGAGTGCAATGCAATTTTCAGATGTAAAACAAAGTGAATTGTTGACTATAGTATGCAATAATTTGAAAATTGAAATGTGGGAGATGTAAATGTGAAATTAAACAATGCATGAAATGAGATATTCTAGGCTAGATGTGATGAAATGCATGTTATAGAAACTCACCTAACTAATATAGGTAGGAAATGGCACAAAATAGAAGCCTAAAAATAGGGATTTCAACTCTATAAAAGGTAGTTTTAGGGATCAAAAGGGACTGATTTGCCTAGGGTGGAAAATGAGTCCTAGTATGGACTTTTTTCCAAATTTTTAGAAAATTTTGAATGATTTTTTATGTTTTCTAAGTTTGATGATGCAAAACTAAGTGAAAAATGAAGAATTTCAAAAAAATTAAATGAAGTTAGATGCCAAAAATGCAACCGAAATGAACTTTCTATAAATACAAAATTTGAAACCTAGCATGCAAATGAATTCATGCAAGTCCTAATGCAAGATCAATGCAAGCTAGATGTATAATGAAGGACTCCAAATCATACAAGAAGGTATGTGAAAAAATAAAGTTCACCAAAATGAACCATAGATTTTTGGCCTCCCAAGGTCATTCTAGCACTTCTAGGGTTTTTCACCTAAAAGGAGAAAGATGGGCCAAAAATGCAATGTTCACATTCAAAGATTAATGTGATATGGATGAAATATGACTAAATGAAATGATTTAAATACAGAAAACTAATGAAATTTATTGATTATTAAGAGGAAACTATCAAAATACATGATGTTTGAAAATACATTGTGTAATGCAAAAATGAACTAGAAATGAATGCAAAACCTAACAAAAATGAACCAAACTGAAAGTGTGCACCTGAGACATTGAAGGATGCTAGAAATGACATTTGAAATGTTGTAGATGCTATTTTTTAGGCCTTGTGGGACTCATTCACCATTCTGGGTGAATCAGTCCCAGTTTTGCAAAACTATGTCAGAACTTGTTTAAGACAAAAGGGTATCTAAAAATGCAAAAAACTCAAAACTGACCTAGAAGTGGGACTCATTCACCACCCATGGAAAATGATTTCACTTTTGAATTTTTTAATATTCAAAGGTGGAATCCAGAGCTCTCGATCTGAACTTTAGCTTTCTATAGGTGTCTGCTTCCAAAATTTTGATTTCCAAACCTGAAAGTGAGCTTTTGTTGATATTTTGACTTGTTCAATGGAGAGAATAATTAATCAATTTGGTAACTTGATCTTTAATAATTTTCAAACCTCTAAGATGCCTAAATCTACAAACACACAAGACAAAAGAGAGAAATGTTGAATGTTAGGGCATGGGGGTTTTCCTTGGTCAAACCCCTTTTAGGTAATTAAACCAAAATGATGAAAGAATGGAATGAAACATACAATAATGGAGTTGATTACCTTGACATGATGTTTCATCTTGAATGTCTACAAAAAAACATGAAGAATTTTCCATTGAATGTCTAAAAATTGATAACTTAATGCCTTGAAATGGTGAATCCCTAACTTGCTTAACTTGAGATGGAAGAATAATGAATGAATTATGAGATTAATATATTGTAGGAGATATAAATGAGGAGAAAAACACTTATTTATACACACTTGTGCCTTAGTAACTGAATGATACCTCATCACAAGCTGACATAAGGTAGTTTTGAATAAAAAATTGAAAGAAAATTTGAAATATTTTGAATTTGGAGCCAAGAGGGACTCATTTTCCACCCATGGTGAATGGGTCCCACCTTAGACTTGTTAGTGGGTATCGAGAATTAAGTCACATTTATTGTTATTTGTAGAGTTTATATTTAAAAATATAGTTAATTAATCCTTATAAGGGCATAAAGGGGTCAAATAAAGCATAAGAAAGGTGTAAATAGTGAAATTAAGCCTAGAAAAGCATGAAATATTATTACAAGACTTTAAAACACTTCAAAATAGGACTTTATAAGTGATGAAAAGGTGATTTTAAGGTGAATTGTAATGAACAATCTAGAAAAGTGTAGAAATGTTTTACAACACTTCACAACACCTTTAAAAGATGCAATTAAATGCATTTGAAAGGGGTCCAAGACCTAGTGTGGATGCATAAAATGCCTCACAACACCTGAATCAAGGCCTCATTAAGTCCAATTTATCATGAATTATTCCCATGTCAAGCAAAAGGTTCTTTTTTATATGGTACATTTGGTTCTCCATTCTTTTCTTGAGTCAAAAGGATCTCAACATGGAGTTTACCTAATGCACATCCTTGACATACACCTTTAAATGTTGAGATCTTTGTTAATCCTCTAACAATATTCATTCTAACCATGTCTTGTAATTTTCTATAATTTGTATGTTCAAGTCTAGCATGCCACAATTTTGACATATAATCACTTTGAGAAACAAAACCATGGGAGAGTGTGTATTCATCATCAACAAATCCAACAAATTTAAAGAGACTTTCTTTATGATCAATTCTACTAATAGTAGTAACACTTTTTGGGTCTTTTCTAGATTTCTCTTACAATAACTTGATCAGTAGTGATGACAAACTCATATCCAAATTAAGCAATTCTATTTATTGAAATCAGATTCACCCCCAATCCTTCAACCAATAATTTTTTTTTCAAAGTTTCATTTATTACACTAATAGCCCCTATTCCTAGAATTAATAGTTTCATTTTATTTCCAATAGTGATTTGGGTGTGTGCACCAATCTATAACACAAAAAGGTCCCAACTTGCAAAAAAAACTTGTAACAAGCCATATTACACTTGCCAAATTTGGAGAGTGCCAAATTTGGTACTCACCAAATAGGATTGGTAATAGCAAGCCTATTTGGCTAGCACAAAATTTGGAACTCTTCAAATGGGCTTGGTAATACCAAGCCTGTTTGGCGAGTGCCAAATTTTGTGCTCTCGAAATGTCTTGACCATTTGAAAAGCACTAAATTTGGTGCTCACAAAATGGCTTGACCATTTAGAGAGTGCCAAATTTGGCACTCACCAAATGAGTTGTATTGATAAAAAAATAACTTTTCCTTCTCTTTGTCTCTCTCTCCACTACTTTGATAACACTTAGAGTTTGTGGTTTATGATCGATGATGGATAGTTTAGGTTTTACCTTCACTCCCTCTCTACCTCCTTGCCTCTTAACCAATACATACCCATTCTCTCTCAACCCTCTCTAGGTCTCTCCTACACTCTCTACCTCATCTTCCATCCTTAGGGTTTAAGGTATAGGGTTGAGTGTATAATATTGAGGGTTTAATGTATAGGTTAGAGGGTTGAGGGCTAAGGGTATATGGATTAGGGTTTAGGTTTGAGGGTTTAATGTATAAGGTAGAGGGTATAGGGTATAGGATTGAGAGAATAAGGTTGAGGGATTAGGGTTTAGGGTATAATGTATAGGGTAGAGGGTTTGTGATGTACTCTCTCTATCTTACCTCTCTAGAGAGATGGAGGGATAGATAGAGAGAGGGTGAGAAGAGATAGAGGAGGGTAGGTAGAGAGGGAGAGTGGAGAGGGAGACAAGAGATAGAAAGATGGGGAATGGAGAGAGAGGGAGGGATAGAGATGTAGGGAGAGAGTTGATATAGAGAGAGTAAAGAGAGGAGAGAGAAAGGATGGGAGAAGTGAGAGAGAGAAGTAGAGAGAGGAGGAAGGTGGAGAGACTAAGAGAAGGAAGGAGGGAGAGAGGGAGAGAGAACATGGTATATAGGGATAGGTAGGCAAAGAAATGTAGATAGAGAAAGAGAGATGGAGGGAGATATACATATGGAGAGAGAGAGGTAGGTAGAGAGAGGGAGGGGAGATAAAGATAAGTAGAGAGGGAAGGAGAGATGGAGGGAGAGGTAGGGATAGAGGGAGAGATAGGGATGGAGAGAGAGGTAGGTAGAGAGGGAGGGGAGATAGAGAGAAGTGGAGATGGAAAGAGTGGTAGGGAGGGAGGGAGAGGGAGGTGAGATAGAAAAGAGAGGAGGGAGGGATATGTAAGAGAGAGGTGAGATAGAGAGAGAAGAGAGTAGAGAGGGAAGGGAGAGAGAGAGATGGGGGGAGGGAGAGAGAGATGGATATATATATACAGAGAGAGAGAGAGATAGAGCAAGAGAGGGAGAGGTGAAGAGGGATAGTTCATAGAGAGAGAGAATTTGATAGGGAAGTGGAGAGGGAGGGAGAGATAGGTGAGATAGAGAGAGGGAGAGGGAGAGTGAGAGATGGGATGGAGGGAGTGGTAAATAGGGATAGTTTAGATGTATTATAGAGAAGGAGAGATAGATAGAGAGAGGGTGAGGAGAGATAGAAAGAGGGGAAAGAGAGAGAGGAAGGTAGATAGATGAGGGTAGGTAGAGAGGGAGAGGATAGAGAGGAATATTGGAGATAAAAAGAGGGGGAAGGGAGAGAGAGGGAGGAATAGAGAGTTGAGATAGAGAGAGTAGAGAGATGGGGTAGGTAAAGAGGGAGACAATAGATGGAAAGAGTGGGGAGGGAGATAGAGGGAGGGAGAGAGATGTAGAGAGAGAGTTGAGATAGAGAGATAGTAGAGAGGAAAGGAGAGAGGGAGGGAGAAGTGAGAGAGAAAATTAGAAAGAAGAGGAATGTGGACAGATTGAGAGAAGCAAGAATGGAGAGGGGATAGATAATGAGGTATAGAGGGAAAGAGAGATGGAGGGAGAGGTAGGGATGGAGAGAAATAGGTGATAGAAATAAATAGAGGTAGGTAGAGAGAGGGAGGGGAGATAGATAGAATTAGAGAGGGAAGGGGAGATGGAGGGAGAGGTAGGGATAGAGGGAGAGATAGGGACGGAGAGAGAGGTGAGAGAGAGAGAGAAATGGAGAGAGGTAGGTAGAGAGAGGGAGGGAGAGATAGAGAGGAGATGTAGGGAGGGAGGGAGAGGGAGGTTAGATAGAGGAGAGGAGGGATGGATACATAGGGAGAGAGAGTTGAGATAGAGAAATAGAGAATAGAGAGGGAAGGGGAGAGAGAAAGAGAGATAGGGGGTGGAAGGAGAGAGAGGTAGCTAGAGAGGGAGGGGGAGATAGAGAGGAGGGATATGAGGGAGGGAGAGGGAAGTGAGATAGAGAAAGAGGGGAGGGAGGTATATGTAGGGAGGAAGAGGTGAAATAAAGAGAGACAAAGTCAGAGATAGAGAGACAAAGAGAGGTGGGATAGAGATGCAAAGATAGAAAGAGGTGATACATAGAGAAATAAAGAGAGAGGGAGGGAGGGAGATAGATAGGGGAGAGAGAGAGAGAGAGAGAGAGAGAGAGAGAGAGAGAGAGAGAGAGAGAGAGAGAGAGAGAGAGAGAGAGAGAGAGAGAGAGAGAGAGAGAGAGAGAGAGAGAGAGAGAGGGGGAGATAAGTGAGAGGGAGATAAGTGAGAGGGAGAAGTAGAGAGAGAATTATGAAGGTGGAAAGATTGAGAGAGAGAGAGAGATGATTGAGATAGATTGTGGAGAGAGAGGAAGGGGGAGATAAGTGAGAGGGAGAAGTAGAGAGAGAATTATGAAGGTGGAAAGATTGAGAGAGAGAGATGATTGATATAGATTGTGGAGAGAGAAGAAGGGGGAGATAAGTGAGAGGGAGAAGTAGAGAGATAATTATGAAGGTGGAAAGATTGAGAGAAGGAAGGAGGGATAGAGGGAGAGAGAATGAGATATATATGCATAGGTACGCAGAGAGAAGTAGAGAGGGAAAGAGAGATGGATGGAGAGGTAGGGATGGAGATAAAGAGGTGGGAGAGAGAAATAGAGAGAGGTAGGTGTTTATGGGTGTTTTTTCACCTTCTCAACACAAGCAGCAAAAAGTGAACTACCTCTCTTGAAAGGTAGAAATCTATAAACAAGTTCCAAATCACTAGCCCAAGGTCTCTCAGGTGTCAAGTCATGACAATGCTTGGAATACCTTAGGTTGTTCATGTTATTTTTTGCTAATCATAGGGAGACCTTTATGGTTTACAAAGCATGGGAAGTTGGGTCTAAAAATGGAGTTTCAAAGTGTTGGAAGTGAGTGAACACTGACTACCCACTCAAAACAACAAGCTAGAACTCACCATGTTCATCAAATTTATCATGGTTTTGATTCTTTGAATCCTACTCTAACAAAGGATTAAAAGAAATAGAAAAAGAGGAAAGGGTTAAGAGAATTTATTCTAAATATAAGCTATGAATGAACAGTAACAATGGAGGCTACTATAGGAGAAAAACTTCCTAAAACCGAGTTTTGCTTGACCAAGAAAAACTTACAGCTACACAAAACTAGTGCAATCTCCTAAGGTCTACTGATTTTTTAGATTGTACATGCACATCATGAACATACAATTGAACTAAGTTGCAACAATGGAATAAAGAAGCCCAGACTAACTTTGTACAATAGCTTGTCATCAACAAGTGCCAAAAGTATGGGCTGAAAGTTCATCAAATACCATAACAACAAACACCATTATCACAGCCACTCAAGAAACTAACTAAATCTAACATGGAAGTTGAACCATGCATGCATAATGAACAAACTCAAAAGAAACATCCATAAAATTATGCAATGCTTCTCTCTATTGCTACAAAATTCCCATGACAATAGTTCTCTAACCCTTTATAAATGAGAGGCAAGCCCCTATTTATAGTTCTCTAAAGCCCAAATGAATGGCCAAGATTTAATCACAATGTGTGGCTCAAATTCAATACAAGTTGGGGTTTCACCTACCCCAAATATTTTCCAATTTAAAATAGGATATTTTTTCCTCTTCCCTATTTTGTCTGGTAGCCTATTTTTTCATCTAGTGACCCTGACACTGTAGCAGTTTTGTCTTTTAGTGGATGCCATCCTTGCTGAAGCTGAAACTATCAAAGTTTTCCTTCTTATTGGTACATCTATAGTATCCTTCAACCAATTAAGTGCATCCTTTTTGTAGATTGGTGTTTTTGAGAAGTAGATATGTTGCTTTGATCTAGATGGACAGCTCTTGAAAATCATGGTTGTTTGGAGGAAGATAGAATAGCTCCATCTTGCTCCTTGTTTGAAATCATTTATGAACTTAGTATTACTTGACATAGATTCCTAAGTGGGATTATTCAATTAGGTAGAACTAACCTTGACATCAATATTTAGATAAGTGGCTCCTTTGGTGGTCATAATCACCCTCAGAGCATAACAAAGTCTATGCCTTTAGCATGGTTCCATGAATCCTGTACACAAGAGGTGTAGTAAGTGCTTTCATACATAAATCAAGGAAAATGCTAGGTAAATCCTACAAACGCATTGTTAGTTCCATCCATGCATCATTAAAAGATCATAATATTCATCATTGTTCCACATTTGGAACTCATTGGGACCATCAACATAAATGTGGGTTCAGGGGTGCGGGTGTATGAAGGTAGAAATATGTTTGGAGTCTCTACTGCTAAGTAATGAAGTTTAGAGCATGACGACCCATAGGCAGAAGTTTGCACTATGGGACCCGTAGGTTCCTCAAACATTTAGTGCTATGTGTGAAATTTTTGACCAATTTAGCGGATGCAGGAGGGAGCTATTGGGATGCCATCATATGTTCATGCACAATGACCCATAGGCGGAAGTCTGCACTGTGGGACCCGCAGGTTCCTCAAACATTTAGGGCTATGTGTGGAATTTTTTACCAATTTAGCAGATGCAGGAGGGAACTATTGGGCTGCCATCATATGTTCATTATTAGGAATGGCGTTGGAGGGATGGTGGTCCACACAGCCACAACTCTTAGCAATTTTGAGTTTTTCCAAATTAAGCACATGGAAGATGCATTAGAAGGGTGCCTCGACCTTTTCCTCAATGATTTGGACCTTTCTAAAAAATGTGGAAATCTAGAAAGGGGGAAGTCGAAGAGTCTATTTCCTTAAAAATGACATTGAGCACATGAAAACCTATGGACAAAAACAAAGGGACAATGACCTGCAAAGAAATTTTGCAATCACAACAGAGGGATGTCAACCCACAAAGAAAGTTCTGCAACTCCAGAAGACTTAGTAAATTTGAGATTTTTCAATTTTAGCACATGAGAAAGGGGTAGAAAGAGTGCCAAGACATATTGCTCAAACGGACTTCTACAGACAAACTTTTGTGAGTAGACTTCCACAGTGAGATTTCCACAATGTCTAAACACATGGAAAATTTTATGCAAACCCCTTTAGACATTTGAAGAAACTCATTTTATGGGCTCTAAATGATGAAAACTTGAATTTTTCACCCATTTTAAAAAATGTGAAAATTTGGAAGGGGGAAGCCATAGGGTTTGCTTCCCTTTTAAAAACAATAATGAGCACATGGAGACCTGCATAGGGTGGCCCACAAAGAAAGTTCTACAATGAAAAGGGAAGTACTGCATCTCGCAAAGAAAGTTCTGCAATGGCAATGGAGGGACGACGACCCACAAAGAAAGTTCTACAACAATGATGAAGGGATATCGGCCTGTAAATAAACTTCTACAATGATGATGGAGGGATGGCGGCCCTGAATGAAATTCCTGTAACTTATTGAAACTCAATGAAACCTTGGAAGCTCACTTAGGCATCACAAAAACATCCAAAATCCATAGGCAACTTGTCACAAAAGTAAAAAGAAATGAAGGAAAAAGTGAAGCAAGTGAGCAAGGACCAAGTCAGTAGGAGGAAGGTAAAAGTGAAAAAAGGGGGGGACTTTGTTTCTCTTCTCAAATTTTAATTTATTAGGTGAAAATGAAGGGTAGGGAACAATTATTATAGGCCAATCACCATTAATGGTGTGCATTGATTTATTGGTATGACAAACTCAGGTTAGGTGAGATGTGGAAACCTACACTCATTTGGATGCCTAGTCAAGGCTCGAACAGAGAAAATAAGTGTGGAGCTTACCATGTAGGTGGAAGTCAATGGTCGGTCAATGCTTGGTGGTGAAATGGAATCAAAAACCCACATGAGGCAAGCCAAAGCTACGGATCTGTGATACCTGAGGGACACAGAGGCAAAGATTGATGCACAACCCACCCTTTGAGTTGATGTCTAAAGCCATCCATTAGTTGAATGGTGAAGGGATGGAAGCATTGTGCAAAGGGAGACCCAAAACTATGGGTCTATAGGTCTTGGAGGATGCCAAGGATATGGATGAAGGGAACCCTGAAGGGGAATTTCCATGAAAGAAAAAGACAGTGAAAATTAGGTAGGTGAATCTTGTCAAAGGAAAATTGATCATTTCAAGGCACATGACTAACTTTAGGCTCAGATTAAGGGCATACAAAGTGAGGTGGGAGTGAAAACAATGGGGTACCTACCTTAGGTAGGGCATGTGTGCAAAATATGCACAAAAAATGGTGACTCGTTGGGGAAATGCTCCAAAGAATTTGATGACAAACTGGAATCACAAATCCAGAATCTCTGGTTCTAATCTCATGCTAGGACAAACAAATTGAACACTCGACCAAAGGATCAAAACCGCTAACCAACCCAACCTTCAGTAAAATAAAAATCCAAGTTTGTGCATATGTGTTAATTCCCATCCTTAAGTGGCTACAAGAACCCTAGCTTCATCCAGTTAAGCTGCATGGTTTATTCTAACTCCAAAAGCATCTGGGACATTGTCTCACTGCTAGTCAGGTATCCATAGCCCCGACAAGGTTGTCATTGTGATTCTCCTGAACATTGCTCTACTGCCAACCAGACATCCATAGCCCTAGTAGAGTTGCTTGTATCCTCCTAAAAGTTGAATTTTCTTGCTTTTGATTTTGATTTTCTTTTTTTTTTTCTTTTATTCATTTCTTTTTATTTTCTCTTTTTGATTCTTTCATTTCAACCCACAGGCAGTGAAGCTTGCACTCAAGGCTAAGAATCGTAGTGGCACTAAAGCAAAAAAAATATTTTTCACCTAACTAGACCTCACAAAGGACCTACAGTGACCTCAAGATTCTTACAGCAAGTGAGAGATATAAGATTTTAGAATACATCAAGAAAGATTAGACCAATGACTTATCCCCTTCGAATCAAACATCCAAGTCACTTGACACTAACATAAGAACCTTACCATCCAATCTAAAAACTTGAATAAAGTTTACCAAATAAATACATAGAACAAGCCCCGTGCAATAAAAAAAGGTTGTTTTACTAGCAAACATGCCCAATAGAGGACAAGGGGACCTTGAGCAAAGCATCAAGGTAGAAGCAAAATAGAAGCAAATGGAAAGCAAGCACCTACACTAACCAAAGTGGGAAAGCGAAAGAAAATGAAACAAAAACCACCCTAAAGCAAACAATTTATGGTAAACCAACTAACCTAATGAAGGAAAGAAAGAAGGACTACATACATGAATCCTACACTACTCAAAAGCAAGCTATGTACAAAGATATTTATAAAGAGAAATGTTCAGGAAAGGCATACTAACATTTACGCTCATTAGAATTCGTAATGCATGCAAAAGTAGAAGGGTGATTGTTATAGTTCTAAGCCATGCAAACTCATTCTTATATTCAGAAAAATGAAGTTCAACATTGCAACATTGAAATTCAATCACATATTCAAGAAAAATCAGCAACTGAGGTGATTCATTAAACCCATGGTCAATCCATAAGCAAGTTTGTCTCCCTTCATTCCCATAATCAAAATGATACACGCAAATGTAGGTATTCATAGGAGTAAGGAAAGATAGAACTTGGATGTCACCATGTAGAGGTGGTAATGTTTGATAGTTGAGAGTGAGCACTACATTTCCGGTCATTGCACATACATCTTTGAGTTGACACAATGGATGGTGTAGCATCCTTCTTGCATTAAAAATCTACATATCAGAATCAAATTGATTAGGTAGTACATATTGTGATGAAATTTTTTAAAATGCAAGGAACCTTGTACCTGTTCTTGAGCTTACATAAGGCTAGGAGAATGAGGCAACAAACACCTCTTCCAAGATACCATTGGGACCTACAGCCTCCGTCAGTTATTGCTTGAGGAGATATACTTCCTCTCATTGATCCTTCATAGTCCAAGACTTCACTTGATTCCTATCTTCAAAAGGTAGCATACTGTCCCATCTCCTTTCCTTGATGTTGACCTTAATTTTATAATGTTCTATGTCATAGAAGGATGCCATGGACGAATCTATCCTATTGTGGTTCTCTGAATGTGAAAGAGGATCAGCTTTAGTCAAGGCGGCAGGACTCCTAGTTGCATCTTGTAGTTGGATGGGTGTGTCATACTCACTGGTAGCCATCAAAACACCTCTGCCATTGTCTTCTTCCCTTTGTAATTCATATATCTCACTATGACATTCACTCATTTCCTTGTTTTCACTATCATTGTAGATGGAGGAGTTCCTTTCCCAATCCAGGAGCTCTAATGTTTCACAATCCAAAGGTTCGGGTAGTATGTCTTCATTGCTAACAACCTTTGAGATGTATTCTTCTTTAGTGTCGCTATACCTTTGTGGGACAATTCCAAGTGGGAAGAAATCAGCAAGGGATACTGGCCCATCAAGGGGATCAATGTATGACAAGCGGTCCACCTCCAAATGTCCTCCATAAATTATATCACCCATTGTGTACAAATGCTCCATAAGAAGGGAAGACTCTTGAGGATTCATGGAAAACCCTCCCACTTGATTTGCTTCATCATTTGGAGACTCTAAATGTTGTTGTCCTTCTTCCATTGTTGTCCCAATACCTTCTTGAGGGTTTCCTTTAGTTGAGTTATCACTTGGTTTCTGCTCTTGATCCTCTGATTCAATCCTTGAAGCAACTGCAGGAGGCGGTAAACTTGGCTGGTCCACTTGTTATTTGACTTATTCTATGGCTTCTTGACATAGCTTGCATGTGAACTCTAAATGTGTCAAATCATGGAGCCCACACCAACTTAGCAGCAATAATACTTCCAATTCCACTTGGTACCTCAACTCTGACCAATCCCTTGTGAGTCTTAACATGAGCTCTCCATTTCTTTCCACTACTGGATCTTCATCGTCAATTGGGAAGAAAGTTTTATAGTGGAAAACCAAGACGTGTGGTTGTTCCCATTCCTCCAAATCCTCATTTTCAAATGCTTGATCATTGTCATTCACGAAGGAAAGGTCCTCTAATATTATTTCACTTATTTTTTCATCATCATTTTCTATTGCCCCAAGGCTTTCAACCTCTTCTTCTTTTTGATTTTCAACATCTACATTGGTTGTCCCAACATATGCTTGTGCAATTTTCTTGGTTCAACTTTGGTATGTTGTCCTCCAGATGTTGACAAATCTCCTACCTCATGGGATAACTCCTCTTCATTGAGACTTGGATGTTCTTACTTGCCTAAATAGTTGTTGACTTGAGTGATGATGTCCACACATGAAGGAAAATTGAGTTCTAAATGAGGTGCATTATGGAACCTACACCACCCAACCATCAGTATCTCCTCCAATCTTGGACCATCCTTGATGCCCAAGTTCTCTTGGATCAACTCCATGAAGGCCTTAGCTACCATGCTAATGAATTCTTCTTCTTGGTCTACTAGAGCCAAGTGTTGGTATATTTTTGAAAAAGGAATTTCTCCTTGCAAGACTCTTTCAATTCTTCCCAAGAATGTTAGACACTCCAATTCATTTTTTCTATGAGTTCCATGGATTTTACACTTGTCTACTAATGCAAATTGCTGCAAGATCATCCTCAATCTCATATTTAAATCTTCTTGCAACTGAGTGACATTGATTTGAAGTTGTTGTTCCATTTTAACTCAACTCTTGTTCTTGTTTGCCTTGTCTTCAAATTTTCTTATTTTAAATTTCTAGCATACAATGAGATCTCCCTATCTCAAATTTTTACTTGAAAGTGCTTATACCTTCTAGCTTTGTAGCCTTATGCTTAGCCATGCCCTCCTTCTAGCACCAGTTTTGTTCATGGGTGCTAGGAGGAGAAGGGCATGGAATGAATGAAGCAATGTCTTTGTTCAACCATATCTAGATTTAGCCCTCCTTCTAGCACCAGTTCTATTGATGGGTATTTTTACACCTTCTCAACACAAGCAACGCACAAGTGCACTACCTCTCTTGAAAGGTAGAAATCTATAAAAAAAATTGAGATCACTACCCCAAGGTCTCTTGGGTGTCAAGTCATGACAATGCTTGGAATACCTCAATTGGTTCATGTGATTTTTTGGTAATCACATGGTGGCCTTTATGGTTTACAAAGCATGGGAAGTTTGGTCTACAAATGGATTTTCAAAGAGTTGGAAGTGAATGAACAGTGGCTGCCCACTCAAAATAGCAAGCTGGAACTCACCATGTTCATCAGATTTATCATTGTTTTGATTCTTTGAATCCTACTCTAACAAAGGATTAAAAGAAATAGAAAAAGGGGAAAGGGTTAAGAGAAGTTGTTCTAAATCTAAGCTATAAATGAATAGTAATAATAGAGGCATTAGAACACAATTTGATTCTTTGAATCCTACTCTAACAACTCTTAGTGATTTTGAGTTTTTCCAAATTAAGCACATGGAAGATGCATTAGAAGGGTTCCTAGACGTATTGCTCAATGATTTGGCTCTTTCCAAAAAATGTGGAAATCTAGAAAGGAGGAATCCAGAGGGTCTATTGCCTTAAAAAAGGTATTGAGCATGTAGAAACCCACAAATGGCAATGGAGGGATGACAACCCACAAATAAATTTTGTGATAGCGATGGAGGGACGTCGACCCACAAAGAAAGTTCTGCAACTCCACAAAACTTAGTAAATTTGAGATTTTTCAATTTTAGCACATGGGAAAAAGGGTAGAAATAGTGCCAAGACATATTTCCTTAATATTTGACTCATTTTGAAAAATATGAAAATTTGGAATGCAAAAGTCATAGGGTCAGCCGCTCTTTACAATGACATTGCTCAAACAGACTTCTGCGAACAAACTTCCACAAGAAAACTTCCATAGTGAAATTTCCACAATGTATAAACCCATGGAAAATTTGATGCAAACCCATTTAGGCATGTGAAGACACTCCTTTTATGGGTTCTAGATGATGAAAACTTGAATTTTGCACCCATTTTGAAAAATGCAAAAATTTGGAAGAGGGAAGTTGGATGGTCTACTGCCCTTTTAAAAATGACAATGAGCACATGGAGACCCACACACAGCAGCCCTCAAAGAAAATTTTGCAATAGTGATGGAGGGATAGCATCTTGCAAAGAAAGTTCCATAATGGCGATGGAGGGACAACGACCTGTAAAGAATGTTTTGCAATAACGATGGAGGGATGATGACCTGCAAAGAAAGTTCCACAACAATGATGGAGGGATGGCGACCCACAATGAAATTCCTGCAACTTCTTGAAACTCAAAAAAACCTTGGAAATTCACTTAGGCATTACAAAAACATAAAAAATCCATAGGCAACTTTTCCCAAATGTCAAAAAAATGAAGGCAAAAGAAAAGCAAGCGAGTAGGGACAAAGTTAGTAGGATCAAGGTAAAAGTGAAAAAAAGGGAGGGGATTTTTTTTCTCTTCTTAGATTTGAATGCCTCAGGTGAAAATGAAGGGCAGGGAGCAGCGTTTATAGGTCAATCACCATTAATGGCGTGCATTGATTTCTTGGTACGACCAAATCAGGCTATGTGAGATGTAGAAACCTACACTTGTTTGGATGCTTGGTCAAGGCTTGAATAGAGAAAATAAGTGTGGATCTTTCCATGTAGGTGGAAGTCAAAAGTCGGCCACTACTTGGTGGGGAAACGGAAGCGGAAACCTACATGAGGTGACCTACAGCTGTGGGTCTATGATACTTGAGGGACACAGAGGCAAAGATTGATGTGCGAGCCACCCTTCGAGCGGACATCCAAAGCTAGTTGTTAGTCAAACGATGAAGGGATGGAGGCATTAAGCAAAGGGAGACCCGCAACTACAGGTCCACAAGTCTTGGAGGACATCAGGGCAAGAGATGAAGGGAACCCTGGAGTGGCATTTCTGTGATAGCAAAAGACAGTAAAAATTAGGTATAGGTGAATCTAGTCAAGGGAAAATTGATGATTTCAAGGCACATGACCAACTTTAGGCTTAGAGTAAGGGCACAAAAACCGAGAAAAGACTGAAGCAACCTATTAGGAGCGAAAATAAGGGGGTCCTTTCCTTAAGTGGGGCATGTGTGCAAAATATGCACAACAGTAGGTAGAGAGAGGGAGGGGAGATAGATAGTAGTAGCGAGTGAAGGAGAGATGGAGGGAGAGGTAGGTGTAGACAATTAAAAATGACCTAGGCCTGCAAGCTCTATTTTTACTACTTTTGTCCTAGCATAATTATGACATTTAATTATGTCCTTGGTCCACATTCACCTATTAGTTAAATAATACATTATTATTTAATTAATTCATGTCTCTTGTATTCTTCATGATTATTAAATAAGTAAATTATATTTATTTATTCAATACGTCACTAAGGGTCTATTATCTTCTTACAATTAAATTAATTTATTAATTTATTTAATTACCTTTATTCATTTGTTCTTCCTAATTATTAAATAAATGAATTTCATTTTTTTATTTAATATGTCACTAATTGTCATAATTAAATGAATTGATTCATTTATTTAATTATTAATCATATCTGCTAAATTAAATAATTATCTCTAATTATTTAATTGTCAAAATTAATATTCCTCTCATTTAAAATAAATAAAATTATTTAAAATGTCATCATATTCTTAACTGGCAGTCCATTTTGGTAAATAATTTGAAAATTGATTATTTATTATTTCACAAAATCCATATTTTGAATTAATTTAATTCAAATTGGTAACTTTCCTCCAAAAATCAAGTAATCAGACAGATTCTTGATTTTCCAAATCTGATCTTCAGTTCAACTCTTATCCTCCTGATTTTCGAAAATCTTTATTTTTGAATTAATTATCTCATTTATTCTCCACCGCCGATTCGATCTTCTTAGATGACATCTCGACCACTCGCTTAATGATTTTTCCCTAACCCTGATTAAGGAATATCAAATTTAATTTGGGCCTTTGATTTTAGGTCTCTGTCAAAAGTCAATCTCGTCTGTCCATTCAAAATGGCATTTTCTATAAAATGCTATTTTGTTCTGATTTTTAGATTACGCACTAACATACTTAGATATTTCACAAAAATTGCTGCATTTTATAATTCATTAAGTTTTTGGCATATTTAGGCATAGGCATTGTTAGTCATTTAGGCATAGACATAGACTTGGATCAAATCCTTGAAAGCTTGGTGTAGCACTTAGAATTTTATTTCCAGATTGCTCACACGTTGAATCTAAGGGAAACACGTCAACCAGCAATTTAGAAGGTGTTACAAAGGTGTATCATGTCTCGGTGATTAGCTGGCATAATTATTTTGTTTATGTTTACTTCCATTGTGTTTTGTAATTTCTTTGGGTTTCTTGATTTGTATCGATTTGCTAACTTTAATGTAACTTGAAAATAAACCCTTATTTACATTGGTGAACCTGACTTTGTTCCTTTTTATTTTTTCCGTATGGTTTTGTGCGTTCTCTATCATTTTTGCAAGTACAAGTATAGAGCAACATAGTTGTTTTTTTCAAATCGTGACGCATCTGATGTGTCGCAATGCATTTGCAAACTAAAATACCGCAATCACTCTGTCGTGCCACAATTGAAGTCTAGAAAGCCACATTTGTATTCCTGAGCCACAATTGACACACAAAGCGATGCATTCACTCTGTCATGACGCATTTGACTGGTAATGTTTTATGTTTATTTGCATTCGGGTTTTTGCTATTTTCTTTGTTCTTTTTATTCTGGTTCTTCTACATTCTGCTTAGTTAGGTTTTCATGGTACTAATTTTTATTTTCAGCATTTGGCGGTTACTTTTCATGGGTCAAAGGAAAAAATTCAAACTCCTAACTCATGGTCTTGCACGTTCGAATGTTGAAGAATAAACACTAAAACATTGTGTTTGTATCTTTCTTAGATTAGTACACACTTACTTTTAGTGCAATTAAAAGAACATGTATTCTAATTTGCATGATTATGTTTGCAAAATGGTAGGTGAGTATGCTCTCACCTTGTGAAAACTCGATGATCAGAAAACTAGACCCGTTTTTATATGTTATTACACTTAGGAATTAGTAATCAAAGTATCCTCTCCCCTTGCGGTTTCAGGTGATCCTGGGTGTAAGAGAAATAGTTACTAACTCTAGAACTTGGGCCTGTTCTGGTGGGAAAAAGTACTCACCCCAGGATGACTCAGACCGGTAGCACCTTGACACTAAGGGACTGCCAACCGATATTTAAAAGTGGATTCTTGGGGAAAGCCCAAGAATCACACATGTGGTTCTAACGAGATGGATCCAAAAGGGGACTCTTGCCACATGGATCATACCCTACGAATGGAATTTCTGTATTAAAAACCTTTTGTTTTAGAGTCCAACCATTCTTTGGTCGTTGCTTGATATAGTGTAGGGTACAATATCATGCCTGAAGACACTCACTACTGATCCCCTTGAGTAGAGATAGCAGTTCTTGGGAAGTCACTACCTAAGAATTCAAATTTGGTGTGCTCGAATGACATTAATGAGTCGTGGAGGGGAGCCAATGCCACCAAAATTCTAAGCTATCCACTCTCAAGAAGGAAAGGTGTTTATCACCAATCTGGGGTATATCAGTGGGCTATATCAAGTATAAAAACCCTTGGCCTATTGGCCTTTTAGGATTGTACTTGTCTTATGTGTGCTTGCTTACATTCAAAACATTGTGCTTGTTAAGTGCTTTTTGGATTCACCACATTTACATTTCTGAACAAAACATTCAACATCAGACAAATCAAATTTTCTCTCAATACATCAAGAAAACAAATTGTGTTGCAATTGTTGAAATGCATTTTCTTTTCTGCAACATATTTGAACACTACTAAGACGTAATTGAATTGATAAACCGCATTCGACATTTCAAACACCGCATCTATTTGCGTCACAATGCATCTAAACCTTACAGAGCCGCATCTGCCAAACTAAGTCGCATTTGTCAGTCCCCTAGCCACATTTTCTCAAACTGAAACACATTCACAAAATTGTGATGCATTTGAGGCCTTAAATGACACATTTTCCTGTCACAAGTAAAACCTCATACAAAGTAAAATCGGAGTCTGCACCTTATCAATCTTTTATCAAATACTATTTCCAAAGCGACTCTGTCAGAAACCAACTTTGAAATTGCTCAAAAATTTCGACCATTAGTTTGCATTCTTGACCATAGGTTTCACCCTTCATTTTTTTTAGGTGCATACATTAGGCATTAGCTTGTCCCTAGGTTTTACATCTCGTATAATTTGGATTAGGAAAATCTCAGTACAATTTGCAACATCATTGCTTTTGAAACTAGGTTCTCTTGGACTAAATTATCAATCCCTTTTTCATTCATTGTCCCTTATGTGAGATTTTCCAACTCAACAGTCTAGTTAGGAAAACTCACTAGTCATTTTGACCTTGTTGTCTTGTCTATTTCAACAAAGTCCTTTAGTACCCGAAATCAAAAACAAAGATTGAGCTTAGAAGTGCTTAGGTACCCTTGTCTTAAATTGTATTATAAGTTTAGACATTGCATATTTTATTCCCAAAAATCCAAAAATATTATTCATCCTAGTTGTCATTTTGAACTTAGACCTTGCATAGTGTCATCCTTGCATTTAGTCATCATTTTCACTTGAGCAATCTCATTTTATAGTGGAAACTAGACTCCAAAAATAGCAATGACAAATGGAAAACTTTTGAAAAGACCCCACTTCCACTGTCAACAATCCCACGTATGACCCAAATTGGACTTTTCACGATCCATTTGGCAATACAAACAATCAACCTCTCACAACAATACCTTCCTCATCAAATAGTCCATTTGAACCATTCTTGTGTAAGGATGAATACAGTCAAATACTTGAGGAAAACCTAGAGGTAGCGGCACAAGATCCAGAGGCCTCTCAATTCATGGAACAAATGGTCCTACATGATAGAGAGAGATACTTAGCTATACTCTTAAGTCAAGGAGCTAAGTTACCACACAGATTCAACATCAACATGTTGAGATCAACATCTCCTGACCCTAATGACAACAATGTGCATAACATATCACATAATGGGCAGCCTCCAAACACTACGAGCAATACTTTCTTTGACACCACAATGACAGTGCATGCTACCTCCAACATCCCACACACCTCCAATATAATAAATGCTACATCCATTGGAGGATCACAATCTTCCTTAGTGCCCACAATATCCACAACACTGTCACAATCAGCTGGAACCACCTGTGGCTCCATGGAAATGTGGGAAAATTACTCCAATCCTCTTTTTACCAATACGGTAAATGCGACAAGGGCATCATCAAGTCATACCAATCCCCCTTTGATAGCTACATCGAATACCATGATTACACCTTCGACATACCCTCTCATTGGCATCTCACAAAATCCTTTGCGTGGGGGTAAATGACATATATTTATTCAAAGATAACAACAAAATTTGTACACATCAACATTGTCAAATCCCATAAAATCCCAATGACCAAATTTGACCATCCCCCTTGTCCAAACCCAACAATTTGGACAAAGTAGTCAAAACACACAACCCGTGGCATCATTAACACATCACAATGTTCATGGTCACTATATCCCCCAAATATCGACACAAATGGTTGGGGGACACATCCCAACGTACTCATCCCACATTCATACTCACCAACATAACCCCAATCCCAACTTTCAATACCAATAGTACGCGAATTTGAACACATCATACATGTCACAACAATCCATACCGCCGCAATACACCAATATCCATGCACAACAAACGAGGACCTAGGGCATACCAATCAATCCTATGCATGGGACCACAAACAACCCTGTAATAGATGCCTTATAAGAAAAACTGATGGGTCTAGAGAAAACTATCCAAAACATACAAATATCAGGCAAGAATTCAGAGGTGTCATATGATCTAAACATATACCCATTTGACATGAGCTTATACATGCCACCATTTCCTTTGGGATTCACCCAATTTTATAAAATATAGAGGCAAGACAAACCCCATCAAAAATGTTCACAAATTCACAACCAATTGTATGGACGTCACCTATGAACAAACATACTTGATGATACTTTTCTCTAAAATTATTGCGGGTCCTGCCCTTTAATGGTTTTCCACTCAAAAGGATATCCAAACATGGGATTTGCTTAAACAAAAATTCATAAAAAATTACACGTACAACATTGACATGGATACCTCTATCACTAGCTTGTGCAATCTCATGCAAGAGATGCTGGTGAGACATTCATCCCATTCTTTCAAAAATGGAGAAGTCTAGCTAGTTGATGTCACATTGACATACCCAAAAGGGAAGAGGTGGACATGTTTTTTCAAACACTTCTGGGTCCCCTAAAATATGCATTGCAAGTGCATTGTTGCACAACCTTCACAGACCTAGTTGAAAAAGGGGTCCAGATTGAGAAAGCCCTTATCGCAAAGGGAGAGCTAAGGTACGGTCCCAAAAATGCAAATGAAATTCTTCCTATCGACAAGAATAAATACTGGGTCAAAAATAAACACATTACAAATGATGGTGTTGTTGATGCCAAGACTGCAAACATTGTGGGTCCTATACTGGCCCTAAAAGGGGTTCAACAGCAAAAAAACCCAACAATGACATTAACACCCCCTACCAATGTCCCTTCTAACAACCAGAGCAGCCAAAATAATCAGCGACAATACTGTCAGATGAGACAATTTCCTAAGGGCCGTACATACACTTCCTTGGGTGAACCCATTGAAGAAGTCCTCAAGAAATGCCTCCAGAATGGGGTCATCACACTTCAAGAACCAAAACCATATGACCCAGGGCAATTTAAACCAGCATGGTGGGATGATAATGCATTTTGTGATTATCATCACACAAAAGGACATAAAACCTCTAACTTTCGACAACTGAAAAACCTAGTACAAGATCTTATCGAAAGTCACATCATTGAGGTAGGTGGATCACAATTTGCCTCCAATTCAGACCATACTATTCATAAGAACCCACTGTAGGACCATGGTTCTAATAAGGCTTCCACACCAGGTCCATAGATAAACAATAATCATGCCAATTTCACTAGAGCCAAGTACGACTATTCTAGTGGACCAATTATAAATAATGTCTGAACTAACGACGAATACATCAATACCATTACGGTCAAGAGAGCACCTCAATGCAATGCTACTACTTGAAGTGGCAAGGTCACCATAGCTGGTCCACCTCCCGTTAGACAACCAAAAATAACCATATTGGGCCCATTTGCTAAATAGTCAAAACCCATCCCGACCACAAAGCAGTGGCAACCAAAGAGTTAGTCCAACCTTATCGATCAGCTTGGTAAAACTCCCGTGCAAATTTCTATACTGGAGTTGCTTCGTATCTCTCCCGTGCACAAGGATATACTAGAAAAAACCCTACAAGAGTTGTCAGTCCCCAAGGACATTGATGACAATCAGTTTGAGACCATGGTGGGATACCTCACTATGCCTCACCACGTCACCTTCTCTGATCAAGACTACTCATCACCAAAAACTAACCACAATGATGCATTGCATATTGAAACATTCATCCATAAACACAAGGTTAGAAGAGTTTTAGTAGATCGCAGAGCAGGATTGAACATATGTTCCTTGAAGTTGGTCAAAGCTCTAGGATTTTCTGATGCATGCGTCGACCCTACAAAGAGTATAGTGATCAAAGCATATGATGATGAAGAATTCTCTTCACGAGGTGTTATATCTCTTCCTATTAGAGTGGGACCAGTCATTGTAGACACAACCTTCCAGGTCCTAGATTTAGAATTACCATACAACGTCTTGCTCGGCCATCCTTGGATTCATGCCTTAAAAGCCTTTCCATCCACATATCACTAGTGCTTAAAATTCCCATTTGACGACACAGAAATCACCATATATGGCGAGCTTGACCCCTTTCAATACTATACCAACCTCAGGGGTGTTTCTAAAAAATGAGTTCCTATCAATCGAGAGGCTTCAAGCCGCTCATCTTCCAAATACATTGATCCATCCACACTTGCGTCATCTTCCACATCCAGTCCATCCACATCTTCTGCCACACCACCATCTTCCGCAAACCCTAAGGTTGAACCCACTGTCAAGATCCAGGACCTCGGCTATGGAGAATTCAAACTGCACATAGCATATAGCATCACAATGATACCCAAGTCTCCAAAGGTCTATGGTCGGCCATGTTTTAGAATGGAACCTAAAGAAATTTTCAAAGTTCCACCAAAAATAGTTTTCATCAAATGGGGAGACATGAGTAATGAGGACCTTGTTGACATCACAGGATGGCTCTATAAGGATACTATCACACTACCCCCATTACCAGAGCAAAAATATGGCAAGGGATATGACATAATGAAAGCTAAGGGCTACGATGGTACTAGTGGCCTAGGCAGAAATAAAGCTAGATGAAGAGAGCCCATAGAACCTTTCCAAATACAAAAGTATCTTGGATTAGGGTTTGGATCGCCCGACAATGATGATTGGTGTACCATTGGATTTTTGAGTGAGTGAGTACATGCTTCGGAAAGTGTCGAGACCACTAAGGAAACCCTCACCGAAACTAACTCCCAAGAGTGGGAATTTAGCTCAGAACGATCCTTAAGTGATGGTTGCCTTGATGATTTGTTTGTCGAAATAGGGGAACTAACCTCTAAACAAAGATTTTGGAAAACATTTAAAATTGATTAGGCACCAAATAGTCAAAGTCCCATTACCACTCCCCATGACATATAAGACCCACCATCCGAATCCCTTCAGTCCAATCCATCTGAAGTACCAGATGACACTAACAACTAGGACTCTAAGTCCTTCACCCTTTATTTTGACAAGGAATATGAGACTAGTGTAGGGGAATATTGGATAGAGTCTGATGTGGAGTTGGATGATGATAATCTCATCTACATTATCATTGAATCTGTTCGCATGCTTTCTGCATCCTCCCCTCAATTTACCAACACTGACGATGGCATTTCCTTAGTTTATCCTCAGCCAGTCGATTGGGACAAACAAGGTTCGTCGGTCCTGGATACATTTTAGAATGATGAGTTAATTGCAAATTTTATAGGATTATGTGAGGGCATACCCAGTGGTGATCACAAGTCAAGATTCTCCATTGACTTAGATTGCATGACATACTTCGGTGAAACTACTCAGTCCTCCAGTCGTAAAATTAAAAATAAAAATAAAATAAAAAATGAAATGTCTTTAGGTGAAAACCAAAAGACACCTTCTGACGACAAAAAAGTAAAAACAAAGGATGTATCTGTGGGTGAAAACCTCTATGAGGTGCCCAAAGATGGAGGACTGGACTTTCTTCCTATACAATAAGAGAAATCAGCTATGCTTATAGAAGACACCATAGAAGACAACATATCAATAGCAAAAGATCCAAAAATGGTCCTCTTTGTTGCATCATTGACTGAAGAAGAGAGGCTGAAATTTCATAAATTCTTCACATAAAGTAAAATCAACTTCGCATGGTCCTATGCTGACATGCCAGGATTAGACCCAGAACTAGTTCCGCACCATTTGCCACTATTTCCTAATGCCAAACCAATCAAACAGAAGTTACACAAAATTCACCCTCAAGTCGCTCTATTGGTCAAGGCTGAGTTGAAGAAAATTTTAGACACCGGATTCATATGGTCTATTGACTATGCTGAATGGATATCTAACCTGGTGCCAGTAACAAAGCCAAATGGGCTTATCCACATCTGTATAGATTTTAGAGACCTAAATAAGGCATGCCCAAAAGATGATTTTCCTTTACTAAATATTGATATCATAGTTGACCTCACAGTACAATATGAGATGCTGTCCCTCATGGATGGTTTCTCCGGCTATAATCAGATTTGCATTGCCCCCAAAGACCAGCACAAAACAACATTGACTTGCCCATGGGGTACATACTATTGGAATGTCATGCCATTCGGTCTCAAAAAAGTAGGTGCCACATATCAAAGGGCTATGACCATAATCTTCCATGACATGATGGATAAAATAATGGAAGATTATGTAGATGACCTATTGGATAAATTAGTAACAAGGAAAGATCATCTGAAGGTGTTAGACACAATTTTCAAGAGATCGGAAGAATACAAAGTCTGACTGAACCTTAAGAAATGTGTCTTCGGTGTCACATCGGGTAAACTCTTGGGATACACAGTTTCTCGAAGAGGCATTGAGGTCAATCTAGCAAAATTCAAAGCCATCATAGACATGCCTCCGCCTAGAGGAATCAATGATCTTATAACTCTACAAGGTAGGGTACAATCTATTTGGCACTTCATAGCCCAATTGGCTAACAAGTGTCACCCATTCCAATATCTGTTGCGCAAGGGTATCCCCTTTGTGTGGACAGATAAATGTCAAGAAGCCTTTCAGCAAATCAAAGATTACCTACTATCAACACCAATCCTCATGCCTCCCATTCATGGAAATCCATTGATCATATACATCTCGACAACTAATTCAACACTGGGGGCATTACTAGCATAGAACGACCAAGAAGAAAAAGAAAGATCTATATATTACTGTAGACATACAAAATTAACATTATGCATTCAATCAGATTCAGTCAAATTAGATGTCACATTAGGACCATTCATCAATTAATCAGGTGCACTTTCATCCATTCATTAAATAATTTCATCTCCTAGGATCATTTATTTAAAATCAAATAAACATTATCATCGGCCTTTTAATAAATCAAACATCATCACTTTAATTAAATAGATCAAACATTTATTTAATTAAATCCATATTTCATTCTTTTTTGATTTAAATAAATCAAATATTTAAATCCTAAAGGTCAACTCACCTAATCATCATTAAATCAGCATAATCATCATCTATTTAATCTAACCCTGATTAAATGTTAATCCCATCCCACTTGCATTCTCTAGATATCTCCACTTGCATTCATTAAGAACTATGCAAGTAACATTGCAATGGATGTTAGTCTCGAAGAACTATACGCTCTAAAACAAGGGAAGAATGAATCTTTCACTTCATTCCTTCAACGATGGTGATCCAAGGCCAATCAGAGCAAATGGACCATGCTAGAAGAACAACAAGTCTGCACAATCATAGCCAATCTTGAAAGTCGTCTATCATTCCATCTCAAAGTTCAGGGTATCACCACATATGATCAATTGATCTCCGAGGCGCTTAGCATCGAAAGAGCCCTTGTGACTCAACCCATCGAATCAACATCATATCATGAACAACAAAACAATCGCCCACCATCAAATTACAATGATAAACCTCGTACATGGGCAGAAACAAGAACATCACTAATGATGGCATCGTCGATGCCAAGGTGGTCATTAGTGGTCCACGCCAAAATACACCCACACCACAAATCCAACCACAACGCCAAAACACTCATCACACAACATATCAACCCAACAATAATCCCACCATCAATAACGTCAATGACCAAAGAGGACCACCTCAACGCAAAACATACCCCAAATGAAAATACACTACTTTGGGGGAACCACTTGAGGACATCATGAAAAAGCTAATCGACGAAAAACTCATTCAAGCTCCTACATTTGAGAATTATCAAGAACCTAATGTCAAACCTCCTTGGTACAATGAAAATCAACTATGTGAGTTCCACAAAATCAAAGGCCACACCACAAACAATTGTATGAGACTCAAGAACATCATTCAAGATCTCATTGACAAAAGAATCATAAATGTGGAAGCACCTACAGGGAATCAGGACCTTAAAATCTACACGAATCCGATGCCAAATCATGGCAACAAAGGGAATAAAAAGGATAAAGGAAAAGGCAGTGTAAATCATGTATACGAAACAGTTGTTGCCAACCTCAATGAAAACTGCATGGTCATCACCATCAAAGGCGCCCATGCCGAAGATTGTGGAGTCACCACAAGAGGTGGAAAGGTCACCATCGCAGGATCATCCCAACCCAATAGAGTCCCTACATCAAGAGCCGTTCCATATAGCTACAATGTTGTAGACCAACTCAAAAGAACGCCAGCACACATCTCCATCATGGAGTTGTTAAAAATCTCATCGGCACATAAAAATATCCTTGAGGAAGCATTAGCCTCATCTACCATCCCCATAGACCTCGATGCGGAACAATTCCAAGCTATGGTCGGAAACATCATAACACCTAATCTCCTTACATTTTCTGACCAAGATTTTCCCACCCAACCATCTCACAATCACACACTTCACTTGGAGGTTATTGTGAACAAAAGCAAAATGAAAAGGGTCCTGGTGGATGGAGGTGCAGGTTTGAACATCTGTTCTTTTAGTCTCATCAAGCAGTTAAAAATATCAGAGGATTCCATTGATAAAGGGAAGGGCATCACAATTAGAACATATGATGACCAAGAAAGAGTGTCTCAGGGCACAATTAAGCTCCCTATCCAAGTAGGGCCAACACTCATGGAAACCACATGTCAAGTCTTGGACCTCGAATTGCCATATAATATCCTCCTGGGACGCCCATGGATTCATGCGATGAAAGCCGTAGCATCAACCTTCCACCAATGTGTGAAATTCACGCATAATGGACAAGAGGTTACCGTCCATGGAGATCCTGAGCCATTTTCATACAGCAAGAACCTTGAAGCCAAATATTATAAAATCCCCCAAGTGCTGAAAAATGATGAGGGCCCATCCACATCATACATCGATCCCGCCACTCTCACGTCCACTTCTGCGACAAAGACACCTGCCATTCCCACCATATCTGATATCAAGCTCATCATCCAGGAGGACGGTTGTGGAAGTTATAGGCTCCCTAACAATGCTTTTGTGATAGGAGAGTTACCACAATCTCCAAGATCACGAGGACACCCACAAGAAAATCAAGCTCCCACATCACAAACCTATCCTCAAAATTATCCTGAATTCACAAGGTGGGGAGACCTTGGCCGTGAGGTAATTGAAGCAGATCCATCAAACATGTATCAAGATGAAAGACCGACACCTGAATTACTAATGGATGAAAGAATTAGAGGCCTAAACTTAATGCTTGCGATGGGCTATGACCGCAATCAGAGACTGGGACAAAATGGCAATGGGCTCTTAATACCAATCATGCCTGAGATGCGACCTATAACAAATCTTGGTGTTGGATGTACCCCTTCGAGAATAACCATACGTGGCCGAAGTCCTCCGATTAGAGCCCCTAATGTTTCTCCTCAGCCAGTCCTAGTAAAAGTGCACTCCCTAATACCCATAGATACAGACATGCATAACTTTATCACTGAGCCCTATATTAGTAGCGATGATGAAGATACCTTATCCAACCTACCTAGGTTATTCAAAGATACCACCCTATGTATGATTAGTACCATATCCTTTGAACCAGATAGTCAAAATCATGAGATCCGCTTAGTCTACCCCCAACTGATCGACTATGACCAACGAGGACCACCAATTCTGGTATTCCAAAGCGGGTGAGCACTCCTCGAATTCATGGGGTTGGGGATAACATTCTAGATGGAGATCACAAGGCGGGATTCATAATGGAGTTGGACACACACACACACCTATTCGCGGAAGCGATTGAATCCTTGGTCGCCAAAAGTGAAAACTAGAATCATATCCAAGTCCTTGACTGAAAACCACATTGTGGCAATCTCTGACAAGAAAATAGTAAAAATAAACGACGTATCCAATGGTGAAAACCTCTCTGAGGCACCTGAGGATGAAGGATTCAATCTTCCCCTAAGAGCTATTCATCAAGAGAAGTCAGCAGTCTTGGCCGAAAAATGCAACCCAATCAACCTAGGAACAGAGGAGACCCCGCATATCACATTCTATGCGGAATCACTATTATCAAGAACAAGAACTCCCTAGCGGCATTCCTAAGGAAAAGACAAATAGAATTGCGGCATGGAGTTATCTTTGATA
>VDFB02000003.1:428100435-428116967 GCA_007258455.2 Sequoia sempervirens
GGTACTTGCCCAAAGTGCCACTTTAAAGTGTTTTCACTAGAGGACAATTTTTTATCCTTTTTCTGATTTTTTTTGGTTTTGGTTTTGGTTTTTTGTTGTTACCAAGACGCCTATTTGCCAGGTTTTCACTGAAGTAACCATTTTTTTAGGACTTTTTCTATTTTTTTTGGATTTTTTGGTTTTATACCTTGAAAGAATTAGGCATAAAACTTTTTGAGATGGGAGCTATTCATGGGCTCCTGTAGAGGTTCCCCTTTGGGTGTTGATAGCTGATATGCCCCTAATTTATAGCTTGCTATGATGATGAAAGGCCCTAACCAATTGGGTTCGAACTTGCCTTTGCTACTAGGATTCGGGACATTCTTCTGATTTTCTGTTAAGACCAATTCTCTGACTTGGAAAGTCCTACTTCTGATCCTCTTGTTGTAGCTTCGTTTGAGTCTATTTTGGTAGACTTGCAAGTGATTCAAAGCATCGATCCTTCTCTCATCTAGTAACTCCAGCTCGTTTAGTCTTGAAACCCAACATTCTTCATCAGTGATGAGATTTTGTAGTGATATTCTGAGGGATGGGAGCTCGATCTCAATGGGGAGTACGACTTCTGATCCGTAGACCAAGGAGAAGGGGGTGGCGCCAGTGGGTGTGCGAATGCTGGTTCGATAAGCCTAGAGGGTGGGATTAAGTTGCAAGTACCAGTCATGACCTGCATCATTGACTATTTTCTTGAG
The DNA here is from genome assembly GCA_007258455.2 of Sequoia sempervirens. NCBI lineage: Eukaryota > Viridiplantae > Streptophyta > Pinopsida > Cupressales > Cupressaceae > Sequoia > Sequoia sempervirens. The sequence goes on from VDFB02000003.1 coordinate 428,101,164, forward strand.
GATTTTGAGGATGGTTTTGTTTGTGGCTTCTGCTTGGCCATTGCTTTGGGGATAATACAGGGTGGAGAAGCGATGCTGGATTTTGAATTTCTCACACAAGTCGTGAAACTCTTGGTTCTTGAAGGGTGTCCCATTATCTGAGATAATGGCTTGTGGGACATCGTAACGACAGATGAGATAGTTCAAGATGAATTTTGAGATCTGCTTCCCAGTGATATAGGTCATGGGAATGGCTTCCACCCACTTTGTGAAGTACTCAGTTGTAGTTATAATGAATTTGTGGCCATTGGACGAGGTGGGTGAGATTTTCCCAATGAGATCGAGTCCCCACTGCGAAAAGGGCCATGGTGTGATAATCGGGTGAAGCTCTTGAGCTGGAGCATGGATGAGGTCCCCATGCTGCTGACATTGTAAACACCTTTTAGCATGATCATGCACTTCTCTTTCCATCGTGGGCCAGTAATACCCCATCCTCAGCAATTTCTTGGCAATGGTTATTCCACTTGAGTGTGAGCCACAAATGTCATTATGAACCTCGGTTAGAGCGGTTAATGCCTCCTCAGCATTTAGACAGCGAAGTAAAGTACCCTCTATGCTTCTACAGTATAAGGTATCACCTAGGATGACAAATCTAGATGCTTTTTTGAAGAAGGTTCGTTTTAGGCTCGATGGTAGGTCAGTGGGTAAGACTCCTCTTCGAAGATATGTATAGATGTCATGATACCAAGGATCACCAGGACCAATGATTTCACACACATTTTTTGATTCTGGTACCTCGAATGTGGGAACGAGAATCTACTCGATCAGAAATTCATATTTTGGTACATTATGAGGGATGTCTACTAGAGACCCAATTGTAGCCATGGTGTCAGCGGCTCTGTTGTTGGTTCTTGGAATCTGCTCAAATGTTATGTCAATGAAGGATTCCTTGAGAGTCTCCACCATTTTCTTGTATGGAGTTAGTTTGTCATCCTTAGTCTGATATTCATCATTGACTTGATTTATGATCAGCTGTGAGTCACCATAGACCTTGAGAGCTATGATATTCCATTGCACTGCTATTCTGAGACCTATAGTCAAAGCCTCGTATTTTGCTATGTTGTTTGTGCAAGGGAATGCTAGTTTGTATGACCATGGTATGCAGTCCCCTTGGGGGGTGATGAAGAAGATACCAGCTCTTGATCCGTGCTGTGTGTATGACCCATCAAAGTATAGTTTCCAGTGATCAACAATGTTGAGGTTAAAGATGGATTCGTCTAGAAATTCAGATACAAGAGGATTCTCAAAATACATAGGTGCTTCTGCTAATTGATCTGCAATAACTTGACCCTTGATGGATTTTCTCTCAACATACTCGATGTCATATTCTGATAATATCATGACCCATTTTTCCATTCTGCCAATTAACATTGCCTTTGATAAGAGATATTTAAGGGGGTCAATTTTGGCAATAAGCTTGATCTTGTGTGCCAACATGTAGTGTCTGAATTTTTGCGATGCAAACACTACTACGAGGCAAGCTTTCTTAATGAATGAGTAATTTAGCTCATGACCAACCATTGTCCTGCTAATATAGTAGATGGCCCTCTCCGTTCCGTTTTCATCATGCTGAGCCAAAAGAGCTCCTAGGGCTGCTGTTGTTGCTGACACATATAAGATTAATGTCTTTCTTGGGATAGGTGGCATTAACACTGGAGGTGTCAGTAGATATTCCTTTATTTTGTTGAATGCCTCTTCACATTTTGTATCCCATTTGTATGATACCCCCTTGTGGAAAAGGTGTGAATATGGGTTCTGCTTGTCTGCTAGTTGTGCTATGAACCGTCGGATGGATTGAAGTCTGCCCTAGAGGCCTCTCAGTTGTTTTAAGTTCCTTGGTGCTTCCATCTCGAGGATTGCTTTGACTTTTTTTGGATCCACCTCGATACCCCTCATGGAGACTATGTATCCTAGTAATTTTCCTGATTGTACGCCAAAGACGCACTTCTTGGGATTTAATCTGACCTTGTATTCCTCTAATCTGTCAAAGATAGCACTTAGGGTTGCTATATGATCTTGTCTTTTTATTGAATTTGCTAGGATGTCGTCGACATAATCTTCGACTGTTTTGTGAATCATATCATGAAATATCAGTGTCATGGCCCTTTGATAGGTTGCTCCTGCATTCTTTAGGCCGAATGGCATCATGTTCTAGTAGTAGGTTCCCCATGGGCAAGTGAAAGCTGTCTTGTGTTGGTCTTCTTTTGCTATCATGATCTGGTTATATCCTGAAAATCCATCCATTAACAATAGCATTTCGTGCCCTACTGTCATGTCTACTATCATGTCGATGTTGGGGAGCAGGAAATCATCCTTGGGACATGCTTTGTTTAAATCTCTGAAATCCGTGCAGATTCTGATAGCTCCGTCAGGTTTTGAAACAGGTACCAAGTTCGATACCCATTCTAGATAATCAATTGGTCGGATGAATCCAGCATCTAATAGCTTTTTGAGCTCCATTTTGAATAACAAAGCAATTTGAGGATGCATTTTGGGAAGCTTCTGTCTGACAGGTTTTGCATCTAGATACACTGCTAGGTGGTGGACCACAGTATTTGGATTAAGTCCTAGCATATCAGCATAACTCCATGCAAAGTTTATTTGTCTTTCCCTTAGGAATGCTGCTAGGAGTTCTTGTTCTTTTGATAATAGTGATTCCGCATAGAATGTGATATGCGGGGTCTCCTCTGTTCCTAGGTTGATTGGGTTGCATTTTTCGGCCAAGACTATTGACTTCTCTTGATGAATAGCTCTTAGGGGAAGATTGAATCCTTCATCCTCAGGTGCCTCAGAGAGGTTTTCACCGTTGGATACATCCTTTATTTTTACTATTTTCTTGTCAGAGAGTGCCACGGTGTGGTTTTCACTCAAGGAATTGGATATGATTCTTAGTTTCTCACTTTTGCGACTGAAGGATTCAATCGTTTCCCCGTAATAGGCGCGTGTGTCCAACTCCATTATGAATCCTGCCTTGTGATCTTCATCTGGAATGTTATCCCTCAACCCCATGAATTCTGAGAGTGCTTCATCATTTTTGAATGTATCGAGAATTGGTGGTCCTCGTTGGTCATAGTCGATCAGTTGGGGGTAGACTAAGCGGATCTCATGATTTTGACTATCTGGTTCAAAGGATATGGTACTAATCATACACAGGGTGGTATCTTTGAATAACCTAGGTAGGTTGGATAAGGTATCTTCGTCATCGCTACTAATATAGGGCTCAGTGATAAAGTTATGCATGTCTGTCTCTATGGGTATTGGGGAGTGCACTTGTACTAGGACTGGCTGAGGAGAAACATTAGCGGCTCTAACCGGAGGACTTCGGCCATGTATGGTTATTCTTAGAGGGGTACATCCAAGACCAAGATTTGTTATAGGTCGCATCTCAGGTATGATTGGTATTAAGAGCCCATTGTCATTTTGTCCCAGTCTTTGATTGCAGTCATAGCCCATCGCAAGCATCATGTGTAGGCCTCTGCTTCTTTCATCCATTGGTAATTTAGGTGTCGGTCTTTCATCTTGATACATGTTTGATGGATCTGCTTCAATTACCTCATGGCCAAGGTCTCCCCACCTTGTGAATTCAGGATGATTTTGAGGATAGGTTTGTGATGTGGGAGCTTGATTTTCTTGTGGGCGTCCTCATGATCTTGGAGATTGTGGTAACTCTCCTATCACAAAAGCATTGTTAGGGAGCCTATAACTTCCACAACCGTCCTCCTGGATGATGAGCTTGATATCAGATATGGTGGGAATGGTGGGTGTCTTTGTCATAGAAGTGGACGTGAGAGTGGCGGGATCGATGTATGATGTGGATGGGCCCTCATCATTTTTCGGCATTTGGGGGATTTTATAATATTTGGCTTCAAGGTTCTTACAGTATGAAAATGGCTCAGGATCTCCATGGACGGTAACCTCTTGTCCATTATGTTTGAATTTCACACATTGGTGGAAGGTTGATGCTACGGCTTTCATCGCATGAATCCATGGGTGTCCCAGGAGGATATTATATGGCAATTCGAGGTCCAAGACCTAACATGTGGTTTCCATGAGTGTTGGCCCTACTTGGATAGGGAGCTTAATTGTGCCCTGAGACACTCTTTCTTGGTCATCATATGCTTTGATTGTGATGCCCTTCCCTTTATCAATGGAATCCTCTGATATTTTTAACTGCTTGATGAGACTAAAAGAATAGATGTTCAAACCTGCACCTCCATCCACCAGGACCCTTTTCATTTTTCTTTTGTTCACAATAACCTCCAAGTGAAGTGCGCAATTATGAGATGGTTGGGTGGGAAAATCTTGGTCAGAAAACGTAAGGAGATTAGGTGTTATGATGTTTTCGACCATAGCTTGGAATTGTTCTGCATCGAGGTCTGCGGGGACGGTAGATGAGGCTAATGCTTCCTCAAGGATCTTTTTATGTGCCGATGATATTTTTAACAACTCCATGATGGAGATGTGTGCTGGCGTTCTTTTGAGTTGGTCTACAACATTGTAGCTATATGGAATGGCTCTTGATGTAGGGACTCTATTGGGTTGGGATGATCCTGCAATGGTGACCTTTCCGCCTCTTGTGGTGACTCCACAGTCTTCGGCATGGGCGCCTTTGATGGTGATGACCATGCAGTTTTCATTAGGTTGGCAACAACTATTTCGTATACATGATTTACACTACCTTTTCCTTTATCCTTGTTATTCCCTTTGTTGCCATGATTTGGCATCAGATTCGTGTAGATTTTAAGGTCCTGATTCCCTATAGGTGCTTCCACATTTATGATTCTTTTGTCGATGAGATCTTGAATGATGTTCTTGAGTCTCATACAATTGTTTGTGGTGTGGCCTTTGATTTTGTGGAACTCACATAGTTGATTTTCATTGTACCAAGGAGGTTTGACATCAGGTTCTTGATAATTCTCAAATGTAGGAGCTTGAATGAGTTTTTCGTCGATTAGCTTTTTCATGATGTCCTCAAGTGGTTCCCCCAAAGTAGTGTATTTTCATTTGGGGTATGTTTTGCGTTGAGGTGGTCCTCTTTGGTCGTTGATGTTATTGATGGTGGGATTATTGTTGGGTTGATATGTTGTGTGATGAGTGTTTTGGCGTTGTGGTTGGATTTGCGGTGTGGGTGTATTTTGGCGTGGACCACTAATGACCACCTTGGCATCGACGATGCCATCATTAGTGATGTTCTTGTTTCTCACCCATGTACGAGGTTTATCATTGTAATTTGATGGTGGGCGATTGTTTTTTTGTTCATGATATGATGTTGATTTGATGGGTTGAGTCACAAGGGCTCTTTCCATGGTAAGCGCCTCAGAGATCAATTGATTGTATGTGGTGATACCCTGAACTTTGAGATGGAATGATAGACGACTTTCAAGATTGGCTATGATTGTCCAGACTTGTTGTTCTTCTAGCATGGTCCATTTGCTCTGATTGGCCTTGGATCGCCATCATTGAAGGAATGAAGCAAAAGATTCATTCTTCCCTTGTTTTAGAGCATATAGTTCTTCAAGACTAACATCCATTGCAATGTTACCTACGTAGTTCTTAATGAATGCAAGTGGAGATATCTAGAGAATGCAAGAGGGATGGGATTAACATTTAATTAGGGTTAGATTAAATAGATGATGATTATGCTGATTTAATGCTGATTAGGTGAGTTGACCTTTAGGATTTAAATATTTGATTTATTTAAATCAAAAAAGAATGAAATATGGATTTAATTAAATAAATGTTTGATCTATTTAATTAAAGTGATGATGTTTGATTTATTAAAAGGCTGATGATAATGTTTATTTGATTTTAAATAAATGATCCTAGGAGATGAAATTATTTAATGAATGGATGAAAGTGCACCTGATTAATTGATGAATGGTCTTAATGCGACATCTAATTTGACTGAATCCGATCTAATGCATAATGTTAATTTTGTATGTCTACAGTAATATATAGCTCTTTCTTTTTCTTCTTGGTTGTTATATGCTAGTAATGCCCCCAGTGTTGAATTAGTTGTCGAGATGTATATGATCAATGGATTTCCATGAATGGGAGGCATGAGGACTAGTGTTGATAGTAGGTAATATTTGATTTGCTGAAAGGCTTCTTGACATTTATCTGTCCACACAAAGGGGATACCCTTGCGCAACAGATATTGGAATGGGTGACACTTGTTAGCCAAATGGGCTATGAAGTGCCAAATAGATTGTACCCTACCTTGTAGAGTTATAAGATCATTGATTCCTCTAGGCGGAGGCATGTCTATGATGGCTTTGAATTTTGCTAGATTGACCTCAATGCCTCTTCGAGAAACTGTGTATCCCAAGAGTTTACCCGATGTGACACCGAAGACACATTTCTTAAGGTTCAGTCAGACTTTGTATTCTTCCGATCTCTTGAAAATTGTGTCTAACACCTTCAGATGATCTTTCCTTGTTACTAATTTATCCAATAGGTCATCTACATAATCTTCCATTATTTTATCCATCATGTCATGGAAGATTATGGTCATAGCCCTTTGATATGTGGCACCTACTTTTTTGAGACTGAATGGCATGACATTCCAATAGTATGTACCCCATGGGAAAGTCAATGTTGTTTTGTGCTGGTCTTTGGGGGCAATGCAAATCTAATTATAGCCGGAGAAACCATCCATGAGGGACAGCATCTCATATTGTACTGTGAGGTCAACTATGATATCAATATTCAGTAAAGGAAAATCATCTTTTGGGCATGCCTTATTTAGGTCTCTAAAATCTGTATCGATGCGGATAAGCCCATTTGGCTTTGTTACTGGCACCAGGTTAGATATCCATTCAGCATAGTCAATAGACCATATGAATCAAGTGTCTAAAAGTTTCTTCAACTTAGCCTTGACCAATAGAGCGACTTGAGGGTGAATTTTGTGTAACTTCTGTTTGACTGGTTTGGCATTAGGCAATAGTGGCAAATGGTGCGGAACTAGTTCTGGGTCTAATCCTGGCATGTCAGCATAGGACCATGCGAATTTGATTTTACTTTCTGTGAAGAATTTATCAAATTTTAGCCTCTCTTCTTCAGTCAATGATGTAGCAAAGAGGACCATTTTTGGATCTTCTGCTATTGATATGCTGTCTTCTATGGTGTCTTCTATAAGCATAGCTGATTTCTCTTATTGTATAGGAAGAAAGTCCAGTCCTCCATCTTTGGGCACCTCATAGAGGTTTTCACCCACAGATACATCCTTTGTTTTTACTTTTTTGTCATCAAAAGGTGTCTTTTGGTTTTCACCTCGAGACATTTCATTTTTTATTTTATTTTTATTTTTAATTTTGCGACTGGAGGACTGAGTAGTCTCGTCGAAGTATGTCGTGCAATCTAAGTCAATGGAGAATCCTGACTTGTGATCACCACTGGGTATGCCCTCACATAATCCCATAAACTTTGCAATTAACTCATCATTCTAAAATGTATCCAGGACCGACGAACCTTGTTTGTCCCAATCGACTAGCTGAGGATAAACTAAGGAAATGCCATCGTCAGTGTTGATGAATTGAGGGGAGGATGCAAAAAGCATGCGAACAAATTCAATGATATTGTAGATGAGATTATCATCATCCAACTCCACATCAGACTCTATCCAATATTCCCCTTCACTAGTCTCATATTCCTTGTCAAAATAAAAGGTGAAGGACTTAGAGTCCTAGTTGTCAGTGTCATCTGGTACTTTAGATGGATTGGACTTAAGGGATTCAGATGGTGGGTCTTATATGTCATGGGGAGTGGTAATGGGACTTTGACTATTTGGTGCCTAATCAATTTTAATTGTTTTCCAAAATCTTTGTTCAGAGGTTAGTTCCCCTATTTTGACAAAGAAATCATCAAGGCAACCATCACTTAAGGATCGTTCTGAGCTAAATTCCCACTCTTGGGAGTTAGTTTCGGTGAGGGTTTCCTTAGTGGTCTCGACACTTTCCAAAGCATGTACTCACTCACTCGAAAATCCAATGGTACACCAATCATCATTGTCGGGCGATCCAAACCCTAATCCAAGATACTTTTGTATTTGGAAAGGTTCTATGGGCTCTCTTCATCTAGCTTTATTTCTGCCTAGGCCACTAGTACCATCGTAGCCCTTAGCTTTCATTATGTCATATCCCTTGCCATATTTTTGCTCTGGTAATGGGGGTAGTGTGAGAGTATCCTTATAGAGCCATCCTGTGATGTCAACAAGGTCCTCATTACTCATGTCTCCCCATTTGATGAAAACTATTTTTGGTGGAACTTTGAAAATTTCTTTGGGTTCCATTCTAAAACATGGCCGACCATAGACCTTTGGAGACTTGGGTATCATTGTGAAGCTATATGCTATGTGCAGTTGAATTCTCCATAGCCAAGGTCCTGGATCTTGACAGTGGGTTCAACCTTAGGGTTTGCGGAAGATGGTGGTGTGGCAGAAGATGTGGATGGAGTGGATGTGGAAGATGACGCAAGTGTGGATGGATCAATGTATTTGGAAGATGAGTGGCCTGAAGCCTCTCGATTGATAGGAACTCATTTTTTAGAAACACCCCTGAGGTTGGTATAGTATTGAAAGGGGTCGAGCTCGCCATATATGGTGATTTTTGTGTCGTCAAATGGGAATTTTAAGCACTGGTGATATGTGGATGGAAAGGATTTTAAGGCATGAATCCAAGGATGGCCGAGCAAGATGTTGTATGGTAATTCTAAATCGAGGACCTGGAAGGTTGTGTCCACAATGACTGGTCCCACTCTAATAGGAAGAGATATAACACCTCATGAAGAGCGTTCTTCATCATCATATGCTTTGATCACTATACTCTTTGTAGGGTCGACGCATGCATCAGAAAATCCTAGAGCTTTGACCAACTTCAAGGAACATATGTTCAATCCTGCTCTGCGATCTACTAAAACTCTTCTAACCTTGTGTTTATGGATGAATGTTTCAATATGCAATGCATCATTGTGGTTAGTTTTTGGTGATGAGTAGTCTTGATCAGAGAAGGTGACGTGGTGAGGCATAGTGAGGTATCCCACCATGGTCTCAAACTGATTGTCATCAATGTCCTTCATCAATGTCCTTGGGGACTGACAACTCTTGTAGGGTTTTTTCTAGTATATCCTTGTGCACGGGAGAGATACGAAGCAACTCCAGTATAGAAATTTGCACGGGAGTTTTACCAAGCTGATCGATAAGGTTGGACTAACTCTTTGGTTGCCACTGCTTTGTGGTCGGGATGGGTTTTGACTATTTAGCAAATGGGCCCAATATGGTTATTTTTGGTTGTCTAACGGGAGGTGGACCAGCTATGGTGACCTTGCCACTTCAAGTAGTAGCATTGCATTGAGGTGCTCTCTTGACCGTAATGGTATTGATGTATTCGTCGTTAGTTCAGACATTATTTATAATTGGTCCACTAGAATAGTCGTACTTGGCTCTAGTGAAATTGGCATGATTATTGTTTATCTATGGACCTGGTGTGGAAGCCTTATTAGAACCATGGTCCTACAGTGGGTTCTTATGAATAGTATGGTCTGAATTGGAGGCAAATTGTGATCCACCTACCTCAATGATGTGACTTTCGATAAGATCTTGTACTAGGTTTTTCAGTTGTCGAAAGTTAGAGGTTTTATGTCCTTTTGTGTGATGATAATCACAAAATGCATTATCATCCCACCATGCTGGTTTAAATTGCCCTGGGTCATATGGTTTTGGTTCTTGAAGTGTGATGACCCCATTCTGGAGGCATTTATTGAGGACTTCTTCAATGGGTTCACCCAAGGAAGTGTATGTACGGCCCTTAGGAAATTGTCTCATCTGACAGTATTGTCGCTGATTATTTTGGCTACTCTGGTTGTTAGAAGGGACATTGGTAGGGGGTGTTAATGTCATTGTTGGGTTTTTTTGCTGTTGAACCCCTTTTAGGGCCAGTATAGGACCCACAATGTTTGCAGTCTTGGCATCAACAACACCATCATTTGTAATGTGTTTATTTTTGACCCAGTATTTATTCTTGTCGATAGGAAGAATTTCATTTGCATTTTTGGGACCGTACCTTAGCTCTCCCTTTGCGATAAGGGCTTTCTCAATCTGGACCCCTTTTTCAACTAGGTCTGTGAAGGTTGTGCAACAATGCACTTGCAATGCATATTTTAGGGGACCCAGAAGTGTTTGAAAAAACATGTCCACCTCTTCCCTTTTGGGTATGTCAATGTGACATCAACTAGCTAGACTTCTCCATTTTTGAAAGAATGGGATGAATGTCTCACCAGCATTCTCTTGCATGAGATTGCACAAGCTAGTGATAGAGGTATCCATGTCAATGTTGTACGTGTAATTTTTTATGAATTTTTGTTTAAGCAAATCCCATGTTTGGATATCCTTTTGAGTGGAAAACCATTAAAGGGCAGGACCCGCAATAATTTTAGAGAAAAGTATCATCAAGTATGTTTGTTCATAGGTGACGTCCATACAATTGGTTGTGAATTTGTGAACATTTTTGATGGGGTTTGTCTTGCCTCTATATTTTATAAAATTGGGTGAATCCCAAAGGAAATGGTGGCATGTATAAGCTCATGTCAAATGGGTATATGTTTAGATCATATGACACCTCTGAATTCTTGCCTGATATTTGTATGTTTTGGATAGTTTTCTCTAGACCCATCAGTTTTTCTTATAAGGCATCTATTACAGGGTTGTTTGTGGTCCCATGCATAGGATTGATTGGTATGCCCTAGGTCCTCGTTTGTTGTGCATGGATATTGGTGTATTGCGGCGGTATGGATTGTTGTGACATGTATGATGTGTTCAAATTCGCGTACTATTGGTATTGAAAGTTGGGATTGGGGTTATGTTGGTGAGTATGAATGTGGGATGAGTACGTTGGGATGTGTCCCCCAACCATTTGTGTCGATATTTGGGGGATATAGTGACCATGAACATTGTGATGTGTTAATGATGCCACGGGTTGTGTGTTTTGACTACTTTGTCCAAATTGTTGGGTTTGGACAAGGGGGATGGTCAAATTTGGTCATTGGGATTTTATGGGATTTGACAATGTTGATGTGTACAAATTTTGTTGTTATCTTTGAATAAATATATGTCATTTACCCCCACGCAAAGGATTTTGTGAGATGCCAATGAGAGGGTATGTCGAAGGTGTAATCATGGTATTCGATGTAGCTATCAAAGGGGGATTGGTATGACTTGATGATGCCCTTGTCGCATTTACCGTATTGGTAAAAAGAGGATTGGAGTAATTTTCCCACATTTCCATGGAGCCACAGGTGGTTCCAGCTGATTGTGACAGTGTTGTGGATATTGTGGGCACTAAGGAAGATTGTGATCCTCCAATGGATGTAGCATTTATTATATTGGAGGTGTGTGGGATGTTGGAGGTAGCATGCACTGTCATTGTGGTGTCAAAGAAAGTATTGCTCGTAGTGTTTGGAGGCTGCCCATTATGTGATATGTTATGCACATTGTTGTCATTAGGGTCAGGAGATGTTGATCTCAACATGTTGATGTTGAATCTGTGTGGTAACTTAGCTCCTTGACTTAAGAGTATAGCTAAGTATCTCTCTCTATCATGTAGGACCATTTGTTCCATGAATTGAGAGGCCTCTGGATCTTGTGCCGCTACCTCTAGGTTTTCCTCAAGTATTTGACTGTATTCATCCTTACACAAGAATGGTTCAAATGGACTATTTGATGAGGAAGGTATTGTTGTGAGAGGTTGATTGTTTGTATTGCCAAATGGATCGTGAAAAGTCCAATTTGGGTCATACGTGGGATTGTTGACAGTGGAAGTGGGGTCTTTTCAAAAGTTTTCCATTTGTCATTGCTATTTTTGGAGTCTAGTTTCCACTATAAAATGAGATTGCTCAAGTGAAAATGATGACTAAATGCAAGGATGACACTATGCAAGGTCTAAGTTCAAAATGACAACTAGGATGAATAATATTTTTGGATTTTTGGGAATAAAATATGCAATGTCTAAACTTATAATACAATTTAAGACAAGGGTACCTAAGCACTTCTAAGCTCAATCTTTGTTTTTGATTTCGGGTACTAAAGGACTTTGTTGAAATAGACAAGACAACAAGGTCAAAATGACTAGTGAGTTTTCCTAACTAGACTGTTGAGTTGGAAAATCTCACATAAGGGACAATGAATGAAAAAGGGATTGATAATTTAGTCCAAGAGAACCTAGTTTCAAAAGCAATGATGTTGCAAATTGTACTGAGATTTTCCTAATCCAAATTATACGAGATGTAAAACCTAGGGACAAGCTAATGCCTAATGTATGCACCTAAAAAAAATGAAGGGTGAAACCTATGGTCAAGAATGCAAACTAATGGTCGAAATTTTTGAGCAATTTCAAAGTTGGTTTCTGACAGAGTCGCTTTGGAAATAGTATTTGATAAAAGATTGATAAGGTGCAGACTCCGATTTTACTTTGTATGAGGTTTTACTTGTGACAGGAAAATGTGTCATTTAAGGCCTCAAATGCATCACAATTTTGTGAATGTGTTTCAGTTTGAGAAAATGTGGCTAGGGGACTGACAAATGCGACTTAGTTTGGCAGATGCGGCTCTGTAAGGTTTAGATGCATTGTGACGCAAATAGATGCGGTGTTTGAAATGTCGAATGCGGTTTATCAATTCAATTACGTCTTAGTAGTGTTCAAATATGTTGCAGAAAAGAAAATGCATTTCAACAATTGCAACACAATTTGTTTTCTTGATGTATTGAGAGAAAATTTGATTTGTCTGATGTTGAATGTTTTGTTCAGAAATGTAAATGTGGTGAATCCAAAAAGCACTTAACAAGCACAATGTTTTGAATGTAAGCAAGCACACATAAGACAAGTACAATCCTAAAAGGCCAATAGGCCAAGGGTTTTTATACTTGATATAGCCCACTGATATACCCCAGATTGGTGATAAACACCTTTCCTTCTTGAGAGTGGATAGCTTAGAATTTTGGTGGCATTGGCTCCCCTCCACGACTCATTAATGTCATTCGAGCACACCAAATTTGAATTCTTAGGTAGTGACTTCCCAAGAACTGCTATCTCTACTCAAGGGGATCAGTAGTGAGTGTCTTCAGGCATGATATTGTACCCTACACTATATCAAGCAACGACCAAAGAATGGTTGGACTCTAAAACAAAAGGTTTTTAATACAGAAATTCCATTCGTAGGGTATGATCCATGTGGCAAGAGTCCCCTTTTGGATCCATCTCGTTAGAACCACATGTGTGATTCTTGGGCTTTCCCCAAGAATCCACTTTTAAATATCGGTTGGCAGTCCCTTAGTGTCAAGGTGCTACCGGTCTGAGTCATCCTGGGGTGAGTACTTTTTCCCACCAGAACAGGCCCAAGTTCTAGAGTTAGTAACTATTTCTCTTACACCCAGGATCACCTGAAACCGCAAGGGGAGAGGATACTTTGATTACTAATTCCTAAGTGTAATAACATATAAAAACGGGTCTAGTTTTCTGATCATCGAGTTTTCACAAGGTGAGAGCATACTCACCTACCATTTTGCAAACATAATCATGCAAATTAGAATACATGTTCTTTTAATTGCACTAAAAGTAAGTGTGTACTAATCTAAGAAAGATACAAACACAATGTTTTAGTGTTTATTCTTCAACATTCGAACGTGCAAGACCATGAGTTAGGAGTTTGAATTTTTTCCTTTGACCCATGAAAAGTAACCGCCAAATGCTGAAAATAAAAATTAGTACCATGAAAACCTAACTAAGCAGAATGTAGAAGAACCAGAATAAAAAGAACAAAGAAAATAGCAAAAACCCGAATGCAAATAAACATAAAACATTACCAGTCAAATGCGTCATGACAGAGTGAATGCATCGCTTTGTGTGTCAATTGTGGCTCAGGAATACAAATGTGGCTTTCTAGACTTCAATTGTGGCACGACAGAGTGATTGCGGTATTTTAGTTTGCAAATGCATTGCGACACATCAGATGCGTCACGATTTGAAAAAAACAACTATGTTGCTCTATACTTGTACTTGCAAAAATGATAGAGAACGCACAAAACCATACGGAAAAAATAAAAAGGAACAAAGTCAGGTTCACCAATGTAAATAAGGGTTTATTTTCAAGTTACATTAAAGTTAGCAAATCGATACAAATCAAGAAACCCAAAGAAATTACAAAACACAATGGAAGTAAACATAAACAAAATAATTATGCCAGCTAATCACCGAGACATGATACACCTTTGTAACACCTTCTAAATTGCTGGTTGACGTGTTTCCCTTAGATTCAACGTGTGAGCAATCTGGAAATAAAATTCTAAGTGCTACACCAAGCTTTCAAGGATTTGATCCAAGTCTATGTCTATGCCTAAATGACTAACAATGCCTATGCCTAAATATGCCAAAAACTTAATGAATTATAAAATGCAGCAATTTTTGTGAAATATCTAAGTATGTTAGTGCGTAATCTAAAAATCAGAACAAAATAGCATTTTATAGAAAATGCCATTTTGAATGGACAGACGAGATTGACTTTTGACAGAGACCTAAAATCAAAGGCCCAAATTAAATTTGATATTCCTTAATCAGGGTTAGGGAAAAATCATTAAGCGAGTGGTCGAGATGTCATCTAAGAAGATCGAATCGGCGGTGGAGAATAAATGAGATAATTAATTCAAAAATAAAGATTTTCGAAAATCAGGAGGATAAGAGTTGAACTGAAGATCAGATTTGGAAAATCAAGAATCTGTCTGATTACTTGATTTTTGGAGGAAAGTTACCAATTTGAATTAAATTAATTCAAAATATGGATTTTGTGAAATAATAAATAATCGATTTTCAAATTATTTACCAAAATGGACTGCCAGTTAAGAATATGATGACATTTTAAATAATTTTATTTATTTTAAATGAGAGGAATATTAATTTTGACAATTAAATAATTAGAGATAATTATTTAATTTAGCAGATATGATTAATAATTAAATAAATGAATCAATTCATTTAATTATGACAATTAGTGACATATTAAATAAAAAAATGAAATTCATTTATTTAATAATTAGGAAGAACAAATGAATAAAGGTAATTAAATAAATTAATAAATTAATTTAATTGTAAGAAGATAATAGACCCTTAGTGACGTATTGAATAAATAAATATAATTTACTTATTTAATAATCATGAAGAATACAAGAGACATGAATTAATTAAATAATAATGTATTATTTAACTAATAGGTGAATGTGGACCAAGGACATAATTAAATGTCATAATTATGCTAGGACAAAAGTAGTAAAAATAGAGCTTGCAGGCCTAGGTCATTTTTAATTGTCTACACCTACCTCTCCCTCCATCTCTCCTTCACTCGCTACTACTATCTATCTCCCCTCCCTCTCTCTACCTACTGTTGTGCATATTTTGCACACATGCCCCACTTAAGGAAAGGACCCCCTTATTTTCGCTCCTAATAGGTTGCTTCAGTCTTTTCTCGGTTTTTGTGCCCTTACTCTAAGCCTAAAGTTGGTCATGTGCCTTGAAATCATCAATTTTCCCTTGACTAGATTCACCTATACCTAATTTTTACTGTCTTTTGCTATCACAGAAATGCCACTCCAGGGTTCCCTTCATCTCTTGCCCTGATGTCCTCCAAGACTTGTGGACCTGTAGTTGCGGGTCTCCCTTTGCTTAATGCCTCCATCCCTTCATCGTTTGACTAACAACTAGCTTTGGATGTCCGCTCGAAGGGTGG
>VDFB02000003.1:428117067-428223327 GCA_007258455.2 Sequoia sempervirens
AGAATCAATGTAATAAAAAAATTGATACTTACAGATGACTCTTTCTTTGGAAATTTCATTGATTACTTCTTAGTCATTGAGTTCCAAAATCAAGGAAATGAACATGGTCATTTCCTCATATGGATTAAAAATGCACCAATCTACATAGAAAATAACAACACGGACATCATAGCTTTTGTTGATAAGTATATTACTTGCGACACCGAAAATTTGGAACTTCCTTTGGCAATGCTACACAAACACCATCATACAAAGAAATGCAAGAGATCAAGAAAACAACTTTGTAGGTACAATTTTCCTTTCCCACCAATGCAAGAGTCAACTATACTTTTACCAATACTCCAAAAGACTAAACCGATAACTGCAAATGTCAGCATCTTTCAGAAACTCCAAAAGAAACTATGATGAACATTCCTTTTCAAAATATTTCTTAAAAGAATTAGACTTAATGACAATGATAGATACATTGACTTTGAGCTCAAAGATTAAGCAGACCCTCGGCACTGCTTACAAAGAAACCATCACAAATATGGAACAATAGTTTTTCAAGGAAAATTCTAGATCTTTGGAAGGCTAATACATATGCACAATTTGTCCTAAATGCATATGCTACTGCTATGTACTGTAGCTCATATATTGCAAAAGTAGACAAGTCAATGACATATGCATTCAAAAGAATATGTACAAACCACAAGCAAGACAATATTGATGCAATACGAATGGTAAGTAAACTTGGAAATGCCATGCTTAACTTGCAACAAATGTCATCACAACAAGCTGCACACATTGTTCTGTCATTTCCATTAAATTACAGTTCAAGAAAATGTATATTCATTGATACACGATCTGACAATGATCGCACATTTATACTCAAATCTATTAAACAATTGAGCAATGAGCCAGATGAATCAGAAAACGTCCTTGCGAAATCTATTATAGACTACTATTTAAAATGTCCTGAGACACTGGTGGACATATGTCTTGCATAATTTGTTTCAAGATACAATAAATACGGTGCTACAATTGAACCAAAGGCCAAACCCAATGTGATACGGTTTATCAATTTCAACAAACACTTTGATATAGAGAATCATTATAGAGAGCAATTGGTTCTCTATGTTCCATTTACCATTAATGAGCATACACTCAAACAAAACTTTGACTCTTGGGAACATGCATACATGTACCATGGACAAACCATTCAAACAAACAGTGCAAAGTTCATCCACAGCACAAAGTCCGCATGGGGTGACATTGACAAAGCTATAAATGATCTTCACTCTCTTGAAGATGAAAAGCTCATTGACCTACCAATGCAATCAAGGCTTTCCCAGAAAGAACTATATGACATTCAAACAGACCTTCCAAACATAGGTCATTCTAACCCAAATACCATGTACTCCAATGGATTTGAAATTACAAAGCACCCACAGATTATAGATAACAATGAATACTACAAGTTAAGATGAATGTTAAATAAAGAACAACAAGCAATTGTTAAGGATGTTCTCATAAAAAAGATGAAAAATCCACAAAAGCCATTGCACTTGTTTTTGACTGGGGGAGCTGGAACAGGAAAGAATTTTACAGTAAAAGCCATCTACCAAGCTCTCATTCGCATGTATAGCAATTCTTTTGACAATAATCCAGACAAACCCAAGGGCTTATTAACTGCATATACATGTAAAGCAACATATAACATAGGGGGATTCACATTACATTCAACATTTCACATACCTTTTAATACATCAGAATTCCTGCCTCTAAACACTGAAGTGCTTGACACTATGTCAAAGCACTATGATCAATTGCACATACTTCTTATAGACGAGATATCATTAGTTGGCTCAACATTTCTACGGTATATTGATAGAAGACTACGAGACATAATGCAAATGCCTACAACATACTTTGGAAACCTTGATACCATATTTTGTGGTGACCTTTACCAGGCACAACCTGTCCTTGACTCTATGGTTTTCAAAAATAGACCTACTCCAATTGAATTAATGCCTTATAGTTTCTAGAAAGACCACATAAAATGCTATTCATTGGTGACTACCATGAGACAAAAAGATGAAATATTTATTTCAATCCTTAATAGACTACGAGTAGGCATTCAGACAACTCATGACATAGACTATATCAACAAAATTTGCTTTCGTTCTGTACCATTAGATCCATTGCTTCCACACCTTTTCTATAGGAGAATAGACGTTCAAGCACATAACAACAAAATGTTATCAATCATTCCAACCCAAATGATTGTGCTAGATGCAATAGATGAAGTTCACGAGGACCTTAATGCA
This sequence comes from Sequoia sempervirens, assembly GCA_007258455.2. NCBI lineage: Eukaryota > Viridiplantae > Streptophyta > Pinopsida > Cupressales > Cupressaceae > Sequoia > Sequoia sempervirens. The sequence continues at coordinate 428,119,377 of VDFB02000003.1, forward strand.
ATACGAGTGTACAGTCACACAATGACACTCCCATCACAAATATGCTTGAAACCAAACATTCTTGTTGAGCTTTATGTAGGCAATTACAATGTTCAAGATGGCCTCGTCAATGGTTCAGATGGAATTTTTAAAGCATATACATCACAAAATAATATTGATATTGTCTGGATTAAACTTAATGACCCATCAATTGGACATCAGCAACGCACAAAACTAGCACACTGCTATTCTACTATCATTGACAAAGACTGGGTGCCTATACAATGCATTGCTAGGCCAATCCAGAAAATAGCAATAAACAAGAAAATTACAACTAGAAAACAATTCCCAGTACAAGTAGCATGTGCACGAACCATACATCGATCCCAAGGATTAACAATGGAGGCCTTGGCTTTTGACCCCACAGGCATTAGACAACATGGACTAACCTATACAGCTCTATCACGAACAAAATCAGTAGAATCATTATTTCTGTTACAACCTTTAACTACAAAAAACTTCAAAGTTAAAGACAAAATACAACTAGAAATGTCTCGTCTTCAGACATGTGCACAATGGCAACTTGATAATCTAAACACATGTTCAAAAAACAAATCACATTTGCTCCTATGTACATTGAACACTCGTAGCTTAAAAGCACATGCAGAAGACATTGTCAATGACTATGGCATAATGCAATCTGATATCTTATGTCTCCAAGAAACACATATGCATCCCTTCGAGCTAAATACCTTGCTACAGTATTTTGATATCTTCTCTGTACATAGCATTCATGGCATAGCAACTTTAACCAAGAAATATTTACTCTTGTCAAAAACAACACAACATGAAACCTCAAATATTGAAGCCATCACATCAACAGTAATGCTATCTAGCAATGAACTCAATGTTTGTAATATTTATGCAAGACCTGCAATTTCCATAGATGAAGTAATCGCAATCTTGCAAATAATTATTGGATCCACAAATTCAGAAAACATGTTTTACATTTTAGGCGATTTTAATGTCGACATGTCTTCAGAAAGTAGAAGCAAAAAAATGCTCCACAGTTATATGCAGCAGAACAATATACAATTTATGTTAAACCAACAACACAACATCAGCAACATAGTCATTGATCACATTTGGTCCAACACGACTACAAATATATGCTCTATCTATATATCATAAGCATATTGGACTGATCACAATCCAATTTTCCTAGAATTGCATGTTGCCCAATAGACAAATTCAACTTTATAGAACTTATAGCCTTATATCACCTTTATGCATTGCAATGCCTTTTCCAATGCTATATCCATTATTTGCAGGAGATCTATGGATGAAACTAAAAGACAGTCAAAGCAAATACAAACCACACAAGAAGAATCAACACAATGGTAAAGTGCTCATAGTATTATTCCTTCATACTCATTCACCCAAATCACAAATATTCAAATAACATTGTTCCAATTCTTTGCAGGACACCAAAAGATGTATCAAAAAGACAAGCAAAGTAGTGCAAATTGTACAAGAAGAGTCAGCATGACGGTAAGGTACTTGGTTCTTCATTGTATCGCCATTTTCCCAACTTGCTAATATTAAATTAGCATTCAATTGACATTATCCTTGCTCCTTGTAGGACAAGAGTCAAGAAACCTAAGATCGTTTCAATCGAACAACTAAATGCAAAAAGAGCTGGAGACACCTTCCAAGGTGATGTCCTTGTTGTCTACAAAGCAACATTGGATAAGGCCAACAAAACACGGGAAATCTACGTTCTGATCTGATAGATCACAAAGCAGAAATGACAATCACGTTAAATGTTAGTGGAAACCTTGTGTATCAACATGAGCCTAAAATAGTCCCGGGATCAGCTATTTCAATCTCAGATTTCCAAGTTGCACCTAGGACAGATTATGACAGAGGTGACTGTGATTGCATTTTGATCTTAACAAACATAAGCACCACTGAAAACATCCCCCGCCTCTGTCAAGAGTACAAATTCATTCCAAGCACGACTATCAGCCAATTGCTAACAATTGTAAATGAGTACCTAGCTGGCACAATAGTTGCGCTAGTAGTTGGTGCCAGGAAAATGGGTACTCAATTTGCAGTTGACATCAAATATGGCCACACTAACATAGATAGAGCACATGTATTTCAGTCTACAGAACTTTTACCTCTTTTTTTAGTTTCAACCTTTTAATTTTCTACAGTGGTCTCTATAACAATTTCCTTAACAAAATCTAATTCTCTCATTCAATTGCAGGTGCTATTACGGTCAACATATGAGCAACAATACTTTGCACTCGAAAACCAGTTGCATACAAATAAAACACCTGCAATGCTTTTCAAGAATGTTGTAAGAAAAATAGATCAGAAGAACACATTTCACACATGTCGATCAACATTCATCTGTACCTTGAATGACAAAAGAAGCTTGGAAAAACTCAACAGCCTACTACATTCAACTTTCAAGGTAACAACATTCTTTTTTAAAAAAACTAGTGAATCCAAACTTGTATTTTTGTCTCCTCTAACAACTTTGAACCATATTCTATAGGTTTCTGGTACTCTAAAAGCAGCAAATGCATTTTCCAATCCATTTCATGCATACTGTCCAAAATGGAAATTCAAATTCACTGCTTATGGCACACTCCAAGAAAAAACTGCTCACTGTAAATAGTGCAACCAACAAGTCAATTATACATTCTGTTTACAACTTAAAACTACCATAACAACTTATGACAATCAAACAATTCAGTCTTCAATTGACCAAGTCACCATGCACCGTCTATTTCCCACACTGCAAAGGCTTAGCTATGAAAACTATATCAAGGACAAGTCAGCAGTGATATTCATCCTACGGGACTTCAGTGCTGAAGGACATTTTAGCCTTGACCAAAACAATGCCATTGTTGAAGCCATTTGCATTGACAAATAGACAGGAAACATCACTAGAAGGTAATAAAGTCATTCATATGTAAACTTTTTCTCTTCTGAACCAACATCTCAAATCGCTATCCATACAAATTATGTTTCTAATACATAGCATTTTGTTGGCTTTACAGGAAACTAGCAATACAGGAGCATAGATTTACATTGTTCAGACTTTTGCTTTTTTGCCTTTCCATGCTCCACGACATTTCACTGGTTTTCACATGTTAAAGACATCTTTGGTTTAAAAAAATTCTATTGCTATTATACATTTAGACACTTCTATAGGTTACTATGTTAAAGTCCTCACGAATATGGACATCTGAAACTCTAATTTTGTTTTTGTACCTATGAAGAAAATGGTTCTCTATGTATGTTTGACATATATGTTCAATAATTATTACCCCTCCATGCATAATGCCATTCAAACTATATAGTTTAAATGTTCCCTTTTGCATTTTGTTCTTCCTAGCTTTTCCAATATTTGCTTTCTGATTCTTACGTTTTCAAGACTTTATGGTGACCAACTGGAAGTTGTTATGGTTGCACACTCTAGACCCATTAACAAGTTACTTGAGACAATAAATGGTTATTTTCCTCTGGATTTTTTCATTTTATGCTGTTAATGCAACCAAGTCTCGCCCCTGCTTTTATGCATTGTACTTTATAGTCACTTTTCCATCATGCATTCTAATGTATAGAGTACACTCCTGTATACACAAATCCATATGTTGCTTTCGCTGCATATATGCATATTTACATGTATATATGCCTCTATGTCCATATGCACATATGCACATATTCATGTATACATGTATTCATCTAAGCTTCTACGTATCCCTGTATGCAACTGCGTATACATGCGTCCATGTATTTATGGATGCGCTACTCTAGCCTTGTACCAATTTATTATGTTATATGGATATCGCATATAGTAACACTAATTAGCTCTTCCACTGTACATAGCAGTTGTTTTCATAAATACCAGATCGAGCTTATATGTATCAGGATACATATAAACTCACACTAAAAACTACTGAATTATGATCTCTATTGTCCCATTTTCATAGACATGTTACTATTGCAATCAAATGTGTAAAGCATTCGTGTTCAAAGAAATTAGATACAGGAATGGCAATATGTTACACAACCTTGTCTTATGCCTTTATAGCAATTTTTCCATTGCATTTCAAGAAAACCAGAAAGTAGAATTTTATTCATATTATTTCATCTATGGCATTTACAGCTTTTCCAATAATTATTACAAGCATAGAGTTCAATGTTGAATAGTTCTATTGTTCATGTTATGGCTTCAACTTTGTTCATGCCAAATTGCATTATCTGACAAAGTTAACATGCAAAAACTAAAGTCTTCAAAAACTAAAGTGTCCATTGTGAACACTTATTGCATTCCATGGGACCACATTTCTTTGAGGAGTTTTTTTGAACAATTCGCTTCCCTTGTATATGTTTCCATATTTTGCATATGTGCCTATGAGCACATTAACTATAATAGTTCACAAAATTTCTTTATCCTGTATGCTTTCATCATAGCGAAAAAGCTCAAAGCAATTGCAGAATCTAGGTTTTCAGAACACAGGCTTACAGAACACAAAAAACAACACACACAAAGTAATAAAGATGCATAGCAAGTGGCTTAACTCTATATTAAATGACCAAAGTACCCTGTCCATCCATGGTCACCAAGCCACTCCAGCGCGTTCACCTCTAGCCAGATGTCATTTAATGCATTTAATTTGCATTCATGCATTGCACTCACATTTTCCTGATATTTTAATGCATTTAATTTGCATTCATGGATTACGTACCTCTAGCTGCTAACTTTTAAACTATGCCTTTGCTTAAATTTATTTAATCAATTTATGCGTTCGCATTTTCCTGAATTTGTAAAACGAAAATGATTTATAAAGCTACTCGGATGAATAGAAAAATAGATAAATGCTAATTTTCCAATATATAAAATAGCTCTCCAAATTCAAACTATACAAAAAAATAAGTAATATGTTAAATGGAGAAATGTGATTGGTCAATGCTGCTGGTTAAAAGCATTCTGGGCAAATGCATACACAAATTAAAAATGGGTTCACGGGAAAGAGCTTTTGATTCTGAATCCATATGCATACTTTGATTCAAACTAGTGGCTGAAGGTACATAATCTACTGATACAAACTCAATGCATTGAATGGCATTTGACTAGAGGGAACACTGTTTGCATTGCTAGTTACTCTTTGAATATATAACAAGGTTCAAGGAAAAATCTCTCATTATCACACATGTTGACATAATTTTTGGTCCAAAACTCTCTTTATGAGACCGTTTTGCAATAATAAAAAATATACAAACTTGACAAGCCTCACATGCAACCATGCATCTTGCCCAGAGATACACGTATACATGCATCCATGTGTACTGTAATACATGCATCTATGTATACATGCAGGCATGGATATATGTATCTATGCAACTTCATATGCAATCCATGGATATTTCCATACATGTATATTTAAGCATTTATGTATCCAGCTATGCATCTATCTATCTATCCATGTAACTATGTTTCTATGTATTCTTCTACCTGTAGATGCATCCACACATATATGTATCTGTGTTTCTATGTGCAAATGTATACAAGCATCAATCCATATATGTGTCAATGTATCTATGAATACATCTATCCATAGATACATGTATCTACGCATCTATGGATACCATGATAGATGTCCACATCCATGTATCTATGGATACATGTATCAAGTAGCTCGGTTCCAGGTCTTGACTCTACAGCAACAACATCTCCTGTGACTACACAGATCTGCAGAATAACAAAAAAAAAACGCTCAAAGTAATCACAATGCATCTCTAGTCACTTAAATCTATATTACATGATAAATCCACATTCTGTTTAATGCATTGACTTTGAAACACAATCAAGAGAACAACTAAATACCACTTTCCAAATTAAAAAAAACAACTTTAGAAACATCAACTTCCAGAATTAAATACCAATATGCACAAAGTGATCATATTACTCTAACTAGATGACTATGAACTACATGTTACCTATGCAATCTAAAATCTAAAGATACATACCATCCTTATGCACCTATGCACAAATACATACTGTCTAACATATATACATAATTACATGTACACATATATACATGCAAACCTGTATACATGAATGCATACAAAGACTATGTTTCATGGGATTATTAAAGAGTTCACTTGCTTTCTATATGGTTCCATACTTTGCATGTGTGCCTATGAGGACAATAATTACATTATCCAGAAGCAGAAATGAGTTACTTGAGGCAATAAATAGTTTCTTTCGTCAGTTTTCTCTAACTTTAGAGGTATAAAGCACACAGTGAAATTGGCAATGCCAGCTAAAAAAAATTGTCCTTCACTTGCTCATTGGTTCCAAAGCTCTCTTTATAGCACAGTTGTGCATTTCCTCCAAGACTCAGATGAATCCTTGGTATTTCAAGGAAAGATTCAATTGGATAACACTAAAAATGATCTAAACTATGATTTTATAATCAAAGTATCCAAATGCATTGCAGCAATGTGAAACCCAACTTCCATTTAACATGTACAATGAAAATAAACAGAACGAAAAATGCATTTGCTTCAAAGTTTTTAAAAGAAATTTCAACAGATTGTCTAGCCGTTGTCCAAAATATGGTTTTCTATCAGCATAGTCCTTGAACCTTCTTTAGGTCTGACTGCTACTTTGTTAATTCATTTTGATCGAAAGGTCAAAATGTGAAATGTTCCCAAGGATGATTATACTTATTTATCTGTTTTAATTGTTATATATTCAAAGACTAATTAGCAATCCAAACAACCTCCCCTTTAGTCAGATGCAATTCAATGCATTAATTTTGTATCAATGAATTATGTACTTTCAACCACTAGTTTTAATCAAAGTATGCATATGGATTCAGAATCAAACTCTCAAAATAAATGCATATATAAATCTGCCTTTTCTTCATTTCATAATGTATCTATGTATCCATAGATGCAATCACGCATATATCGATTTATGCATATATCTTGTCATCTCTTTATGCATCTGTCTATATATGTATGGCTGTATCTATGGGTACATGTATACCTCGATTTATGTATATATGCACCTATGAATTGCATACACACATCCATGTATTTATGAATCTATCGATAAATTGCATGGATACATGTATATATGCATCTATGGACTCATGCACCCATGTATATATGACAGCTCATTGGTTCCAAAGCTCTCTTTATAGGACAGCTATGCATTGCCTCCAAGACTCAGATGAATACTTTGTATTTCAAGGAAAGATTCGAATGGATAACACTTAAAATGATCTAAACTATGATTTTACAATCAAAGTATACAAATACATTGCACCAATGCAAAACCCGACTTCCATTTAAGATGTACAGTGAAAGTAAATAGAAGAAAAAATACATTTGCTTCAAAGTTTCTAAAGCAATTTCAACAGATTGTCTAGCCATTGTCCAAAATATGGTTTTCTATTGGCATAGTCCTTGAACTTTCTTTAGGTCTGACTGCTACTTTGTTGATTGACTTTGATTGAAAGGTCAAAATGTGAAATGTCGCAAAGGATACTTATACTTACTTATCTCTTTTAATTGTTATATATTCAAAGACTGATTAGCAATCCAAAGTCTCTCCTTTAGTTAGATGCCATTCAATGCATTAATTTTGTCTGGATGAATTATGTACCTTCAGCCACTAGTTTTAATCAAAGTATGCATATGGATTTAGAATCAAACTCCCAAAATAAATGCATTTATAAATGTGTCTTTTTCTCCATTTCATTATGTATCTATGTATCCATAGATGCAACCATGCATATATCGATTTATGCACATCTTTCCATCTCTGCATGCATCTGTCTATATATGTATGACTGTATCTATGGGTGCATGTATACATTGATTTATGCATACATGCACCTATGAATTGCATACACACATCCATCTACATATTTATCTATCGATATTTTGGATGGATACATGTATATATGCATGTATGGACTCATGCACCCATGTATTTGTCTTTGTCTTCTGCCAAATGGCCCCTAATGGCCAAAGTATCCTAGTCACCCATGGCCGCCAAGCAATTCCAGCGCCCTCCCCACTAGCCACGTGCCATTTAATGCACTTGCTTCAATTATTTTGACTTCTCCATGTGTTCACATTTTCCTGATATTTCAATGCATTTAATTTGCACTCATGGATTACGTATCTCTACTCGCCAGTTTTATAAACTATGCCTTTGCTTAAATTTATTTAATCAATCTATGCAATCGCATTTCACCGATTTTCAATAACAAGAATAATTTATAAAGCTATTCTGATAAATAGAAACATCTAAATGCTAATTTTCTAATATTTATTTACCAGAATAGTGCTAGTTTTCCAATATAACAAAATTAAAAGTTATATGTTGACATACATTTATGCATATTTTCCATACATGCATATATGCATATATGCTTTCATCCATATTTACATGTGTATATGAATACATCCTTCCATGTACCATATGCATTTGTACCTATATGCAAATATGCATACATCCATGTATACATATGTTCATATCTCCATCTCTCCACGTAGTTCTGTTTTCTATGTATACATGTGCCTGTTGATGCATCCATGCATATATCTGTGAATAGCTCTACATGTTTCTCTCTCCATGTATTTAATGTTCTCCACTGCATCAACATTTGCATGTTCTTAGTTTTATGACCTTCCATATTTATTTTTTCCATAGTATATGCATAACAACTTCCACTTTGTCTTCTGTTTTGACTCTTCTATCCATAAATATCATTATATTTTTATATCCACTCTTCTATTGTCGCATTTCGAGGAAGCTCAGGGATCTCAGTACCTTGTTTAGTACGAAGGAGAGTGAGAAATGCAACATGGGTCTTTTTTCTGTGTTTATATTGATGGACTGAGCCCTATGATGATTTTTAAAAGCATAACCAATACCAAACTAGACATTCTTCCACCCCTTGTTGCAAGAAATAATCACTTCATACCCTATTGATTCCATTCATTTCCATTTCCACCCTTGCACGTCCTTTCTTCTCAAATCAAATACATTTCAAAATCCATTTATTTGCTTGTGTTGCATCATACTAATGTGTTGCATTCCTTTTTTCATTAAATCCACCTCTCTCATTCAAATTTTCATTTCTTGCATTTAATTGTAAGCATATAACTTACGAATGATAAATTCATACCATTTACATTCCCATTCATTCTCATATCCACCATCCCATATCCTTCCCTCCCATGTCAAATACTTTTCATAACTTATTCATACACCTTATTTGCATCTCACCATTCTCTCAATTCGCTCTCTTTGTTCCACTCGCATAACTCATTCTTCTTTTTAACACTCACATATCTTTATCTATCTACACCTCAAATATACCTTCATCCATCACAACAAAATTCACACCATACCAAACAAAGAAAAAGATGAAGAAAATATCAAGGTTATGCAAATAAACACTGAGGGCTTCGAAAATAACACTCATAACATAGAGTTGTATTCAAGAGTTATTTTCAAAATGTGTTTTCTATACTTTGTTTATTACAGATCCCTAAAAACACGTATAACAGTTTCTTCAAGCTTATAATGTGTAATCAGATTTAACAAATATTTACATGTTTCCATGCATTCAAATGCATCGTTAGGTATCCTTTATACACTTGTTCAAAAAACAATATTGTATATGTTTCAAATGCAAATTGTTCCTGACATTTCTCGCTTTATGCACACATGCATTTATAGATTGTTCTTTATGTACCAAATTACATGGACACATCTATACATCCATGCATACATAAATGTTTACATGGCTCCATATATTTATGCATTCCTTTGATATATGCATTGCTGATATATAGTTTGTTTTCCCTGTCTTCCTTTCGCCTACTACTGCAAATGCTACTTGAGCCTCAATGTGCTTTGACAGATTTGTATTTCTACTTGATTTTAGTGTTTTCCATTCAAATTTCTCGTTCACATGTCATTTATGCTTTTCACTCTTCTTTGCATTGTGTGCACATGGATACATGTATACATGCATGCATGTATACATAGATGCCTCAAGCATTGTTACAAATGTTTAAGATTATTTGCATTCAATACTTGAAACAAAATAATAATGCATTTTTGCTTCCTGGATAAGATCATAAAGGAAATTTGTTACTGCAAATGTAAACATGCACCCATGTAAAGGTACTAGTATTCATTGGTGTTTCTCTTTTGACTCTTGTATCCTTAAATATCATTATATTTTTATATCTATTCTTCTCTTGTCACATTTCGAGGAAGCTCAAGGATCTTGGAACTTTGTTTAGTCCGAAGGAGACTGAGAAATGGGACATCAGTCTTTCTTTTGTATTTGTATTGAGACACTCAGCCCTATGATGATTTTAAAAAGCATAACCAATAACAAAATAGACATTATTCCACCCTTTCTTGGAACAAAAGTTCACTTCATACCCTATTGAATCCACTCATTTCCATTTCCACCCGTCCACATCATTTCTTCTCAAATCAAATACATTTCAAAATCCATTTATATGCTTCTCTTGCATCACACTAATGACTTGCATTCCTTTTTTCTCTCAATCCAGCTCACTCATTCAAATTTTTATATCTTGCATTTAATTTTAAGCGTTAAACTCAAAAATGATAAATTCATATCATTTACATTCAATTCATTCTCACATCCAGTTTCAAATATCCTTGCTTCCCATATCTAATACTTTCCATAAGGCATTCATATACCTTACTTGCATCTCATCATTCTCTCAATTCCTTCTCTTTGTTCCACTTACATCGCTCATTCTTCTTTACCACTCTTACATATCTTTATCTATCTATAGCTCAAATATACCTTCATCCATTAGAACAAAATTCACACCATACCAAAGGAAAAAATGAAGAAAATATCAAGGTTATGCAATTAAACACTGAGGGCTTTGAAAATAACTATCACAGTTTCTTGCAGGCTAAAATGTATAATCAGATTTCATAAATATATACATGTATCCATGCATTCAAATGCATCGTTCGATATCCTTAATACACTTCGTCAAAAAACAATAATGTATTATTCTTTTGTTTCGATCATAAATGTTTTTTTATATCTTTCAAATGCAAATTGTTTCTGACATTTCCTAGCTTTGTGCACATAGGCATTTATAGATTCTTGTTTACTTACCAACTTACATGGACACATGTACACATAGATGGATGCATAAATGTTTTCCTTCATCCATACATTTATGCATTCCTTCGATATATGGATTGCTAATAAATAATTAATTTTCCCTGTTTTCTTTCGTTTAATACTGCAAATGCAAATTGAGTCTCATTGTTAAAATACAGTTGTATTCAAGAGTTCTTTTCAAACCGTCTTTTCTAAATCCTGTTTCTTACAGATTCCTAAAAGCACATATGACAATTCCTCAAAGGCTATAATGTATATTCAGATTTCACAAATATTTACATGTTTCCATGCATCCAAATGCATTGTTAGATATACTTTATACACTTGTTCCACAAACACTAATGTATTGCTGCTTTGTTTCAGACAATAATGTTTTTTTTGTTCCTGTTTAAGATGCAAATTGTTGCTAACATTTCTAACTTTATGGACGCAGGCATATATAGATTCTTCTTAACATACCAACTTACATGGACACATGTACACATCCGTGCATGCATATGTCTTTACATGGATCCATATTTTAATGCTTTCCTTTCATATATGCATTCATACTAACTAGTTTATTTCTCTTGTTTTCTTTCATTTAATACTGCAAATGCAACTTCAGTCTCATCACGCTTTCAGGCTCGCTCAAGTGCCAAGGATGCTTTTCACTCTTCTATGCATTATGTGCACGTCGATACATGTATACATGCATCCATCTATACTTAAATGCTTCAAGCATTGTTACAAATGTTTCTCTCTCAATAATTTGGATGCAAAGTGCTACAAACATGTAAATTATTTTACTGTACCTACATTTTATCTTACCTAATAAGATTCTTTATATCTTTTCAAATTATTTTTTGTTTAAAATATATACACAAAAAAATATTCATTCATATTACATTAACAACATTCAAATCTAATTTATAAATAAAATCAATACCTTTGTACTGTTTCATCTAAGAATTTATCGTAATATTTATTCCACTTATTACATTTCAATAAGTTAAATTATTACATTTCATTTTATATATACACAAATTTAATCTTAGGTAGTAAGGTTCTTTATTATATTTTTGCAAATTACTTATTGTTTATTATATAAACACAATTTTTTTTTCATAATACATAAACAACATTATAATCTTATTTATAATAAAATCAATAGCTTTCTAGTCATTCATCTAACAATTTATTGTAATATAATTACATTGTTCTACACACAAAAATATCTTATTATATTACATAGACAGGATTTAAATCTTATTTATAATAAAATCAATAGCTTTATATAATACTAACCTTCATACTAAATTAAAAAAAACATTGATTAATCTTACAAAAGTTCATATTCAAATGAGCTACCCCTATCAATCTTCCACCTTACACTATTGTTTCTATTAGCACTTGCATATTATGATATGATAAACTAAAATAACTCAATTGTATTAATTAACATAGCATGTGTTTTACAACAGTACACTAAACATAATTTTAATACTGTAAATGTGAGTTGAGTCTCCTCCTACTTTAAGACTCGTTCACATGCCGACTATGCATCTTACTCTTCTATGTATTGTGTTCATGTGGATACATGTATGCATATATGTCTCAAGCATTATTACAAATGTTTTTGATTGTTTGCATTCAATAATTATTACAAATTAATAATGAATTCTTGCTTCCTAATTAAGATCATAAAGAATCTTCCTTCTCACAAATGTATACATACACACACAAAAAAAACAAGTATTCACTGGTATATCTATCAAAAAGTCCATGGATACATGATACCCATAAATAAAATTTCCCATCCATCCATCCACACGTGTTACCTGTTCACATGTCCCTATGGACCATGTTGCCCATGCACCGTAAAAATTCCATGCAATAGTGCACTACTAAAAATTGCTTCAAACTTTTCTAGCTATTTTAAATACATTTATATTCCTATCTGCTATCTAACAACTTTTTCTAACTCATAGCTACATGCCTTTTACCTCTCGGTAGGAACTCGATGCTAGCGTCACTGGTTATTATTTGTTTTGATATATTTGGTTTATATATTACTATAGTCAACATAATATATATAAAATATGTCAAAATAAATAGAAAACCATTGTATGACTTATTAATTGGAAAAACAGAAATAATATTGTTATTAAACAATGAAAATAGAAAGTAGTTTTTTGTTTTTCTTTCACAGATTTGTTGACCACCTATATGTTGTGTTATCATTGCGATGAAAATGGAGACTCTCCCTTTCAAATCTGATTACAAAATCACACTAAACACAATGCAAGAAGGCTACAAATACAACTCATAGTTTTCCAAAACCATCAACTGAAAACCAGCTTGAGGAAAGTACGCCCAACCTTGGGAATTGAAAATCTACCATGAGGAAATGTGGTCCAATGCATGCCAGCCCTTTCTTGGGCATCTAGACACTTGGCCAATCAAATTTGAGATGCTATGACAACTTACACCTCTTTTAGATTCCTTACAACCTTCATAACAATTGTTGCATGCAAAGACATACAAGTAACATGCAATATTCTTTTGACAACCCACTTTATGACAACATATGACACATGTACATGCAAATATGACTTTTTAACCTCCTCCAAAAGTGGGATGCCCAAAAGGCATATGTACAAGATATTTTTACCGAATTACCGAGACCTTTTCCCATTGGATTTACATTCACATTCTCACACAAAAGGGAAAATACATTGTTGCAAATGAAATTATTATTTTCCTATCACCTAAGACTTTATTAAAATCAACAAAACAAAACAAAAATATTTTTGGTGACACGGGATTGCCTTTACACCTTGGATGCTCCTCATTAAGTCTATGATGTAATAATTTTCTTTATAATAAAATGTATCTTAGTATTTAAAGAACAAGTTTGAATAGATAGTCGTCATGTAAATTTTTTTTGGTAAATGAGATCGACCATCAAATTTAGACTCTAATCAAAATATCTTTAATTTTTAATTTGATTAGAAGGAAAAATATTTTTACTTATACTTTTTTTTTTTAAAGTTTTTATAAAGATTTTATATTTTAAAAAAAAATTAAACAATTGATATATTTAAAATCCAAAATAAAAATAAAAACCATTTTCTTGTGTCAATTTATGGCTTAAAAATAAAGGAATAAATTTGTAAGCGCCTAGAAATGTGGTTATTATTAATGGATGCAATATATATGTGTATACATGTTTATAGATTGTTTCAAAAGAATATTAACAAGTAATGATAATATTTAAAATATGATTTTTAACTATTATAAAAAGTATTAATAAAAATTTAAAAGTTTAAAAATAAATTTAAGATTATTAAAATATAAAATTATTTAAAATTTGATTATAATTGTATTAATGTTAAGAGTAAAATCAAATTTGAAAAATTATAAATTTAATGGATTATTTTGAATATATATTTTTTCTTCTTATCTAGATATTTTAGAACATCTTAGATCATTGAAACAAGCTTTAAATATGTTTTTCCATCAATTATTTTCTTTGAGCAACATACCCATAACGTAAGGCATGTAAAGGGATATTCTGCAAAGAAGTTGAAGAGTTATGAGGGTCCTCAAGATCTCCAATAATAACTTAGTTCATAGCACTAAAGATTAATACTTATTTATCACTCTATCTAGTAGCAAATCTTGGAAGAACATCAACAAATCTTATAAGAAGTTCGAGCATTAAAGGGCCCACAAACATTCCTTGTGTCCTTGGCATTAAAGCATTGTGTTATTTAGTAATAGGAACAAGATCATCACAAGCCAAGTCATGTGCATGAGCCTTATTGTATTGGAACCATTCTACTATAATACTTTTTATGAATTTAGCCTTGGGAATCTTAAGTAATAAGTCAATATGAAAATAAACAAGGTATACAATGATTTTAATATTGAAGTTAGTAAGTACCCTTTATTTTTATTGGAAAATTCCCTTTTATATAGTGTCCTTTGAATTATATTTCATGAACAAGAGGCATCTCTTCTTCTTCATAATTCATCAAGGAATTTCACTAAGTTTGTCGATTGAGGTATGAAATATCTAGAATTTGATCCATAATAGTTTTTTTGTATTAATAATAATTTTTTTTAAGCTAGTACATTATACCATATGTGAAAGATTATAGTTTTTCATAACATTAGCCACACTACAATAGCTTGTATACATATTGCTGCTCCTGTTGATTTCCTTTACAAAATTACAGATTTTGATACAATCTATACCCATTCCATACATCCTTTTTACATCATGTTTGGAGTGAAGTTACAGACATATATACCAAAAAGCTATCAAAAAGGAAAGAAATATGCTAGTTGTTATCTGCAGGTCTGCTGGTGGTTTCATCTACTACTTACCCACTGTTAGGATCAACATCACTAACCACAGATTGGGCATCCCCTTGCTGCTACCTAGCATGACGGTGAATCTTGTGTCTACCTTGCACCTCTACAGTCACATTGAAGTACAGTTAGAATTCATTTCTGGCTCTCACAAAGATCTCATGTTCTTCCCTTTCCAACTGACAGGAATGTCCGCACCTAATCTCCTCTTTACTGATCCTCACTAAACCGTCTTTGATCAGATTAACAAAATTTGGCAATGACACCTGCAATGCAACAGTGAGAAAAGTGAGTCTTTTAGATGACTCGATAAGGTACCTCCTACAACCATTGAATTCTTCATCATTCCTTGCTTTCCAATTGTGCCACATTATTTTAGTAGAAAGAAAAAACCAGGATGCTTTACAATCATTATTAATTTTCTTATCAAACATTAAAACATCTTTCCAAACAAGTTTGTTATCAACATTCCAAATTTTTACATTGCTACAAAATATTTTCCAAATTTCTTTAGCATAGAAGCAATAAAAAAAATATGTTTTTATTGATTCCGGAGTTTTACAAATACTATCAATATCAATATCATCACAATTGGATTTGAAAGGAATTATTTGAAGAGCCAACCATCTGAAACAAGCCTTTTTTGGATCAAGTCCACTATACCAGAGGTCAATTAGGATTTTATGCCATTCTTTATCATTTAGATCCATATTTCAAACTTATTTAAGTGCTCAAAAATGTTTCTATTATAGGTCAGATATTTGTAAATTGTCTTAGCTTTAAGCTCAAAGATAGGTCCCCCATCTTTCTAAACTATGCCATTAGACTTATCAATAAGTTTTCTAGCATCTTGGGGAAAGCTAGCATCCTTCCAGGCCTCTAAGAGTATAGAGTAGGTCCTAGAGTTAGAATCAAGAAGGTCAAAATCTTATTCCATCTCAGTCTAGCTTCTAAGCTTCCCTTCAGACAAGATGTTGCCAAATATTTTAATACCTTTTTGACCCCATTTCTTAGCTAAGCAACCTTGAAGAAGGGATAGGGGTTTGTCATTATGGTGCGTGTTCCACCATATGGAGCTGTAACTATAGCATTTAACATTATTTTTTATGGTCATGTCACTAGATTTGAATTGAGAACGTTGTTTGACTAGCTCCCAAGCCTTCCATAGGATTTTAAAAACCACCAATCCAACTGGGGACATCGAGTATTTACTCATGAGAATGTCACTCAAGGGTAACAATTTCTATGTTTTTTCTTGCTTGGGTATTGTTGGAACTATATATTATTCCTTACCAAAACCTTCTAAGGTTCATTGCCACTTACGGCCCTCACCATCCACTTTTTAGCCAGAGCAACACCTTACAACTTTAGGTCCTTAAGACCTAGACCACCAAACACTTTGTCCATATAGCACCACTCCCAATTCACGACATGCTTCTTCCTCTTCCCTTTCCCATCTGACCATAGAAAGCCCCTAATCTTCTTTTGAATTTAATTTACCTGGTAACTACTTAAAAACCAAACCAAAGAAAAGTAGATGCTATATGAGGACAAGATCTTCCAACAAACCTGTATCCTCCTAGCAAGGGAGAGATATTGTTTGTTCCAACCTTCCAAATTCTTTTCAATTTGTTCTTTATCTAGTTCCAAATTTCCTTGAGGTTACGATCAATCGCAAAGGGGATACCAAGGTATCTTACTTGTAATCTAGGACCACCCCACTAAAATTTAAGATCTTTCATCCAATCTAGTGGCCTATCCTTCCACCCAAGAGCAATAGATTTTGAATTAGATATTTTTCCCTTGAGGCCTTGTAGAATACCTCAATCTTTTCCATTAGGAATTCTAAGTTTTCCTTATCCGATTCTAGGAAAAGAGTAGTGTCATCTGAAAATTATACATTAATTAGTTGCCCCCATCAGGAAGTACAATGACTCTGAGCTTGGGTGATACTGATTTATCTCTTAACAAGTAGAAGAGTGCATCTGATGCTATCACAAAGAGGGCAGGTGCTAAGGGTAAGCCTTGCCAAATTGACCTGTCTAACTTGATTTCCTGAGGAAGCATCCCGTTAACATGGGAATTGGTATCTTTTAACATAATACATCCACCATTTTATAAAATTCAGAGAGGAATCCAAAGGCTTGAATAACGCTTCACAAGAAGTTCCATTGCACCCTACCATATGCTTTCTCAAAATACAAGAGAAGTATTGTAGCTTTTTTATTCGATATCTCAACCTGTTGCATAGCCTCCCAACTTGTGATTAAGTTCTCAAGAATATATCTACCTTTAATGAATCCCATCTAAGTTTTGTTAACAAACTTGGGAAGAATATTGACCAATCTTAGGGCTAGAACCTTAGCCAAAATCTTAAAAAGGAACATTTAGGAAGGTTATTAGCCTCCAATTTTTAACTAATGTCTTATCCCCTCCTTTGGGGAGAAGCTTAATTATCTCTTTGTTAATCTTATTTCCTAGGGTCTCTATGACTAAATCCCCCTCATACACCTACAACAAGTCCTCACTAACCCATCCTGAGAAGCACTTGTAGAATTCTATAGGCAGTCCATCATAACCTGATGACTTATCATTGCACATGGAGGCAATAAAATTATTGATTTCTTTTTTTGTTAAGTTGGACTGTAACTTGGTGGAGTCCTCCTCATATATTTTCTTTAGAATGAGCTTCTTAATTGTTTCTTGTGCCTTGCAGCAATCTTCAAATCCCCCTTCAGAGGTGAAGAGATACTTAAAGAAGGATTGGAGTTACTTTAGAATCTCTAGGTGGGAGGAAAGCATCATTTCTCCATCCCAAATCTGATCAATTTATTCTTTTACATTTTTTCTCCTTCAAGAATTTGAAGAACTTGGATTCTCTATCACCACAGGTTAGCTAGTTTAGTTTGGCCCTAACCATCTGCCCATTTAATTTATGGGATTGGATCCTCCATAGGCCATCCTTCACTTTAGCAAGCTCTTCATCAAGCAATACATCACTTGGTGCCTACTTCAACTTGATCTCTGTGTCTAAAAGGGTTTCTTGGAGCTTATTTTCTTCCCTCCTTGCATCAAGGGCTCTCTTCTTCCCTATTGTTTGAAAAATTTTCCTCAAATTACTGACATTATGTTCCATCTTTCCATGGCACTAATCCCATTTAACATCCATTTTTTGATTTCCCTGAGGGAAGTAATGGCTTCCCTGCAATCCCCATCTTTAGTCATATTTGTGTTTAGGATGAATGATGACTTCCTCACTGAATCTTTTGGTCTACCTTGGCATATCATAAAGCTAGCCTTGATAGGGTGGTGATCTGAGAGTGTGTAGGGGTACACACATGCCTTCAATCTATCCTCATTAGGAATAAAATTGAAAAGATATTTGTTTGCATAAATCCCATCAAGCCTGTAATAGATTCTATTGCCACCTTTTCTCGCATTGAACCATGTGTACCACACACCTTTCCACTCAATTTTCCTTTTTTCCATGGGGCAAATAAAGTTGAGTTTGTATTTCATCCTATCCAAAAAAAAATTTCATTATCTTTCCAAGATATATCAATTTCCCCCCTGACTTGTCCTCCAATCTCTCAACCATATTGAAGTCACCACCTATAATCCATGACACCCCCAAGAGGCCTGTGAGCCATTTCCAAAGTATTGTCCTATCCCGATGGTCATTAGGGGAATATATGGAACAAACTCTAAACACCAATTCCTCTTTATTTAGTGTTACCCACACAACCCTATTGCATGGAGGTGCCACTGTCCATGACCCATTAGGCTCACTGATTTGAAATTAAGATTGTAGCACCTCCCCTTCCTCTCTCATGAGAGGTAGTGAAAAAAGAAGACCCATTCTAGATGAATTTTATGTTGGTTTCCAATGTAAAACCAGTAGCTTTGGTCTCTTGCAAGAGAACAAAATATTTCTTCCTTTCCAGATTTAAAAATCTTCTGACTATGTATTTTTTATCAGGTGATTCTATCCCTTTGATGTTCCAAGAAACACTGTTAATGTTCATCATCTATTACCATGTCATTATCAACTTGTTCATTCCTAAATTTCTCAAAGCATTTAGGTAGCTTTTCCTTTGTTTCAACCCTCTTTTCCATGGGTGACTGAATGACAAGGCTAGTTTTCTTTCTTTTATTTTTGACCGCTAAAGGGGTTTTTCCTAGTTTTACAAAAAAATTGTTTTTCCTTGGTCTTCCAAGACTAGCCTTCTATTTAGGGGCTTGGTCAAGCTACCCAAGAGTGACATTCTTAGAGTTCTTTACTTTAGTTTGGTCACCTTGATTGAGTTTTCTATCCCCAACTCCATTAGACTCCCCATTCATGTAGGCCTCCATGGGATGGTCCCCAGGTTCCTGGTTATCTACTATGAATAGGTTGTGTGGATGGGGGAGGGATGAGTGCCAGAGTCATAGGTAATATTAAGCTCATGAGTTTTCTCAAGGATGATGAGGGATCTGTCACTATTTTATGCAAACTCCATTATCCCAAGGTCACATAGGCTGGAAGCAACACTCCCATCTTGCATAGCACCATTATTTGGGCTAACAAAGGCTGAAAGCCCTAGAGGTTCACCTTGGATATCAGGAGTGGGGTTAACAATATTCAATGGGGTGTCCCTAGAGCTCCCACCCACATCTGTGCTCTTATCCTTATCCAAGCTTTGAGCATCTAATTGGAAAGCAAACGAGTTAGGTCCCTTCTTTAGGAAATTTAATTTAGAGTTTTTCTTGGCATTGCTATCGGGAATTAAGATATTTTCCTCAATTCCCTACTTGATCTTCTTCATGGAAAGCTATTGAGAATTTATTCTTTGGAGGAGAAAAATATCCCTAGTGTCCACTTGACTAGGGATTTGATGAGGGGGATTAGGGTTTTATTTGACAACATTAGAGGTGTCAACTTAGACCTCACCTTCTCTGCCCTAATCCCCCTAAGCCAAGGCATCAAAGGAATTGGCTAGAGTGAGACTAGGTTCCCTATTACTAGGAAAGGAGAGGTTGTGGTTGCCATCCTTAGTAGTCAAGAATTCATGATTAACTTCATTCTCCAAAAAACCAGAGAGCTCAGTAGTTGGTATAGGACTAGGACTTAGGGTTTCAACATAATACAGTGGGATTTGGCTATTGCTAATATCTTCATCCACCTGCGACTTAGGTTGAGGACCTTTAGAGCCAGTGCTATGGTTTCCCTTTATTGACTTAATATTTTTCCTTTGAATCACAAGGCAATTTTTTCTAACCTGCCCTTCTCTCCTGTAAAGGAAGCAAACATTAAACCCACCCAAGACATTCAACGGGAATGAAACTACACTAGAGTCAAGTATATAATCTTTAGGTTTTTAGGGGTTTTGATTTAAGGATTTAGGGAGACCAGGGTGCAAGCTTCCAAGTTCAATAGAGCCACTTTGTCATCAATCCTAACAACCTTGTTGACAGGTTCCAAGATTTGAGGAAGAATTTTCCAAAAGTCTGGAGGGAAATTTTTGACAATAACCCACTTGGGGGTTGAGAGTGCAATTATTTCTTCTGTTATGGCCACAAACGACTAGGGAAGGGCACGAAATGCACAACCCCCTATGTTCTAGTAGGGCTTGGATATGAATTTTTCTTGCATGCCATGTCTCTTCAAAAATTTACAAACAAACCTTTTTGCAGTAATCTACAATAAATTAAATGAATACCATTTATTTATTAACCCACACATTTGAAAACTAGGTATCAATAAATTTTCTTGCAAGAAATTTATTAAAATCAATAGCCACTGGAAAAATGGTAGAATCTTTAAGTCTTAGCCTTTCGCTACGAATAGTTTCTTTCATTACATTATTGGGCAAGAGATGAAAATAAAATGAGCTTTTGGAGGAAGCCTTACCTTCCTTACCATCCTCATTGCTCACCTCTTCGATGGCAAAACCAATGCCCACTGGTGCAAAAAACCCTTGCTCTGCCACGACCTCGTTGAAGGATTTTTGCAAATAATTTCAAGGGTATCACCACCACCAATAATAATAGGGGGGTCGAGGGGTTTCGTACCCCTCTCCATTAAAGAAATTAAAACTTAATGCATATCAAGAAGCAAAGCAGAATGAAACACAAAAACTCACACATGCGAGAAAGAAATACAAGGCCAAAGAGATAATATTGCACAGTTGGTAGCAATAAATGAAAATAAAATCAAAGGATAGGAGGCCTTACAAAAAATAAAACCTCTATGGGGGAGGGTACAGTCTCCCCCATCACCGTCAACACCTAGCATGAATCACCAAGCACTTAAAGGGTTTTACACTCCACTTTGAGACCACTCCTAGAAGTTTTTGATCATCGCTTCTAGAAGAACTATTCAATATGGTACCACTGATACTGTACATAGAGAAAAGGACCTCTTGGTTGACATGGTAATAATTCATGATAACTTGGACTTGATGAGGCCTTGATTCAAGTGTTGTGAGGGATTTTATGCATCCACACTAGGTCTTGGACCCCTTCAAACTAAATAAAATGAATTTAATGATGTCTTGCGAAGGTGTTGTGAAGTGTTGTAAAAAATATCTACACTTTTCTAGACTCAATTCATTACAATTCACCTAAAAATCACTTTTTCATCACTTATCAAGTCCTATTTTAAAGTGTTGTAGAGTCTTGTAACAAGATTTCATTCTTTTCTAGGTTTTTTTTCACTATTTACACCTTTTGTATGCTTTACATGACCACTTTATGCCCTTATAAGGCTTAATTAAGTGTATTTTTTAATATAAACCTGATAAATAACATTAAATGAAACTTAATTCCCAACACCCACTTACAAGCCCAAGGTGGGACCCATTCACCATGGGTGGCGAATGAGTCCCTCTTGGCTTCAAATTCAAAATATTTCAAAATTTCTTTCGAGTTTTTATTCAAAATTACCTTATGTCAGCTTGTGATGAGGTATCATTGGGTTACTAAGGCACACATGTGTATAAATAAGGGTTTTTACATCCACTTTAACCCCATTCATTCATCAATCCATTCATCCATTCTTCATTATTCATCCATCATTCTTCCATCTCAAGTTAAGCAACTTTGGGTTTCATTATTGCAAGTCACCAAGATAGCAATTTTTAGACATTCAAGGGTTGAATCTTCATGTTTTGCTATATAATTTCAAGATAAATCATCATGGAAAGGTAATCAACTCCATTATTACATGTTTCATTACATTCTTTCATCGTTTTGGTTTAATTACCTAAAAGGGGTTTGTCCAAGGCAAACCCCCATGCCCTAACATTCAACATCTTTCTCACTTACCTTGTGTGTTTGCAGATTTAGGTCTCTTGGAAACTTGAAAATCATTGAATATTGCATTGTAAAGTTGTTTAGGTCTTCTCTTCATTGTTTAAGGAAAAACATCAACAAAAAGTCATTTTCAGGCCCGAATCTGACTGTTTCAGAAGTAGACACCTGTAGAAAGTCAAAGTGCAGACAAAAAGCTCTAGATTCTAACTTTGAATATTTTGAAATTCAAAAGTGGACTCATTCACCATGGGTGGAAAATGAGTCCCACTCCAAGGTAATTTTTTGGTTTTTTGCATTTTTAGATACCCTTTTGTCCAAAACGAGTTGTAGAGCAGTTTTGCAGAACTGGGACTGATTCACCTAGAATGGTGAATGATTACCACTAGGCCTGAAAATCAGCATCAACAACATTCTAGAAGCCATTTCTAGTCTTCATCCATATTCTAGGTGCACGCTTTCAATTTTGTCAAGTTCTGTTACAATTTGCATTCATTCCTAGGTATTTTCGTATTACACAATGTGTTTTCAAATAATCTTCATTTTCTTGAGTTTTCATTCATTAATCAATTAATATTATTAGTTTATTGTATTCAAACATTGCATCTTGGAATATTACATCCATATTCCATTCATATTGTGTTGATTTTGAGTGTAGACATAAGCATTTTGTCCCTCCTTTCTCCTTTTAGGTGAAAAACCCTACAAGTGCTAGAAAGGATTAGGATGCCAAAAAAAATCTATGATACATTTTGGTGAACCTACTTTTCAAATACTTCTCTTTCCTGATTTAGAGTCCTTTATCATACATCTAACTTGCATTGATCTTGCATTAGGACTTGCATAAATTCATTCGCATACTAGGTTTCAAATTTTGCATTCATAAAAAGTGCATTTAGGTTGCATTGTTGGAATCTAAATTCATTTCAATTCTCTAAAATTTTGCATTTTTCACTTAGGTCTACATCATAGCACTCAGAAACCATCAAAATCCCTCAAAATTTTCTTTTTTTTTTGAAAAAGTCCATACTAGGACTCATTCGCCACCTTGGGCGAATTAGTCCCTTTTGACCCTTGAAACTACCTTTTCTAGAGCTGAAAACCCTATTTTTAGGCTTCTGTTTGGTGCCATTTCCTACCTATATCAGTTAGTTTTGTTTCTATAACATTCTTTTCATCACATCTAGCCTAAAATAGCTCATTTCATGCATTGTTTAATTTCACATTTACATCTCCCACATTTCATTTTCTAGATTATTGCATACTATAATCAACAATTTACTTTTTTTTACATTTGAAAATTACATTGCACTTTATTTAATTTTGCATAACATGTTCTTTAAATGTGCCTTTTATTTGATTAAACATAGATTTCATAAGTATAACATCCCCTTTTATGAGTTTTATTTTGGTTACAACAATGAGGAACATGTTAGTTCTGACCACACCATTACATTATCTATTTGTGTGAATGGAAATGTAGACAATCATAACACACATACCTATTCTTCTCCCAATACCTCTCCTATTAGTGATGAAGGTATCTTGGTGAAGGAAGTTACAAGCATTGAGGGTCTTGATTTTCCATCTCCTTATTCCCCTTTGGAGGATGTTAGACAACAAGAACATTACATCATCGAAACATTCCTAAACATCACCTTACCTAGTCTCCATAACCATGATAATCAATCTTGTCCATCTCCTAAGATCCCTCCTCAATGTGAAGATAATAGGTTGGTGTTAGAAGATATCCCTATTAAGCATCATGACACTCTTGATCCTCCCTTCCCTAATGCTCCTCCCATTTGGGAAAATCTATTTGAACACCATAGTGGTCCTTCTCTTGATGTCTCCCCCACTTGTGATGAAGCTACCTCAAACTTGGATAAACATATTACACACTCTCATAGTTGGGTAGATAATATGGTACACGAGAATGAGACCTTAGAAACAACCAAAAATCAAATAGAGTCTTCTTCTCCTCTCCCCACTATCAATAATCAAACACATTCAACCATTAATAATTCATTTAGTTGTGATGAAGTTAGTTTGGATGAACCAAGCCTAATTGTAAAGAACATGAGGTTTTTTGTTCTCCTAAACACTTTCGTTCTAGGGAGAATATCATCATACAAGGAAAAAATAACATTGATAGTAATATTATGCCATTGAAAGGAGATGAAGAATCTCTATGATATTCTCATCTACCAAGGGATGTTAATATTATTCAACCTCAACTCATCCTTTACCCACTATCACATAAACCTTCACCTAAACTTGAGTTTACTCTCTACCCACCTTCACACAAACAACAAACTCAAAATAAACCTGACCTTATCCTTTACCCTCCTAAAACTAATGTGTTGTAGCAATCGAGTTATAATACCATTGCTCATACATATAACACTCGCAATAATCAGAAACCACAAAAAACCACACCAACATCATTACCATTTCCTAATCCTATCCCACCTAAAACTTTCTTACTGGAGGTCACAAGGAGTATGATCTTGTCGAGCAACTTAAGAATACTCCTAATAAGATATCATTATGGGATCTTATTCAAGCCTCCCCTCACTATCACATGATCCAAACAGCCTTACAACAAGTTCTTGTTCCTTCTAATGTGCCACCAATTGACATAGCAGCCATGATTCAAGGACCAAATGTTGACATTGTTTTCCACCAAAGTGAACTCCCCTCTTTGGATGTGCAAAAATAAAATGAATCTTTCATCATCATAGTGCAATACAAAACAAAACGGATAAAGAGAACTCTTGTAGATACGGGTTCTAAAATTAATGTGTTTAGTATGACCCTTCTGGATAGGCTTGACATCTAGATCACTCAACCATTTGACTTGATCCTTTCACTATTAAGGGATTTGACAATGTCGAAAAGAAACCACTAGGGGTAATCATTATTCCTCTTACTGCTAGAGTGGTCACCTTGAATGTACCAATCCATGTCATGCCTTATTAAATTTCATACAATCTTATCTTAGGAAGACAATGGATTCATGCAATGAAAAGTGTGCCTTCCACTCTTCATTGCAAAATTAAATACATCTACAACAACACAGTCCACACACTGGATGCTGATCTTGAACCTGATAGTGTCTTACAACTTGAAAAAACAAAGAAAATTCCTTAAACACATCAACATCCCCTACACAAAATTTAGACGACCCTTCGAAAGCATCCACCTCAACCACTTTAGACAAAGAAACAAACTATACAATAACCTTTGATGAACACAACAACGAACCACCACCCAATCCAAAAGCAATGAAGAAGCTTTATGGAAAAGGTTATGAGCTTATGAAACAAATTGGATATAATGGAAAAGGATGTGGTGCTAACGAACAAGGTAGCCGCAACCCTATCAAACAAAAAACAACTCATGGTCTTGGTTATTGTCCTGTAATAGAGATTGCTAAGCCTTGAATCCACATCAACAATCTCACAAACCATACTCCTAAATTACTCTTAACTGAACACCTTGAAACTAGTGGTCTTGAACCTCATCGAAACATGCAACACACACATACATCTTTGCTTATTGTCAATGTCATCTCACAAGACACTAATGATTTGCATTTGATATATTTTTCCTCCTATAAGAGTGAGAACAAAATCTTGCAATCTAGAGAAACTTGTGTGAAACTTGTGTAAGTATGACATCTACTACTAAGCAAGATGTATCTTTGAAATAAACCACAAGACCACCTTCTACCATTGATCAAGAGGGTATCTTGTCAAGACTCCTCTAAGATCACTTGATCACCCTCCCTCCCAGAACTCATAAGAAATGCTCTTCCAAGACTTCATTCTATGCTTATCATAGAGTTCATGGTCACTCCAACAATGAATGTAAGGCTTTGAGTTGTAAAATCCAACATTTTCAGGAGTTTGGTATGCTTCCCTATGTGGGGACACCTAATTTCCCTAATTAATTCTGATTTTCACTCTAGCATGTGTTTCATCCTTCACATCAGCTCACCTTTGTCTTGCACTCAGTGGGGGCAAGGGGTTTAGTAGGCTTGTCTTTGTATGTCACTCGTTGCCTCCTCTGGCTAGTTGTTAACCTTTCATGAACATATAAGAGAAAGCTTGGGATGTGGACGACATGCCTCAAGTTGGCTCACATGCAACATACTACCTCTTTCATGACGTAGCTTATTGCAAACATATGACTTGGCATAGGGATTTCTGAATAAGCTCTCACATTCTCCTTCTTCTAGCTTAAAGAAATTTATCATAGTATGGGTGTTTGTAACCACTTTAAAGTGGGGGAATACATCACCACTCACATTGCATTGTGTGATTTTCTTTTTCTTGTGATTCCCTCTCTTGGACACATTTGGCACAATGCTCCCTAGGATGAGACTTTGCACTTGTCCTCTCCTGGAAACAAGATGAGACCATTTGTACTTTTCCTCTCTTGGAAGCATTTGACACAATGTTCCCAAAGATGAGACCTTGCATGAACTAAGGAAAATCCCTTTGAAGAATCCTTACACTATTCTACATTAACAATGTCTATGAGTGTCAAGGATACAAAGTTTTTCTTACCTCATAGAGCTCGAAAATCATTTTCCTTAGTAGCGCCTTGTTAAAGTTATCAAGAGGTATAACTTTGATATGGTTGAGCGGGAAGCCCACTCAATGGAACAACTTTCCCCATAACCACCTTTTTTGTTTGTGAGTGCATACCAACTAGCATATGTATTTCACCTTTTTGGGTCTTCTCGCCTGGCAGACTGCCATGAGTTCCGCTACCCCAGAGTAAGTATGCATTTTCTTTTGAAAAACAACCTAGATCTGTTTCCATAGGTATTTATACAAATGATCGAAGCTTGATCAACCTTATTTTCATCTTTCTCTTCTTCCTAGTTCTTTCCATTGCATGATTATGTATCTTAAGGATTTGACTTAGGATCTTGGATCCTGGGGACTTGATTGCCTTCTTGATCTTTGTCATTATTTCTCATCTACATCTATACACTTGGATCTCTCTTGAATGTCTACTTTAGTGTGAGTTTGAAGTAAGTTCACCCTCTCACTAAAGTTGGGGCTAAATGTGCCATATAAAAAAGGACCTCTTGCTTGACATGGGAATAATTTATGATCAATTGGACTTAATGAGGCCTTGATTCAAGTGTTGTGAGGCATTTTATGCATCCACACTAGGTCTTGGACCTTTGCAAACTAAATAAAATAAATTTAATGATGTCTTGTGAAGGTGTTGTAAAACATTTCTACACTTTTCTAGACTCTATTCATTACAATTCACCTAAAAATCACTTTTTAATCACTTATCAAGTCCTATTTTAAAGTGTTATAAAGTGTTGTAACAAGATTTCATGCTTTTCTAGGCTTGTTTTCACTATTTACACCTTTTGTATGCTTTACATGACCCCTTTATGCCCTTATACGGCTTAATTAAGTGTATTTTTTAATGTAAACCCAACAAATAACATTAAATGCAACTTAATTCCCAACACCCACTTACAAGCCCTTTATGAAATCTTGTAAAGTCTTGTAACAAGATTTCATGCTTTTCTAGGCTTGTTTTCACTATTTACACCTTTCTTATGCTTTACATGACCCCTTTGTGCCCTTATAAGGCTTAATTAAGTGCATTTTTTAATGTAAACCCGATAAATAACATTAAATGCAACCTAATTCCTGACACCCACTTACAATCTCTTTATGAAATCTTGTAAAGTCTTGTAACAAGATTTCATGGTTTTCTAGGTTTGTTTTCACTATTTACACCTTTCTTATTCTTTACATGACCCCTTTATGCCCTTATAAGGCTTAATTAAGTGTATTTTTGAATGTAAACTTGACAAATAACATTAAGTGCAACTTAATTCCCAACACCCACTTACAAGCCCAAGGTGGGACCCATTCACGATGGGCGGCGAATGAGTCCCTCTTAGCTCCAAATTCAAAATATTTTAAAATTTCTTTTGGGTTTTTATTCAAAATTACCTTATGTCAGCCTGTGATGAGGTATCATTGGGTTACTAAGGCACAAGTGTGTATAAATAAGTGTTTTTACATCCAATTTAACCCCATTCATTCATCAATCCATTCATCCATCATTCTTCCATCTCAAGTTAAGCAACTTTGGGTTTCATCATTGCAAATCACCAAGATACCAATTTTCAAACATTCAAGGGCTGAATATTCATGTTTTGCTATAGAATTTCAAGATAAATCATCATGGCAAGGTAATTAACTCCATTATTACATGTTTCATTACATTCTTTCATCATTTTGGTTTAATTACCTAAAAGGGGTTTGACCAAGGCAAACCCCCATGCCCTTACATTCAATATCTTTCTCTCTTGCCTTGTGTGTTTGCAGCTTTAGGTCTCTTGGAAACTTGAAAATGATTGAAGATTGAATTGCAAAGTTGTTTAGGTCTTCTCTTCATTTTTTAAGCTAAAACATCAACAAAAAGTCATTTTCAGGCCTAAATCCAATAGTTTTAGAAGCAGACACCTGTAGAAAGTCAAAGTGCAGACTAAAAGCTCTAGATTCCACCTTTGAACATTCAAAAATTCAAAAGTGGAATCATTTTCCATGGGTTGTGAATGAGTCCCACTCCAAGGTCAGTTTTTGGCTTTCTGCATTTTAGTACCCTTTTGTCTGAAATGGGTTTTGGAATAATTTTGTAGAACTAGGACTGATTCACCCAGAATGGCGAATGAGTCCCACTAGGTCTAAAAATTAGCATCAGTAGCATTCCAAAAGCCATTTCTATTCTTCATCCATATTCTAGGTGCACACTTTCAGTTTTGTCAAGTTCTGTTACAATTTGCATTCATTCCTAGGTGTTTTTGTATTACATAATGTGTTTTCAAATAATCTTTATTTTCTTGAGTTTCCATTCATTAATCAATTAATCTTATTAGTTTCTTGCATTATAACATTGCATCTTGGAATATTACATCCATATTGCGTTGATTTTGAGTGTAGACATAAGCATTTTGTCCCTCCTTTCTCCTTTTAGGTGAAAAACCCTACAAGTGCTAGAAAGGATTAGGATGCCAAAAAAATCTTTGTTACAGATACATAATATTTTTCTCATTCAATATTAAAAATTTATTAATTTAAAAATGTATTCAATATGTGTGGGGATTTAAATATAAATATCCACTATAAAAGATTTAAAACTTGAAAAGATACAACCAATAAAAACATACTTAAAATAAAAGATATTTATCTAAATATCTAGAAATTATGTTAAGCCAAGAAATATAATTTTTATTTTCATGCTTTCTAAAATAATAATAAAATATTTCTAAACCACTTCATTGTAAGAAAAAAAATCTAAATTAACTTATTTAATTAAATAAATTAGTTTTAATCCATGGAGGGGTTGGGTGGAGGGGGTGGATAGGGGGGAATTAGCATAGGATTAGTCTGGATATGAATGTGTAAACACCTTAAGGAATATTTTTGTCAAATTTACCTTACCTTTTAAAGAATTAGATACATTTGAATTTGTAAAATAACTTAGTTAATATATGAGTGAATAAATTAGGTGTAATCTATGGGGATAGATGGAGATAGATACTTTATTAGAATAATTATTAAAAAAATGAATTTGTAGTCTAAAAATATATACATATATTGAGTTTGGATATTAATATGCAAACACCTTAAGGAACATTTAAGAGTTAAATCAAATTTGAAAGAACTCATATTTAAGGGTGTTATTTGAATATATATTTTCTCTTCTTATCTAGATATTTTTAAAGAGCATCTGAGATTATTGAAATCAAGATTTAAATATGTTTCTCCATCAATTATTTTCTTTGAGCATCACACCCATAACCTAAGGCATGTAATGGGGTATTCTCTAAAGAAGTTGAAGAGTTAAGAGAGTTGTAAACATCCCTAATAATAACTTAATTAATAGCACTAAATATTAAATACTTATTTATCACTCTATCTATTAGAAAATTCTTGAAGATCATCAAAAAATATTATAAGAAGTTTAAACATTAAAGTGCCCACAAAACTTCATTGCATATCCTTGTGAAAGGTTGATTTTTTTTTGTTGTATTCTTGGGAGATAAAATAACAATCTTCACACTCTCTCATTGAAGGAAAACCCTAAAGATCTCAATATTAAGTATGCAAAGGATAAAGAGATCATGTAATAGGGATTTCCTGGGTATGATTGTAAACTAATGAGGGGTTCATCACCAAGCTAGGGATTGTAAATACAAATGAAATGTAATATCTAATGCTTAACCCTAATATGATGTAATACTTCACTAAATGACCTAGAAAAGCATGTAAATCAGAATGGAAAGCTGAGAGATGAAAGGTGTGCACCTAGAAATATGAAGAAGATTGGATGAAGGCATGAAATGATGAAAAAATTGATTTTAAAGCCTACTAGGACTCATTTACCAATCTTGGTGATTTAGTCCAAGATTAGGGTTTTTGGGTAGAAATTGAAATTTAACAAAAGTGTATCTGAAACTGTAGAAATTTGAAAAAATGACCTATATTGGGACTCATATGCCATAACTAGCATATCAGTCCAATTAGGGTTTTTTGAGACTTCAAAGCTTGAATCTGCTCCTCAATGTCTTCTCTATCCTTTCCAATTGATTTTTGGATCTGAAACCCCGATTTGCAACTTCTAGGAGTCATCTAATGATCTTCAATATAAGGTGACAACTTTGACAACTTTGAACACTTTAGAAACTTTCTCCAACTTGCTCTTCAATTTTTCTTCAATATAAACCTATAAATCACACACTAAAGAGGGGGAAATTTTGTTTTGTTAATACAAAAGTGTATTCCTTGGTCAAACCTTGAAATGAAATGAAATGAAAAGGAGGAATGATGAATGAAAAATATACAATGTTACAACTCACAAAACCCTAAGAACAAAGTGTTGCAAACATGTAAGATATGGCTCCAATATGTGTAGATCTTGACTCTTTGTTGAATGTGATAGATCTTGAATTGAACACTTTCTTGAATCATGAAACCCTACATCACAATTGTTAGCTCCAAAACAAACATGATGCATGAAGACTTTGGCATGATGTTTGATGCTTGAATACTACTCTAAAACACTTATTAATCAGCCCTTCAAGACTCTTGAGGGTATGTGCAGGATCATCATGGAAAAAACAGGCCCTTAAGTGGCAAAAAATTTAGAAAAATCAGAGTTAGGAAACTTGACATAAAAATTTGAATAAGTTATCTATATTATTTAGAAAATATGTAAAAATAGAATTTGTAGAAAATTGAATGTAGTTTCTAAACTACTAGGTTTGTTTTAAAAAAAAGAAATCTATTTGGTGGAAATTTGAAATTTCAATGCAGTGGTACTTAAATTCAGGGAAAAATAAGAAGTAGGTGTCTATCTGACCACCCTAACCACAATAAAATGATAATATTTTTTTATAATATTTTAGATATAAGTAGAGGACTCATGCCCCGATGTGATACATATTTGTTTGTAATTTTTTTCCATGTAAATAATTAATTATAAATTTTTTATTACAATTTTTTTAAAAATATAAAAACTTGTACGTTTGACCACCTTAACTTGGTCAAAACTTCATGAAATTCAATTTTTATTTTTTTAATCCTATAGTATCCAAAGCATAGAATGTGACACATGTTTTGGATTCAAAAAATGTGATACTATTTGAAAGCTATAGATGTTCTTGAATCAACCTATCAATTAGGAATTTAGTCATAATTTGAATAGAAAATGAATAATAATTACTTATTAAATTCAAATTAAATCATAATTTATATCGGTGGAAAGTTGAGAATCTCCTTTAAAAACCCTTTTCGTTTCATCAATTTTGGGTAAAAAGATAGTCATCAGCCACATACCCATCATGATCCTGCAGATACCCTTGAATGCTCTTGTAAACACTTGAATGCTCTTGTGAACTCCAATTTTCTATAAGGATGCTCATTCAGCTTGTTAGGTGATCTCTTGAATGTTGACGTGAAAATGAGTGAAAGAACCTTGTATTTATACTTAATTATGCCATTTTTCCCAAAACTACAACAATAAAAGTTGACATTAGATCTAGGAAAATAAAATCCTACATGAATTTGAATTAATTTTAAATTTGGGCCACATAAGACTCATACTCCCAAGGTCCATTAGGCATAAATTATGGGGCCATTTTCAAAAATGCTTAGAAAGGTGTAAAATCCATATTGAGACCCAAAACTCTAGGTGGGATTCATATGCCCAAGGTGCTGTATGAGTCCAAAATCAATAAATATAGGCCACACAACCTAAAAATACCTGAATTATGATTGGGTGATGTTTTATGTTAAGATTATCCTCATAAAAATGCATTAAATGAGGCTTGTGGATTTAAAATAAGGCCAATTAAAGCATTAAGAAGCCCAATTATTTATGAAAACCCTAGAGAAGAGTGAAAGTGTGTTACAACACTTTACAAAATTCTAAATAAGGTATGATTAAGTTCAATTCTAAATAAGGTATGATTAAGTTCATTTAGTTCACAAGGTCCCAAGACCTAATATGAGTGTGTTAAACACATTACAACACTAAGTCAATGCATTATTAAGCTTAATTTTATAAGGAGAGCCCAAACAAGTGTGAAAATTTCACTAATGAAATTTTTCGACATTGCATTTAGCCCCCACTTTAGTGAGAGGATGAAGTTGCTTCAAGCTCACACTAAAGTAGATGAAATCATTTCAAGAGGGGTCCAAGTGCACTAATTATAGTAAGATAAGATGACAATGATCAAGAGGGTTGATCAAGCCCCTAGGATCAAGATCCCATGGCAAACCAACATGGCACAAAGGAACACGCATGAAAAATGATATAAAGAGTGTCAAGAAGGCACAAGAATACACTGCCAAAGGAAAAGAGAAAAATTAAACAAAAAAAAAGAGAGGTGGATCAAGCTTCGACCATTTTTCCATCGCGATGTGGATTAGATCTAGAATCTTTGTCCGAAAAAAATGCATGCTCACTCTAAGGTAACAAAACTTTAGGTCATTTGTTGGGTGAGGATCTAAAAGAGGTGAGACACATACACACATGGCCAGTATGTACTCACACACATGCATGAGTGGCTACGAGAAATTCATACCTCAGTCGGGCTTCCAGTCAAACCATACCAAAGTTATACCTCCTGATAACTTTGATAAGATGTCATGCAATAATGAACTTCGAGCTTCATGAGGCAAGAAACACTTCAATATGCTTGGAACTCATGAACAAAAAAGATGGCTCCACAAGCATGCAAGGTGTATTATGCAAGGTGTCCATTTAACTAAAAATGAAAATGCAATAATAAGGAATGCTCAAAAGATTTTTTCTTAGTTCATGTGAGGTCGTAACTTAGGGGACATTGTGCCTAATGTCTCCAAGAGAGATTCACAACTTAGGGGATCCGGTCTATCACATCAAGCCACTAAGAGGAATGCAATATGATAAGATAGATCATGCTCTTGAGGGACATCACACCCAATGTCAACCACAAAGTGAAAAATACATCACATGAAATAAGAATACTACACCATGAAACATGAAATGCAAAAGAATAATGTCAATGTATTCCCCCACTTTAAAGAAATTGGTAAACACCATGCTATGAGAAATTAATTTAATGTAGCAAATGATAAATGATAATAGTAAAGAGGACATGAGATCTAGATTGGAAAGCCCTATTCCAAGTCATATGTTTCCAAATAAAGCTACATTATGCAAAAGAAAAAAGAGGGGTTGCCCCCAAAAATGAAACTCCAAACACACATAAGGGATCTATGGATTTGGGGTTAGTATGCTCTTGCTACAATGTTTTTTTTAGATAGCTTGGGACTATCATCATTCCCAAAATACTCATAGAACTAGAATAATGACACAAAGAGAGCGAAAAACAAAGAAAAAACTTTCAGGTTAGCATGGAAGAAAAATGAATGTCTCGATGCCTTGCATTATCCCAAAAAGGAAAATACAAGACATATGAAGCAATAAAAGGAAAATATTTCGAGTCAACATGGAAGAGACATGAATGTCTCGATGCCTTGCATCATCCCCAAAAGGAAAACACAAGACAAAGAAAAGATAAAGGAAAAGATAAAAGATTTACAACATAGAGAAGAATGAAGGTACAAATAGAGGAATGTCACAAAGAGAGAGAACATCAAATAGAACATCATGGGGGCTCACATCATGCACATGCAATCAGATAAAAGAGAATAAAAAATAAATAATGAAAAATACTAGTAAGGAACATGCAATTCAACATATGAGCAGGTCATCTGCATCCCAATAGTGTTCATCGTATACAAGAGGCAAACAACTAGCCAAAGGGACGATGAAAATGCATTACTAGGATAAGGCTATCTAATTATTTCCCCCACTATGTGTGGGGAAAGAATGAATCAAGGTAGGTGATGGGAAAGATCATGTAATGTTGAGAATATAAGATTCTACAACTATTACATGAAAAGGAGTGGAAGGCTATGTTATGCGATCTTTGGGTAACAATCATTGTTATCAAAGTGAAATTTTCTCAAGTTTATTTTGAATGCATGACACTCATCAGTACTATGTCCAAGAGTTCTATGGTATCAAAAATGTGGAACATCTTCACCTTTAGGATATAGTATTATCTTTTCTTTCATAGGTGGCAATAGTATAAGTCCTTGGTTTAGAAGTATTTGTAATTTTCTTTCACTTTCAGGTGGTGGACAAGGGAATTTTAGTTTCTTTAGTTTGTAAGGCCTTTACGATTGCTAGATTCCCCAATTTCTCTACTTGAATGTTGAGGAGGAGGATCTAAGATGATCCTTTCATCCTTATCATTGTTATGAATCATAGGTTGTTCTTTAGGAAGGAAGACACTCATATTAGGAGGATCTTGATATCCTAACCCTTTTGTATTTTCAATTGGGATTTTCTCTAAGAGTTGATGAATTTCATGCTCACTTGTTTTATCACATCCTTATTTTCTCGAGATTGTAAATCATTTTCCAAATGTATCTCCTAGGTTTATGGGAGGGTAAACCCACAAAACTAGTTTACAATTCGAGTGAGGAAGGAAAAGCTGCAAAAAATGCCCCCATGCAAAATTTTTTGGTATTTGTGGGTTTGAACAAAGCCAAAGGAGGTTCGCTAGAATCCTAGTTTGAGTGAACTCATTAAATGTTGGTTCCCACCATTCTCAAGAAAAAACCAAAAGAAAAGCTTTGTGGAAAGGGGGTTCGCTCGAACCCTCCTTTTCCCCCCTTCTCCCCCTCTGGCACCAAAACACTCCAAAAATTTTCCCTTCGAAGCTTGAGTTGAGGATGAAAATGGAGGAGAATTCATAGACCCAACTGGATGATGGTAGTCCTCAGAATGAGCTATCCAAAAAATATAATTTTAATATGTTTTGGTTTTATTATGTATTTTCATTTTTAGTTTGATTAAACATAGGTTTTTAACCAAAAATCAAGCTCTCTATTCTGTATATGTGGAAAAATAGTAGATTATCATAAACATTGAAAAATATGAGTGCAATAGACATATAAGTCCTTTATCCAACAAAAATAATGAATTTCAATACATAAAAAATAGTTATGTTGTATACGATCCGCCTATGTCTGAATTGTAATTGGTTTGACTTCGAAACTTGATTAAGGAAAAAATATTCAATAAAACACTATGAAACCAATTAGAAGCACTAGATATCATAATTACAAATATAAATTAAAAAAGAAGAAGAGAATTTTATCCTTCATGGAAAAAAAATTATGTTGTATACAGTGAGTGTCAATCCTTAAAAATGATGTTTACTGAAAAAAACTAGTTTTCAAAGGAGATGGAAAAAGAAGTGCAATTTGATTCAAAAAAATTTGAAAAAAAAAATAGAATCTATAGACAAAATTTCACAAATCACTAATTTGCATCATCTTCAAATTCCTCACGGTTTAACCGCTATAGGTGCCTGAAAGTGAAGATTTAGTTAAAAAAAATTTAGTTAAGTGTTTAGTTTGGCCAAAAATTGTAAACCACTATTGTGGGATCACTTGAGAGTATCTGTCACTTTGTTAACATAGAATGGTTGAGTGTTTGGTTGACTAAAAGAGCTAGGCTCACCTATTGTAGTGAACTTAGGTTCAACTTTTGTCTCAAATTTAGGATGTAAATAACCAAACATATCAAGTGGTGGTATTGTAGGGGGTGTTGGTTGTTCCATGGATAGATAAAAGGATGCATTGGCTTCAAGGTTGTTGAGGCAATCATTTAGGAATTTATTCATGCTATAATAATCTTCTCCAATGATGTCAACATCATGGGGAGGACATGCATTAGGATTTGAAGGAGCATGAGTAAGTTCAATTTCATTAGGGTCATTTCCAAAAGCACAACTTGACACGTCCACTAAGGACTATAAGGACATCCATAGTTTACCAAAGCACATATCCGTGATGAAATGCAATACAATTTTCATATTTTAAACTATGCAACAATGTGAAATGAAATGTTCTAGATGCTAATAAGAAATGCACAAGATGGAACAATTTGAACTAGATGAAATGAAGTAAATAAAATAGAAAGTTTTTAAACTGAATCAAAAAGTTATCAACAAAAAACAGGAGCATAGAAAAAGAGTTTTCAATGTTGTAAAGTGTAGTGAAGAATCTGCACTGGGATGAAATTTCCCAAATGGGCATATGAGTCCCAGTAGAGGTTTCTTTCAAAATTTTCAAAAAATTTCAAGTGATTTATATGATTTTTAGTTTGAATGATGCGCAAACTAAATGAAAATGCAATTTTTAGACAATTTTCAATGATTTGAGATGCAAAAATGCAAACTATATATGAACTTTCACTAATGCAAAATTTAGAAACCATAGAATGCCAATTAACTAATGCAAACCCTAATGCAATGTTAATGCAAAAAAGATCTAGGATGATGATGCACTCCAAATTAGAATTATGATGTTCTAAATGTAGGTACACCAAATTGAAAGGTTGATTTTTTTGGTTTTATACTTGGGAGATAGAATAACAATCTTCACACTCTATCATTCAAGGAAAACCCTAGAGATCTCAGTCTTAAGTATGCAAAGGAGAAAGAGATCTTGCAATAGGGATATCCTAGGTTATGATTGTAAACTAATGAGGGATTCAAAACCAAGCTAGGGCTTGGAAAGAAAATGAAATGCAAGATCTAATGCTTAAACCTAATATGACGTAATACTTCACTAAATGACCTAGAAAAGCATGCAAAACAAAATGGAAAGTTGAGAGATGAAAGGTGTGCATCTGGAAATCTAAAAAAGACTAGATGAAGGCCTGAAATGTTGGAAACATTGATTTTAAAGCCAGTTGGGACTCATATGCTATTCTGGGAAATTTAGTCCAAGATTAGGGTTTCTGGGCAAAAACTAAAATTTGACAAAAGGGTATCTGAAACTGCAAAAATCTACAAAATGACCTATAGTGGGACATATACACTAGAACTACCGTATCAATCCAGTTACAATTTTCTAAAACTTCAAAGCTTGAATATTCTCCTCAATGTCTACTATATCCTTTCCAATTTATTTTCGGATCTGAAACCCTGATTTGCAACCTATAGGAGTATTCTAATGATTTTAATGCAAGGTGACAACTTTTGACAATTTTGAACAATTTGAAAACTTTCTCCAAACTTTCTCTTCAATGTGTCTTCAATCTAAACCTACAAATCACACACTAAAGAGAGGCAAAATGTTTTTTTTTAGTAGAAAGGGGTTTTCCTTGGTCAAATCTGGTTTTGGTAATCAAACCTTTAAATGAATTGAAATGAAAAGGAGGAATGATGAATGAACAATATAAAATTATACAACTCACCAAACCCTAAAAAAAAAGTGCTACAAACATGTATGAGATGGATCAAATGGATGTAGATCTTGATTCTTTCTTGAATGTGATAGATCTTGAATTGAAAACTTGCTTGAATCATGAAATCCTACATCACAATTGTTAGCTAAAAAAAAACATGATGCATGAAGACTTTAACATGATGTTTGATGATTGAATAATGCTCTAAAAAAATTGATAATTAGCCCTTGAAGACTCTTGAATACTCTTGTAAACACTTGAATGCTCTTGTGAACTCCAATTTTCTATAAGGATGCTCATTCAACTCGATAGGTGATCTTGAATGCTTAGGTGAAAATGAGTGAAAGAACCTTGTATTTATACTTAATTATGCCAAATCTCCTAAAATTACAACACTACAAGCTGAGATCAAATCTAGGAGGATAAAATTGTGCCAAGAATTTGAATTAATTTTAATTTTGGGTCACAAAGGACTCATACGCCCAAGGTGGTGTATGAGTCCCATTAGGCATAAATTATGGGACCATTTTAAAAAATGCTTAGAAAGGTGTAAAATCCATATCAGAACCCAAAAATCTAGGCGGGTTTCATATGCCCAAGGTGGTGTATGAGTCCCAGATCACTAAATCTAGGCCACACAACCTAAAAACACCTAGATTATGATTGGATGTTGGTTTATGGTAGGATTATCATTAGAAAAATGCATTAAATCAGGCTTGTGGATTAAAAATAAGGCAAATTAAAGCATAAAGAAGCCCAATTATTTATGAAAACCCTATAAAAGTGTGAAAGTGTGTCACAACACTTTACAACACTCTAAATAAGGTATGATTAAGTTCATTTTATTCACAAGGGCCTAAGACCTAATATGAGTGTATTAAACACATTACAACACTAGGTCAAGGCATTATTAAGTTTAATTTCATAAGGAGGGCCCAAACAAGTGTGAAAATATCACTGATGAAAATTTTCAACACTACATCTTGGATAGAAAATAATTGTGTTATTCAACAATAGGATAAATACCATCACAATCCAAGTCATGTGAAATGATATGAGTCTTATTGTCTTGCAACCATTCTATCATGATGTTTTTTATGAATTTATCTTTGTGAATCTTAAGTAATAAGTCAATATGAAAATAAGCAAGGGATACAATGATTTCAATATTGGTGTTAGTATGTAATAGGAATGCTAACCAATTATTCTTTAAACATGATCAAATATATGGTAAACCATATAATATTAATGAAATAATGGAGGAGAAATCATAAATATGAAAACCATATGAACATAAAATGTATGTGGAGAAACCATTTGGGGAAAAACATAATCACCAAAGAGATTGCATTAAATTTTTAGAGAAATATTACATTAATAAAACCCACTCAATTTTCTTTAATTAAACAAAATCCTAGCTAGTTAATAATACTTAATCTATATAACACTATATAACCTCAATAAATATATAGAGCAAAGGAAATAGAGAATCAATAAGTGGTTTCTATAAATTGGTGGCCACGAAAACCATGGTCCACAAACACAATCTTATACCCTAATATTCATTGGAACATGCACCCATGATCTAAACCAACTAATGATAACATCTTTGACCCCATAAGTTTTGATAGTGCCACTGCGATGATTGGAACTTCATGATGAAGATTTCAACTACTAGGGATCCTAATAATTATGACAAGATATTCTACTCTTCACAATTTAGCTCCTATTATTGCTTTTCAATCATGGCCTCTGTATTCAATGTCATTACAATATCTCAAGTCCACCTCTTAACCTTTCTATTTTTAGGTATCACATTGTGGAAATTTAAAGCTTATTTTCTCACCTTTTAAATAGTTTTTAAGGGTTTAATGATCTCCAAACTGATCTTGGGTAAGTGGTGAAGGATCCTTGCTAGGTTTCTTGTGTTTGTTGTCATCCTTGGCCCCTCTTGCATCATACCATACCTTAGGCATAGGATTTTCCTTTACTATGTGTATTTTTGCATTTACTGTGAGCTTTTTAGTTTTATTATTCCATCAACCAGTTCTAACAAAGTAGTTCTTACTAGTGTTGGCAGTTCAATGGCTCTACTCAATGGCTCCACCTTTGAACAAGAGACCACAAAAAAATGTTCTGAAAGTGTTTCACGAGGTAAGTCTTTTGACTCCTTGGTTGATGTGGTTTTACCCTTACAAGATTTTGATTCTGCATGTCAATGGCTTGAGCAACATACTCTTGTTGGTTATTTTTTTGGGAGGAATCCCCTTAAAAGTGTGCTTAAAGAATGGGTCCACAAGGCTTGGGTCCCTCATGGGGTCCACCTTGACATGGTCCAAAATTTAACCAAGGGTTTTTTTATTTTCAATTTTGTAGAGGTCGGTCATGTTTAGAAAATCCTAAATCATGGCCCCTAGTATGCCCGTTCTTCTATGTTGGTTTCTTCTGTTGTGGACCCGAGACTTCTCTGGTTCAGATGAAACTAAGTTGTGGGTCTCGGTCTAGATTGAGTTTCTAGGTTTTCCTTTTCCTTGTGTGCCTTTTTTGAACCATATTGCATCCTCTCTAGGGAAGGTCATTTGTATTGAGCCAAATATGTTCTTTCATGTTTGACCCCAGAAACAGGTCTATGTTGAAGTGGACCTTTCACAGGATTTGAAAGAGTCCATTGATATTATTGGAGCTCTCTGGCATACCCAGAAAGCCACTTATTTTAATCTGTTGAACACATGTTATAGATGCCAGTCTGTAGACCACAAGGTTAAGGATTTCCCTTTGGAAGTTCCTCGTACTCCTTTGTCACCATGAGATTCTAAAAAACCTCGTCAGGTGGATACTTTTGCTACCAAATATGAGAAATGGACAATGGTTACAAACCATAAAAAATAAGTCCAATGGCTATAGGTGGGCTTCCAAATTCCCTGAGCTAGCTAAAGGAGTTTCAAACCCTTCAATGAAGGGGAAAGAGGCCCAAGTTGGGTCTATTAATTCTTCAGCACGACCAAGGCCTAAGGATATGCCTTAGCTTGTTGCCATCATGATAGCATAGTGGAATAAATATCCTCCCATGTCAGGATCTCAAAGGTGGTCTCACAACCCTTCTCAACCTCTAGAAGAAGGAGAATATATGTACATGAGAAGTAGAGATTTTCTTCTCCAAACATTCAACTTGGTTCATTTCACTAAATTTTTTACAAAATCACTTCTCTACTTTGGTTGAGGAGCCATAATCTGATGATATGGAGGAGTTTCACTCATGAATTTCCTCTCATGGAATATTCGAGGTCTGACAAACCTCTCTAAAAAGTATTCTCTTAGGGATACTCTTTAGAAGTATGTTGGTATTGAAATGCTTTATCTCCAAGAAGTGAAAATCTCTAGTTTTTTTCTTGCATTGGCTTGTCAATCTATTTGTCGAGCTAGTAAAATGTATTGTACTTAGCATGAGGCTAGACATAGCAGAGCAATCACCCTTTTGTCTCCATAGTAGCATTCTTGTGTGGTTGATCATGGGTTTGACCCCACACATCGGCTTGTTTGGATTTTTCTTAACATTGATAGTCATTCTTTTGGGATTAATAATTTCTATGCCTCAAGTGATGTTGTTGAAAGATCTCTACTTCGGCATTGGATTGTTGATTCACTACTAGTTGCTACCTGAATTTTGTGTGGGTATTTCAATATGGTTGAGATATCGTACGAAAAATATG
The DNA here is from genome assembly GCA_007258455.2 of Sequoia sempervirens. Taxonomy (NCBI): domain Eukaryota; kingdom Viridiplantae; phylum Streptophyta; class Pinopsida; order Cupressales; family Cupressaceae; genus Sequoia; species Sequoia sempervirens. The sequence continues at coordinate 428,161,825 of VDFB02000003.1, forward strand.
GTACTCTATCATTTAGGTTGGTAGCTGGCGAATGGGAGGCATGGTTTTACATGCACAATAAATTGGGGCTCTTTGATCCCAATATTGGCTACAACCATTCGCATTCTCTCTGGCACACTTGGTGTAATTACCAAGCTAGTTCTGATAGGATATTTAAGCACCTCAATCATGCCATGATCTTGACTCTATTTTTTTTCTTTTTTGATAGCACTTCACTTCTGATTAAGTCATTAGTGGATGTGATGTTGTCAGATCATTTCCCCATTTCTTTTCGCATTGAATGGGAGATAAGATAGCCTTGTGTCTGCAAGAACTAATTCTTTTTTAACACATATTTGTTGCATCATTATCCCATGTTGGTCCACACTTGTATGATTTGGAATATGGAGTGCATGCCACCTCAAAATATAGGCTAGATTACTTGGTGTAATGATGTTATCACTCACACGACAAGATTTCTTCACATTTATGGGTTCCAATTGGCCATTTTCCACCATTGGTCTTATGAGGTGACCATGACTAATCTTCGTGCTACCACCAAGGCTCTGGTGGCTAACCCTTTCTCCCCATCATTTCAAGTCTAGATGGTAGATTTAAGACACCAAAATCAAGTTGCATATAATTATGCTTCTAGAGGTGCAGAAATCAAAGTCACATTGCATTGGTTAAAAATTGGTGACTGTGCCTCCAAGGAGTTTTTCCTAGCCCTGCGTGCAAAGCACTCATCTCCTAGCATTTAAAAACTCAAAGAAGGAACCTAGGTTCTTTCTAAGCTACTTGACATTCTCTAGGCCTTTGTTAGGCATTATGAACAAGTTTTCATAGCTCAAGAGTATATGCTAGAATGACAACAAGCTCTTCAAGATTGTTTTATAGTTGTTGTGCCAAATAGGATATCTTCAGCCTAGAAATCCTTTTGTGAGCAATTGCTCACTATTGAAGACTGTAAGGAAGCTACTTTTACTATGGAAAATGACAAGGCCCTAGTCTTGATGGCTTCCCATGCATATTTTACAAATTCCTTTGGGAGTATGTTGGGGGTGATTTACATAAAGTCTATCTTGAGGCATTGCATTCTAAGTCCCTTGGAAACATCATTAATAAAGGGAATATTAAATTCATACCCAAGCCTGGAGATCCCAAGGATATATGTAATTGATGGCCCATCACGCTCCTCAATGTTTCTTACAAAATTATTGCAAAAGCCTTGGCTTTGAAGATCTGCCATCTTTTGCCTCAGATTGTGCACCTAGAGTAAACTAATTTTATTAAATTTAGATTTATCCTAGATAAAATTATTACCATGTGGGAAGGTATTGTTAGCAAGAGACACTTCACATGTTGTTTAGTGTTCTAATTGATGGCAACCCTTGTCAGTTAGTAGATCCACATGTTGTAATTTACTCATACCGATAGACAGATTAAAGGTTAGTGATTATTTGTTAAGTTAGAATAGAGCATCTAGTAGATTTGTGTTCTTCAATTCATATGCAAAATTTATGTTATTATTTTGTGTTGTTGATCTTAGGGAGTATTGTTCGATGCATAATCTATGTTATCTATAAATCTTGGTGCCTTGTATCGATTTGGGTGTAAGATAGAAGGTCTAGTGAACTAATTATCTATTCATTAGTGTATCATGGCCGACTTGGTGGATATAGTGTGTCGCAGATAGTTGAGGAGTTATTGTTTAAGTATTTTTGTGTTCGAGCATTTAAATTTGGGTCCTCACTATGTGGTGGCCAAATTTTGTGGATGCACATTGAATATTATGGATTATTTGAGTTGACATTTTGTGAATATTTCTTATTTTGTTGAATCTGACATGAAGTGATTGAATCCTTGGTGACAAATATATATAAGTGATCGATTATATCATTTTGATATATGTTTGATGTGAGTTGATGTATGTAGAAAATGTCAAAAGGTCAATAGAGTGATTATGCACAGTTTCATTTGTGCATTAAGGATTTTTGGTGAGAATTGAAGTAGAACAGAGCAAAAGAGGAGAAAAAGCTAGAAGGTCTAGAATTTGATTGTTGAGTCTAACTAGAATTGTAATCAGGCATTTGTAGATGCTACTTTACCACTTCAAATCTTTGGATGCATTCCAAAATTTTGTAAGGCAGTGAGCCTTTCTGTTTTTGACCAGTGAGCTCTAGGTAGTGTGCCTAAATGCAAGTGCATTCTGATCTTGTAATATTTTCTTTTGAGTATACTTATAACAATATTGTGGATTGACCTCCACCATGGTTTTTCCCCTAACAGGGTTTCCATGTAAAAAAATATTGTGTTATGGTGTTGTGGCTATTTTTCTTATGTGCATGTATCTTTATTTTGGTTGAATGTTATCATCACTTTAAGAATCATATTAATAAAGTTAAAAATTGCACAACACTAATTCTCCCCCCTCTCAGTGTTGCTTGATTCCAACAATTGGTATTAGAGCTCAGTTCCTTGGAAGAAGCTTAAAAGCTTGGGGAAGATCTTGGAAAGTATTTCAATAGATTCAAGCAGTCTTCAACAACAACTTATGGTGGCCCTAGATGATCTTGATCAGGAAAAATATAAAGTCTAGGAATTACAAGAAAATCTCATGAATTCTAAGAGATTCATTGAGTCATTGAAAGAAAAAATCAATAAGTCTAGGGAGAAGAGAAGAGAAATCTATGACTAGATCAAGCAGGAAGACAATAAATGCATTGTAGATGAAGCCCTAAAGGAAAAGACAAAAGAATGTGAAAAGCTTTCCAGGGATAATGTAGTTCTAAAGCATGAGATGAAATCTATTATGGTGAGGGTGACTAAGGAAATTGAAGACAAGAAGAAGAATGAAGAAAAGCTTGCCCAATCCCTGAAAGAGAAATCTAAAGAATGTAGTCGAATTATTGATGGATTCATTCAGTTGAAACTTGAGTTGGAACAATCCAAACACAATGAGGAAGAGCTTGAAAAGCACATTGTTGATCTCAGAGATGAACTCGCTACTGAAAATGAATTCAAGGAGAATTTCAATATTATCTCAACCAAGCTTGATAAACTACTTAAAATTTAGAGGACTAGAGGTGACAAGCGAGGTCTTGGATATGGGAAAGGAGAATATTTTAGATTTGGAAAAATGAGGCTTAGACAAGGAAATCAGATGAACAATACTGTAAGGGAGTTGGTAAGACAACCTAATGCTCAAAATTTTAATGGTAACTGTTATGTTTGCAATAAATTTGGACATATGGCAGCCCAATGTAGAAGTAGAATGAATTCAAATGGTCCATCATTCTCCAGTTAGTGCTTTAACTATAACAAGTATGGTTATAAGTCAAATGTATGCAAAAATGTGATGAACAAATTTTATAGAGATGTTAGATGTTATGCATGAAATAGATTTGGCCATATTGCTAACCAATGCAGATCAAGAGAAAATCAGTGGAACAACTGGTCTGGACAACAAAATTGGTCATAATGCTAGATTCTATAGAAGAGGTCTGATAAATCAAAGAAGAAACATGCAGAAGGATGAAAAAGGAAAAGGGAAAGTCACTACATTAGATTAGGAAATAGATGAAGAAGATATGGGTGAAAAAGAGTCCCTTTGATGTAGGAAAAGAGCCTACACCAAAATCAGCATTTGGTAATTCCTTTGAGAATTAGGTTAAGGCCTCTGGCCTAGGGGGAGCTGTCAAGAAAATATTTCAAACCCCCTACTAGTAATCGACACCAGGATGTGGATGAGTGTAGTGATTGAATTGATGATCTACAAATATTGTTGAACAATTGGAGAAGGTATTTATGTAGAATTGAAGGTCCGCATAAGAGTAATCTTTCACAATCTATCCAAATGAGTTAGGGAAAAAGCATTTATTGCAAAAAAAAGGTTAGGTGTGAATGATAAAAGGTCATTTCTATCTTTCATTTGTCACTTTTCATTTTGAGAAGAATTTTGGAGAGCTTTGAAGCGAACTTTGGAAAAAATTGGAAAGATTCAAGTGTGAAGGGGATTCAAAGATCAAACCCTAATATGGAAAAAAGGTATTTATTGGGAAAACTTGTAAACCTATGAATTTGTGAAAATGGCTACTCCATTGGTAGTTGAAGTCAAGGATAGACCCCATTCAAAATTTAAGTGGCATCCTTTCAAGTATGTTGAGATCGACCCTTAGGTGCATTTTCATCTGTTTCGTATGGAATTTTTCATATTGAAGACATTAGGGCATACATTCATGCTAATATTGAAGAGTTAGGGAGCTCACAATTGCTACATTTGTATTCCAATCACATTGTTAGAGAGGATTTATGTGTTAAGCCCGAATTTAAAACCCTAGAGGAGAAGAAATTCATGTAGATTGTGAAATTCCCCATGTCTGATGAAAGTGAATGGCTCTGGTACATCTTGAGTTGAGTTCATGCTGAATTTATGTGTTTGAATCAACCTTTCAAGATTACAAAAGAAGCTATAAGTGTTGTTACAGGTTTAAATTCCTCTAGTCTACTACCAATTTTTAAGTTTGTGAAAAATCAAACAATCACTGATGCAACTAGTTTGGTATTTGATAGAAGAGTGATGACAATTGATAACATCATTGATGTGGGTGTGAAAGTTTCCTCAATGGTCATTGGTTACAAGATATATCAGTCTAGCTAAGAAAATTCTGTATCCGGTACAACCATATATGTAGCATATCAGATGGTAAAGGAGAATGCAAAATATGATTTATGTGAATTTCTTCGAAGTCAGCTTATGGAGAATCTTGGTAAGATAAAGAAAGAAAAGAAGAATTCTTTTAAATATGGTAATCTATTGTTATAATTATTCTTTTATTTCATGAATGAAGTTCCAAGAGTTGGGAAAGTGAATTGGCAAAGCGACAAGCCTGTTGCTATTCAAATTAGAGATATCTTGTATGGAGTTGGTGATATGCAAGCCAATAAAACTGCAATTTGGGGATATTTCAAGAACTTTCAGAATGGAATGCAAGCTAGGGAAAGAATTCCACCTCTATTGTGGAGAAGTAGAAGGATACAATCTATTTTATGGTGGACATTGATTAGTGCTTGATGGAAGCAGTAGAAACCAAAACTGTCTGGATTATGCCAATGGGTTGTGAAGTTGAGGAAATAATCTTGGAGCTATATGCACATCTGCTGAGTATGCCTTTGGATCCATGTAAAGAAAGGTTTGGAACATATGTAGAGAATAATATGCAAGTCCATGAGCAGTTGAAGAAACCAATGATAGTCCAGAGAGTAAGGAAAAAAGTGGAAGTCTTTGCAGAGAGTATGGGCATATCTAAAGAAGCTGTAAGAGAAGCCAAAAGAATGAGAGAACAAGCTGAAAGAAAAAAAGGAAAAGAGCTTGCTAAAAATGATTCTGCTAGTCTAGAAACATCCTCTATCTAAACTAGATCAACAAGGAGCTCTGCACCCCTATCCGGTCATGCAAAGAAGTCAACCCCTGTAAAAAATCAACTTAAGGCATTCGGTAAAAGGAAGAAGGATAAGAGTACAAGAGTGTATACAGTTGTTTTAGAAGCTAAAGAGACAAAATCTAATGAAGAACTTAGAGAAATAAACCATATGGGCACATAAGCAGCAACAGTCACTAAGGACAAGCCCTCTAGTGAAGAGGAGAAAGAAAAGAAGAAGATGAAGCCTAACAAGCCTAGTATGTCTGTAGAGAAAGTTGAAAGAGGTATAATCAAGGATGGAAATCTTAAGCCCCTATGTCAAGTATATGGTACCTTTGATACTGTTGGTCCAAGAGTTCTTGAGGAGGCTACAATACAATATTTGAACAATTTCAATATGACTCTTATTGAGATAATGACACAGTTTCCTAAGGAATTATATGAAATTTTGGAGATGAGGAGAGTTAGTGCCAGAATCGAAGAAGAGAAGCTGAGAGAACGGGTTCTTGCAAAACTAAGTCTGGTAATGTTTATTGAATAAATGAAGACAATCCTAAAAGAAGCAAAAAGGGAATTCAAGAGTAAAACAACAATAAACAAGTTTATGATGGGTAGGACTAAAGAAGTAGAAAGAGAAACTGAAAGTATTCTGAAGGAAGTTCTATTAAAGAAAAAAATTGACGTTGTTTATGAAGAAGAGCATGTGGAAGATATTTCATCTAGTCTGGTAAATGAAGATGATATAGTTGAGGACACTCAGATTCCTCCTGATGTGCATGTTACAGAAGAACCTATGGAGACTGAAGCTCCTAAAATTGTGTTGATTGAAGAAAAGGAGATATCAGTTGAAGAAGTTGAAATTCTAAATGACAAGTAAAAATCTGTGGCCATGGAAACAGTAGTTGAGGAAAAGAAGGTTGAAGTTAAAGAAGTTCAAAAGGAAGCAAGAGACACTACAGAGGCAATGAATAAATTTTTGGAAGAGAAAAAGGAAGAATTTGACTTTGAGTTAGGAGATGGCCCTATTCATTTGCATAGGCTAAGGCTAGGGAAGAAATTTTGAAGTCTCACATTGAGGACAGTGAGTTATTGAATCTTGCATCTGTTATTCTAGAGAAGATCATGCCTACTCATGTTAAGGATCCATCCAGTTCTTCCTCTGGTGAGCTAAAGAAACTTATAAATTTTGTAAGTACTCATTTTGAGTCACTTGAGACGTCAGTTTTGGTCAAAGTTCAAAAGGAATTTGATGCTAGAAAGATCAGTAGGTTGAAAGAAATTATAGCTAATGATAAATCTCTATTAGTTACATGTGTGAAAAATGTTCAAAATGCATTATCAGAAGGTGGAAGGATTTATAAGTCATGTTTTTTTTTTCAAAACTTACTGAGGAAAATGAGAAGAAGGTTAAGGATCATGAGAAACAGTTAGCTGCTATTTCTTATGCTTTTGATCCTTTAACTATTTCTATCAAAGAACAAGAAGGTCAAGTTATATTTTCCAAAGATGGAAACCATGTTGAATGCTTTGAAGGAAGCACAAGATGCTATGGCGGTCAGTGATCCAGTGAACCTTGAATCTACATAAATGCAATCTTATTTACTTTGAGGTCACATAACTATTCTAGAAAGTCTCAAGAAGTGTTGGGACATGAGCTTAAACCTATTAAAGAAAATTTTTGTAGATATTTTCAAGTCTGTGTAAGTTGTTTGTAACAAGTTTGTACATATGCAGTTTAAATTTTTTGGTTGTTTATAGGAGTGTTGTATGAAAATTCCCCATATTTTCCATTGATGTCAAAGGGGGAGAGTACAATAGTGAAAAATGTATATTCATCTAAGGGGGAGTTGTAGTTTTGTGTTGTGAATGAAGATATTTTTGGATTTTTTGTTGGTAGTGTATTTATGTTGGTACTGATCTGACACTTAGTCATTTTTCACTAAGTGTTACCATCAATGTCAAAGGGGGAGATTGTTAGCAAGAGACATTGCACATGTTTGGAGTTGTCATTGATGGAAACCATTTTCAGTAAGTAGATCCGCACATTGTAATTTACTAATACCGGTAGACAAATTGAAGATCAATGATTATCTATTAAGTTAGAACAAAGCATCTGGTAGATTTTTGTTCTTCGATTCATATGCAAAATTTCTATTGTTATTTTATGTTGTGGATCTTGGGGAGTATCGTTCAATTCACAATCTATGTTATCTGTAAATCTTGGTTCCTCGTATCAATTTGGGTGTAAGATAGAAGGTCCGATGAACTAATTTTCTATTCATTAGTGTATCATGGCTAACTTGGTGGATATAGTGTGTCGCAGATAGTTGAGGAGTTATTGTTTAAGTATTTTTGTGTTTGAGCATTTTAATTTGGGTCTTCACTATGTTGTGGATGACTTTTGTGGATGCACATTGAATATTATGGATGATTTGAGCTAGCAGTTTGTGAATATTTCTTATTTTGTTGAAGACAACATGAAGTGATTGAATCCTTGGTGGTGGATATATATAAGTGATCGATTATATCATTTTGATATATGTTCAATGTGAGTTGATGTATGTTATGAATTTCAGAAGGTCAATAGAGTGGTTATGCATAGTTTCACTTGTGCATTAAGGATTTTTGGTGCAAATTGAAGTAGAACAGAGCATAAGAGGAGAATCAAATAGAAGGTCCAGAATTCGATAGTTGAGCCTAACCAGAACTATAATCAGGCATTTGTAGATGCTACTTTATCAGTTCAAATCTTTGGATGTATTCCAAAATTTTGTAACGCAATAAGCCTTTCTATTTCTAAGCAGTGAGCTCTAGGTAGTGTGCCGGAATGCAAGTGCATTCTCATCTTGTAATTTTTTCTTTTGAGTATACTCAGAACAATATTGTGGATTGACCTCCATCGTGGTTTTTCCCTTAACAGGGTTTCCGCATAAAAAAATTATTGTGTTATGGTGTTGTGACTATTTTTCTTATGTGCATGCATCTTTATTTTGGTTGAATGTTATCAACACTTTAAGAATCAGATTAATAAAGTTAAAAATTACACAATACTGATTCACCCTACTCTCAGTGTTGCTTGATTCCAATATGTATGGAATGAGCTAGGTGCTCTAACTAGAAAGCCATTTTTCTTAAAATTGACTTTGCTAAATCCTACGACTGTATTGAGTGGCCTTTTATTCTCACCATGTTGAATACCTTGGGGTTTGGGCCTAACTTCATTCAGGCTATCCAAATTATTTTATCAAATTCCTCTACTTGCATCACTATTAATGACCACCAATCTCTTATCTTTGACTTCTTTTGCTCCATCATGTAGGGTTTCCCATTTTCTCCCTCTCTCTATTTGCTTGTTGTTGAAGGGTTTGGTTATCTGCTTGCCAATGTGGTTTCCCAACACCGTGTTAGAGGCATTCCTTTTCTCAACTTGTAGGCTCAACTTGTTAATGGCCACTTTGATGATGACTCATTTCTCACCCTTATGGAGGATGAAAATAACATCAAGGTGGCTCTTGAATGCCTTGAATTTTTTTTCCTTGCTTTTGGTTCCACCATTCAATGACATAAAACTATGTGCTACAAGAAGTGTATTCTCCCCACTCCACATTGGTTTCAATGGTACACCTAGAAATGGATTGGGCTAGGGGAAATCTTTGAGTTTTTGAGCGTTCCCTTTGCCTTTGAGGCTTCCCCAGTTGAGTTGTGGCAAGCTATCCTCTTCAGGATTGAGAAAAAGTTGACCTACTAGATTACCAATCCTCTCTCCCTGGCTAGGAAATTCTAGGTGTGCTCCAAGATCTTGGCTGCTAGCCAATTTTATTATTCTTCTTGTTGGGCTCCTTCCAAAGCCACCTTTGCCAAGTTTGAGAAGTTGCTGCATGACTTTCTTTGGGATTCTTTTGAGACCCACATAGGGTTTCCCACATAGCTTGGGAGTTTTTCTTCCTTCCTAGAGACTCTAGAGGGCTTGACCTCCTCTCCACTCAATGACAAGGGACTACCTTGTGTGTGAAATGGATAATTAGAGCCCTTACGAGGGATGAAGCCTGGAAAATTCTCCTCAGGAATTACATTCAATTCAACTTTCCTGTTCACAAACCTACCTAGAAGGGGATTGGCTTTCAAACTCTAAATGTTATAAAGGAACCAATCTAGATTGTGGGAACTTTCATGGTCAAGAGCATTTGGAGATCTTGGGAAGTGGTTAGTCCCTAGCTCCATTGGCTCGGCTTTGGCTTCTGTGATGGGCTTTCTCTCAATCAACAAAATGTCTGGTAGTCACCTCTTTTTGCTAGCAATGATTAGCCTTTGGCCAAATCAACTTGGCTTAAGGCTTTAAGATTCTACAAGAAATGTATCCAGAACTTGCAACATGTGTTTCACAGACCCACAATGTGTATTATGTTGTGGGAGGAATTTCGTGCTCTTTACATCTTCAAAACCAAGACCATGATACTTATGATGGTTTGGTGAATACTATTCCTACAAAAATGCTTCATATGGTGGGAATTTGTGGTTCCAAGCCCTAGTGGAAGGAGTGGAAGTGGTATCTAGATACCCCTTTCAAAAACTACAAGCTTAGGCTTGGATATTTATGACTTTTTTTGCACTTTCTTATATTGAAATTTTGAACCATAGGTGGCATCTTCAGTCTTCTATGTCTATTTGGCAAAAACAATCTCTGTCATTTGGTTTGTAAGTGTTGAGCCTAAACTCACTCACTTTTCTTGGTGTATTCTTTTCCAAGGCTTACGAGTGGGGTGTCAGCTTGTTCACTTGGGGTTCTAGGACCCTTGATGCCTATTTTATGGAAAGCTGAGTCTTTTAAGCATCTCTTATAGTTTTGTACTAGATCCTAACAATTCTAGAATTGGATTCATGACTTCTTTCAAAAAAATTGGCCAAATCGTTCTCCTGGCATATGGTTCTACTGGGTGATTCACCCAGGATTCTTACTAAATACACCCAAATGTGGCACACATTCAAGGTGGAAATCCTCTTTAATAGTTGGAAAGATAAAAATTCCTACATTTTTGCTCATAGCTAAATGGATAAAAATGTTTCTTTGTATTCTAAAGCTATTATTTTCTCTAATGTGCTTCTGCAAATTCAAGTTCAAGCAAATAAAGTTACACTTGAGGTGGCTCACCTTCAGGTGCTTTTGGATCATTGGGGCAATGCCTCATTCATTTTGGCTTAGGTTCCCTCTTCATCCACCTCCTCCCATATCTAGATGGCCTCTCGGGGTTAGCGACAAAGTGATTCTAATCACCCTCTCTCTCAAGTTCCTCCTCAGTGTGGCTCCCACCCTCCTCAACAGTCATGTTCTCCTCCTCTATGGGATGACTTGGGGGGGGGGCCTCTAGAGGGGTGGAAAGGAGCAGTGGTGGTGCTTCTGGGTGGCATTCTGATAATGCTCCTAGTAGAAGCTCTGGTTGGCTAGACACTAGTAAATTTTTTCTGCATCTAGCTCTTGCAATCTTTCCTCGATGCAAGGAAAAGGAATAAGATAAAGAAAAATAAGATGATGATGGATGGGGTCCTCCTGATGTCACTCCAGACCCCACTGATGTATGGGACAAAGAATGGATGACAAAGAACCTCCTAGCTCTGTTGGTACTGCTTTGGCCACGTAATGGCCTTTTTTTATTTATGTTTGTAATTATGGACTTCTAGGCTAGGCCCATGTGACTGGTCTTTTTTGGTTTTATTGGCGCTACCCATGTGACTCTCAGGATGTTCCTTCTTACCACCCATATTTTTTGGTGAAGATTTATTTTATCTTTATTAATATATAGATAGTTACCTATTCATAAAAAAAAGTCACAAAAAATGAAGCTTTGTATCAAAATTGATATTCTAAAAAAAGTGTTTGAAGAAAAAAATATTAATATAGAAATGCAAATGAATATAAGCCTAATCCTAATAAATATATTCTAATAAGTATCCTCAAATAATCTTAGACCTGCTTAAAACTAATTTTAAACATGTGTTTAATCTAACTAGGAAGTTAATATACTAGTTGACAAGTTGAGCTCAAGTCATAATCTCTTTTCTAAGAACCTCCTTATTTATGTAGATCTAAGTGTATTACATGTTTTTTGCATTATATTATTTAAAATATTACACATCTTAATTATTATTTTAATGTTTCCTTCTTAGTAGACATGACATAGTGTCTAAGTGTTTCCACTAAGATAGTCCCACATTTTCCTATTTAGAAGCTTATATAATAGAGAGAGAAAATTATTTTGTACATATGTGGCAAACCAACCCAATGTGATTCTTACACTTCTTGTAGGAAAATTTTATCCTCTCATTTATTTTCATTAATAGTTTCTTCTTATCATAAATTTCTTTGTTAATTTTTCTAGCATAACATATTTAAAAAAAAATTATGTATGCATATTCTTGGATAAAAGTTTAAAGTTATATCAACTTTTTGATAAAATAAATGTCTTGAAGGAAATGTTTTCAAGAAATTTCTGTTAAGGAATAAGATTGTCTAGAAAAGTGACAAGATGTTTCTAGAAGAACTATAATATTCTAGAAGAGCTAGAATATTCTAGAATCTAGAAACAACTAGAAGTTATTCATTTTAGAGTTCTCTAGAATATTAGAAGTTTCCAGATCTTAGAGGCACCAAGTATAAATATGAAGTTGTTGGATTGTATGTAAGCAAGTTAGATCAATATAATTTCTTTTAGCCATTTCACAATTATTTTATGCTCTATTTTTGTCATGTTTGTTGCTGTTATTTTATTATTTGGGCTTTTTCTTACATGGTATCAGAGCTAGAAATCTTCTAACAGGATTAAGATAGTGCTAGATTGATATTTGTTTAGCAAAATAATCTTTGAAGTGGTTTAATCTATTTGTTTGAGGGATTTTTTTTTTCTAACATGGGGTCTATAAATGAAAGTTTTTCAATATTTGATGAAAGTGGTTTTGTAGATTGGAAGATTGTAGTTAAGAATGCTTTGAGAGAAAAATCTCTATGGAGTATAGTGAATAAAGAGGTTAAAAAACCTCAATAAAAGAAAGAAAATGAGTTATGGAAATGTAAGTTGGAGAAAGCTAGATGAATTATTGGTAAGGCCTTGAGTCCCAATCTCAATAGAAGGTTTGTTGATGTTGATAATCCAATAGAACTATGCAAAAATTTAGAAAAATATTATAAAGATGTAGATATCGCTAGTGTGTTCAACATAGAAGAAAAAGTGGTGAACATAGGTCCAACTGATTTTGAAAAAATGGCTGTTTATTTTGATGAGGCTACATATTTAAATTCCTAGTTGAAGAAAATAGGTGTTGAATATGCAAAAAAGGATTTTTAGTTGATTGCAATGGTTCAAAGTAAGCTTCCCCAACCTTACAAGGTTTTAGATGAAAAGGATCAACTTATTAAAGAAGGTTATATTAAGAAGAATCATGCATATGTAGCTAAGGGTAAATCATTTCCTAGATATGTTGATGGAAATAAGAATTGGAAATGATATAATAAATTTTTATATAATGATGGTTTTAACTATTTTTCTAGAAAAACACTTAGAAAAAAAACCATTATTTGTAGGTATTGTTGAGGTAAGAATCGTATGGAAATTTTTTGTGTGAAGAATAGGAACAATGAAAGACAATAATACAAGCCTAAATAAGAATGTTTTAAAAGAAGGAAAGATAGATAAACAAAGCTTTGTAGCCATCTCTAGGTAAGTAAAATAAAGTCTAGAGGTAACTTTTGTACCCAAAAATACATCTAAAGGGATGATACTTTACTTCAGATTCTAATAAAGAATGGATTCTAGATTCAAGAGCATCTTTTCACATGACCAAAATCTATCTTTATTTATTAATTTTCATGAAGGAAATAATTTAGATCAAGAAATGGGTAATTGCACCAAGCCATGACACAAAAATGGCTCTTAAGATGCCACTTCTTTATGAAATTAGCTAAATATGATGTGCACGAGAAAATGAAGATAGTTACACTCAAAATTTGAAGACATAGCAAGAACAAGAGTTGTATTGATCCAAGTCTAGTTTCTAAGCTACTAACATTTTTTGAAAATAATGAAGATTAAGGGTTTCAAAAAGGGGGCCCCAAAATAGGTCCTATTTTTATAACAAAATAACATAGCATCTGAGGGCCCCCCTTTATCATTTTTTTTTTTTTTAGAATTTCAAAAATGCAAATAGTCAAAAATTAGCTAACATTATGTAGTTTACTCCTATTCTTTTGGATAATTTTTTTAATGAATATATAATATTTTATGAATTTTTGAAGTCAAAACATCCTAAAAAGATGAAATTTTAGAGTACTCCCCACTAATTTTTTTGAAAACTAATTAAAAATCAATTCTTTTTTTTTCATCATGTGTACAATGGAGTCTAGTTTAAAAAAATGTAATTTGTTTCAAGTTTTAATGAACAAGTAAAAATATATCCTAAAACTAGCACATGTTGGTTTTTGGGAAAAAATGAAGGTAATAACAAGAGAATTTATGGATGAAAACCTTAACATAATCAAAACGTAAATTTTTATATATATTTAGATAGCTAAGAGAGAGCCTAAAATCATCATGATTTTGTTATAAACTTGTATTGAAAGAAGTGCAAACAAGAAGGTTAACATGGCAAAAAATATTTGAAAATTTGGTATCCTCTCGAGAAAATCACATTCATGGTATCAAATGGTTCTCCAACCCTTTTGTGTTGCATGCCCAAGTCAAAATCAAACCCCATGGGTTGGCACTTCCCAATGCACCTAATTTGGTGAGTGACAAATTTGGAGAGCACCAAATTTGGCACTCGCCAAAAGGTGATGTATTGAAAAAAGACCAAATTTGCTACTTTTTATTTGTCTCTCACTACCCCAATTTGATAAGGCTTAAAGTTTATAGTTTATGATCAATGATGGATAGTCAAGGTTTTCCCTTTCATTCTGATTTCATCTCCTTCCCTCTTAACCAATACTTACCCTATTCTCTCTCAACCCTCTATACCTTGCCTTCCCTCATTAACCCAATCCTCATCCTTTCCTCCCTACCTCTCTCTTCTTTTATCTCCCTTTGTTATTGTTTCTCACCCATTTCTCTCAATTGCTACATCTCCTTCCCAACCTCTCTCTCTCCCCATATCCAAGTCTCTCCCTCTTTGTCTCATAACCCACCTTTCTCCCCCTCTATCTCTCAGCTCTTTCTTATCTCTCTCCCCATCTCCAAGTCTCTCCCCCCACTATCTCTCATCTTGTTCTTCTTTCTCTCATCTTCCCCCTCCCTCCCCTTTCTAGGTCAACACCTCTTTATCCCCTCCTCACTATTTCTCTCACTCCCTCCATGTATACCCCTCCCTCTATGTGTACCCCTCCCTCCATCGCTTGTTACTCATCTATTAGTACTTCCCTTTCACTCTCCCTCTCTTCATTCTCTCCCCTCTCTAGGTATTTCCCAATCTCTCTCCCTATCGAGCCCTCTCTATGTTGAATTTTATCCTTACCCCCATCTATATCGTTTCCTCCCTACACATATCTTCTTCTCTCTCACTCTATATATCCCCTTTCTCTAGATCACTACCTCTTCCTCCTGCCCTCTCTCTCTCTCCCTTTCTCCATGACTCTCCCTCCTCCTCTCTTATCCTCTCGAGAAAATCACATTCATGGTATCAAATGGTTCTCCAACCCTTTTGCGTTGCATGCCCAAGTCAAAATCAAACCCCATGGGTTGGCACTTCCCAATGCACCTAATTTGGTGAGTGACAAATTTGGAGAGCACCAAATTTGGCACTCGCCAAAAGGTGATGTATTGAAAAAAGACCAAATTTGCTACTTTTTATTTGTCTCTCACTACCCCAATTTGATAAGGCTTAAAGTTTATAGTTTATGATCAATGATGGATAGTCGAGGTTTTCCCTTTCATTCTGACTTCATCTCCTTCCCTCTTAACCAGTACTTACCCTATTCTCTCTCAACCCTCTATACCTTGCCTTCCCTCATTAACCCAATCCTCATCCTTTCCTCCCTACCTCTCTCTTCTTTTATCTCCCTTTGTTATTGTTTCTCACCCATTTCTCTCAATTGCTACATCTCCTTCCCAACCTCTCTCTCTCCCCATATCCAAGTCTCTCCCTCTTTGTCTCATAACCCACCTTTCTCCCCCTCTATCTCTCAGCTCTTTCTTATCTCTCTCCCCATCTCCAAGTCTCTCCCCCCACTATCTCTCATCTTGTTCTTCTTTCTCTCATCTTCCCCCTCCCTCCCCTTTCTAGGTCAACACCTCTTTATCCCCTCCTCACTATTTCTCTCACTCCCTCCATGTATACCCCTCCCTCTATGTGTACCCCTCCCTCCATCGCTTGTTACTCATCTATTAATACTTCCCTTTCACTCTCCCTCTCTTCATTCTCTCCCCTCTCTAGGTATTTCCCAATCTCTCTCCCTATCGAGCCCTCTCTATGTTGAATTTTATCCTTACCCCCGTCTATATCGTTTCCTCCCTACACATATCTTCTTCTCTCTCACTCTATATATCCCCTTTCTCTAGATCACTACCTCTTCCTCCCACCCTCTCTCTCTCTCCCTTTCTCCATGACTCTCCCTCCTCCTTTCTTTACCTCTCTACCTCTCCCTCCTTGTCTCATTACCCACCTCTCTCCCACCCTCTCTACCTTTCCTTCCACCCTTAGGGTTTAAGGCTTGAGGGTTTTAGGGATTAATGTATAGGGTAGAGGGATGAGGGATGAGGGTTGAAGGTTGAGGGTTTAAGGGTTGAGGGTTGAGGGATTAGGGTTTAAGGGATGATGGTTTAACGGTTGAGGGTTGAGGGATTAGGGTTTAAGTGTTGAGGGTTGAGTGTTAAGGGTTATATGGTTGAGGTATTTTATTTTACAACTTGAGGGTTTAAGGATTGAGAGCTTAGGGATTTGGGTTTAAGGTATAGGGTTGAGGGTTTAGGGAATATGGTTTAGGGGTTGTGGGTTTAGGGGTTGTGGGTTTAAGGATTGAGGGTTGAGGGATTAGGGTTTAAGGGTTGAGGGATTATGGTTTAAGGTATAGGGTTGAGAGATTTGGTTTTAGGGTTGAGGGATTTTTTTTGAGGGTTGAGGGTTTAAGGGTTTATGGTTTAAGGTTTGAGGCTTGAGTGTTGAGGGTTTAAGGGTTGAAGCTTGAGTGTTGAGGGTTTAAGGGTTGAGGCTTGAGGGTTTAGAGGTTGAGGGTTGAGGGTTTAAGGGTTGATGGTTGGGGGATTAGGGTTTAAGGGTTGAGTGTTTAAGGGTTTAAAGTTGAGGGATTAGGGTTTAATGGTTAAGGGTTGAGGGATTAGGGTTTAAGGTATAGGCTTGATGATACACTCTTAATATTAATGTACATCAAGTTATGAATAGTCGGCTTGTGGCTATCTTAACTCTCTATTAAGTCATATTATCATTAGTATATTATTTTTTAAGTATTTATGTTAGCCTAAGACTTATATATGTGCATCTAAGTCGTCCTAGGTGATATCCTAGACATAAATAGGTATATATAGGAGGTTGCGAGTCTTATTTCATCATCAAGTTGTGAAGTGTGTTCTCATTAGAGATACTTGGAGGTTTCCCCCCTTAAAGTGGCTTGTTATTCTCAGTTCTTATCAAGTATTTTCAGAATATTTAATATCATATTCTTCTATTGTGCAAGTTATTTCATAACAAGTGGTATTAGAGCACGATCTTGGCACCGTAGAGGCAAGGTTTTTTCTCATTTTTGGAGGCAATTTTGGGAAGAGCATATATTTCAGATTTTGGAGAATTTTTTTTCTAATTTTTAAAGGGTTTTTGAAGAACATATTAAATAAGCTTCAGTCCAGATTTCAGAAGAATTGAAGCATAATTAAGCAAATTATTGCAGAATTAGGGGTTCTACACATTTTTTTTGGAATCTGCATATCTCACATATATTGTCGAATTGGAGTATGATTTTTATTGGGTTTTTGAAGACATTCCAAAGGAGATTACAATAAAAAATTTGGAGGAATTTAATTAGAAATAAGCAAGTTTTTTTTTTTTTTTTTCACAATTATCACTCTCCACGCTACAAATCTACTTATTTCTTGGATAATTTTCTAGGTGAGAGTTATTTTGTCCCTATTAAGTTATAGTAAAAATTTCAAATAATTTAAGTTTCATTTGTGTGATTTATTTCAAAATTAGTGGTTCCCAACATGATGGGGCCTGCAAGAAGGGGCAAAAAGAATGTTGTCATTCCGGGGAAGACTCTTGATAAGGATGGGGTAACAATAGAGGATATTATTCCTAAAGAGGAAATCAATAAGGTCAAGGAAGACATTTCCTAAATGAAGATCAATATGTGTGACCTAAGAGGAGATATATCAGACATACGAAATATGTTAAGCACTAGCATGGTTGAACCAAGAAAGGAGTTCTCAAGTGACCAAGGTGAAAATTCTAGGTCAGCTACCATTGACACAAGCTTTAGTACTCCTATGGGATCTAGGAATTTATTTCCAAAGGTGGATATGTGCAAGTTCAATGGCAAGGATCCTCTAACATGGATAAACCAAATGGATAATTTTTTTGAATTACACCAAATCCCAAATGGACAAAAGGTCATGATGGATTCCCTATATCTAGAACTAGATCAATTCATTTGGTATCGTTGGCTTTACACTCATCAAAGGAAAAAGGGGCTCACCATCTAATGGTCAATTTTGATGGAGGAACTTCAAGCACAATATATCAATAGCATGATAGACAACTTCTTCATCCAACTGGTTAAACTTCAACAAACAGGATCAGTTAAGGATTATATTCAGCAATTCCAAAATCTATCCTTATGAGTGGATACAATTATAGAGGAAAAATTGAATGATTTATTCTTGGGGGGTCTCAAGGATCACATTCAACATGAGGTACGCATGTTTAGCCCTATCTCCATAAATGAGTCTTTTATCTTAGCATGTAGGGTAGAGGAGAAGTATTTGATTCTTAAGAAGCAAGGGGCTAATGTGATAAGTGAGAAAGGATATTCAACACAACATACTAGGTTGACTCCACATCAAATTGAGGAGAAAAGAGCAAAAGGGTTTTGTTTCAATTGTGATAGAAAATACAGTGAAAAGAAATTGTTCTATATTGAAGGTCCAAGTGAGGATGAAAGGGAGTCAAATGAGGAATCACATGATTCTCAACCAATCATTTCTTGTCATGCACTCTCATGTTTCAGTGCTCCACAAACTCTCAAAGTGGTGGGGTTCTTAAAGAAGCAGAAGGTAATAGTGTTGATCCACTCAGGTAGTACTCATAATTTCATCAACAAAAAGTTGGCTACTTGTCTAAATTATTTTATTTATCCAGCTCTATAGTTTTAGATTTTGATTGTAGATGGTGGTACAATTAGTTGTTTAGGGAAGTGTCATAGCATTAAATTATCCATGGGAGATTATCAACTTGATACCCCAATGTATGCGATATCCATGGGTGCAATATATATTGTTTTGGGAGTACAATGGCTTACTACATTGGGAATGGTTGAGATGAACTTCCAAGAACTATTCATGAGATTTCAATCAGAAGGAAGGGTAGTAGAGATAAGGGGTTTGAAGGCGAAATCCCCAAAAAATGGTAAGCTCTCATCAAATGCTAAAGTTTCTTAAGAAAGGAGTGGATGGATTTGTGGCCCAACTATGTTCAATTGAAGTCTTTCAATCTAATGCTCCTACTCATCTAGATTTGTGAGCTATAATTGATCGTCACTCAGTTGTTCTTGGAGATATGCCTAAAGGACTTCCTCCTAAGAGGGATCATGATCATTCCATACAGTTAGTTCTAGGGAGCCAACCACTGAACAACATGCCTTATAGGTATCCACACATACAAATGAGTGACATAGAAAATAATGTTGAGGAGATGCTAGAGGCAGGAATTATCAGGCATAGCCAAAGTGCTTACTCCTTACCTGTGGTAATGGTATGTAAGAAGGATGATACTTGGTGCATGTTTCCAGATTATAGAATGCTCAACATGTACACCATTAAAGATAAGTTTCCTATTCCAGTCATTGATGATTTTCTAGATGAATTGAATGGAGCTATGTATTTTACCATGTTAGATCTTAGATCTGGTTATCACCAAATTCAGATTAAGGAGGAAGATATTTGTAAGATAACATTTCAGACTCATGAGGGTCATTATGAAATTTTGGTGATGCTACTTGGTCTTAACAATGAACCATCTACATTCCAAAGTTTGATGAATTCCATTTTTAAGATGTTCTTGAGAAAGTTTTTGTTAGTATTCTTTGATGATATATTGATTTATAGCAAGACTTGGGAAGAACATTTGCAACATGTGGATCAAGCATTACAAATACTTGAAGATCATAAACTCTATGCTAAGCCATCCAAGTGTTCTTTTGGTCTTACAGAGGTGGAGTATTTGGGACACATAGTTTCACATGGAGTAAAGGTGGACCCTAACAAAATTAAGGCTATCATGGAATGGCCTATTTCAAAAACCATTAAGAAATTGAGGGGTTTCCTGGGATTGACAGGGTACTATAGAAGATTTGTAAAGAGTTATGGTCGTATAGTAGCACCTCTCACCACTCTATTGAAGAAGGATTCTTTTCATTGGGACAAGTCTGCTAATACAACATTCGAGAGATTGAAGGAGGCTATTGGTACAACTCTAGTGCTTGCCACTCCTAACTTCACCAAGGAATTCATTGTGGAATGTGATGCTTCTAGAAATGGGATAGGAGCAATGCTCATGCAAGAAGGTTGACCAATTTCTTTTGAGAGTCATCAATTAAAGGGTAAGAATCAACTAAAACCTATTTATGAGAAGGAAATGCTAGAATTCCTCCATGCAGTTAAACAATGGAGGCCTTATCGATTGGGTAGACACTTCAATTTTAAGAAAGATCATGATAGCCTAAAATATTTTTTGGAACAAAGACTATCTTCTGAAGAGAAACAAAAATGGGTCACTAAGATGTTAGGATATGACTTTGAGATTGTATATAAGAAAGGGAAAGAAAATATTGTAGCAAATGCACTTTCAAGGAAGGATGAGAAAGATGAAGCCTTATTGTGTGCCCTTTCAATATGACAAGAAAATTGGGTGGAGGAAGCCAAAGAAGATTGGAAAAATGATGTTGCGACAAGTAATCTCATCGAACAATTAAAAAGTGATCATGGTAGTTCAGATAAGTTTTGTTGGAAGGGAGATACTCTTTGGTATAAAGAGCATTTGTATCTCTACAAGAATTCCACTCTTAAACACAAGATTCTCACAGAGTTGCATGAGTCTCCAGTGGGTGGTCATTCAATATTTTTGAAGACATATCATCGAGTCAAGCAAGATTTTATTTGGGAAGGGCTAAAAGGTGATGTTCAAATATTTGTGGCTGAATGTTTGGTTTATCAAAGGAATAAATGGGAGACAATTAAGACACTAGGTCTCTTGCAACCTTATCTATTCCTAGCCAGTGTTGGGAAGAGGTATCCATGGAATTCATCATAGGGCTTCCCAAATCTAAAGGTCATAATGTCATCATGGTAGTAGTTGATTGCCTCACTAAATATGCACATTTCATTGCATTATCACATCCTTTTACAGCAAGTGTAGTGGCAAAATACTTTTTTGAGAATATCCAAAAGCTACATGGTACACCTAAGGTTATTGTTAGTGATCGTGATTCTATCTTCACTAGTCACTTATGGAAAGACTTATTCTCATGTTTGGGTACTCAATTGGCTCATAGCTCTTCATACCACCCTCAATAATATGGAAAAAATGAGGTTGTTAATAAGTGTTTGGAAGGATATCTACGTTGTTTCACTTTAGAAAAACAATCTCAATGGGTAGATTGGATACCACTTACAAAATGGTGGTATAACACTTCTTTTCATAGCTCATAAAAAATGTCTCCATTTTTGGCACTTTATGGATATCATCCTCCTTTCATCACATCATCAATAAAGGTGTCACCAAGATTTTAGGTAGTACAAGACCACTTGCTTTATCAACAACAAGTACTTTCAGGACTCAAGGAGAATTTAGCCATGGCACAAAATTGAATGAAACAACAGGTAGACCAACATCATAGTGAAAGAATTTTTGAAGTTGGGGATTGGGTCTTCTTGAGATTGAAACCTTATAATCAAATCTCACTAAAGCAACAAAAAAATTATAATAAGTTGTCTCCAAGGTATTATGGTCCATACCAAATCATGAAAAAGATCAGTAGTGTTTCATACAAGCTAGAGTTGCCACCAATAACAAAGATACATCTAGTTTTTCATGTTTCCTATTTGAAGAAGGTAATTGGGCATAATATTCCCACTCAAACAACACTACCAGAGCTTGATGAAGAAGGAAGAATCATTTTGGAACCAGAGTGCATTCGTCAAACACGCACAAAGAAGCTAAGGAATAGAACTCTCACTGAGTATCTCATCCAATGGAAGAATTTACCAGTTGAAGATGCCACATGGGAGGACGAGGAGCTCATTCAAAAGAATCAAAAATTGATTAGCATTGAGGAAAATGCTTCTTTGAAGAAGGGGGGCATGCTATGACCTTAGTATTAGTGTACATCGGGTTATGAATATTCATCTTGTGTCTATCTTAACTCTCTATTAAGTCATATTATCATTAGTATATTGTTATTTAGTTGTTTAGGTCGGCCTAAGACTTATATAGGTGTGTCTAAGTTGTCCTAGGTGATATCCTAGGAATAAATAGGCATATATAGGAGGTTGTGAGTCTTATTTCATCATCAAGTTCTGGAGTGTGTTCTCATTAGAGATATTTGGAGGTTTTCCCCCTCGAAGTGGCTTGTTATTCTCAGTTCTTATCAAGTATTTCAGCATATTTAATATCATATTCTTCTATTGTGCAAGTTATTTCATAACACTTGATGGATTAAGGTTGAGGGTTTAAGGGTTTTGGTTTTAAGGATTGAGGCTTGAGGTATTACGATTTAAGGGTTGAGGCTTGAGGGTTTAAGGTATAGGGTTGAGGCTTGAGGGATTAGGGTTGAGTGTTAAGGAATGAGTATTTGAGGGTTTAGGGTTGAGGGTTGAGGGATTAGGGTTTAAGGTTTGTGGGTCTGGGGGTTGAGGGTCGAGGTTTATGGTTTAAGGGTTTAAGGGTTGAGGGTTGAGGGATAAGGGATTAAAGGTTGAGGGTTGAGGGATTAGGGTTTAAGAGTTGAGGGTTTAATAGTTGAGAGTTGATGGATTAGGGTCTAAGGTATAGGTTTGAGGAATTAAGGATTAAGGGTTGAGAGTTGATGGGTTTAAGGGTTGAGGGTTTAAGGGTTTAAGGGTTTATAGTTTAAGGGTTGAGGCTTGAGAGCTAAGGGTTTAAAGGTTGATGGTTTAAATGATTAAAGGCTTAAGGTTTTAAGGGTTTAAGGGTTGAGGGTATAGGGATTAAGGGTTGAGGGTTTAAGGATTGAGAGATGAGGGATGAGGGTTTAAGGATTGAGGATTGAGGGATTAGGATTAAAGGGTTGAGGGTTGAAGTTTGAGGGTTATAGGATTGAGGGATTAAGGTTGAGGTTAAATGGTCAAGGATTGAAGTTAGAGGGTTGAAGGTTATAGGATTTATGGATTATGGTTTAAGGATTTATGGATTAAGGGTTTAAGGGTTGAGGGTTGAGGGATTAGGGTTTAAGGGTTGAGGGTTGCGGAATTAAGGGTATATGGTTTAAGGGTAGAGGGTTGAGGGATGAGGGATTAGGGTTTAAGGGTTGAGGATTAAAGGGTTAAGGGTTAAAGTTAGAGGGTTGAAGGCTAAGGGTTATAGAATTGAGGGATCAATGTTTAAGGATATAGGGATTAAGGGTTTAAGGGTTGAGGATTGAGAAATTAGGGTTTAAGGGTTGAGGATTATAGGATAAGGTTTTAAGGGTTGAGGATTGAGGGATTATGGTTTAGGGTTAAGGGTTGAAGTTTGAGGGTTATAAGATTGAGGGATTAGGGTTTAAGAGTTGACGTTGAGGAATTAAGGGTATATGGTTTAAGGGTTGAGTTTTCGAGGGATGAGGATTATAGGATTGAGGGATTATGGTGTAAGGCTTGAGGGTCAAAGGGTTGAGGGTTAAAGTTTGAGGGTTGAAGGTTTAGGGTTATAGGATTGAGGGATTTACATTTAAGGGTTTAAGGATTAAGTGTTTAAGGGTTGACGGTTGGGGGATTAGGGTTTAAGGGTTGAGAATTGAGGGATTAGGGTTCCCTTCCCTCTCTACTCTCTTTCTCTATATCTCACCTCTCTCTCTCCCTACATATCCCTACCTCCCTCCTCTCTTTCTCTATCTCACCTCCCTCTCCCTCCCTTTGTACCTCTCCTTCTCTCTCTATTTCTCACTATCTCCCCCTCCCTCTCTCTACCTACCTCTCTATTTATCTCTCTTACCTCTCTCTCCATCCCTATCTCTCCCTCTATCCCTACCTCTCCCTCTATCTATCCTTCACTCACTACTACTCTCTATCTCCCCTCCCTCTCTCTACCTAATGTTGTGCATATTTTGCACACATTCCCCACCTAAGGTAGTGATCCCCTTGTTTTTTCTCCTAATGGGCTGCTTCTCTCCTTCCTCACTTTGTGTGCCCTTACTCTAAGCCTAAAGTCAATCATGTGCCTTGAAATGATCAATTTTTCCTTAACTAGATTCACCTATACTTGATTTTCACTGTCTTTTGCTTTCATAGAAATTCCCATCTGGAGTTCCCTTCATCTATTGCCCTGATGTCCTCCAAGACCTGTGGACCTATAGTTGTGGGTCTCCCTTTTCACAATGCCTCCATCCCTTTGTCATTTGACTAATAGTTGGCTTTAGACGTTTGCTCGAAGGGCGGATCATATATCAATATTTTCCTCTACATCCCTCAAGTATTGCGGACACGCAACTATAGGTCACCTCATGCGAGTCTCCACTTTTGTTTTCCCACCAAGCAGTGGCCAACCCTTGAATTCCACCTACATGGAAGGCTCCACACTTATTTTCTCTATTCAAGCCTTGACCAAACATCCAAATGAGCATAGGTTTCTACATATCACCTAACCCAATTTGGTCATACCAAGAAATCAATGCATGCTATTAATGGTGATTGACCTATAAATTCTGCTCCTTGCCCTTGATTTTCATCTGAGGCATTCAAATATGAGAAGAGAAACAATGTCCCCCCCTTTTTTTTGCTTTTTCCTTGCTCCTGCTAACTGGGTCCCTACTCGCTTGCTTCACTTTTGCCTTTTTTTTTTTGACATTTGGGCCAAGTTTCCTATGGATTTTGGATATTTTTGTAATGCCTAAGTGAACTGCTAAGGTTTCATTAAGTTTCAAGAAGTTGCAAGAATTTCATTCCAGGCCACTATCCCTCCATCGCTATCGTAGAACTTTTTTTGTAGGCTATCGTCCCTCCATCATCGTTGCAGAAATTTTTTTATACGCTATCGTCCCTCCATTTCTGTTGTAGAACTTTCTTTGTGGGCTGTCATCCCTCCATTTTTTTTGCAGAAATTTCTTTGTGGGTCATCGTGTGCAGCTCTCCATGTGCTCATTATCATTTTTAAAAGGGTGGCAGACCATCCGGCTTCCCCCTTCCAAATTTCTGCATTTTTCAAAATGGGTGTAAAATTCAAGTTTTCATCATCTAGAACCCATAAAATGAATGTCTTCACATGCCTAATGTGGTTTGCATCAAAATTTCCATGTGTTTAGACATTGTGGAAATTTCACTGTGGAAGTCTGCTTGTGGAAGTCTGTCTGCAGAAGTCCGTTTGAGCAATGTCATTGTAAAAGGTGGTGGACCCTCCGACTTCCACATTCCAAATTTATATATTTTTCAAAATGAGTCAAATCTTAAGGAAATATGTCTTCGCACTCTTTCTACCACTTTTCCCATGTGCTAAAATTTAAAAATATCAAATTTACAAAGTTTTGTGGAGTTGTGGAACTTTCTTTGTGGGTCGTCATCCCTCTGTCGCTGTCGCGGAATTTTTGTGTGGGTTGTCACCCCTCCATTGCCATTTGTGGGTTTTTGTGTGCTCAATTCCATTTTTAAGGCAATGAACCCTCTAGCTTTCCCCTTTCCAGATTTCCACATTTTTTGAAAAGGGCCAAATCATTAAGGAATAGGTCTAGGCACCCTTCTAATGCATCTTCCATGTGCTTAATTTGGAAAAACTCAAAATTGCTAAGAGTTGTGGCTTTGCGGACTATCGTCCCTCCAACACCATTCCTAATAGTGAACATATGATGGTATCTTGGTAGCTCCCTCTCACATCTCCTAAATTGGTCAAAACTTTCACACATAGCCCTTAATGTTTGAGGAACCCGCAGGTCCCACAGTGCGGACTTCCACCTGTGGGTTGTCGTGCTCTAAATTTCATTGCTTAGCAATAGAGACTCCAAACATCCTTCGACCGTCCTACACCCGCACCCCTAAACCCACATTTACGTTTATGGTCCAAATGAGCTCCAAATGTGGAACAATAATTAATGTTATAATATTTTAATGATGCATGGATGGATCTAACAATGCATTTACAAGATTTGACTAACATTTTCCTTGATTTACGTATGAAATCACTTATTGCACCTCTTGTGTGTATAATTCATGGAACCATGCTAAACACATAGATATTTTTGTGCTGAGAGGGTGAATGCGACCACTAAAGGAGTCACTTATTTGAATATTGATGTCGAGGGGAGTTCCACCTAATTGAATAAGCCCGCTTAGGAATCTGTGTTAGGTAATACCAAGTTGATAAATTCTTTCAAACAAGGAGTAGGAGGAATTATTCTATCTTCCTCCAAACAACCATGATTGTTAGGAGTTTTCCATCTAGATCAAGAGCAACATATCAACTTCTTAGAAACACCAATCTACAAAAAGTATGCACTTAATTGGTTGATGGTTACTATAGATGCACCAACAACAAGGAAAATTTTGATATTTTTAGCTACAGTAGGGATGACAACCACTAAAAGAAAAAATTGTTGTAGTGCCAGGGTCACTAGATGAAAAAATAGGCTAGAATCTAACAAAATAGGGAAGAGGAAAAAAAAGCCTATTCTAAATTGAGAAATATTGGGGATAGGTGAAACCCCAACTTGTATTGAATCTAAGCCACACATTGTGATTAAATCCTAGCCATTCATTTGGGCTTTGGAAAACTATAAATAGGGGCTTGCCCCTCATTTGTAAAGGGTTGGTGAACTAGTGTAAAGGGAATTTTACAATAATAGAGAGAAGCATTGCATGATTTTATGGATGTTTCTTTTGAGTTTGTTTATTATGCATGCATGGTTCAAATTCCATGTTAGATTTAGTTGTTAGTTTCTTGAGTGGCTGTGATAATGGTGTTTGATATTATGGTATTTGATGAGCTTTCAACCCATATTTTTGGCACTCGTTGATGACAAGCTGTTGTACAAAGTTAGCCTGGGATTCTTTATTAAATTGTTATAACTTAGTTCATTTGTATGTTCATGATGTGCATGTACAATCTAAAAATTAGTAGACCTTAGGAGATTGCACTAGTTTTGTGTAGCTGTAGGTTTCTCTTGGTAAAGCAAAATTCAGTTTTAGGAAGTTTGTCTACTGTAGTGGCCTCTATTATTAATGTTTATTTATAGCTTAGATTTAGAACAAATTATCTTAACCCTTTCCCCTTTTTCTATTTCTTTTAACCCTTTGTTAGAGTAGGATTCAAAGAATAAAAACAATGATAAATATAATGAACATGGTGAGTTACAACTTGTTGTTTTGAGTGGGCAGCCATTGTTCATTCACTTCTAACACTTTGAAACTCCATTTCTAGACCAAACTTCCCATTCTTTATAAACCATAAAGGCCACCCTATGATTACTAGGAAATCACATGAACCAACTGAGGTATCCAAAGCATTGTCATGACCTGACACCCAAGAAACCTTGGAGTAGTGATCTGGAACTTGTTTATAGATTTCTACCTGTCAAGAGAGGTAGTGCACTTGTGCACTGCCTCTCTTGAGAAGGTGAAAAAACACCTATCAACATAATTGGTGCTAGAAGGAGGGCTAAATCCAGACATGGTTGAACAAAGACATTGCTCCATTCATTCCATGTCATTCTCCTCTTATCACCCATCAACAAAACTTGTGCTAGAAGGAGGGCATGGCTAAGCACAAGGCTACAAAGTTGGAAGGTATAAGAAATTTCAAGTAAAAATATAAGATATGGAGATCTCATTGTATGCTAGAAATTTAAAATAAGAAAATTTGAAGACAAGGAAAACAAGAACAAGAGTTGAGTTGAAATGGAACAACTTCAAATCAACATCACTTAGTTGCAAGTAGATTTAAATAGTAGATTGAGGAGGCCCTTGCAACAATTTTCATTAGCATACAAGTGTAGAATCCATGACACTCATAGACATAATGAACTAGAGTGTCTAGAATTCTTGGGAAGAATTGAAAGAGTCTTGCAAGGAGAAATTCCCTTTTGGGAAATATACCAACACTTGGCTCCGATAGAAGAATTCATTAGCATGGAAGCTAAGGCCTTCAAGGATTTGATCCAAGAGAACTTGGGCATCAAGGATGGGCCAAGGTTGGAGGAGGTACTAATGGCTTGGTGGTGTAGGTTCCATAATGCACCTCATTTAGAATTCAATTTCCCTTGATGTGTGGACATAATTGCTCAAGTCAACAGCTATTTAGGCAAGTCAGAACATCCAACTCTCAATGAAGAGGAGTTATCCCATGAGGTAGGAGAGTTGTCAACATATAGAGGATAGCATACCAAAGTTGAACCAAGAAATTATACACAAGCATATGGTGGGATAGCCAATGTAGATGATGAAAATTAGAAAGAAGAAGAGGTTGAAAGCCTTGGGGCAACAAAAAATGATGATGAAAACATAAGTGAAATAAGATTAGAGGACCTTTCCTTCATGAATGATAGTGATCAAGCATCTGAAAATGAGGATTTGGAGGAATGGGAACAACCACATGTCATGGCTATCCACTATCAAACTTCCTTCCCAACTGATGATGAAGATCCAATAGTGGAAAGAAATGTCGAGCTTGTATTAAGACTCACAAGGGATTGGTTGGAGCTGAGATACCCAGTGGAATTGGAGGTATTATTGCTGCCAAGTTGGTGCAAGATTTATGATTTGACACATTCAGAGTTCACATGCGAGCTATGTCAAGAAGCCATAGAACAAGTCAAATAACAAGTGGGGCAGCCAAGTGTACTGCCTCCTGCAGTCATTTCAAGGATTGAATCAGAGGATTAAGAGCTTAAACCAAGTGATAACTCAAATGAAGGCAGCCCTCAAGAAGGTATTCAGACAACAATGGAAGGACAATAACATTCAGAGCCTCCAAATGATGAAACAGATCAAGTGGGAGGGTTTCCCATCAATCGTCAAGAGTCTTATGGAGGAATTTTGGAGGTGGACCGCTTGTCATACATTGATCCCCTTGATGGGCCAGTATCCCTTACTAATTTCTTCCCACTTGGAATTTTCCCACAAAGGTATAGCGACATTGAAGAAGAATACATCTTAGAGGTTGGCAACAATGAAGACATACTACCCGAACCTTCAGATGGTGAAACATTAGAGCTCCCGGATTGGGAAAGGAACCCCTTGTCCATCTATAATGATAGTGAAAAAGAGGAAATGAGTGAACTTCATAGTGAGATACATGAACTGCAAAGGGAAGAAGACAAAGGAAAGGGTGTTTTGATGGCTTCCAGTGAGTATGACATACCCGAACAACTACAAGATGCAACTAGGAGTCCTGCCGCCTTGACTAAAGTTGATTCTCTTTCGCATTCAGAGAACTGCAATAGGATAGATTCATCCATGGCATCCTTCTATGACATAGAATATTATAAAATTAAGGTCAACATCAAGGAAAGGAGATGGGATAGTATGCTACCTTTTGAAGACAACAATCAAGCGAAGTCCTGAACTACAGAGGATGAATGAGAGTAAGTATATCTCCTCAAGCAACAACTAACGGAGGTTGCAGGTCCCAATAGTAGCTTGGAAGAGGTGTTTTTTGCCTCATTCTTCTAGCCTTATGCAAGCTTGAGATCAGGTAAAAGGTTCCTTTCATTTCAAAAAATTTCTTCACAATATGTACTACCTGACCAATTCAATTGTGATCTATAGATTTGTAATGCAAGAAGGATGTTGTACCATCCATTGTGTCCACTCAAAGATGTCTGTGCAAGGACCAGAAATGTAGTGCTCACTCTCGACTATCAAACATCACCACCTCTGCATGGTGACATCTAGGTTCTATATTTCCTTACTCCTATGAATACCTACATCTGTGTGTATCATTTCAATTATGGGAACAAAGGAAGACAGACTTGCTTATAGATTAACCATGGGTTTAATGAATCACCTCAATTTCTGATTTTTCTTGAATATGTGATTGAATTTGAATGTTACAATGTTGAACTTCATTTTTTTGAATATAAGAATTAGTTTACATGGCTTAGAACTATAACAATTGCCCTTCTAATTTTGTATGCATTACGAATTCTAACGAGAATAAACATTAGTATGCCTTGCCTAAATGTCGTTCTTTATAAATATCTTTGTATATAGCTTGCTTTTGAGTAGTGTAGGATTCATGTATATAGTCCTGCTTTCTTTCCTTTGCTAGGTTAGTTGGTTTACCATAGGTTGTTTGCTTTAGGGCGGTTTCTATGCCCTTTTCTTTCACTTTCCCACTTTGGTTAGTGTAGGTGTTTGTTTTCTATTTTCTTCCATTTTGCTTCTACCTTGATGCTTTACTTGGGGTCTCCTTGTCCTTTTTTGGGCATGTTTGCTAGTACAACAACCTATTTTTATTGTCTAGGGTTTGTTCTATGTATTTCTTCGATAAAATTTAATCAAGTTTTGAGATGGATGGTGAGGATCTTCTGTTAGTGTCAAGTGACTCGGATGTTTGATTCAAAGGGGATAAGTCATTGGTATCATCTTTCTTGATGTATTACGAAATATTATATCTCTCACACGCTATAAGAATCTTGAGGTCACTATAGGTCCTTTGTGAGGTCTAGTTAGGTGAAAAATCTAAAATTTTGCTTTAGTGCCACTATGATTCTTATCCTTGAGTGCAAGCTTCACTGCTTGCGGGTTGAAATGAAAGAATCAAAAAGAGAAAATAAAAAGAAATGAATAGAAGAAAGAAAAAAGAAAATAATGAAAATGAAAAAAAAGATAATTCAACTTTCAGGAGGATACTAACAACTCTACTAGGGCTATGGATGTCTGGATGGCAATAGAGAAATGTTCGGGAGAATGATAGCGACAACCTTTTCGAGGCTATGGATGCCTGACTGGCAGTGAGACAATGTCCCAGATGATTTTGGAGTTAGAATAAACTATGTAGCTTAACTGGATGGAGCTAGGGTTCTTGTAGCCACTTAAGGATGGGAATTAATGCATATGCACACACATGGATTTTTAGTTTACTGAAGGTTGAGTTGGTTAGTAGTTTTGATTCTTTGTTCGAGTGTTTGGTTTGTTTGTCCTAGCATGAGGATCAAAACTAGATATTCTAGGTTTGTGATTCCAGTTTGTCATCAATATGCTCTAGAGCATTTTCCTAGCGAGTCACCATTTTCTATGCATATTTTGCACACATGCCCTGCCTAAGGCAAGGAACCCCTTTTCTTCACTCCCAACAGGTTGCTTTGTTCCCACCTCAATTTGTATAACCTTACTCTGAGCCTAAAGTCAGTCATGTGCCTTAAAATGATTAATTTTCGATTGACCAGATTCACCTACCTAATTTTCACCAAGTCTTTTGCTTTCGCGGAAATGCCCCTTCAGGGTTCCCTTCATCCATTGCCTTGGAATCCTCCAAGACCTATGGACCCATAGTTGTATGTCTCCCTTTGCACAATGCCTCAATCCCTTCACCGTTCGACTAATGGCTGGCTTCAGACGTCTACCTGAAGGGAAGGTCCTGCATCAATATTTGCCTCGATGTCCCTCAGGTATCACAAATCCGTAGCTGTGGGTTGCCTCATGCAGGTTTTCGCTTCCATTTTGCTGCCAAGAAATGACTGACCCTTGAATTCCACCCACATGGCAGGATCCACACTTAGTTTCCCTATTCGAGCCTTGATTAGGCAACTAAACGAGCGTAGGTTTCTACATCTCACCTAACTCGAGTTTTTCATACCAAGAAATCAATGCATGCCATTAATGAAAATTGGCCTATAAACACTACTCCCTACCCTTCATTTTCACCTGAGGCGTTCAAATTTGAGAAGAGAAACAAAGTCCCCCCCCCCTTTTTTTCACTTTTACCTTGCTCCTGCTAACTTGCTTCGCTTTTTCCTTCATTTTTTTGACTTTTGGGACAAGTTGCCTATGGATTTTGGATGTTTCTATGATGCCTAAATGAACTGCCAAGGTTTCATTGAGTTTTGGGAAGTTGCAGGAATTTCATTATGAGTCACCACCCCTCCATCACCATTGTGGAAATTTCTTTGCGGGCTACTGTCCCTTTGTCGTCATTGCAAAACTTTCTTTGCGGGTCGTCATCCCTCCATCACCGTTGCAAAACTTTCTTTGCGGGTCATTGTCCCTTCATCACCGTTGTAGAACTTTCTTTGTGGGCCATGATCCCTCCATCGTCGTTGCTGAACTTTCTTTTTGGGACACCTCGTGTGGGTCTCCGTGTGCTCATTGCCATTTTTCAAAGGGCAGCGAACCCTCTGGATTCCCCCTACCAAATTTTTGCATTTTTCAAAATGGGTGCAAAATTCAAGTTTTCATCATCTAGAACCCATAAAATGAGTGTCTTGAAATTCCTAAAGGGGTTTGCATCAAATTTTCCATGTGTTTAGACATTGCAGAAATTTCACTATGGAAGTCCATCCGTGAAAGTCTATTTGAGCAATATGTCTTAAGGAAATATGTCTTGGCACTCTTTCTACCCCTTTTCTGACATGCTAAAATTGAAAAATCTCAAATTTACTAAGTTTTGTGGAGTTGCGAAACTTTCTTTGTGGGTCAACGTCCCTCTATCGATGTTGTGGAATTTCTTTGTGGGTCATCATCCCTCTGTTGTCATATGCGGGTTTATGTGTGCTCAATGTCATTTTTAAGGAAACAGACCCTTTGGCTTCCCCCTTTCTAGATTTCCACATTTTTTAGAAATGTATAAATCATCGAGGAAAAGATCTAGGCACCCTTTTAATGCATCTTCCATGTGCTTAATTTGGAAAAACTCAAATTTTCTAAGAGTTCTGGCTTTGTGGATCATCGTCCCTCCAATGCCATTCCTAATGACTAACATATGATGGAAACCCAGTAGCTCCCTCCTGCATCTGCTAAATTGGTCAAAAATTTCACATGTAGCCCTTAATGTTTGAGGAACCTACGGGTCCCATAGTGCAGACTTCCTCCTATGGGTCATTGTGCTCTAAATTTCGTTGCTTAGTGGTAGAGATTCCAAACATCCTTCAACCTTTGTACACCCGCACCCCTGAAACAAAATTTATGTTGATGGTCCAAATGAGTTCCAAATGTGGAACAATGATGAATATTATGATCTTTTAATGATACATGGATGGATCTAACAATGTGTTTGTAGGATTTGACTAACATTGGCCTTGATTTACACATGAAAGCACTTACTACACCTCTTGTGTGTAGCATTCATGGAACCATGCTAAAGGCATAGATTTTGTTATGCTCTAAGGGTGATTGTGACCACCAAAGGAGCCACTTATCTAAATATTGATGTCAAGGGGAGTTCTACCTAATTGAATAAGCCCACTTAGGGATATGTGTTAGGTAATACCAAGTTGAGAAATGCTTTCAAACAAGGAGCAGGTTTGAACTATTCTATCTTCCTCCAAACAACTGTGATCTTCAGGAGTTTTCCATCTAGATTAGGAGCAACATATCTACTTCTTAGAAACACCAATTTGCAAAAATGATGCACTTAATTGGTTGAAGGATACTACAAGTGCACCAACAAGAAGGAAAAATTTGATAGTTTTAGTTGCAGCAAGGATGGCATCCACTAAAAGACAAAACTTCTATAGTGCTAGGGTCACTAGATGACAAAATAGGCTACAAGAAAAAAAATGGGAAGAGGAAAAAATAGCTTATTTTAAATTGAGAAATATTTGGGGTAGGTGAAACCCCAACTTGTATTGAATTTGATCCACACATTGTGATTAAATCTTGGCCATTCATTTGGGCTTTAGAAAATTATAAATAGGGGCTTGCCCCTCATTTATAAAGGTTTTGAGAACTATTGTCAAGGGCATTTTGTAGCAATACAGAGAATCATTGCATGATTTTATGGATGTTTATTTTGAGTTTGTTCATTATGCATGCATGGTTCAACTTCCATGTTAGATTTAGTTAGTTTCTTGAGTGGTTGTGATAATGGTGTTTGTTGTTATGGTATTTGATGAACTTTTAGCCCATACTTTAAGCTCTCATTGATGACAAACTGTTGTGAAAAGTTATCCTGGGCTTCTTTATTCCATTGCTTCAACTTAGTTCAATTGTATGTTCATGATGTGCATGCACAATCTAAAAAATTAGTAGACATTAGGAGATTGCACTAGTTTTGTGTAGTTGTAGGTTTCTCTTGGTCAAGCAAAAATCAATTTTAGGAAGTTTTTCTCCTATAGTAGCCTCCATTGTTACTGTTCATTCATAGATTAGATTTAGAGAAAATTCTCTTAACCCTTTCCTCTTTTTCTATTTCTTTTAATCCTTTGTTAGATTAGGATTCAAAGCATCAAACAATAATAAATCTGATGAACATGGTGTGTTCCAGCTTGCTATTTTGAGTGGCCAGCCACTGTTCACTCACTTCCAACACTTTGAAAATCCATTTGTAGACCCAAATTCCCATGCTTTGTAAACCATAAAGGCACCCTATGATTACCAACAAATCACATGAACCAAATGAGTTATTCCAAGCATTGTCATGACCTGACACCTGAGAGACCTTGGGGTAGTGATCTTGAACTTGTTTACATATTTCTACCTTTCAAGTGAGGTAGTACACTTGTGCTCTTCTTGTGTTGAGAAGGTGAAAAAAAAACCATCAACACCTACCTCTCTCTATTTATATCTATCACCGATCTATCTCTCGACCTCTCTTCTCTTTTCTTTCGATTTTTATTTTTCCTTTTTCCTCTTTCGAGGAGTTCGACTTCGTCTCTTTGATGCCTGAAATCTTCGCTCCCGTGACTTTTGAAATTCGATCTTCGAAAATGGATCTTTTGATCTCGACTCTTCGATCGAGGGCAGAATTTGTTCGACGTCTGATTTGATTGATCTGATGTCTGATCGCCCTGATTAGATTGTCCGGATGCCTGATCCTCGACGCGGATTGATCCTGGCTGGCGATTTGAAACGCTGACGGTTTATCCAACCGATCTCGGCACGATGCGGATTTTTGATCTGATTGATCTGATCTGATCCTGCCTGATCGACTGATCTGATCGGCTGATCGATGTCGAAAAAAAAAGATCTGAATCTGTCCGGATGTCTGATGGATCCGGATTTCGGATCTGATTTGATCTGATAATTTTGTCGCAGATTTTGTTCAAAATCTGATCCGGATGATTGTTCTGATTTATCTTGATTGATGCCGACTGATCCGGATCGCGCACGGATGCCGATAGATTGATCGATTGATCCTGCCGGATCTCGATTAAAGATCCAGATCTGATCCTGCCTGATCTCGAGATACTTCTATCTCCCTTGTACTCCACTGACCTCTATCTTATCTCCATATCTTGTGAGGTGGCAATCACATTATAAAACCCTTCTTTACCCTGGAGCATGCATTATACGCTAAACCCTAATCCCTCAACCCTATACTCTCAATCCTATACCTGATACCCTCAACCCTAAACCCTCTACCTTATACATTAAACCCTCAAACCTAAACTCTAATCCCTATACCCTTAGCCCTCAACCCTCTACCCTATACATTAAACTCTCAATCTTATACACTCAACCCTATACCTTAAACCCTAAGGATGGAAGACAAGGTAGAGAGTGTAGGAGAGACCTAGAGAGGGTTGAGAGAGAGTGGGTATGTAATGGTTAAGAGGAAAGGAGGTAGATAGGGAGTGAAAGGTAAAACCTCGAATATGCATCATCAATCATAAACCACAAACTCTAAGTGTTATAAAATTAGTGAAGAGGGAGCCAGAGAGAAGGAATTTTTTTTTTTTTTATCAATGCAGCTCATTTGGCAAGTGCCAAATTTGGCACTCTCCAAAAGGTTAATCCATTTGGCGAGTGCCAAATTCAGCGCTCGTGAAATGGTCAAGACATTTTGAGAGCACAAAATTTGGCGCTCGCCAAATAGCCTTGGTATTACCAAGCCTAGTTGAAGAGTGCCAAATTTGGTGCTTGCCAAATAGGCTTCGTATTACCAATCCTATTTGGTGAGTGACCAATTTGGCACTCTCCAAATTTAGCAAGTGCCAAATTTGGCAAGTGCAATATGGTTTGTTATGATTTTTTTTTTGCAATTTGAGACCTTTTGTTGTGTCATAGATTGGTGCACACACCCAAATCACTAGTGGCAATAAAATGAAACTATCAATTCTAGGAATAGGGGCTATTAGTGTAACAAATGGAACTCTGAAAAATGTTTTATTGGTTAAGGATTGGGGGTGAATCTTATTTTAGTATATAGAATTGCTTAATTTGGATATAAGTTTGTCATCACTACTGATCAAGTTATTGTAAGAGAAATCTAGAAAAGACCCAAAAAGTGTTACTACTATTGGTCTAGAATTGATCATAAAGAAAGTATCTTTAAATTTGTTGGATTTTTTGATGATGAATACACACTCTTCCATGCCTTTGTTGCTCAAAGTGATTATATGCCAAAATTGTGGCAAGCTAAACTTGAACATATAAATTATAGAAAATTACAAGACATGGTTAGAATGAATATTGTTAGAGGATTAACAAAGATCTCAACATCTAAAGGTGTATGACAAGGACGTGTGTTATGTAAACACCATGTTGAGATCCTTTTGACTCAAGAAAAGCATGGAAAACCAAATGTACCATAGAAAAAAGAACCTCTTGCTTGACATGGGAATAATTCATGATAAATTGGACTTAATGAGGCCTTGATTTGGGTGTTGTGAGGCATTTTATGCATCCACACTAGGTCTTGGACCCCTTTCAAATGCATTTAATAGAATCTTGTAAAGGTGTTGTGAAGTGTTGTAAAACATTTCTACACTTTTCTAGACTATTCATTACAATTCACCTAAAAATCACCTTTTCATCACCTATAAAGTCTTATTTTGAAGTGTTTTAAAGTCTTGTAATAATATTTCATGCTTTTCTAAGCTTAATTTCACTATTTACACCTTTATTATGCTTTATTTGGCTTAATTAAGTGTATTTTTTAATACAAAATTGACAAATAACATTAAATGTGACTTAATTCTCGATACCCAATTACAAGTCCAAGGTGGGACCCATTCACCATGGGTGGTGAATGAGTCCCTCTTGGCTCCAAATTCAAAATATTTCAAATTTTCTTTCAGGTTTTTAATCAAAATTTCCTTATGTCATCTTATGATGAGGTGTCATTGGGTTACTAAGGCACAAGTGTGTATAAAAAGGTGTTTTTCTCCTCATTTTATATCTCCTACAATATCTTAATCTCATAATTCATTCTTCATTCTTCATTCATTATTCTTCCATCTCAAGTCAAGCAAGTTAGGGATTCACCATTTCAAGGCATTAAGATATCAATTTTCAAACATTCAAGGAAAAATTCTTCATGTTTTATTTTAGAAATTCAAGATCAAACATAATGGCAAGGTAATAAAATCCATTATTGCATGTTTCATTCTATTCTTTCATCATTTTGGTTTAATTACCTAAAAGGGGTTTGACCAAGGCAAACCCCCATGCCCTAACATTCAACATTTCTCTCTCTTGTCTTTTGTGTTTACAGATTTAGGCATCTTAGAGGCTTGGAAATAATTGAAGATCAAGTTACAAAATTTCTTAATTCTTCTCTCCATTGAACAAGTCAAAATATCAATAAAAACTCACTTTCAGGTTTAGAAATAAAAATTTCAAAAGCGAACACCTATAGAAAGCTAAAGTGAAAATCGAGAGCTCTAGATTCCACCTTTGAATATTCAAAAATTCAAAAGTGGAATCATTTTCCATGGGTGGCGAATGAGTCCCACTTCTAGGTCAGTTTTGAGTTTTCTGCATTTTTAGATACCCTTTTGTTTGAAACAAGTTCCAGCATAGTTTTGGAGAATTGGGACCGATTTTCCCAAAATGGAAAATGAGTCCCACTAGGCCTAAAAAATAGGATCTATAGCATTTCAAATGTCATTTCTAGCTTCCTTCAATTTCTTAGGTGCACATTTTTAGTTTGGTTCATTTCTATTAAGTTTTGCATTCATTTCTAGTTCATTTTTGCATTACATAATGTGTTTTCAAACATCATGGATTTTGATAGTTTCCTCTTAATAATCAAGACATTTCATTAGTTTTCTACATTTAAATAATTTCATTTAGTCATATTACATCCATATCACATTAATCTTTGAATGTGAACATTGCATTTTTGGCCCATCTTTCTCTTTTTAGGTGAAAAACCCTAGAAGTGCTAGAATGACCTTGGTAGGCCAAAAATCTACGGTTCATTTTGGTGAACTTTATTTTTTTGGATGCCTTCTTGTCTGATTTGGAGTCCATCATACATCTAGCTTACATTGATCTTGCATTAGGACTTGCATGAATTCATTTGCAAGCTAGGTTTGAAATTTTGTATTCATATAAAGTGCATTTAGGTTGCATTTTTGGCATCTAACTTCATTTAAATTTTTTGAAATTCTACATTTTTCACTTAGGTCTACATCATTGAACTCAAAAAACATAAAAAATCATTCAAAATTTTCTTAAAATTATGAAAAAAGTCCATATTGGGACTCATTTGCCACCTTGGGCGAATCAGTTCCGTTTTATCCTTGAAACTACCTTTTACAGAGCTAAAAACCCTATTTTTAGGCTTTTGTTTGGTGCCAATTCCTACCTATATCAGTTAGCTGAGTTTCTATAACATGCATTTCATCACATCTAGCCTAGAATAGCTCATTGCATGCATTGTTTAATTTCACATTTACATCTCCCACATTTCAATTTTCAAATTATTGCATACTGTAATAAAAAATTCACTTTGTTTTACATCTGAAAATTACATTGCACTCTATTTAATTTTGCATAACATGTTCTTTCAATGTGTCATTGATTTGATTAAACATGGATTTTATAAGCATAACATCCCCTCTTATGAGTTTGATTTTGATTACAGCAATGAGGAACATGTTAGTTCTAACCAAACCATTACATTATCCATTGGTGCAAATGGAAATGTAGGCAATCATAACACACATACTTGTTCTTCTATCAATACCTCTCCTATTAGTAACGAAGGTATCTTGGTGAAGGAAGTTACAAGCATTGAGGGTCTTGATTATCCATTTCCTTATTCCCCTTTGGATGAGGTTAGACAACAAGAACATGAGATAATAGACACATTCCTACAAGTCACCTTACCTAGTCTCCATGGTCATGACAATCAAACTTTTCCATCTCCTAATATCCCTCCTTGATGTAAAGAGGTTAGGTTGGTGTTAGAAGACATCCCTATTACGAATCATGAAACCCTTTTTCCTCCCTTCCCTAATGCCCCTCCCATTTGGGAAAATCTATTTGAACACCATAGTGGTCCTTCTCTTGATGTCTCCCCCACTTTTGATGAAGCAACCTCAAACTTGGATGAACATATTGCAAGATCTCCTAGTACGGTAGATAATATGGTACAAGAGAATGAGACCTTAGAAACAACCAACAATCAAATCAAGTCTTCTTTTCCTCTCCCCACTATATCTCATCAAACACATTCAACCATTAATAGTTCCCTTAGTTTTTATGAAGTTAGTTTGGATGAACGAAGCCTTAATTGTAGCAAACATGAGGTTTATTGTTTTCCTAAACATTTTCCTTCTAGGGAGAATATCATCATACAAGGAAAAGATAACATTGATACTACTATTATGCCCTTGAAAGTAAATGACGAGTCTATGTTAGACTCTCATTCGCCAAGGGATGTTAATATTATTCAACCTCAACTCATCCTTTACCCACCATCACATAAACCTTCACCTAAACCTGAGTTTACTCTCTACCCACCTTCACACAAACAAAAAACTCAAAATAAACTTGAACTTATCCTCTACCCACCTCAAAATAATGTATCATAGCAGTTGAGTTATAATACCATTTCTCATACATATAACACTCACAATAATCTGCAATTGCAACAAACCACACCAACACCCTTACCGTTTCCTAATCCTATCCCACCCAACCCTTTCTTACTAGGTCACAAGGAGTATGATCTTATCAAGCAACTTAAGCAAACTCCTGCTAAGATATCAATGTGGGACCTTCTTCAAGCCTCCCCTCACTATCACAACATGATCCAAATAGCCTTGCGACAAGTTCATGTCCCTTCTAATGTGCCACCAACTGACATAGAAGCCATGATTCAGGGACCAAACATTGACATTGTTTTCCACCAAAGTGAACTCCCCTCTTTGGATGTGAAAAAAAAATGAATCTTTCAGGATCATAGTTCAATACAAAACAAAAGGGATAAATAAAACTCTTGTAGATACTGGTTTTAAACTTAATGTGTGTAGTGTGACCCTTCTGGATAGGCTTAGAATTGATCACTCAACCTTTTGACCTAATCATTTCTCTATGAAGGGATTTGACAAGGTTGAAAAGAAACCACTAGAAGTAATCATTAAGCCTCTTACCATTGGAGTGGTCACCTTGAATACGCCAATCCATGTTTTTCCTTATGAAATTTCATGCAATCTTATCTTAGGCAGACAATGGATTCATGCCATGAAAGGTGTGCCTTCCACTGTTCATCGCAAAATGAAATACATCTACAATAACATAGTTCACACACTTGATGCTGATCTTGAACCTAATAGTGTCTTACAACTTGAAAAAAACAAAAAAAATTCCTTAAACAAATCAACATCCCCTACACAAAATTTGGATGACCCTTCGAAAGCATCCACCTCAACCACTTTTGAAAAAGACACAAACTACACAACAACCTTTGATGAACATAATAACGAACAACCATCTGATTCAAAAGTAATGAAAAAGTTGTATGGAAAAGGTTATGAACTCATGAAACAGCTTGGATATAGTGGAAAAGGATGTGTTGCTAACAAAAAAGGTATCCACAAACCTATTGACCCTATCACACAACAAATAACTCATGGTCTTGGTTATTGTCCTACAATAGAGATCACCAAGCCTTTACTCAACATCAACAATATCACACAACATACTCTTAAATCATCCTTAACAATCATCCATCCTGAACTTATTGACACTAGTGGTCTTCATAATTCTCCTTTTCCAACAATCACACAAACACCTACATCTTCGCTTGATGTCAATTTCATCTCGCAAGACACCAATGATTTATATTCAATAGATTTTCCCTCCTCCTATAAGAGAGAACAAAATATCACAATCTAGAGAAACTTGTGTAAGTATGACATCTACTACTAAGAAAGATGTATCTTTGACACAAGCTACAAGACCTTCTACCATTGATCAAGAGAGCATCTTTTCGAGACTCCTCCAAGATCACTTGATCTCTCTCCCTCCAAGAACTTGCAAGAAATGTTATTACAAGACTTCATTCTGTGCATATCATAGAGTTCATGGTCATTCCACTAATGAATGTAAGGCTTTGAGTTGTAAAATCCAACATTTTCAAGAGTTTGGTATTCTTCCCTCTATGGGGGGCACTTAATTCCTCTCATTGATACTAATTTTCACTCTAGCATGCTTTTCATTAATCACTTTATCTCATCCTTGTCTCACACTCAGTGGGGGAAATGGGTTATGTAGCCTTACCCTCGTATGTCATTTTTCATTGCCTCCTTTGGCTATTCGTTAACCTTTCATGAATACATAAGAGCAAGCTTGGGATGTGGATGGCAAGCCTTAAGTTGGCTTGCATATGACATACTATCCTTTTTCATGATGTATCTTCTCAAAAACATATAACTTTCCATAGGGCTTTCCGTGTAAGCTCTCATGTTCTCCATCTTCTACTTTAAAGAAATTGCTCATAGTACTAGTGTTTGCAACCACTTTAAAGTGGGGTCATACAGATCACCACTCATATTTCATTGTGTGATTTTCTTTTTCTTTCAATTTAGTCTCTTGGAAGCATTAGGTACAATGTTTTCTAGGATGAGACATTGCACTTGTCCTCTCTTGGAAACAAGATGAGACCATTTGCACTTTTCCTCTCTTAGAATAATTTGGCACAATGTTCCCTAAGATGAGACCTTTCATGAACTAAGAAAAACCTCTTTGAAAAATCCAAAACACTATTTTGCATTAACAATGTCTATTAGTGTCAAGCATACAAATATTTGCTTACTTCATAGAGCTCAAAAATCATTTTCCTTTGTGGCGCCTTATTAGATTTATCAGGAGGAATAACTATGATATGGTTGAGTGGGAAGCCCATTCTGAGGCATGAATTTCCCCATAGCCACCTATTTGTTTGAATAAATACCAACTAGCGTATGTTTCTCACCTTTTGGGCTTTCTCACCCTACAAACAACCAAGATTTTTGTCACCCCAGAGTGAGTATGCATTTTCTTTCTGAAACAAACAAGCCTAGATATAATCCATAACTAGCTAGAAAAATGATCAAAGCTTGATCCACCCTTTCATTTTCATCTTTCTCTTCTTCGTAGTTCTTTCCATTGCATGATTGTGTATCTTGATGGTTTGACTTAGGATCTTGGATCTTGGGGGCTCAACTTCCTTCTTGATCTTTTTCATTCTTCGTCATCTACATTTGTACACTTGGATCTCTCTTGAATGTCTACTTTAGTGTGAGTTTGAAGCAAGTTCATCCTCTCACTAAAGTGGGGGCTAAATGTACCGTAGAAAAAAGGATGTCTTGCTTGATATGGGAATAATTCATGATAAATTGGACTTAATGAGGCCTTGATTTAGGTGTTGTGAGACATTTTATGCATCCACACTAGGTCTTGGAACCATTTCAAATGCATTTAATGGAATCTTGTGAAGGTGTTGAAGTTTTGTAAAACATTTCTACACATTTCTAGACTCTATTCATTACAATTCACCTAAAAATCACTTTTTCATCACTTATCAAGTTCTATTTTGAAGTGTTGTAAAGTCTTGTAATAAGATTTCACACTTTTCTAGGCTTAATTTCACTATCTATACCTTTCTTATGCTTTATTTCACCTCTTTATGCCCTTCTAAGGCTTAATTAAGTGTATTTTTTAATGTAAACCTGACAAATAACATTAAATGTGACTTAATTCCCAATACCCACTTACAAGTCCAAGGTGGGACCCATTTGCCATGGGT
Source organism: Sequoia sempervirens (assembly GCA_007258455.2). NCBI lineage: Eukaryota > Viridiplantae > Streptophyta > Pinopsida > Cupressales > Cupressaceae > Sequoia > Sequoia sempervirens. The sequence continues at coordinate 428,204,754 of VDFB02000003.1, forward strand.
GGCGAATGAGTCCCTCATGGCTCCAAATTTAAAATATTTCAATTTTTCTTTCAGGTTTTTATTCAAAACTACCTTATGTCATCCTGTGATGAGGTATCATTAGGTTACTAAGGCACAAGTGTGTATAAATAAGTGTTTTTCTCCTCATTTCATATCTCCTACAATCTCTTAATCTCATAATTCATAATTCATTATTCTTCCATCTCAAGTCAAGCAAGTTAGGGATTCACCATTTCAAGGCATTAAGATATCAATTTTTAGACATTCAAGGGTAGATTCTTTATGTTTTGTTACAGAAATTCAAGATCAAACATCATGGCAAGCTAATCAACTCCATTATTGCATGTTTCATTCCATTCTTTCATCATTTTGGTTTAATTACCTAAAAGGGGTTTGACCAAGGCAAACCCCCATGCCCTAACATTCAACATTTCTCTCTCTTGTCTTGTGTGTTTATAGATTTAGGCATCTTAGAGGCTTGGAAATAATTGAAGATCAAGTTAAAAAATTTCTTAATTCTTCTCTCCATTGAACAAGTCAAAATATCAACAAAAACTCACTTTCAGGTTTAGAAATCAGAATTTCGAAAGTGGAAACCTATAGAAAGCTAAAGTGCAGATCAAGAGCTTTAGATTCCACCTTTGAATATTCAAAAATTCAAAATTGGACTCATTTTCCATGGGTGGTGAATGAATCCCACTTCCAGGTTAGTTTTGAGTTTTCTACAACATTTCAAATTTCATTTCTAGCCTCGTTCAATGTCTCAAGTGTACACTTTTAGTTTGGTTCATTTCTGTTAACTTTTGCATTCATTTCTAGTTCATTTTTGCATTACATAATGTGTTTTCAAATATCATGCATTTTGATAGTTTCCTTTTAATAATCATGACATTTCATTAGTTTTTTTCATTTAAATCAGTTCATTAAGTCATATTGCACCCATATCACATTAATCTTTGAATGTGAACATTGCATTTTTGGTCCATCTTTCTCCTTTTAGGTGAAAAGCCCTAGAATTGCTAGAAAGACCTTGGGAGGCCAAAAATCTACAGTTCACTAAGTCATCCACTACAACTCATTCATAGTAATTTATGAGAACTGAAATATCCTTCCATCTTAGGTACCAAGTACCTTCTCCTTTTACTGATGATTATAGTAGATGAGTATGGGTTTATTTTCTTGAAAGGAAAGGTGAGGCATTTGTGACATTTCAAAGATTTAAGGAATTAGTTGAAAACCAAAGTGGAAAAAGAATTAAATGCTTAAGGATAGAAAATGGAGGTGAATAAATTGCAATTATGCATTTGAATCATTTTGTGAAAAATATGGTGTTAAGGTACAAAGAACTATTCCATAAACCCCTCAACATAATGGAGTAGTTGAATAGATAAATAAAACTCTTTTGGAAATGACACGTTGTATGTTTTTGGTAATAGAAGTAGGGGAAAGGGCCTTTGAACCCAACTAGAATGTGAAACAAGGCCAACTAGCCAGCCAAAACAACATAGAAAAATAGCATGGGTGCAAACCAACCAACACCCTGTAGCAGGACTAACACCTAACCACCAAGAACAATAGAAACTATATACCAAAAAGAAACAACAAACCTAAAGACATAATTGAGTCTAATTGATTGAGGAGCATGCATGTCCAGTAAGAACATAGAACAAAAAACTAAAAAAAATAGATCCAACAGACCCAAATTACTCATTCAGATAGCATATTAGGTTTCATTCATGCTCCAACTGTTCCATAGTCTCCCTATATTGTTCCAAAGATTTGGTTGCTCCTTCATCCAAATGCTCCTCAACAGCTTAAGAGGATTTCATCTTTTGATTACCTTTCCTATCCTTAGTCACCCCACTGACCATTTTGAAGATAGCCTTTCGCATAATGCCCAAAATGATGGTCGTTAACTTATTGAAGGCCTTGTCCATCTTGTCCACTTTTTTCTTTAGAACTTGGACTTGGAAGACATAAATCGAGGGACCTGTCATTTTCCTACATCACCTCAACTTTTTCCTCCATAGGATAATCATCCATCCCCTTTGTGACCTCCCTTACCACTTCATCAACTTCACATTCAAAATTCTAGAGCTCATCCTCATCCTCATCTTCTAATTATTTGACCACAGTTTGGTCATCATCAATCATTTCTTCATCCTGTTCACTGCTACCATAGTCTTATAAGATATCTTGTCCAACACCACTGACAACTCCTTTTTAATTAGGTTAATGGTAGGAGGAGCTTCATCTCTAGGTTTAACCCCTAGTTCTTTGAAGCAAAGTTTATTTCCTTTGAAAAATTGACCCATGGGCCTAGTAGACCTTCTCTCCCCCTTTCGACTACTAAAATATTCTAATTTTCCATGTTCCTCCTTGTCTGTAATCTCTATAGTGACTTTCTTGGTTTTTTTAGGTTTGAAAGTATCAAAAACTTTCCTTTTAGTCCCAGAGAGGTTTCCCAAAGGGTTAAAACTAGCCTCTTTTCCTTTCAAATTCTAAGTATCAAGGTTTCCTTTAGTAAGAAGGCCTTTAATAGAGGACTATTTCAAGCTAGAAGGAACAATAGGGGGTTTCATACAGGGAGATCTTACAAAGGAAGTAGCCACAGTAGAGGAATTAACTTGAGAGGGGTAGGGGAGGGGGTCCATTTGACATGTTGTATGTTATATTTTAAAATTTTGCATAATAAATTTTGGGGATTGGCCGTCTCTTGTGTTCCACATATTGTGAATAGAATCCCCACCAAATCCATCACAAATATCACTCCTGAAGAGGCATGAAGTGGAAGAAAGTATCACATCAAATTTTTAAAAGAATTTGGGTGTATTGCTTGGGCTCACATCCCAGAAGAAAACAAGAAAAAGCCACAACCAAAAATTCATAAGTGCTTATTTATGGGCTATAGTGAAGAGTCAAAAGCTTTCATATTATATGATTTTGAAACAAAAAAGATCTTTATTGATAGAGATGTAAATTTTGAAGAACATTCACAACTTACAACCACAAATGATTCCAAAATTTTAGATATTTTACAAATAAATGGAAACTCTATTAATGAGGATAATAAAAGCACTATTATTAAAGATGATATAACTAATAGTAGTTGTTAAAAAAGATTTTGTCTTCCAATGGTATTTCTAACACTTCTAGGGTTTTTCACCTAAAAGGAGAAATATGGGACAAAATGAAATGTATACACTCAAAATTAATGTAATATGGATGCAATATGCTTAGATGAAATGATATAAATGCAGAAGATTGATGAAAAAGATCACTAATTGAATGAAAACTAAGAAATGTAAAGTGTTTGAAAACATAGTGTTGTATTAAAAAAGACCTAGAAGGATGAATAGAAATGCAAGTAAAACAAAATAGAAAGCTATAAAATGGAATGTGTGCACCTATAAATTGATGGAGATTGGAAATCACTCTAAAAATTTGGAAATGTTGACTTTTTTACTAACTGGGACTCATTTGCCAACCTGGGAAAATTAGTCCCAGATCAGGGTTTCTGCTCATAAGTCTATTTCTGCCAAAAAGGTACTGGAATCTACACTCTATTCTGACTGCCACCCCTAGTGGGACTCATTCACCACTAGTAGTTAATTAGTACATTTTCCATTTTTTGAAAATTAAAGTTTTATATCTGCACTTTGTCACCTGCATTGCACTTCCAGATTGAATCTCCAATTTGAATCTTTGAAAACACCTACAAAACAGAATATAATTTACTTTCTAATGGGGGGTTTTCCTTGTTCAAACCCCTAATTTGGTAATTAGACCCTGGAGGGATAATAAAATCTGCATAAAACCTTGTCCCTAAGTGTGTCTACGACTAGGAAAATCTGAAGAAAAAACCCTATTCTAATGTGCTAGAATAAGATGTTTAAATGAAACTTGAATGGTGTAATACTTCAACCTAAGAAACCCCACAACATTTTAAATGAGTATTAATGACATGCAAACCTTAAATCTAAAGATAGAGGGAAAATGGAAGATGGAATCACTTTGAAAACAAGTCTTTAGGCTTGATTTGATGGCTACTTGCATCTCCTCAACCTAGATTTCACCATGATTAGATCCATAGGCATCCATAATCAACTCCTTGCAATGTTGGATCTTGAATAAGAAGCAAGCTCAAAGATTTGAAAAAGCCCTATCTTGTTGTCCTAAAGCTTCAACTTTGCTATTAGAAATACTAATTAATCTTCTTGTGAAAGATATTCAACACTTGGAATTTTAATTTGCTTGATAAAATGACTGGATGATGTGAAAAATGACCTTAAAAACACATATTTATAGGCATCGATACCTAATTTCCCATTATTTAGACCCAAGAGGCTGGCATCCATTGAAAATTTGAATTAAGTTAGTGGGTTTCCCACTTAAAATTGAAAATTCCCCCAAAAAGGACTCATTCGCCACCCTTGGAGAATGGGTCCCACGTGTGGTTTTCAAAGGTGGTTTTTTGAGATATGAATAATTTAAGCATTATTTGTCAGGATTTGTATGATTTTTGAGTGAAATGGGCCTCTAGATCAAAAATAATGAGCAATAGGGGCCTATAAATACAATTTTTAAGGGGTGATTGGTGCAAGGGTGTCTAAAATAGGACCAAATTAGGCCACAGATTATACTTTCTACAAAGGAGTACAATTTTTTTTTCCATAGTTAGCCCCCACTTTATTACCCATATGACTCTACATGCATATGTAAGCTAAAGGACTCCAAATAGTATATTTAATTGCATAAAAGGATACCCATTCAAAAGATAGGAGAATGAAGCCCCCAATGTAGTTATATGCAAAACCAAAACATTAGGAACCACATCCTGTAACATGAATTCGTTAGTTGTCCAAAAATCCTTTTATCTAAGTTCTAGATATCAAATTCAAGGGTAGATGTATTTCCCCCTTGATTTTTCTTGCTTTACGGAGGTGGAATCAAGGTAGCAATCTAGCCATGTCAAAATAGGAACAATCATATCATAGGGAATTACCAAGTACCATGCCACATAATGATAGAAAATTGATGATGTCGGGTGTGGAATCATGATTCCAACGCATCAAACAACATCAAAAATGGAGTTCCCTATCACCTGTTATGTGTTTTGAAGAGAAAGTACTTTATGAACTCTTAAGATAAGAATAACCCTAATTTTATACATAAGAGTAAAAAATGATTAAAAAGAGTTAAAAGAGGTAAACAGGGAGTAATTTTCCACTTAATATTTCATTTACCTCCTTGTAGTGTGAGAGTGATGAGTAAGATGGAAAGACGCTGAGTAGACGAGATTACAGGCTTGCATGACTGGATGTGCTTTGAGACTAGGTCGCATGCGGCAAGCAACATCATGAGGTGAGTCGATTCTATGACCTAAGTGTTTTTGCAGCGATTTAATGAGTTTTAATGCATTTATAGGTTAATTTAGGATCTTGGAATTTTTTTTTGCAAAGTGTCCCCTTTCTTTGCAAAGTGTCCCATTTGTTCGCAAAGTGTCCCTTTTGTTTGCAAAGTGTCTCGTTTCTTCACAAAGTGTCCCATTTCTTCACGAAGTGTCCCAAAAGGGTTCTAAAGTGTATAGGGCCTTTAGGAAAGCACACTAGAAGAAATTTAGTACACTTGCATGATGAATAGTGTAAAAATTAAAGATATATGAATTTTAGAGCATATTGTTGTGATTTGGATAAGTACCTGCCCGTTTGTGGCAACGGCTAAGGGGAGACAGTTGAGCTTTTTGAGAGATCTAGCCCCAACATTTTTAGTAGAGGAGACATAGCACCTTTATGCTGTAGTAATCTATTGGGCATACCTCATGCCTCCCATGAGGTACCACAATGCTATGCCGATGGCTCTTTTTGAGTGTTAGGACACAGATACATGCACATTTCACCTCCCGACTGGGGAGATGATGATTACCTTAGAGGATGTACACCATATTCTCTGAGTTCCTATTCAAGGATAATGGATGTGCTTCCAAGGAGATTGGTCATTTCATGAGTGGAAGGATGACATGCAGTACTACCTTGGCAGGCCAATACATGATGAGCTTTTGAGGGCATGAATCGAGCTACCGATGCTACTATATTCACGAGCCCCAGTGGTGAGACAGATCATGATACACATGGTGGAACTAGTACTCAATCCAGATGGATGAGAAACACACCTTGATGGAGGATTAGTTCACTTGATTCATGGGATGGTAGAATATAGGATGGTCTACGCTTGGGGATGTTGTATCCTGACACACTTGTATTATGTGTAACTAAGGGTAAATTTTTGGATTTGATTAGAGTGTTAATAAATCAATAAAGACTAAAACCCAAAGCAATTACAAAGAACAAAGGAAGCAAATGTAAATGAAACAAGTATACTAGATAGTTGTTGAAGCCTCCATGATTCACCTTTGTAACACTTTCTAGCTTGTTGATTTGTGTTGCCCTCAGATTCGACGTGCGAGCAATCTGAAAATAAAGCGTAGGTCCTACACAAGCTTTGAAGGATTTGAATCTAAATTCCTATGCCTATGTCTATGACAAAATGACTCTAAAATGCCAAATTAATCTAAGTATTAATATGCGAGAATATTGTAATCTATGTGCATAATCTAGAAATGAGAGCAAAATAGCATTTTATAGAAAATGCCACTTTGAATGGATGGACGAGATTGACTTCTGACAAAGACCTAAAATCAGAGGCCCAGATTAGGGTTAGGGAAAAGTCATTAATTGAGCAGTCGAGATGTCATCTAAGAAGATCGAATCGGGAGTGGAGAATAAATGAGGAAATTAATTGAAAAATAAAGATTTTCGAAAATGAAGAAGATAAAGAGTGGATTGAAGATAAGTTTTGGAAAGATCAAGAACCTGCCCGATCACTTGATTTCTAGAGGAAAGTTACCAATTTGGAATTAAATTAATTCCAAATGTGAACTTTGTGAACTAATAAATAATCAATTTTTTGGATTATTTACTATAATGAGCTGATAGTTAAGAATGAGATGACATTTTAAATAATTTAATTTATTTAAAATGAGAAGAATATCAAATTTGGAAATTTAAATAATTAAATTTAATTATTTAATTTAGGAGATAAGACTAATAATTAAATAAATTAATTAATTCATTTAATTATGACTATTAATGACATATTAAATAAATACAACTTATTTATTTAATAATCAAGAAGAATAAAGTGAATAGAAGGTAATTAAATAAATTAAGACATTTATTTAATTAAGGGAAGACTTAGATAATTAATGACATATTTAATAAATCAATAAAATTTATTTATTTAATAATCATGAAGAATAAAGGACATGAATTAATTAAATAATTATGAATTATTTAATCAATAGTCGAATGTGGACCAAAGACATAGTTAAATGTCATAATTATGCTAGGACAAAAGTGGTAAAGATGAAGCTTGCAGGCCTAGGTCATTTTTAGTTGTCTACATTATGATTTGGATCAAAAAAAAAATTGGGAGATAGACAACACGGTGCATTGAATGATTCTATAGGTTTGGTTCCTTTAGAATATCACATGCACTAGGCCCATCTATTTCCCATGTGCTATAACTCTAGGGTATCCTTGAGCCTTCAACTATCATCTATGGCACGTATGGCAGTATGAAGACTTGCATTTTTGGAGAGTGAGATTTGACTAGCTAGAGGACAAGATCCTTTGGAGACCTTATTAGCTAACACTATAGTGGCCAGATCCCATGCGACAGTTGAGGAGGATGTAGTTATAGATTTTTGGCTGGATGGAATGACTATATAGTATGTCCTTTCTATTATGGTCAAGTCATGCGACAGTTTGGATAGATTCAGACACCACAAAGGGCCTACCCCTTTATCAGGAGATTAGTGTAGAGTTTCAGGAGAGTAGGTGATACTGTACAACTCACTATAAACCATGTTGTCCAAAGTGACTTTGATGACTCAGATCATGATCAGCCTCCAGTCTTCGATGCTGATGATGTCGGTAGCATATATGAGCATGAGGAGTGGTGGATAGTGACATGACCAACTCATGTATTTTCAATGGATGTCCCTATAGGTGATACAGGAGCAGTGCCAAATGAGGGAGATGAGGTACAGGACAAGTCTGAGGAGGTATAATGCAAGGCTACAAACATATTTACTAATGTTATAGATGATGAGTATGACAAGGATGCAAATGCTAACTATGATGGCCAGGACAGAGGAGTATGAGGAATAGGATCCACCCTTGAGTGAGAGTGATGAGGCAGCAGCTAGGGATTGACATGAGTGGGGAGATCCCTCTCCCATTCGTATAATGAGATCATGAGCAGTAGTTGCAACAAGCATCAATACTCATGGTCATGGAGAGGCTAGCACATCCTCCATGCCCCATGCACAAGATGATGTCGAGATTGCTCAGCCTACCAGAGATGTAGGTGATGATATTTGATTTTATGCATGTACTTTATTACTTATGCTCTTTATATATATATCATGATGATTTGTATTGATTGTGTATTTTTTCTACCTTGCAAGAGTGATGAGAGACTGGCGAGATTTCTACTATCAAGAAGCTGAATAGATAGTGCCTACATCCATTGAAGAAGAGGAGATGGACCCAGATTATGTGCCCCCATTGATTATGGAGGAGCATTTAGAGTCACTTAGACCATTTGTGAGGCTACGGGAAACATATGACAATGTGAGGAGATGGCTCCACTGAGCCAAAACTACAAGAAAGTCATCCTAGACTCCAGTATAGGTGGAGAGACTATAGGTAGAGGTATCATGACTATAGGCGGAGAGGGAGAAGATAGCAGGGGAGCATCAGGTGGCTCTTGGATGGATACAAGGATTAGAGTTTTCACTTAGGTTTTGCGGATTGCAGTCAACGACCAGCTCACAAGCACTAGAGCCTAAGGGGTCGAGTTCTCATAGACCTTAGTGATATTGTATATTGTGATTATATGTACATAAAAATTTGGATATATCTATATATATATATGAGCATTTGATGTTGTATGATTTTTCTTAATGTGTTTGAATGTTAAATGGAAATGTGATTAATTAAATAACCTTGGTAAGATTACTTAATTAATGTCTTCATGATTTAACAAAGTTTATGTGATCTAATTAAAACTTATTGCGGTTTCTTTTAGATACAACATGATGATTAAGTATGTTATGCTAAATTAAATATATTTAATGATCTAACTTATCATAACACACAGGATGAATTTGAATAGTATGAAACCTAAAGTAATTATAAAAATGAATTAAATAACCACTCTAGTGCTCAAGACACATGCATGATTGATTTGTCAAGAATGAAGCAATGTGAAAGCATATAGGATATAACCTAATAGCTCTAGAAAATCTGCTTTATCATTCATACTATTCAAAGGGATTAGACATAATACTGACGTAAATGTGCGACATTGATGGGTTCTTTAAGGGGTGTGCCATCTAGTTCAGTTAACATGTATGCACCAAACCCAAATGTTTTGTCAATGATGTAAGGTCCTAAACAATTAGAACTAAATTTGTTGCATTCATTTGGGTCAGCATTGATGTTGCGCTGATTAGCAGATAGGACTAAGTCACCCTTGTGGAATGATCGAGGGATAATATTAAGGTTGTAATGATTATCTTTTATTTTGCAATAAGCTTGAAGATGTTCAAGAGAATTAATGCACTATTCATTGAGTATCTCAAGTTGATGTAATCATTGTTTTTGATAATGTGTATCATCAACAAGTCCTTGAAGAGCAATTCTTAGTGTAGGAATTTCTAACTCCAAGGGAATTATTGCTTCACTACCATAGACCAAATTATAAGGTGTGGTCCCTGTGGAAGATCGAACACTTGTACGATAAGCCCAAAGCACATAATGTGATTGTGTGTGCCAATCCCTATGATTTTTATAAATAATTTTCTTCAAAATTTGTTCAAGGACTTTATTAGTTGATTCGGTTTGACCATTAGATTGTGGGTAATAAGGTGTCAAAAAATAATGTTGGATATTAAAGGTCTCCAAGAATTTCTTCACTTCATTATTCTTAAATGGTGTACCATTATCAGAGACTAATGCGAAAGAAAGTTCAAAGTGAGAAATAATGTGTTCTAAGATGAAATGACATATTACTTCAATTTTTGTAGATCAATGAGGAATGTCCTCTACCCATTTTATGAAATAATTAGTTGTATTGATGATAAAGGTATGTCCAATGGAAGGAGGTGAAATTTTTCCTATAATGTCCAATTCCCAAACCACAAAGGGTCGTATCAGAAGTCGAGTTTGAATTTTGCTAGTAGGAGCATGATGCAAATTGCTATGTTCTTGACATTTATGAAATTTGTAAACATAATCAAAGCAATCACATTCCATGTTGCACCAATAATACCCAATACAAATAATTTTTTGAACCAATTTCTGCCCTTTGAAATGTCCACCACAAGCACCTTCATGGGCTTGGGGAAGTGATAGAGGTATCTCATATTTGTTTAAGCATCTAAGTAAGATACCATTGAACAACCTTCGATACAACACATTGGCAAGGATGATATATTTAGATGCAAGCTTTCGTAAATGAGCACAAAGGTTTTTGGTTGTTGCCTCTGGAAAGGTACCACTTTTCAAATAGTTGAATATGGTATCATACCATTCACTCGATTTTTCCTCATTTATCATTAAAACCTCTTCCATTTTTTCGTCAATCGAAGGTTTCATGATAGGGTGAATAGTGAATGCAAAATTTTTTGAAGGATCTTGAGGGGATACAAGAGAGGTCGCACTTTCCATTGCATCCACAAGCCAATTATCTTTTTGTGGGATTTTTTCAATGGTAATGTTTGAAACTTCTCTAACAAGTGCATGATAATATGTTTGTATTTGGATAACTTGTCATGCTTGGATTGATATGTCCCATTTATTTGTTTAATTACTAATTACGAGTCACAAAATATCTTAATATCTTTGGCATCCATGATTAAAGTAGCATGTAACCCAGCAATTAGCGCCTCATACTCAGTTGTGTTATTATTACATAGGAATTTTAATTGATATGACAAGGGAATTGGCTTTCCTAAAGGTGGGATCAATATAACCCCAACACTAGAGCTTGTTCTACACTTAGATCCATCAAATATAATTCCCATGTTTTAGCTTCTATTGTCAACACACTATCATTAGGAAAAGAGTCATTGCTAGGTAACGCTAGAGGAGAAGGAGCATCAACTAAGTGGTTCATCAAGGCTTGGCCTTTGATTTATTTTTGTGAATCAAACTTAATGTCAAACTTAGTCAACAACATTACCCATTTATCTAGACGTCTTGATAAGTATGTTTTATTGAAAAGATGTTTGAGAGGATCAAATTTTGTCATGACCTATATTTCAGCATTTAGTAAATAATGTCACAACTTATTAGTAGCGAATAGAAGAACCAAACATTGTTTTTTGATTGGTGTGTATTTTGTTTCACAATTGATTAAAGTTCCACTAACATAATAAATAGGATGTTCTTTTCCACTATCATCTTGTTGAGCTAAGAATGCTATAGAAGCATGGGCTGATACAACTATGTAAAGGATGAACGGTTTGTTTGGCATAACAGGTTGTAAAATGGGAAGAGTTGCAAGGTATTCTCTCAAACTTTCAAAGGCCTATTTAAAATCCTCATTCCAATTAAAATGCACATCCTTTTTAAGGAGATGTGTAAAAGGTAATATTTTATCAGCTAAGGAGGTGAAAAAATGACAAATGGCTTGAATTCTTCCTTGTAACGTGTGCAATTGAGAAATGTTCCTAGGAGGTGGCATGTTTATTATAACATCAATTTTATTTGTGTCCACCTCAATGCATTTGTGAGATATGATAAACCTTAAAAAAATTCCACTATCTACTCCAAAGACACTTTTTTAGATTGAGTCTCATGTTGTATTTATGGATTCGTTCAAAGATTTGGCTAAGGACATTTACATTGTCTTTTCTTGTTCAGGATTTGTCAATGATGTCATCAACAAAATCTTCTAAGATTTTATGTATGTAATCATGGAATATCAATCTCATTTCTCTTTGATAAGTTGTGCCCTCATTCCTTAATCCAAAAGGCATCATAACCCAACAAAACGTTCCCTAGATAGTTGTGAATATTGTCTTATATTGATCTTGTGGGTTGATGAAGATTTGATTATAACCAAAAAATACATCCATGAATGACAAAAAAGCATGTCCAGTAGTTGAATCCATTATCATTTCAATATTAGGAAGGGGAAAATCATCCTTTAAGGAGGCTTTATTCAAGTCATGAAAATCCGTACATACCCTAATAGGATTATCAAGTTTAGCAACTACAAAAATGTTTGAGATCGAAGGAGAATAATCAATTGGGTGAATGAAACTTGCGTCAAGGAGTTTTTCAAGTTCTCCTTTAACATATAAGGCAATCTTAGGGTTCATTTTGCATATCTTTTGTCGAACAGGCTTAGCATTTTCAGCAAGAAAAATGTTATGTATTACTATCTTTGGGTCTATTCCTGGCATATCTAAATATTTCCAAGCAAAATTTTTAGAAAAATCATGAAGCAAGGTTGTATTATCCTCTTGTTCTTCATCATCAAGGATCTTCCCAATCTTAATAACTTTTTCTTTATCATCTATGTACATTGGTATATCAATTGTATCTCCTAAGGGGAGTGCATTAGACCTAGGAAATTTAGGATCATATGGTTCCATGCTCATGTTTGTCTCATTAGTATCAACATCTTTTTGCTTGGTACTTATCATAGTGTAGGTAACTTTACTCTTGGAAGAAGACGACTTATCAAAAGCACCTAAGATTTATTTCAAGGCTTCATCACTTTCAACATACTCCCAAGATGGTGGGCAGTCCATACCAAGGAATTTAGGATGTTTAGTGTAAGATTGATTCTTGGTTTACATGTGATGGTGTTAATATTGAATGATTGGCATTGAGTTGCTTTTGTTATCTTAGAAAAAGAATACCCCAAACCAGTCTTTGTCTCTTGTTTATTAGGTTCTATAGGGACATGAATTCCTTGTTCATTCTTTCCACATCCTTTACCATTATATCCCAGTTGTTTCATAGGATCATAGCCTTGTCCATAATGTCTTTCTATTTCCTTCAGATTAGGTGGTTGTTGATAATCTATCTCATAAAAATTTGTTGTGTAGGTTGTATCTTCTTCCAAAGTAGATGAGATAAATGTTGGGGAGGATTCTTTTGAATTATGAGTTGTCATAATCGTTGGTTGTTTTTGTTTTTCATCTTGTCTTTGTGTGATTATGTATTCATCTAGATAAATGAAGGTTTGAATTCTAATGTAACCCAATCATCACCTAATAATCTAGACATTGATTCTTATTCTTCAGTTTATTGGTGTCTAGAGGCTCTATGTGAGATGTTGGATTTAAAGTGTTTAGAGGACTACTTGCTCCATTTTCAAGTTGTAAGCAACTTTCGGGCTCAAGGTCTATTGCAACTTGATAAAAAAAATTGTTATAGACATATTTCATTATTCAATGAAGGTTCAAAGGTACCACATGCATCTCATGAATCCATGGCCTTCCCAGAAGATGATTGTACTCAAGATCATAGGGCATGACATTAATAGGAGTTTGCAAGGTAACCACTCCAACTGTCATAGGTAAAGTGATTACATTGAGCGGTTGCTTTGTAATGTTGTCAAAACCTCTAATAGATAAGGAAGCGGGTTTTATTTATGATTTATCCACACATAATCAATCTAGGAGTTTCACACTGCACACATTAAGGGTAGAGCCATTGTTAACAAGGGTTCATTTGATGCCTATTATATTGTATTGAGAAATTATCATAAAGGCCTCATTTTGTTTCCTTAATTCTAATAGAGAGAGCTCATGTTGATGAAAGGTAATGTCTACATTAACTGCATTCATTCCTTGTATAAGAGTTGCCACATTAATTGTGTTTGTACCAGGAGGAACCACTATTTGTTGCAATGTTGTTTGGAGCATAGAATGATAGTTTGGTGAATTTTGAAGAAGGTCCCAAAGGGATATTTTTTTAGGAGTCCTCTTAAGTTTCTCAATAAGGTCATACTCTCTTAATGAAGGAGCACTAGGTAGTATGGAATTGGGAAAAGGTAAGGAGGTTGGGGTTGGTTGCAGTAGTTGCGGGTTATTTATAGTGTAATGTTGGGGTTGAATTACATTGACATCTTTTTTTTAAGTTTCTCACAACAAACCTTAGTGGATGGATTTTGTGAGATGAAGTCCTCAAGGGCTTCGTCTAACATATCAAAGTCATCACTACTAAAAGGTTTGGGAGATAAGTTATTGTTAATTGGTTTGGGTTTGTCATCACAAGCCATAGTGGATGAACTTAGTGAGAGGAAGTCTTGTAGAGCTTCATCTAACCTATCCAAGTCATCACTACTAAGAGGTTTGGATGATATAGTTTTCCTAAAGTGAAGCATTGTTTTGATTGTTTCATTGGATTGGTGAGCATTTTGTTTGCATTTTCTGATGAATTTGATCTAAATGAACAAGGAACTAATGCTGAAAATGAAAATTATAAATATATAATGCTATCCATAATTTCCATTAAAGTAAATGATGCTAATGCTAATGATTTGAATGTAACAATAAATGGCCAAACAAAAATAGAAAAGTAACTGGAACAAACATAAGGTTAAAAAATGGAAACTAAATTCTAAAAACAATGTTGCAAAATGTGTACTGGGACTGATTTTCCCAAGATGGCGAATGAGTCCTAGTAGGGGAATTTTGAAAAAAAATCTATTTTTTTAAATTAATTTCTATGTTTTCAAGTCTGTAAAATGCTAATCTAAAGTGAAAATATAGAATTCCAATAGTTTGAATGATTGTAAATGCAATAATGAAATCTATATGATCTTTTCACTAATGCAATTTTTTAAAAAACCCTAGGATGCAAAACAATGCAAAACCTAATGCAATGTTGATGCAAAACTAGACCTAGGATGTAAATGCACTTGAAATCGGAAGTAAAAATTTTCTAAAGATGGGTTCACCAAAATGTAAAAGATTTTGGCTTCCAAGAGTCTTTCTAACACTTCTATGGTTTTTCACCTAAAAGGATAAAGATGGGCCAAAATGCAATGTATACACTCAAAATTAATGTAATATGGATGCAATCTGCCAAGATGAAATGATCTAAATGCAAAAGATTGATGAAATAGATCACTAATTGAATGAAAACTAAGAAATGTAAAGTATTTGAAAACACAATATTGTATGCAAAAAGACCTAGAACGATGAATAGAAATGCAAGTAAAACAAAATAGAAAGTTTTAAAACTGAATGTGTGCACCTATAAACTTGTTGGAGATTGGAAATGACTCTAAAAATTTGGAAATGTTGACTTTTTGATTGATTGGGACTCATTCGCCAACCTAGGTGAATTAGTCCCAGATCAGGGTTTTTGCTCAGAAATATGTTTCTACCAAAAGGGTACTGGAATCTACACTTTGTTCTGATAGACACACCTAGTGGTACTTATTCACCACTAAAGGTGAATTAGTCCTTTTTTCTGTTTTCCAAAAATTAAAGTTTTAGATCTACACTGTCACCTGCATTACACTTCCAAATTGAATCCCATATTTGAATCTTCAAAAACACCTACAGAAAAGATTATAATTTGTTTTCTAATGGGGGGTTTGTCTTGGTCAAACCCCTAACTTTTTAATTAAACCCTGGAGGGATAATAAAATATGCATAAAACCCTAACCCTAAGTGTGTCTAAGACTAGGAAAATTTGAAGTAAGAAAAAACCCTATTCTAATGTGCTAGAATAAGATGTCTAAATGAAACTTGAATGATGTAAGAATTCAACCTAAGAAACCCCACAATATTTTAAATGAGTATTAATGACATGCAAACCTTAAATATGAAGATAGAGAGAAAATGGAAGATGGAATCACTTTGAAAACAAGTCTTTAGGCTTGATTTGATGGCTAGTTGCATCTCCTCAACCTAGATTTCTCCATGATTCTCCATAGGCATCCACAATCAACTCCTTGTAATGTTGGATCTTGAATAAGAAGTGAGCTTGAAGACCTGCAAAAGCCCTATCTTGTTATCCTAAAGCTTCAACTTTGCTATTATAAAGACTAATGAATCTTCTTGTGAAAGATATTCAACACTTGGATTTTGAATTTGCTTGATAAAATGACTAGATGATGTAAAAAATGACCTAAAAACACATATTTATAGGCATAAATACCTAATTTCCCATTATTTAGAGCTAAGAGGACAACATCCATTGAAAATTAAATTAAACTGGCAGGTTTTCCACTTAAAATTGAAAATTCCCTCAAAAGGGACTCATTCACCAAGAGGGGGCTCATTCACCACCCTTGGTGAATGAGTCCCACCAGAGGGGACTCATTCGCCCAAGGTGCTGAATGGGTCCCACATGTGGTTTTTGAAGGTGAGATTTTGAGATATGAATAATTTAAGCATTATTTGTTGGGATTTGTATCATTTTTGAGTGAAATGGGCCTCTAGATGAAAAATAATGAGAATTAGGGACCTATAAATGTAATTTTTAAGGGGTGATTGGTGCAAGGGTGTCTAAAATAGGACCAAATTATGCCACATATTGTACTTTCTGAAAAGGAGTAAAATTTTCATGTCCACAATAGTGATGAACAAGAACTTCTAGTTAGATAGAAGACAGAGTATTTAAGAGATATATAGATGAAGCCCAAAACTCCAAGGAAGGAATGGCAATTCTCTCATGGAAAAAGACTTACAAATAAATAACCCAATCTCATATGAGCAAGCTAGAGGGAATAAATAATGGGAGCAAGCCATGAAAGAGGAATATGATGCATTAGTAAAGAATAAAACTTGGCAACTTTTGCCCCTTCCAAAAGATAAGAATGTTATTGGTTGCAAATGGGTTTACAAAACAAAATTCAAATCTAGATTGGTTGGTAAGGGATTCAATCAAAATGAAGGTGTTGATTATGAAGAAAAATTTGCTCATGTCATTAAAATGAACATAGGTAGAATTATTATTTCTTTGGTTGCTAGTCTTGGATGGCATGTTCATCAAATGGATGTTAAAAATGCTTTATTAAATGGAGATCTAGCTGAAGAAATATACATGAATCAACCACCTAGTTTTGTAGATGAACACCATCCTTGTGCCTTGTGTGTAGATTAAAAAACTCACTTTATGATCTAAAACAAGCACCAAGAGCATGAAATGAAAAGATAGATAGAAACTTTCAGCTGGGTATGTGCAGGATCATGATGGAAAAAATAGGCCCTTAATTGGCAATGAAAATTTAGAAAAAATCAGAGTTATGCAACTTGACGTAAAAATTTGAATAAGATATCTATATTATTTCAAAAATATGTAAGAATAGAATCTGTGGCAAATTGAATGTAGTTTCTAAACTACTAGGTTTATTTTTCTAAAAAAAAATCTATTTGGTGAAAAATTGAAATTTCAATGCAGTAGTACTTAAATTTCAAGGAAAAAATAAGAAGTAGGTGTCTGTCTGACCACCCTAACCATAATAAAGTCATAATATTTTTTTAATAAGATTTTAGATATAAGTAGAGGACTCATGTCTGGATGTGACATATTTTTTTGTATTTTTTTCCAAGTAAATAATTAATTATGAATTTTTAATTACAACTTTTAAAAATATAAAAACTTGTATGTTTGACCACCTTAACTTGGTCAAAACTTCATGAAATTCATTTTTTTAAAATCCTATAGTATGCGAAGCATAGAATGTGATGAATGTTTTGGATTCAAAAATGTGATACCGTTTGAAAGTTATAATTTTTTTTCAATTAGGCTATCAATTAGGACCTTAGTCGTAATTCTAATAGAAAATCAATAATAATTATTTATTAGATTCAAACTAAAGTATAATTTATATTGGTGGAATGCTAAGAAGCTCCTTTACAAACCCTTTTCATTTCATCAATTTTGGGTAAAAAAAAAGTCATCAGCCATATGCACGAAGTCTGGACAAGCAAGGTAAGTTGTTAAACATGTTTTTTGTGTTGACTTCTTAGGATTGGCAAGTCTGAACCAAAATCCAAAGCAATCCCGATCCTAATCCCTAGACATTAATTTGGTGTTAGAAATATCAGATATTCGATTCAAATCGGATATTCAATTTGGATCAGATATCCGATTTGAATCCGATATCAGATATGTTCTATATAGAGTTGCAAAAATGTTATACAATTTATAATATATGATTTAAAAAATTTAATAAAGTTTATAATTTAGTATATAATATACAATATAGTTTATAATGTAATATATAATATAAAATTTATGATAATCTCTTACCGAATTATGTATTTAATTAATAATATATTATATTATTATGTTTAATATTTCAATATTTTTGTTAGTGTATAAATATTTAAATATATATATATATATATATATTACTAATATATAAAATATTTAAATATTATCTCTTTCCCTCTCTCTCTCTCCATCTCTCTCTCTCCCAAGTCTCTCACTCAATCACTCATATCTCTCTCCCGTCTACCCTCTAT
>VDFB02000003.1:428223679-428288545 GCA_007258455.2 Sequoia sempervirens
CTCTCCCACTCTCTCCCACCATCTTCGACCGTATCCCACTCTCTCAGGTCACTCTCTCA
Organism: Sequoia sempervirens; assembly: GCA_007258455.2. NCBI lineage: Eukaryota > Viridiplantae > Streptophyta > Pinopsida > Cupressales > Cupressaceae > Sequoia > Sequoia sempervirens. The sequence continues at coordinate 428,223,739 of VDFB02000003.1, forward strand.
CACACTCACTCCATCTATCTCTCTCCCCTATACCCTTATAACCCTCTACCATAGACCCTTAACCATTAAACCCTCTACCATATACCATAAACCCTAAACCTTTAACCCTTAAACCCTCTACCATCTACCATTAACCCTTAGGTCTATGTGTGCACAAATCGGATATCCGATTTGTAGAACTAAAATCATATTGTTACAAAACATCCTAAATTTTTTTCAAATGAATCAGATATCAAATTATAATGGATATCAGATTTTTGGGCCATAGAAAATCCTCATGTGGGTCGTTTTGTGCATTCCAATAGACCCTACATTTTGTTTGCAGGCTACACACATGCGGTTTCAGACAGGAAGAGACAAAGATCAACTTTTTGGAGCATCTTCTACTCAAATTTGTCATAAGCAATGATTTTTTAGCATCTTTTATGAGGTATAATGGGGAGCAGTAGTCGTCGAAAGAAAAAAGGTAACAGAAAGCTTACAAAAGAAGAAATTGAAGCATATAGACAAAGAGATAGAGAAATTCATAGGAAGAGAAGACAAGGTATGCTAAATATTGGTGAACCTAACCCCTATAGTGTTTCAAGTGAAGAGGAAATTGAAGATGTTCAAGGTGAAAATATTCAAATTGCTAATTTTGTCCACATAAAATTTAGACATGCATCTGATAGTACAGAGGAGGATCGAAAGATAATCAGAGAGTATCATTTTTATATGAGTGATGATAGATCTCACTCATCCAAGTATATCCAACATTGTTTTGAGAATTTTTTTGAGTTCTTGCAGGAGCAGGATATAGCACTGGGTTGACATCTAATTTGGTCAGATAATTGCATAGGTCAATTCAAGAATGCTCGTATGTTTTATTGGTCGAGTAGAATGCATGTAGAGAGGGGTCTACCTCATATTTGGAGCAATTGAATATTTCAAGAGCAAAATTCAACGATGCACGTTCTATTGTTGATTGGTGTAGTTCAACATTGTCATAGGGAGGGACACTTGATTCAACAGTGCATAGATTCTTTTGGTTTGTTGAGGAGGGTATAGTGGGAGGAAAATTGGATTGTCATACAATCAAAGATTCTTAAAAAGATGCATTCATTTCGAATCTCAGATGTAGGCACATGGACCATTTGGACATGAGAGTTGGCTTGTTTTTGTCAGAGTTGTATTCAGTGCGAGTGGGATTAATGCGAGTCAAGTGAATGGGTGGATACATGGGTACCACAGTATCTAACTCCTTTATCTCAAAAAATATCCATGACAAATAACACAATGGAAAGTTCAATTGACTACAACCTGCTTTCAGATCTACTACAGCTAGGACATATTTTTGCAGTTGTTGCACCACAGGGGAATGAAGAGAGATCAGACTATTGGTTGGCTTGATGTGTGCAGGTAAAGCATAAGCTAACACAACCGATGGAAGATGATGATGGTTTCGTGTATCCTACAGGTTCAGTTGTGGTTGCAGGAACTTGGTTGCAAACATACATGATTAGAAAGAATGGCATACCTGCATTTGAAGACTACGAGAAACACAAAACCATTCTCATTTATTCGCACCTTATTATGGCAACAAATGTTAAGTTGTTGAAGCATCATGCCGGACCAAAGACAAAACAACTATGGACACTTAGTAATGTTGATCATGAAGCAATATTGGATACTCTTAAGCAAAGAGATGACCCTTCACGCACACTTGAATAGAATTTTCAAGAATGGAAGGTACAATGCTTATGTTCATTATGATTAAGTTCATTAGTGTTCTTTATTTAATACTGATATTTTATATACTATTACAATGCAGGTGTCTTTAATAGTGATATTTTGTATGCACTTTTGTGATATTTTTGACAAGATTGATCATGGACCTGCTGCAACAATAGCCAGCTCTGATCCTTTCGAAGAGGTATGCGACAGATTAGAACAATATAGATTGGTTATTCTAAGCGTCTTTTATAGTTTACATCACCAACTCATCATCATTCATATTTTTTAGATTAATATAGATTTGTTAGTCTAAGATATTTTCTATTGTGACAATATAGATTTCTCATTTTCCCACTTTTGTGATATTCCTGGCATGATTGATCATGGACCTGCTACAACAATAGCCAACTTTGATCCTTTCAGAGAGGTATGCGACATATTACAACAATATAGATTGGTTATTTTAAGCGTCTTTTATAGTTTGCATTACCATCTCATCACATTTTGTGTCATTTAGAATAATATAGATTGGTTATTCTAAGCTACCTTGATGGTTTGTATAGGTGCTTATCAGTCCAGAATGTGAACATACTACTACTGTCAAAGATTGTGCCCTGAATGCCTCCAATAGGAAAATTTTGTAAAATTTGAATTGTCAAATTGGAAACAATGTAAAACGGTCATAATTGTGTATGGGAATAATCTATACCCAGTGATGTTTTTTGAAATATGGGTCAAATGTCTAGCATTGTATAAAGGGTATGTTTAAAATATAAAGGGGTCTATATTTTGGAAACTCATAGGTTTTGTAAAGGGGTCTGTTTTTGTACTTAATCAAGCTACAACCGAAGGTTTTCTTCCTAGTTCTTTCCTATCGGTATGCTCATTTGAACTAGGTTTTGTAATATCTCCCATTTATATATAATAAATTATAGTGGTTTGCAACTTTTTCTCCTCAAATCCAACTTGGGTGCAACTTCATTTTTAGCAACTCAGTTGCTCGGTTCATATTTCACTATTTTTCTTGTGTTTTATGCCTGTGCACAAGCCATTCAAGCATTTTTGTATGAAAAATTTATGTAGAAATGTTATTACATGTCTTGAATTTATTCCAAATTCTTAATAGAGGGTTTCTTTATTCATTTTGTGCCTCAAAACTCAGACTTTCTTTAGACGGGTTCCTGAATAGGGGAATAAGAGTTTTGCAATTTTAATGGCTTGAATCTCATCCCACCTACTTTGTTCCAATGTGAATCGGTGGGATGAGTTGGTAGGGCTTATGAAATGATATTTGAAGAGTGGAAGGTGTGGAGAACTAGGTTTTGAAATAAAATGAAGAGCTAAAGGTCTAAAAATGGTGGTTTTTTTTCACTTGAAAATAGAGTTTTTACCTTAGGGTTTGCAAAAATGAGATACCAGAAGTTTCTTTTTTTTCTTAGCATATTGGGGCCTAAATAAAGGTGTCTAAGGTGGTGACAGAGTCTGAAAGGTTGTGGAAGTGCTACATCCAATAAACCCTCAAGAATTACACTAAAAACAAGGGTTTTCTGATTTGATGGTTATAGGTCCGTACAAATGGAATCTAATTGCAGAATATTTTTTTTCTTGGGAATTTATTTGCTGCCCCAAGGTTTCAGGGGTCTGTGTGGTGTTTGAAATTATGTTGCTTTGCATTTTTAGGCTAATTAAGTAGCCTTTTCAAGGGTGAATGTATAGGAAGTCAATGCTGGTCCAAAGGAATCTATGTTGTTTCTCATATATGTTGTGTAACTTGGATATGGGTGTTTGAATCAGTCATGTGTTGGTTTAGTGTTTTGGAAAATTGCTTGCATCTGACAACTTTTCCCTTAGCTAAAAACTTGCCACCACGGGAAAATGCCTCCGAGATAGCAAAAAATGAGAGAGGTTATTATAGATGGTCCCAACACGATCCCATAGCCTTAGAAAAAGATTATGTAAGCCTCACGGTCTTTGAGAAATAACCCTTCAAAGATTGCTTCCTTTTAACACTTTGGACTCTTAAGGAAAATTGTTGGTCCAATGTAGTTCGGAGTGATTCGGCATATTTGGTTGCAAAAGAGGACCATCCCTAGTGTAAACGTACCCATCTAGATGTGTTGGAACAGTCCATTTGGTTGTACGAGTTGCAGAATGAAAGTTGCACCACTTTGCAACTTTACACTACTTGCATATGGCAACTTTTCCCTCCACTGAAAAGTCATCACCATGGGAAAATGCCTCCGAGATAGAAAAATTGAGAGAGGTTTTTGTAGATGGTCCCAACATGATCCTATAGCCTTAGACATAGATTTTGTAAGTCTCACGGTCTCTGAGAAATAGCCCTTCAAAGATTGCTGCCTTTTAGCACTTTGGACTCTTAAGGGAAATCGTCCGTCCAATGTAGCTCGAAGTGATTCGATGTATTTGGTTGCAAAAGAGGACCATCCGTAGTATAAACGTACCCATATGTACATGTTGGAATATTCTTTTTGGTCGTATGAGTTGTGGAATGAAATTTACACCACTTTGCAACTTTACACTGCTTGCATCTGGCAACTTTTCCCTCCAGTGAAAAGTCATCACCATAGGAAAACGCTTCCGTGATAGCAAAAACTGAGAGAGGTTTTTGTAGATGTTCCCAACACAATCCCATAGCCTTAGACAAAGATTTTGTAAGCCTCACGGTCTCTGAGAAATAGCCCTTCAAAGATTGCTTCCTTTTGGCACTTTGGACTCTTAAGGGAAATCGTCGGTCCAATGTAGCTCAGAGTGATTTGGTGTATTTGGTTACAATATAGGACCATCCCTAACGTAAACGTACCCATCTGAATGTGTTGGAACAGTCCATTTGGTCGTATGAGTTGTGGAATGAAAGTTGCACCACTTTGCAACTTTACACTGCTTGCATCTAGCAACTTTTCCCTCCACTAAAAAGTCATCACCACAGGAAAACGCCTCTGAGATAGAAAAAACCGAGAGAGGTTTTTGTAGATGGTACCAACATGATCCCATAGCCGCATACAGAGATTTTGTAAGCCTCACGATCTCTGAGAAATAGCCCTTTAAATATTGCTGCCTTGTAGCACTTTGGACTCTTGAGGGAAACCGTCGGTCCAATGTAGCTCATAGTGATTCGGTATATTTGGGTGTAAAAGACAACCATCCCTAGTGTAAACATACCCATCCAGATGTGTTGGAATAGTCTATTTGGTCATACGAGTTGCGGAATGAAAGTTGCACCACTTTGCAACTTTACACTGCTTGCATCTGGAAACTTTTCCCTCCACTGGAAAGTCATCAACATAGGAAAATGCCTATGAGATAGCAAAAATCGAGAGAGGTTTTTGTAGATGGTCCCAACACAATCCCATAGCCTTAGACAGAGAGTTTGTAAGCATCACGGTCTCTGAGAAATAGCCCTTCAAATATTGTTGTCTTTTAGCACTTTGGAATCTTAAGGGAAACTAGTGGGTAGCAGAGTTAACTTCTTCACAAACTTGGTTTGAAGTAATTTCATTCTTTTTTGTGCATTTAAAATGGATTTTTAAGCCTTCCACCCTAAAATTGACCTCTAAATAACTTCAAACACCTTAACTACCTCATTCTTATTCATTTGTTTTCCAAACAAGCATTTTCATTCCAAGAGGCTGAGCTTTCATTTTTGCTTGTTGGATTGAAAGCGGACCGTGACACAACTTTCTTTTTTCAAAAATTGTTCAGCATCATTGAACTAAGAATTTATCACACATCTACATACAAAATAATGTTTGAGACTGCAAGAAGACATCAAAATGGCTAGTGTACTAAAAAAATTCTTATGATTTTTGAAGAATGTTGATAACTCTACTCAGTTGTCTTCTTTTTTCAATATCATACAAATTCTTATGATTTTTGAAGAATGTTGATTTATGATTTTTGAAGAATGCTGATAACTCTACTCAGTTCTCTTCTCTCATGTGGATAGTTAGAACTGCTTGGCCATGCCTTTGCATCATTAGGGAAGTTTTGTTCTTTTTGACAATGTCAAAAGCATGGCTACATACAAATTAGGAAAAAAACCTTTCCTTTTAGATTAGAAATTCATGGAAGATTCAAAAAGTATCCTTGATATTACAAAAAGGTATGTGTTTATATACTTCAAGCGTGCAATCACCCTTTGGTTCTTTTAAAGAAAAATCTTCCTATGCCACTGTTACACTGCACAAGTAAACCAGATTTTGTATTGTGGACCTATATTAAGCTACCACTCTCAAGAGAAATGTAATAATGATACAAAATATCATTTGAGACTGAAAGAAGACATCAAAATGGCTAGTGTACTAAAAAAAATCTTATGATTTTTGAAGAATGCTGATAACTCTACTCAGTTGGTTTCTTTTTTCAATATCATACAAATTGAACCTTGGCATCAATAGACTTTGTATATCATAGAATTCCATGCCAAGTTAGGTTTTAATCATAAAAAAAGGACACATTTATTTATTTTATACTTAAACCAATTACAACTCAAATGAACTAAGAGTTCAACCAGTTCTAAGAAAGAATTCATAATTTAAAGAAACCATGCAATATATGGTTTGTGTGTGACTTTCTCAATTTCTTGGTGGCCTTGGTTTTCTTCTCAAATCTGCTACTCTCTCTAGTGATGCTCTCCCTCTCTATCCTAGAGGGAGAAACAAAATCTCCTGCATCCACCTCATCAAGCCAACAAGGTAGCTAGTTTGATTATATAAAGAAAATATTAACATAAACCACTAATATACAAAGTATAACATTCCTTTTCATTTATATGAAAACCAAGTTCCATGTTAATTTTAAACAAACCATATCAACTGATATAACACTAATTCATCAACATATTCTAATTGTTCAAAAATTTAGGTTCTTAGGATCATAATCAAAATGCAAGGCTAAATATATCATTGTCTAGAGGGCTCAATAAATGGGATGTGACATATCCCCCCCCTTAATATCATTATCCCTTATGATTTATTTCAACTTTAAATAATTTATAATAAATTTTGTCTTTCTAACAAAGCGTTTAATTAAACAAATGAGGAAATCTATGATGAAAATATGCATAGTCCCCCTAGGTAGCACTATCCTCAGAATATTGGTCCCACTAGACCCGACATTGAGTAATTTCTCTGTCGCACAAGTGGGTCTTGTGAACCTCAAGTAATTTGAGAGGCTCAATTGTGATCACTCTTGGATCCTAATCTTGAAGATTATTCCAATCAAGAATATGGTTAATTCCACAACACATTTTTTTAAACAAGACATGGAAAAACTCATGCATATGAGAAAGAGTTGGTGGTAGAGCTATTTTGTAGGCAACTAGGTTAATAACTTCTAAAACTTTGAAAGAACCCACGTATCTAGGTGCTAACTTAACATACTTTCCAAATTCTCTCAAGCTCTTATGAGGTTTAACTCTTAAGAGTACTTTATCTCCTACCAAGAATACAATCTATGAGGTGTGACCTTCTTTAGTTTCTCCATGGAATCATTCGTAAATAAATTGTCTTTACTTTATATATTGTTGCATTTAGAATTCTGCAAATACCCTTAAGTTTCTTTGTTTGTGCAAGTTGTTAATGATATTTTTTTATACCTTTATTCTATCATTTTACACCCAAGTATCTTATTTCATATATGCATGGAATTCATATTTCATTCCCACATCATAGGAACCACAACTTGGATTCAATCTTGTATGTTATCTAAACAATTTAAAATTTTATGCAAGTCACCTCAAACTATCTTTAAACACACTTATTTAAGCTACCATTATGCAAGTATATATAGACATGAGGAAAATTATGTTAGAAATACATATCTAATTTTATAGTGACTTGAGATTAAATAAAAAAATAATGTTATACATTTAAGCTTATGTTTAATATATAATAGAGAATGATAACATATCCAAATGTTAAAATTTACATAGTCTTTTAAAAATGAGTTTATATCTTTCATCCCTTAAATATACTCTCAAGTCTTTTGTCTTTTATATGATTAGGATCTCAACATACACAAATGGAATTCAAGTTAATGTGCATAAGTTGGGGTACAAGTTGAGCCTGATTTAGATACTAGAGTAGAGGAGGCCCAACCACACATAGTTGATGTCAACGAGGAGGCCCAACGAAAATTTGATGTTAGAGATGGGTTGGGATTGCTTCCTTCTATATATATGTTATGATCTATCTAATAGGTTATGATTAATCTGTTATAGAATTCCATATCAAGCTACCAATTATGCCAAGTTTCCTCAAAGAAATGTGGTCTCATAGAATTCCATGACAAGCTAATGCAATTGATAGTTGCTCCTATTTATTAGTTATGTAATGTGAAGTAATTGCATAACTGCTTAGGTTGACATTGTAAAAACTATATCAAGGCATGGGAACCAAGAAGACCAAGGATGACGAGTTTTATGTGGAGGTAATGGATGTGGTCCAAACTTTAAGAGGGACAAGAAGGTTGATGTATGAATCTATCAACATCTAGTTGTTACTTATGCAATGTGAAGTAATGCTTTGAGTTTTGCAATGAAATGTAATCAGTAATATTAATATAAACTACATAATATAACCATTCTTTTTATGCTATTGTACATTGATATTTAACCATTGCTCACTTGATTAAATTTTCAAAGAGTTTAATCATGCGCATGAGGAAGAAATTAAATTTTGATTGTCAACTTCTATATATCAAATTATCCAATAATCTTGAGTGTATCTCCATATACAAAAATGGCATCAACACCAACTCAAACAAAGTTTTACAAAATGTGGCATATGCCATCTCAATGTCTATTCAAAATTTACATGCCAAAATGTCTATCTCATCCTAAAATACTGGTGGATCATCAAAATGGAGCCTCTTTGCAACACTTGTTGGCTCTGAAGGTAGTTGCACAAGAAAAATTCAGACCACAATTGAGATTAGTTATACTATATATGATTTAAAATTGAATAATTAACATTGAAATCAATATAAATTGAATTATAATTGAACTTTAAAATTGTAATCTTGATTACCTAAAATATCTGTCTCTTCAAAGGGTCAGGAGTCCTAGAATATGCCCCTCTCAAAGAACCGACCAAACCAACTTTTGTAATTTCAATCTATATATGTGAACAAAAACATAAAATTGATCCAAGTTAGCATACAATTGTCGGTAATGGGAACATATAAATACCAAACACAAAATAAAATACACACATACCTCTTTAGGCTAATCTTTTTCTTTATCTCCTATAGGTGTTTCAACACCTCCTCCTTGAGGTGTTTCAACACCTACTCCTTCAAGTGTTCCAATACGTACTCCTTCAGGTGTTGTGGAACTTATCAACAATGATGTATAGCTCACAACTGCCTGTACATAAAAATGACAAGTACATATGAAACAACCAATCTATATTGATATATGTATAATCAATCTTAAAAATCTTAATTCAATTGAATTTGAGTTCAATTACCTTCCCCTTGTCTAACATTGCACTTCCATAATCTGGACAAGGTTGCACCTTGCTCGCACTTGTCAACAATGATGTATAGCTCATAACTACCTGTACATAAAAATGACAAGTACATATGAAACTACCAATCTATGTCGATGTATGTATAATCAATATAAGATCTTAAAATTCTTAATTCAATCAAATTTGAGTTCAATTTCCTTCCCCTTATCTAACATTGCACTTTCATAATCTAGACAAGGTTGCACCTCGCTCGCACTAGGTATTTCCTACAAGAGGAAAATAAGATAAACATATAAGTTATTATATAATTTCATTTATGACAATTCAAATGACAAGCAAGTATATAATAAAAAAATGTAAACAAGTGAGTGCAGAAATATATATACTGTGTGCGTGTCAAGGCCAAATGAAATGGCCCTAAGGGTGCTATCAGTCACCTGTGCGAACTCCTCCTCATACATCAACTATTAAATAGAACATGTAAATAAATATTAGTACATTATACTATCTCTTATTAATATTCATTTAAAAACAAATGCAAGTTATGAATTTACAACTTAAATCTTACCTATGTCACTATTCCAATGTCCCCCTCTCTAGCAGGAGAGGACTCTGTAGGGTGTGCTCCACTCCCCTGAGTCTGATCTATAATGTCCAGATTATGGAGGTCATAATCAAAAGTGTCCAAGGGATGCTCTACGGGTTTCCAAGAGGACCCAAGCATATCTGGCAGCACATGGAGCAAGTATGTGGCACACAAATATGTGGACCTGACGAGGATGATGTAGCAGCACTCAAACCATCGCCAACATCACCAGAATGTGGTTGAGCTACTGTAGAAGCATGTGAAATCAAAAGGCCACTCAAAGAGTGAATAGCCTGGATAGTTTGTGTGGCCACATCCTGCATAATATCTAGATGATATAATGGAGGTGGCAGAGGAAGGGGAGGAGGGGGAACATATGGGCGCGAGACTACTCTAACTGCCCTTGGTCTATCCTGGGGCATACCTCCACCAACGCCCTGGAAAGGTTTAATGTCAAAGTAATTGACATGATGCCCTAACACAAAATTAGCATATAATATAATTTTTTAATAAATTAAAATGGTATATCATAATTGTTGTTCGGTGGTTTATCAGAAACCATACACCAATGATCCCAAAAGTTATCTACAATGTTCCCATGCATGCACCATTTTATAGAAAGTTTTGGTTTATTAACATTAACTGGAAAACTAGTGCAGGGGTTAACAAATAAAGAGGCTATTTGGGCTTTGGTTATTCTGAGATCTTTCACATCATCATAAGACAATCTACATGCATAATATTACCTCATGTCTTCTCGCCACGAATGAAAGGCATTATGCTGGGTGGAGAGGGTTTCTATATTTTTAATTATATCCTTCAATGTGTTTGACATCTTGAATAATCGAGGGATTCTCTTATAAACTTCATAAATGCCCTTTAATTGCTGCAATTTTTCACCAATTAATTCTTCAATTGATGGCTTCAGAGGTGGTGGAGCATTTGGTATTTGTGCATTTTTATTCTCAGCTGGTGGATCATTTGGAATTTGTGCATTTTCATTTTCAGCAGCGATAATGCCTGATTAAAGTTAAAAACTAATTAATCTAATTGAAATTAGACAGTATAAATGAAAATATTGTAAAAATACCCTAGTTTTTAAAAAAAAAACCAAAAAAAACCCTACTTTTTAACAAATTTCTATAAAATTCTCTAATTTTTAATACAAATACATAAACAACACTATTTTTAAATCAAAACCCATGAAAAAACATTCATTTTTAATCAAAATCCATTCTAAAGTCAAAATTTTCATAAAAATTCAATCAAAAACCCTATTTTGAAAAAAAAATCATAAAAAACTAACTAAAATTATACAAATCTAATTCAAAATTCAATCAAAGCAAAGTAAAATCTAAAATCTAACCTTTTCAAAATAGATATTAGATAAATTGGATATTGGATATGTGGAGAACCTCCTCACTATGCGCCACCACCTTTTTATAAATGCCAAATGATTTTAACAGGCCCAATTTTTTTTATATATGTTTGCTTCAAATCAGATATCCGATTTGGAGATCTTGGTTTGGTTTTTGCTTTGGAAGTGTGTACTGACACCCAAGCCACAAAAAATTCAACTCAGCATTTCTGCGTTTTTAGATCGATGAAAAACATAATTTTTTCTCCATTGCCACTTTTTGGCCCATCATGATCCTACACATACCCAGCTTCATGGATTTAAAAGGTGTAGATCTGATCCAAATCTTTATGTGATGAGAGTCCAAGATGAGATTATTCTTTTTGCAGTTTATGTAGATGATTTACTCATTACTGGATAGAATATTGGGATAATCGATGATTTAAAATCAGAACTTAAAAGGCATTTCATATGAGTGATTTGGGAGAATCAAACTATTTTCTTGGTTACAAGTTTTCAAAATACATGATGGACTGTTCCTCTACCAATCAAAATATGCTTTGGATATTTTAGAAAAGTTTAACATGCTAGAACGCAAGTCAACTTTTACTCCCTTTCAGTCTGGAATCAAGCTTACTAAAGAATGTACTTCCAAGAGGGTAGATGCTATTTTATACAAACAACTTGTGGGCATCTTGGTTTATCTAACTCATTTTAGACCAGACATTTATTTTGTAGTTAATCAAGTATCAAGATTTATGCAAGAACCTAAAGTAAGTCATTGGTTGGCTGCAAAAAGGATAGTACACTATGTTTGTGGCACAATACACTATGGCATCCACTATGGCCATAAGTCCTCAATTTCTTTGGTTGGATTTACATATTCAGATTGGGTAGGTGATATAGATGAAAAAAAATCTACTGGTGGTTATGCCTTTTTTCTTGGATCAAGCCTTATTACATGGAGAAACAAAAAACAAACAACTACATTATTTCCTTCATGTGAAGAAAAATATAGAGCAACACAAGAAGTAGGAAAGGAAGCAGTTTGGATTCAAAATCTTCTATTTGAACTTGTTTTTTCTAATGTTTTGCTACTACTTTGTACTGTGACAATCAAAGTACCATATAGGTTGTCAACAATCCATTTTTTCATGCAAAAACAAAACATATTGAGCTTGATGTACACAACATATGAGATCTTGTTCAAGGAAGTATTGTCAATCTACAATATTGTCCAAGCGAAGAACAACAAATGATGTATTTACTAAGAGTATTACTAAAGCCAAATTTTTGAAATTGTGAAACATGGTTTGTATGTTAAAAGTGAACATTAAGGGGGGATAGTAGTATAATGTTCCCCTCTCTTTTGTATCTTCCTCTCTTCTTTGTATATTTCTTGTAATATTCTATCCTATCTTAAGGGGGGATGTTACGGAATAAGATTGTCTAGAAAAGTGACAAGATGTTTCTATAAGAACTAGAATTTTCTAGAAGTTAAAACAATTAGAAGTTATTCAAGGAAAATAATATTCCAGTTTTAGAGTTTTCTAGAATATTGGAAATTTTTAAATCTTAGAGGCACCATGTATAAATGAGGCTATCCATTGTGAACAACGCTACTGTTGAGGTGAGTTGTTGGATTGTATGTAAGTTAGATCAATATAATTTCTTTCAGCCATTTCACAATTGTTTTATGCTCCATTTTTGTCCTTATTTATTGCTGTTATTTTATTATTTGAACCTGTTCTTACAAATTTATCTACAATATATCACAATATGGATGCTAAATTTTTATCTAAATTTGTTTCAACTGAACCAACCTATGCTTAAAAAAGAAAAAAAAGAGTTTTGACCATGTTGACTATGCCCTCAAAATTACTCATATATCTTGGCTTCAAATTCACCCCATATCCTAATTTGCCCTGTATTAGGGGAGAGGACCTAGTAGTTGTGCACCCTAACTTCACGCTTCTAATTATCCTATGTGGAAATTTCAAATCACTCCCAATTTTTTACAGCAACTTACTTGGCAAATCCCCTGCTTATAACTAAGGTTTGAGGGCCACATCATCAAATATGATGCCACAACAGCATGTTTTTTGTCAAGGTGTCCAAAAAGACCCAAAAAAAAAGTGAGACCAATACTTGTACATTCACATCATGTTTTATTGAGAGCTGATGTGGAATTACATGATTGGTTGCTTTTTAGATCAAAGGAATACATTTTGTTTAATTATGGGTAGTCATCATCAACACTAACAACTTTAAAGTCACAACTATTGGTCCAATATTGACAAAAATATCGGACATAATATAAACTACTATCACAAGTATTGAAACACGCCCAGGTACTGGATCCTCTCCCTTAATAACCAATCCGTGAGAAAATTATTGTAATGGGGTCCATTGAAATGATTTACCAAAATTATATTTAAGCCCTTTGTGTTTCTCTTTCCTACACTCGTGTTAAATCTACTCGAATGTGTCTTGAGCTTCAAATTGCTATCACGACAAGATGGGAATGAGTGTTTGGTACTAACGTATCTGTTTTGGGCATGGCCGTTTGAAGAGTTTATGTGGAGGATTTGTTGTGCTACGGTGAGTCCATGGAATGCTACGGTGAGTATGATGGTTCTCATCATTGCACCTGCCTTCCGAGGAACTGTTCAATGAACTTTAGTGCATTTTTGTGGGTCGTTCGATTTCCAACGTAGTGTGCTAATTGTTTAATGATGCGACCTGTTTCATTGGTTACAGTACTGTGGTCGGTCACATGTCGCCTATCTGATAGCCTTCATTGGTCTGGTAGATACATGAGCAACTTGGCTCAAAACTGGTGATCAATATCGTCTCGTATCATCCGAGATGTAATATATCGTACTCCATCACCATGCTCATTTGGAAAAAGCTAAGCATTAAGTATTGAGTCACTATTTGATCAGATTTTCATTGTGTGGCCTTCGAAAGTTTTAACTTGACCTTGCAAATGTGTCACAGTCACAGTCTCTGATTGGATAGGAAGGAGGTGATATGAAATGTGTGGGAGCGCTATCGATATCAATGAGTAATGTCTTAATGAATAAAAGAACTGTTACTATTTACCCTCGGCAAACCAAATTAAAGATGAAATACTAAATGTTTGAAAAATAAAGATTGAGCTCGCCAATGAAATGAAAATAGCTTGCAAGGAAAATTGAGAATACCAGTGTGGAAGCTGAGCCCATGCTATATCCAAATGGTTTACTAGTTTACGGAACTGGTGGCTAGGACAATACAGCTTGACCTTTAGGAAAATATGGAGCAAGGGCCAGTAAATGTAGTTACAAATTCAACGAGAAGTTTAATTATTCATAGATTTTTGGATTTTATATCAATAGTTCGGATTATATTTTTTGATCCATCGATGATATTTGATTTTTTTAATCATTCTGATGATTGATTATGGAATATGATTTGAAAATGTATGATCATGAATTAGACTTAATTGCATAAATCATAAGACAACCACAAAACCTATTGGATTTAAGCTATTTCAATCTTAATCTACCAATAGAGTACGAAAAGATGAATACAAGAAATACTAAAATCAAATCAATATTATACCTTCAAGCATTCAATGTTGTTTTTTTCATGAAACTGTACTGGTTCTAGAATGCCTTGCTCATGTAGGCCTAATCCTCTTCCTCGATACTACATGCTCTGAAATATTCTATTTGTGATGGGATATTTGTTGTTTTGGAAGCAAGATGCTAACCCATCATTGTGTAGCTAGAAACCATTAATGTTTGGTATTTTCTTAGTTGCAAGAAGCTTGATTTGAAAAAAGTAGATGATCCTATTTGATAGGATATTGAAGCTTTCTCCTTTATCATGCTTGTTTCTTCTTGATCATTTGGGATGTCGATTTGATCCATAGTAGATTTTGTATCTTCTTGTTTGATTTGATGTTAAAAAATGTCACACAATCAAATATAGAAATCTATGTATATTGATATCACGAACTCTAATAAATTCATGTACAATGTAAGAATTTTTAAGCAATCCAACATATCTTTAAAGGAGCATGAAAATAGAATAGGGTGGGGAAGAATTTTGGCTGAGCACAATGAAGAACATAGTGGAGTGGATGATTGGTGTTCAATAGACAACTTTTATTGATTTACTTTATTTTATTTGTGTTGTCACTTAGAATTGCACCCTTACTAAGTTGCACAAACTCAACCTACTAGTGAAACATAGGAGTTTTTCTAGGTTTTGGGCTACCTATAGTGGAAAAGAACCTCCAAAGAGGGTTAGTTCCCCTGGTTTTATCACTTAAACTAAACTACTTACTGATGTTGCTAGGAAAAAGTGAGAAAAGAGAATAAAATGAACTTGAAAGACTAGGAATGTGATGCACCAAAATGTTTGTAACTTATGCTGCTATTTTGACAAATAATTTCTCAATTATCTAGCTTGGTATTCACACAGTTGTAGGGTTTAACATGCTCATGCATAATTATTTCATAAGAAAGTTGAAATGTTTACAATTTTTAGAAGGAAAACTAGGTATATTTTCACATTTAATAAAGAGTGTAAACTTGAATAACATAACTTATGACATGTATAAGGCATATGTTTTTTTACTTAAAGGTGTTGGAACGAGACAACATATTGGAGGATTTGCATAAAAAACCACATAAATATGTATCAATCATTCATATCCACACAATGAAACAACTATTGAGAAGGAAAAATCACTAAATTTTAATGAAAAAAGTGTTCTTACAGTTGTATGCTTGAGTCTGAAAACTATATCTTCTTGCTTGAAAATGTGTTACAAATTTTTTGTTAGTTGTTGTGACAGAAAATCAAAGTTATAATACTATTTCTTTGCTTGCAGAGATAAAAAAATAGAAAAAAATGATTGAAAATGCTAGCCTAAGGGTCATGTATCTCATGCCAACTATAAGAGAGCATATAAAGACTAAAATTGACTAAGTTACAAGGCTTAAAAATAGGCCACCCTACTTTGCATGCCCAAGAAGTTCTTGTTTGACTTGGTCTCTTCAAAGTTGGTTAGTTGACTCCTTCATGCTCCTTGAATTGTGCTCTAGTTGGTGATGAGGCCCCTAGATCTTTGGAAGGTGTTTGAACTACTCCTAGATGCTTGCAAACTTCCCTTAAGAAGCTCCACTTGCTTTCCTTGTCATCATCTTGACCTTAAATACTCCATAACCTCTTTCTAGATACTTGCATGATGTCTTTGAAGTCCATAAAGACCACCAAACTACCCAGGTTCCTCCTTCATGAATGTCTTCAAAATCCTTATCCACAAGTGCTGAAAAAAAACTTAAACTCCTTTGCATGCTTATAGATCGCATGTCTTTTAAAACTACCCTTTATCCTTTATTGTCCCACTTTGTAGGTTTGTAGGCTATGTGGTATAGGAAGATGACCTGGTCTGAGGCTCCTTGAGGAATAGGATGAGGCTTCTACTTTTCTTTCTTTAACATCATTGGGTAAGTGCACAAAGTTGAGTCCACGAAACGTGGAATTTTTTGCCTTAACCAAAAAATTGAAATCGGCTTTGAGGAAATGGGATCCCGAGCCTAACACGGAACGGGATCCTGCTTTTTAAAAATCGGGATCTCGTTTCCCATAGGATCCCGATTGCCATGAAACAGGATCCCGATTACTACGAAACGGGATCCCGATTACTACAAAACGAGATCCCGATTTCTACAAATTGGGATCCCATTTTGTAGAAATCGGGATCCCATTTTATATTGCTATTTATTTAAAGAAAAATAGAGTTCACTGCACAGCGGACGGGACCCCGAGTATTGGCGACAGGGATCCCCACAATCAGCTACAGGTACCCGCCTACATCCCATTTTTTTGCATTTTTCTATTTTGAATTGAAATTTTGAAGAAAACAGGTGAATTTAGCATGGTTTTTTTTTAAATTTATTTCATGTTTTGAGCATTTTTTTAACTGTTATAGCAGAAATGAATAATTGTAAAAATAGACAAAAAAATGAAATGAAACCTAAACGTTTTTTAAGAAAAATGAAAAAGTGAACCTTGAATTGTGTTTTACAAACAAAATTTAACTTTTGAAACCTAAATTGTTCGATTAAACCAAAAAATGAATTTGAAAACCCTAATTGAAACAAAAAATTACATTTCAAAACCCTAGAAATTGAAATGAAATAAAAACATTGCATTTACAAACCCTAATCAAGCTTTTTGAAACCCTAATTCAAATCAAACGAAAAAAATTGAATTTGAAAACTCTAGTTTGAATTGAAACAAAAAAATTGCATTAAAAACCCTAATTGTTTAGAAATTGAAACCCTAAATTGAATTAGAACAAAAAAAAATGTTAAAACCCTAAATTGAAATCGAACAAATCATTTTGATTTTGAAAACTAGGTAATTTCGAGCTCAAAAAAAATCATTTGCATTGCTTAAATGTTTTAAATTTTATTTGCTTTGTATGGAAAAAATGATATATATTAAACTTTAGTTTCAATGTTAAATTATAATTAGATTAGAAAACAATATGTTAAAGGATAGTTAAAATTCATAAAGTTTATCTTGATGTTTGTTTGCAAATTTAGTTAGCAAATTCGTAAATCTAAGCGCGTACAATCTATTCCAATTGGCACTAACTTGCAAGTCTAAATTATTCCAAGGGCCACCCAAAATTCACCCTAAGTTTGCTAAACCCTAGACCCTAAACTGTAAAATCTAAACCCTCAACACTAAAGCATTTGAATTTTGTCTTAGGACCTTAAAATGAAATTTGGTTGCCTTAAAAAACCCTCTATTGTCACCATTTAGTAGAGCTTTTTGTAATGTTTTCACTTATTTGAACACATAATATAAAACCTTTTAGTTTCTACAAGTTTATGAAGAGTGGATGATCACTCTCTATGACAATTAGACATGATCATTAGGGTTCTAAATCATTGGAAGAAAACTGAGAGCGTGAGTGAGAGTGCTATGGGTAAAGTTTCTTTCATTGGACATACCTAAAATTATGTAGGTTCAATGTCAAGAATGGGTCTATTTGGTAGATTTATGAAAACTATTTTGAATATCTAGAATGCCATAAAAGTATAATTATAGCAATTCCAATTGGAAACACTTGGGTACATATATATCATATGAAATTTAAATCTAGTAAGGTGTCTATTATATAGGAGAGTTGATAATACATGGAAAGAGGTTTGTATGGGAATATATGTATTAAGAAACACATACCACATGACCTCTATAGGATTTTTAAGATGTGATCCTAGATAATAATCCACCCATCCTCAATCATAATGGATTCTTTAGCAATTAAGAGAGATTCAATAACCATAAAATTACCTATATTTTGATAATATATAGATTAATGTGGAAGGATAGAAATGCATCAAAAAGGAGACCAAGATGGAACCATTTAACACCTACAAGGTACACCTATTACATGGGAAAGGGAGGAGGTACATGATGATAGGTTGGAGGAACTACATGCTATTATTACAATTTAGAGATAGGAGGATGATTCATATAAAAGAAATATAATTAAATATTTATATTATTTAATATATTATATTTAATATAATATATTAAATAATATAAATATTTAATATCATAAAATATAATATAAGATTACAATTAAGGATAGGTAATGTTACAATTTACTTGGGGTTTTAATGAGGATTAGGCTTAAGATTCAATTAGGTTTGTAGTAAATAATTAGGTTACAATCGGAATATATAATAAATATTAATATAATTATAATACAAATATAAATTAATTTAAATATAATATAATATAGGAATACATTTAAGATTAGGTAAAGGTTATAATTTAAATAAGTTTCAATTAGGTTTACAATTCAATTAGGATATGGTTAGGGGTGGGGATCATTTAGCATTCTATTATGGTTAGAGTATGGGTTACATTTAAGATTATTGTTATTTTTGTCATATGTATAGATTGATTCATTTTTAACATGATACTTTTTTTTATTAGAGGGGTAAACACTTTTGACCCAAAGCTAGATGGAACCAATGAGGCTATAGTATGACTAAATTTGGACCTCACTAGACATCTAGATCCCCTTAAGCCATCCTATCACCTTAAATCGTAAATCGATTTCTTAAGGGGTCCCAATATGACAAATTTCTTAAGGGGATCAAAGAAGTTCTTAAAATTTGGTGAAGTTTCCCAAGCCAACCAAATTTAACAATAATAAGATCGTGCAAGATTATAATATGAATGAGATTTCATGATCTAGGTTGGTCAGTTGAAACAAGAGTAGATCTCAATCAACTATTCCAAAAGAAAATGTTCTTCACTAACTTGCAAGTTCATTAACTATTCCAAGGGGCACCAAAACTTTACCCTAAGTTTTGTAAACCGTAAACCCTGAACTCTAAAATCTAAACCCTAAACACTAAACCATTCATTTTGTCCTACCCAACACCTTAAAGTGAAATTTGGTTGTCTTAGGAAAATCCACCATATTTCTCCCTTATGCCATGCAATTTTGTCCTAGCATCTTACTACATGTACATCCCCAAGTTAAGTTATCCTATTACCCTAAACCCTGAACTCTAAAGTCTAAACGCTAAACCCTAAAGCCATCATTTTTTCTTTAAAGGCTCTTAATGAAATTTGGTTGCCTTGGGAAACTTGACCAAATTTTAAGAACTTGAGCCATGTCATTTTCTCCTAGGACCTCACTAGATGTAAATCCCCTTAAGCCATCCTGTCACCCTAAATTGTAATTCGATTTCTTAAGGGGATCAAAGAAGTTCTTAAAATTTGGTGATCAAAGTTGCCATCATGATCTAGGTTGGTCAGTTGAAACAAGAGTAGATCTCAATCAACTATTCGACAGAAAATGTTCTTCACTAACTTGCAAGTTCATTAAATATTCCAAATTCTAAACCCTAAACCCTAAACACCAAACCATTCATTTTGTCCTACTCAGGCTCATAAAGTGAAATTTGGTTGTCTTAGGAAAATCCACCATATTTTATTCCCTTTTTCCATGTAATTTTGTCCTAGGATCTTACTACATATATCCCCTTAAGTTATCCCATTACCCTAAACACTAAACTCTAAAGTCTAAACCCTAAACCCTAAAGCCATCATTTTTTCTCAGGCTCTTAATGAAATTTGGTTGCCTTAAGCAACTCCACCAAATTTCATTCCCTTGTGCCATGTAATTTTTTCCTAGGATCTTACTACATATAACCCCTTAAGTTATCCTATTACCCTAAACCCTAAACTCTAAAGTCTAAACCCTAAACCTTAAAGCCATCATTTTTTCTTTGGCTCTTAATGAAATTTGGTTGCCTTAGGCAACTCCACGAAATTTCATTCCCTTATGCCATGTACTTTTTCCTAGGATCTTACTACATGTAGATTCCCTTAAGCTATCCTATTACCCTAAACCCTAAACTCTAAACTCTAAACCCTAAACCCTAAAGCCATCATTTTTTCTTTAAAGGCTCTTAATGAAATTTGGTTGCCTTGGGCAACTTCACCAAATTTTATTCACTTGAGCCATGTCATTTCTCCTAGGACCTCATTTAGATTAGATCCCCAAGCCATCCTGTCAATTCTAAATCATAATTCAATTTCTTAAGGGGTTCCAATATGACATTTCTTAAGGGGATCAAAGAAGTTCTTAAAATTTGGTGATCAAAGTTGCCCAAGGCCCAACCAAATTTAACAATAATAAGATCTTGCAAGATTATACAATATCAATAGTTAATTGTATTTTCATTCAAATAACATGTGCCTTAGACATATAAATGAGGCTTACATATAATTTTATCATTTGTATTCAATTATTTAAGGCCATTTATATTGAATGGTTTAAAGGTATTTCCTAAACATGTATCTTACATCTTGAAATTACAAATCTAATGCAGGTTCACTCATATCTTAAAGATCACATGGATCCATTCAATAATATTTGCAATCCACCTCCACGCCATCCATCTCCAACACCTTCACCTCCACCTCCACCCACTCCACCTCGTAACCCCCCACCTCCACCACCTAAAATCAATGAACATGCTCGTTTGCAAGCACAAATCAATGCTTCTGCTAGAACCATCCAAGATCAAATCAACATTATTCAAAATGAAGAATGTGTCACACCTCCAGGAGGATGTTTGCATCTAGGATGCAAAACCCTTGTTGATGTTGTCAGGGCTATGGATGGGACTCATAGATGAGCATCGAAATGGCTAGAGGAGAGGAGAACACCTAATTTTGAAAAGGAAAACACAAAGAAATGAAGATCTATGCAAGAGAGAACTGATAATAGTTTATAAATTAAAACAATGATCTTAAATAGTTATGAATTTATAAATTTGGTGAATGATGGATATTTTGTGTGATGAATTTATAAATTTGGTGAATGATGGATATTTTGTGTGATGAATTTATAAATTTGGTTCCAAATGGATATTTTTAGTGACATGAAATTTTTATGATTTTGGTTCTTAGATGGATATTTTTAGTGGCATGGATTTATGAATTTGGTGGAATTTATGAACTTATAATGAATAGTATATAATAGTATATATTTTATGACTATCTACTAGATCATGATTTCTCCCTGAAAAAATTGTAATATATATGTGTGTGTGTGTGTGTTAGACATAAAATGAGCTTTTGTGAATGTTTCAAGTTTATTGTTTAGTATGTATGTGCATGTATTAAAAATTTGCATATATAGTTCTTAAATTTTGAAATTTGTATGTGTGTACATAGTTTAGTTTAATGATTTGTACGCATGCAAATTATTCATCATATTTTTTATTTTAAATGTACATGTACATACATTTAATTTTGAATTTTGTATGGACATGCTCTTGAGTTGAACAATCAATGTATATATATGCACATTTCAATTAAATATATGATCTTAATATATATGTTGCTCATCCTATTTCAATTAAAAATATGATCTTAATATATGTATGCACATGGACTATTTTGTATGATTTAATGCAGGTGCACATTTATATCGAGCATATCATGGATGATTTTAACATTGATGATATCATCAATCCACCACCTCAGCCACAACCACATCCACCTTCCCCCCCTCCACCTCCCCCTCCCCCTCCCCCTCCCCCTCTACCTAATATGCCACATCCAGCACCTATCGTATCTGACGAGGCTTTCTTGAGAGCATGAATAAATGATCAAGTTGCATCCTTACAAAATCAAATCAATGCTATGCAGATTCAGGTATTGATTCCTCCACATGCCATTTTGCATCTGTGATGCCATCGGATGATCAATTTTGATCTTGATAGGCATCGATGAGATAGAGAAAAATGAGACAATTTTATTCTGATGGTCTCTCTTACAAACAAATATTAGACCTTAAAATAACGAAAGCCCATCTAGCCCCCTACTTTCTTGACCACGTTACTCGACAACCCATTCCACCCAACAAATCTAGAATATCCTGAGGTGGTGCATTCATCGGTAGATGAGTGCACATTTTTGGGATTGATGGTATATGGTTTTTGATAGTCCCCCACATGCTAATTGGGAGTGCCCATTGTATTTTTTGAGAAAACTGTATGTAGAGTTTGTTTTGGGGAAAAAGCCCAATTATTTTGATTTTAGATCATTTCAGGGTTTTGGTGGTGGCATGCCACAACAGAGTTTAGGGGCAAGGGTTGATCCCCGATGCCTCATGCATGTGCAACCCCTTGTTGTTGCTCCTAGTCCTCACATTCCTGCACCTGTACATCATCAAGCTCTGGTCTCAACATTAGGTTCCCTTAGTACACTCGCAGGAGACCTTGATCAGCACGCTTCTGTGATAGCGAGTGGGGAGCATAGAGACAATGATGATGATGGAGGAGTTTTTTATGGAGCTGGTCCGAGTACCGCTCCAGGAGTGTCGAGGCCCATCCCCCATATATGTACTAGTTGTCATCAAGCATGTTATGGACCTGATCAGGCCACACCTAGTTCAGGTGGATGGGGAGATTCTAGTGGTTCATTTGGTCGCATCAGTTCATCTTTGGAGTTCCTCATAGCAGAACATCACCCTGAGGACACTACGACATAGGTATAAATATGATGTACGTTCATTTTATAAGAATTTTGATGGTTGTATATATCAAAGAAAATTTTGCAATACATTTTAACAATCAAATTGTTTGGTGTACAGATGACACTAACGATGCAAGGGCAATCATCTATTCCACGAGTACATACATCGACACTGGTCATACTCAGCAACCCTTATGGGGTATTTTGATTTCAATTTTTAAAATTATATATGAAATCATAAATTATTTAACTTGAGTTTTAAATTTATAATTGAATCACATATATGTTTCAAATATTTATTTTGGTTTAGGTGAGTCAATCGACATCCATGTCGATTCCTCTGAGGATTATGAAAAACACTCTATATCCACTATCGGCGTCGTAGATGGTGGCGAATACATTCATATTGTAAAATTTGTTTAAAGTTTACATTGAAGTATAGTTAGATTTTATGAGTTTTTGAATTCACTAGATGAAATGCATACGTAATGTGTACACTTGTAAAATATTATAAGCATTAAATGTCTATGTACATGTAGCAATGGCTAGGTTGATACCACAATAGAATGGGCATTGGGAGAAAACATTTGATGTTGTGCACATTAGGAGCCATAATTTCGGGTTGTTTACAAAACTTTCCACAGTATTTTGAAACTTGAATACATACATATATATATATATATATATATATATATATATATATATATATATATATATATATATATATATATGTATATACTAACCTAATTGAATTGTACATGCTTTAATTTTGATCTTGTGGGACTTTGTTGGTGCAACTTTCAGCCCTAACCCAGACATAGTTACACCACCAGGAGGACATGTAGAGCAGGTTCCAGATCAAATGGTAATTTAATTTTTTTATTATATTTAAAGTCAATTGTTATATTTAAAGTCAATTATAAATTTTAAATTGAATATATACATAATATGAGTTTTTTACATATTCTTTTTCTTTTATAGCATGAGACACATCTTGTAGTTGAGCATGTATAGATAGGTCTGGAGAGGAGCAGGTGCACAACCTTAGAATATAGTACAATTAAAATATGATAAATTATAAATTAAATTGAATTAAAAAAAAATTAATTATAGAGTTGTACATCTAATTTCAAATTTCTTTGTCTTGTTTATGTAGATTGATTTAGAGAATTTAGAGGTTGCTTCAGGTGCACTAGAGCATCCAGATGTAGATATGATGGTAATTTAATTTTATGATGGATTATAAATTAAATTGTCATTAAATCATTTTTTATTGTCTTACATCTAATTTCATCTTTCTCTTATACAGAGTGTTTCAGGTCATCCACATAGTTCGCATGGTGTAAAGAGGTCTCTTGATTATAGAGATAGTACATGAGCTAGAAACATGTGATTTTATGTGTTATATTTGTTTATTTTATGGACTATATTTCTTGTTTCTCATGTACTCTGTTGGACTTTATTTCATGCGCTTAATATATTGGTTTCATGTACTTAATATGTTACATAAATTATGGACTTTATTATTGTTTGAAATTTTAATTTACACATGTAGATTTATGCATTTTATGTTCATAGTCAATACATTAATATAGGACATTAATGTGAAATTTAGTGATCTCATACATGGATTAATATAGGACATTTTAATATTTATACTTTGCAAATTTAGTGATTTCATACATGATATACATGATATGTACATTCAACTAATAGCGACAATTACTCAATGAACTTATTCAATTCATGTCAATCAATAATCAGTCATTAAATCATAATTTACAAACAAAAGCAATCTATTTATATACCAGAAAGGATAAAATTTTAAGAAATAAACAATACCATAGAAGATTAGAGAATAAAAGCATTAATAAATACTATAAATAATAGTTCATCTAACACTAATAATTTATAATTTGTGGAACAAATAATGGCGATCTTAAAAGGGTGTCTGGGGTTTGTAATACAAGAGCGTCTTAAGGGGATGTCTTAAGGGTTTATAATAATACATCTTAAAGGGATGTCTTAAAAGGGTCTTAAAGGGGATGTCTAAAGGGTCATAATAGAGATGTGTGTTAATTAAGGGGTGTACTTAGAAGGGGTCATAATAAGCCTAAATGGGATGTAAGGGTCTTAAGGGGTGTCTTAAAAGGGGTCTTAAGGGGGTGTCTTAAGGGGATGTATTAAGGGGTCATAATATATCTTAAGGATATAATTCATTTCACAATAATGTATACATGATATTTAGTGATTATACATAAACATAAAGAAGTTTCAAAGTAGGAAAACATGCACATTTAAGAAAAAAAATATATAGAATATTGATTTGATACATAGAAGTACATAGAGTATGTTTAATTTTGTAAGTATGTATGTACATATATGTCATCTCAAAACAATGTTTACAAAATTTGGATATGCCATATCAAGAACATCTCAAACTCATGGCTAGAATGTAGTAGGTCTTCACACCACTTGATATCAAAAAGGTACAAGCAATATCAATGAAATCATCAAAACATACATATTTTAATTTATATAAAACTATCTATATGTACAAAACTCAAGTACCTACATTTAAAAGTATTCCACACATGTTTGTAGGTTGAATCCAGGCATCCTCTCCTTTTTGTTTCAAAGTATGAGATCAATGCAATGATGGCTTTATGATACAAAAAATAACAATAAATCAATTTTAACTATTAATGTCCAAGCAATATCAATATGTAATCAAAACATGTATTTAAATATAATTTAACTAATAATTACTTGTTTTTACCAAGTATTCCATGTTGTCTAGGTTGAATTTGCATGGACTAGATCTATTAGAATTGGCTATGGATGCCA
Source organism: Sequoia sempervirens (assembly GCA_007258455.2). Classification (NCBI taxonomy): domain Eukaryota; kingdom Viridiplantae; phylum Streptophyta; class Pinopsida; order Cupressales; family Cupressaceae; genus Sequoia; species Sequoia sempervirens. The sequence goes on from VDFB02000003.1 coordinate 428,249,816, forward strand.
AGATCTATGGACCAAATGGAAAGCACAAAAAGAGAGAAAATATGACAAGAATAAACTATATTCAATGTCATTGATATGAGATGATCATGATTGATTACAATGAGAAAGACCCCTTGGTTATATAGCCAAGGTGAGAACATAGAAGGGCATAAGATTATGACAAGTGTCGTAATCTTATGACATGAGACAACTAGGAAAAACTATCACTCCACTTATGGTGGAGAGATAATCACATGATGTGTCCACAAAAGGTGGAAATGATGAGGTAATGACATGTCAAGTCCACCAAAAGTGGATGTTCTCCAACAACCTCCTATGTGGTCCCTAAGTAAACTTAACTAAGGTGTAATTATGACCTAGGACAAGGTACAAAACATTTAATTACACCAACACCCCCCCTTAAGTGCAACTTAGGGAGTAGCGAATTATTATGCAAATGACTCAAAGATGCAAAGATGGGTCTTGGATACTAGGCCATGTTAGGTACCCATGTACATAATGCAATCAATGCAATCTCTCACAAACAAGGAAAGGGAGAAAACCTCATGGGAAAAACTCCCCCTCAAAAGAGAGATGAAATACAAAAAGTGAAATGCTTTCAATGAAGAATGAGAAGGTAAAAACCCCATGTGAGGAAAAAGACCTCCCCATAAGAGAGAAGTAGAAGAGAGACAAGGCAGCCCCCCTCAATGTTGAGTCTCTTGCAATGATGGTAGAAGCTCGACATTGAATGCTGAAGATGATCCAATTGCCCCGAACAACATTCCTCCCCTTAGGAAGAAACAAAACCAAGGATGTATGCATGATATCATGAAGATGGATGATGGATGATGGTGTCTCTGAAGCATGCTCAAGTGTCTCCATGTCGATGTAGAAAGCTAAACCACTCCAATCAGGCGTTCTAGGCCACACTGCTGAAGAGGAAAATCCAACATCTAGTAGAGATGAATGTAGAGCACAATCCAAAGACAAAGATATCCCCTCTGAAGACAAAGAAGCCTCCTCCAAATGTTGTCCAAAAGAATCCACACTCATGCCAAACTGAGAAGAATGATCATGTAGAGAATGAACAAGAGGGTCAAAGTGTTCCCTCACAACAACTGAAGAAGATGCATCTTCATCAAAGAGAAGATGAATGCTATCAATGGTGTCCTCCAAATCTGCAAGATGAGACTCCACAAACAACTCTGAAAATACCTGTTAGGAAGTCATCCAAAGTAGCCATATCTGGAAGACAATCAGGATCCTGCTGCATTGAATCACAAGGAGTTAAAACTGTTGAATCACAAGTATCCTCAGGTACAACAGTAGATGAATATGTGATCTCAATAGGAGGAGGAGAAGCAAGAAGATAAGTCTCTTTGTCAATTGGACATTCAAGACATTTATTATACTCAAGCTCCTCTAAAGTATCATCATCATAGGGTATATTATCAACATCATCAAGGGGAATTAAACAATCTGCAACAGGATCATCTGGGAATGGAGAGATATGATGGTCTCCAAAGATCTCCCAAATATTTGTCCAAAGTGTGTGTGGGCACTCGATATCTGAGATCTCCATAGGAATATCAACACCAATATATGAACCAATTAATCCTACAATGTGATCATTATTATTACCCCAAATTGATTGCTTCCAAGGTGTGTCTGGTTCAGGTATGAGCCCATAAAGATATGGAAAAAGCTTAAGCCACCTGAGATGTGTCAGAATACCTTTCTTCCAAGACTCATAATTATCCTTATTTAGCATTACCACAGAAGGATGAATAGAAAAACCCATGATACCTCCTCAAATGATCAACACAAATGAATCAACCACAAGAAGAATCCCCCCCAAATTCACTCAATCAAAGAACCCCCCAAGCAATATCTGATTTGGCACTTTATCAATAGTGCGTTTACAATTGCCACTTGCCAAAAATAGCAAAGTGGTGTTTGATCTTGGTGCTTACAAATGCCAAAATAGGCCACAGTATCAAGTACAATTTTTGGTACAAAATGAGATCAATCTGATCCTACCACTGAGAAGTACACAAAAAATCATGCACTTTGAAAAAAAACTGCACTAAAAAATGTTACTATAGGAGCAAGATATGAGCTCCCAATGTTCCCAAAATGAGGACGAAGCAACAACACCTGTGAGAATCTTAAAATTCTAGAAAAACCAGGCACCAAAACCAAAAAACTGATTGCACCAGTGTGTAGACCACGAAATTCTAGCCCAAATAAAAAAAAATTGCTCGAGAAAAGGAGTCAGAATGAGCAAGATATTAAGCTTCAAAGTTCGACTGCAAAAACAAAAAGCTCAATGGTGAGGGGCAAAAAATTTTCAAAACTATGCTGATGTATTGCTGACGTTAGCAACTTATAGAGTTAAATTTGATGGTTTCCCACCCATCAAAAATGAATATGCTTTCCTCTGGAATATTCGCTGAAGACAAGCTTAAAATTGATGTTCATGCGGACGTCGTCGACTTGCAGAATCTTCAGCGGATTTTGTTTGACGGTACTGGAATAGTCTATTGGTCTGATGGAATATTCGATGCTGGAATCTTTTCCAAACACCGGTGATTTTGAAATATGGCCTGTCGAAATCTTACAAACTTCGTCAGGTTTTTTATTGAAGCCACCTGCTGGTAAGTGTGGGAGCCGCGGGGGCCACGACCGATAGGCCACGTGGCCTTCGTAGGTTAACACGTACCTTCGGGTACTGACAGTACCGTCAGGTCTGCAGACTGAGTCCGTAGACTACAATTTTGATTTTTTTTTTAATTTAATTTTTTTTCAAAAATTTTACAATCAAAACTTTTGAAAAAATATTTCAACTATACAATTTTTTTATAAAAAAATTTCAGAAAATATTCAAACACAAAATAGAATATTTTATTTTCTGAAATCATACCATGCGGAATAATGACGACCTGGGGGGCCGTACGGCTCTTTGGGCAAAAAAAAATTTCCTCACCGGACAACTGCTCCGAATCAGACGAATTGACAGTCGATCTTAGGGTTTTTGGCCCTTCTGGACACGATGGCAGGGTCGGATTTGACCCAAAATGCTCCAAAATTACAGCTACCTTCTGGATCTGGCAACCACTCTTCAGCTTCAAACCCTCCTTGATTTGGCCTCGTATCTCCGATTTGGACAAAACAAAAGGCAAAATTGACTATCTCGAACCTTTCAGACACAATGGTGAGCTCAGATTTGCACCATCAAGCTCGGATATGAACCTGCAACAAAGAGCCATGAACGAAACCTCCTCAGATCTGGGATCTTTCTTTAGAATAAGACTCTCCAATGGCACCCAACCTGCTCTGATACCATGTTAGAATTGGCTATGGATGCCAAGATCTATGGACCAAATGGAAATCACAAAAAAGAGAGAGAAAATATGACAAGAATAAATTGTATTCAATGTCATTGATATGAGATGATCATGATTGATTACAATGAGAAAGACTCCTTGGTTATATAGCCAAGGTGAGAACATAGAAGGGTATAAGATTATGACAAGTGTCGTAATCTTATGACATGAGACAACTAGGAAAAACTATCACTCCACTTAAGGCAGAGAGATAATCACATGATGTGTCCACAAAAGGTGGAAATGATGAGGTAATGACATGTCAAGTCCACCAAAAGTGGATATTCTCCAACAACCTCCTATGTGGTCCCTAAGTAAACTTAACTAAGGTGTAATTATGACCTAGGACAAGGTACAAAACATTTAATTACACCAACAAGATCCTTTTTGTGATTATGCCTTAAGGATATATAAAAGGACAATTTAAATCAATTTCAACTAATAACACACTTGACCAATGTCGAAACATGTATTTAATGTATTTAAAAGGACAAAATAAAACTAAAACTATATTTACCTATATTTACTTATTCCATTGTACCATTTGCATCCTCTCTTTTTTGCAATGCATCTATGATTGCCTCATGCTCTTCCATAGAAATTGACCATAGCAATTTTTTGAAGGTCTTCCATGAATACGGCTCTAGTTTTATATTTGTTGCCACCACCAAATGTGAATAATGCATAATCTTTTTATGTGTTTCATAGTCTTGAATCAGGTAGACCATTCTTTCTTCTCAAGTATTTTATAGCCAAGTGCCAACAACCACCACCAATCCTATTGGAAAATATGCTAAAAACCATCATCAAATAAGTTCTCAAAATTTTCTTAAAGGATCAAAGACTTGTTCTAAAAAATTGCTTAAGGGGATCTAAAACTTGTTATCAAAATTTGCTTAAGGTGGTGTCTCATGGATCACCGTACCTATTGGATAATGAAATCCATCATCACCTTCTTGAGGTGTTATTAACTTATGTTTAGTTTCCACACAACGAGCCAACCAATATTCTATTTGCTCTTCATTCCCCTCAGGTGCAATAACAACATACACATGTCCTGCCAACAAAATTTGATTTAATAACTTGTGCATATCCATATAAATAATTTAGTATTACAAAATAACTTAATAAAGTGAAATAAAATGAAATAAATTGAATTAAAATTACGTTCTTGTACAAGGTTTGAAACACGATCATAACCTTCAGATGCAAATAATTGATCATTTTCTTCAATAGTTCTTTCATATTGATTATGTGCTTTTGCAGGTGTCAACGATCTTTGCTCCCACTATTCAACCCATTCTATATTTTTGCAAGCTTCTCAATCTCCTAAGATACAAAACTGGAAAAAACATGCAAGCTCCCTTGTCCAAATAGTCCATGTGCTTGTTGTCACACTTCTAAATGAATGCCATTTAGTAGATCCACTAATTGTCTCACAATCAACTCTAGATACAATGTTCTCTTCTTCCACCAACCAAAATAATCGATGAACTGTAGAGTAATCACTCGAACCAGGTGTAGATAATCTTCTATTACACCAATCCACAATCTCATGTGCATTTTTAAATTTTACTGAATCCTCAAATTTTAATTGTTCTCTAGCAAGAATTCTTTTGACACACGCACCAGCTCCATCATGTTCTCCTTTACCATGCCCAGCTTCAAAAAAACTCCATATATGTTGGACATTAAGTTCCTTGTGAACCCTACTTAACCAATAGAACATTCTAGCATTTTTGAACTGCCCCGTACAATTATCTGACCATATGAGTGTTCTTTCATATGGATTCCTCTTTCTCTTAAATTTCTATAAAATATACTAAAACAATATTGAACAAACTCTAATGAGTGTAACCGATTGTCACTCAAATAAAAATGATACTCCCTCAAAACTTTTCTATCATCCTCATGCTATCATGCATGTCTATAAACAATATGGACAAACATAGCTACTTGCATTGAATTATAATATTGAGATTGAATTTCCTCTTGTGGAGCGAGATTATAATTCTTCACAAAATCAACCACTAAAAGTATAGTACCAATTGGTAATGTGTTTCTACATGCGCGAATTGGCCATCAAGCCATTGAGCATGTTCAGAGTGCATGACATATTTTGGTACAATTTTATTATTAAATTCATTCATAAATGCATGCACACTAACTTTTTTTGTAACTAAATCACAATGCTTTCCTACTTTTCCATCTTTTAAAGAATAGTGAACATTCCTAAATCTTTTGACATCTACTAATTGTTGTCCAAAATCATGATCAACACTTTCATGCAAACAAATTCTTAAAAATGAAAGATTTCCACAGTTAATGCATTGTCCAAAATACAAGAACTTAAATAAAATAATTTATCATTAGATTTTTCACAAAACAAACCTAAAATAAACTCTCTTATTGCTTCAGGTGGCATATCAATACCACAATCCTGTATAATCATGTTAGTATGCAAGGTACAACGTATATATCGAAAAACATCATAAAAATAACAAAATTGAACATGTATTTTACAGCAACAAGATATTCGTTGCTTATTAATTTTTACATACCAGGGTTTACATTTTTCAAAAGACCTTTGACTTATTTTAATATTACCAGGTAACACTATATCGCCACAAAATTTTCTATAAAATTCAGTTTGTGTTGTATCTAATAGGTGTTTTGGGTGAGGATCGCGAACTTTGGACCCCACCCTTAATTTTAAAACATCTCTAGCATTATATGAAACCCTAGTATTATCATGGCAATATTTTTTGATCAAAGATTTAATTTCAACATTCAATTTTATATCAGACCTCGGTAGTCATCCACTGAAACTCCAACATTGATTGATAGGATCATTTTCTATATTTTCTCTTCTTTTTGCTGCTCTTAGTAATGTTTTAGGATGCATTTTTAAAAATTCACTAATATTTATTACCATTCTATTATTCAAAGTTGCTTTATTAACTATAGTAGTAGTTATAGCTCTTCTTGCTGCGTTTTTATCTTTAGATCGACTATTTTTCCCAATAGATTGAATGACACTATTAACAGTAGACATAACATGTTTTAATGATTGATCTTTTCTTTTTGGTTTAACATAAAAGCCTAACCTTTTCATTACTTTCCTTATTTTTTGTATTCTCATCAATTGCATCATTAGTTGACATTGAAATACAATTTTTTTACGATAAAAGAATTTAGTGTATATTCTATTCGCATTTGTTCTTATTTGCCTCCAAGAAATTTGACCAGGAAGATTATCGAAAACACCACCTCCAATTTTTAAAAAAGTATTTTCATTAAATTCAACATCACATTCTAGATTTTCATCTTCATCTTCATTTTCATTTACATTTTCATCTTCATTTTCATCAACAAAACGGTTTTCATTTTCATTTTCATCAACAAAACGGTTTTCATTTTCATTTTCATCAACTAAACGGTTTTCATTTTCATTTTCATCAACAAAACGGTTTTCATTTTCATTTTAATTTTCATCAAAAATATAGGTTTTGTTTTCATTTTCAAGAAAATGATATTTTGATTTTCATTTGCAATAAAAGATTTTTCTTTTTTCTTTTCAAAAAATTCTGTAAAAGTTTCATCTCTCTGAATATAGTCAATGTCAACATCATTAAGTCCAACATCTTGTAAAACTTCTACATACAAATTTACCATTTCACTAACATGTGGATTTGAAGACATACCTGGATTTGTGCATATTGAAACATTCTCCATAGCATTTAAAGAGGGATTTGAAGACATAGTAGGACTTGTTTGTATAATCATATTCTTCTCCAAATTGACTCCTTGAAAATTAGCTTCATCTACAACCATGGTATCCTCAATGTTTTCATCTTCAATAGTTGTTGAATTGGTTGCTCCACCATCATTCAATGATTTCATTCTCATTCTTCTTTGTCTTTGTCTTTGTCTCTCTTTTTCTCTATTTACTTCAACTTCTTGAGGAGTCAATGTCCTCCTTCTCTTATTACGAGCTTTATCTCCCATAATTATAAAATTCTCAAGCACAAATGAATGTTAATAGTGAAATACTTCAAAATATTCAATCCAAATTGGAAGTTGAATACCTATTAGGACAGAATGCTTCCTCTTGTGTTCCTTAAAACAAGTAGAAAACTACCACAATTCCACTTTAAAATTTGTTTTCTTCATGCCTCCTTTGAAAAATTCAATCCATATTGCAAATTGAAACCTTTTGTTCCTCCAAACAAGCACAAAAATAACACAATCCCACTTCAAAAATGGTGTAGATGATGCCCCGTTTGATAAAATCAACTAAAAATCAAGTTCACCACCTGTAAATACAATAGCTTATGAAAAATAATTTACTTTTACTGCTCTTGGTCGTACATGTGAAGTTGCAGACTTCACAGTATTTTTTGCAATGTATTTAAATAAACTAAATGGGATCTCGTTTATAAAACGGGATCCTGCTTATTATAAAACGGGATCCCACTTATAAAACTGGTATCCTGTTTATAAGAAGCGGGATCCCGCTCTATAATCGGGATCCCATTCGTTGACATTGAATGTCGGGGGCCGTTGGCCGGGAAACGGGATCCTATTTCCTTTACAATGGTCCGAATATTGTCGAATAGGGAACGAGATCCCGATTATAATATGGGATCCCGTTTATGAATAAACAGGATCCCTTTTTTAAAATTTGAATTTTTTTTTGCACTGTGGTCGGGTTTTTGCCTAGGTTTTTGGTTTGGGAAAAGCATTGGAAGTCCGAACCTAGGCCTTCAAACTGGTTTGACCTGCAAGTTGAAGGTCCTAACAATGTCAAAGAAAAATACCGACTTTGGACATATGGCAGACGACCTTTTTTGTAGAATTTTTTGACGAAATTAAAACCCATTTTAAATGAAACAATGCAGATTCTAAATATGTAATTTATTTTTCAATTGGATTATTTTTTCTATTTTTCAATTAATTTCTAATAAAATTGGTCCATAAACTTTAAATATCGGGGGTTTTTACTACTTTAATAACTTTTGATCAACATAACATTTTGACAAACGGATTGCACGAGAACAAACTTCATAAAATTATTTTTAATTTAAAAAAAAATCAAAAATGATAATTTTAGGTCATCTTATGCATGTCGTACATGATGATTTTCAAAGCGACAAATCTTCCTAATAAAAATTTAACAAAAAAAAAAATATTCAATAAAAAATTACAAAAAAATATCAAGAACAAGCTTCAGTGAGTCATAAAACTTTTCCCAAAAGGATTTAGAAAAATACAACAATTTAAGTCAAAATATGGATGTTGTACATGTGCATGGTATGGTAAAAAAAATGACTTTTAAATAGTGGTTTTAAGAAATGCCTACTAAAATTGAATTTGTACAATCTGGGTATTAAAATAAATTACATATTTGGAAACTAGACTCCGAGCACTACATTTTATGATTAGTGAATTTTTTAAAGATTTCATCTCTAAGTGCTTCAAATTTTAAGGTCAAATGTGTGAAATTCTGAAAATCAGGAAAAACACTTCCACTTTTTGGCCAAAAAGTGGACTCAACTTCTTGCAGACACCCTCTACCTCATTCATTGCATTTGTAAATGGGTACCTGATCAAGCCTTGTTTTTGGGATCCATCTTTTCTTTCATGCATCTTTTCCTTAGTGTTTTAGCTACTTCCTAAGTTCATCTTAAGGGGGGGTGTTAGAGTAATAATTTATTTCACTTAATTAATTACATCATATTGGTTAATCAATCAAGTCACTTATCACCTTAATTACTTAAGCTAAACTTAGGCACATTAATAATTAATTATTTATTAATTGTTAAGTGTGCACACTAGCGTTTCCTTTAGGGTTATGCATACATTTCTTTTATAAAGCAATTCATCTTATGTAATTTCTCAATTCCTGAATAATATCAATTTGCACATCTTCATGCAAAACTCTTGATTTTTTTGTTTTTCTCTTCTATGGAAGGTTTTTCTAGTTTGCATCTCTGATCTTGGTTTCTAACAATGTTGACACTATTTCACAAGCTATGGGCCATACCCTTAACAAATCTTTTCCTTCAAGTAGTGTGACAAGTGTTGAAATAATGGTTGCTAGTATTCCACAAGAAACGATAATCCAAATTCATGAAGACTTAGCAAACCTACGAAATCAAGTGAGTACTAAAAAATTTCAACCAATACTATCCCTACCATAGAAAACATAGATTGCATGATTGAAAGTAAAGAAGGAATAGAACTTGCACGTAACATAGTTCAATTTTTTGGAAAACATCTTACCTGAATGACTAGTTCTGCTTTACCTTCAAACAATGTCCAAAGCCAAGGAGGAAATAAAATTCCTCCTCCCACAACCATTGCCTCTATTCCTACCTATACCAACCCTCACATTACAACAACCATGCTACCTACTAGTAATGTCATTCCTACCTTGGATATTTATGCTAGCATTCCTAGTACCTTTGTGGCATTACACATCATATCTCCTACCACTTTACCTCCAATAAGAATTCCATTCACTTGTCCATCAAACAAATATACACCTCCACCATATTCACCTCCATCTCAAAATACAACCAATGACACCATCATAAATCAACTTTTTCAAACCATTTCATCCCTTCAAAAGCAAGTTTCAACCATAGACCAAAATTAAAATGGCCAACCTACATACTATGTCAAAATAAATCCCTTATCCTTGGAGATATTGAGAACGTTGATACCACAAGGTCTAGAGATTCCTAGATTTGGGAAATATGGGAGGAAAGGAGATCCTTCTAACCATGTTTCTACTTATACTACATTATGTAGTGTTTTTTTTCTTCAGGATAAGCTCTTCCCTAGGTCCTTGAAGGATGCCACCTTAGAATGGTTTTCCTCACTACCAAACAACTCAATTCGTTCATTCTATGAACTTGTTGAGGCCTTTATAAACCATTTCCAAGTGCACATGAATCCTAAGATGACCTTAGCCGATTTGGTGAGATGTAAGAAAAAAGATGATGAAAACATTACTGACTTCATTTCATGTTACCAATTGCTTTATTACCAAATCGATGTAAAGATTCTTGATCCTCACCTTCAATGGATGTTTATTGAGAACTTGCAAACTAAGATACAAGATAACCTTACCACAATAAAGTTTCCTTCCTTCATACACTTGTGTACTGCCCTTCGTGATTATCAAAACTTAGTTAGTACACTAGTAGAATAGGTGACAAAATTTTAGTCACAACAACTAAAAATGAGTAAATTCTAGTAATTTTTTGCAACACAACTATAAATGAGTAAATAAATGACTAATTTGGTTGTTGAGTAAAAGATTATTTAGTCGCACAAATAAAAATGACTAAACAGTTAGTCACGTGAATACAAATTAGACAATTTTTTTAAAAATTATGTTGGGAAATGATTGGTGGGAGTGTCTTGTGTCTGATTCATTATTCATGTTTAGCTTGGCAGTACTTGACAACTACACTGAGGCTACTTTCATGGATGCATGATTCATTATTCATTTTGAGGAATTTTGGGTTATAGTAGCTACTTTGATGGATGATAAATATTGTTTTGAGAGGAGCTAGAGAATTCTAAAAAGGTAGGCAAGGAATTCAGTGTTTGCTGCAAAGTGTTTGAAGTCGGTGAGGCCCTCTACAACAAAGTTAGATTTGGGTCCGACTCCCTCTGTAGCAAATTCAAAGGTGATTTGAAACCCTCATTACATTACACACAAAATATATAGCTTTCTGATTGGTAACTTATAGTAGTTACAATCTACTGCTCTTAGTAATGTTCTTTTACAATCTTACCACTATTCTACATCATAATGTGTTTGAGCTAAATATAATAAAATTTGGGTGTTAGTGCCAAAATAAAATTTCCTCAAACAATTTTGATACATTTTCACTACAAGTGCAAATTATCTTTGTGCAAAGTAAACATGTGATAGATTTACCCATAAATTAGGCATCTAAAAAAAGACGTTTCCTGTTTCAACTTCTTGTACTTGTGTAAAAATTTCCTTTGTAATATCAAATTGACCCCTTTTAGCTAGTACAATGGTTTCCCCATTTGCAGCATAAACATTTCCTAGTCTTTATCCCAACACTTTACAATATAGTTCTCTAGCCTTCTCAAGATGTTGTGCCTCCACCTTTGGATCCCTCCTCTCATCGTGAAAAGTAAAATAATTCCAATTTCCAAGTGAAATGTCAACATAAGAATTATTTGCTTCTAATTCACTTTGTCCAACTTTAATTGTTTCTTTTGCTTTAAGTTGGCCATTTTTTTTTAGTTTCATTTTTCCAAGCATAGATAAAGCATTTGATGAGTTTTTTTCCACCTTAAGTGCATCTCCAATCAATTCTAGGATTAGTTGGATCTCATTCTAAGACTGATCCATGGCTACAAGACGTAGATATGTATCCATATAATCAAGAAACTTGAACAATATTAGCCTATATAAAAGATTTTCTTTTTCAATATCATGTAGTTGTTCAAACAACCGAGCAAGATTAAATAATATTGTGACTTTATCTCATGGTAACTCAAGTGAAACACCACCTTCTTCTAGTTGATGGAAGAATTCCATATCCTTGAAGAGCATAGGTAAAACTATAGAATTGGCACTGGGTATTTTATTTATGAATTCAACCCAATTTCCATTTCCTAATGCCTCCATAATTTTTTTTTGAGCCAACACTAGTTCATCATGCTCAAAATGAAGAACCCTAGTGTTGTTTAACAATTGAATGGATACTTCTTCTTTACTCTTCTTTAGAAGAGACTTTGTTTTCTTAAGAGAATCTAAGGTTGAACTGGGGTCTGATGATATTAATAACTCACTCATCTTGATAAATGCATGGGCATCATGTGGATCTATGAGAGATGCCTTTCTTAAAATTCCAAAGCCTTCTCTACCCAACCTTGTTGAGCACATATATGGCCTATAGCTTTTAAGCTCTCACAGTTCTCAAGGTGGACCTCTAGAATCTTTTCAAACTTTGAGAGAGAACTCTTAAGATATCGAAGCTTCAATTGAACCTATCCACAAAATCATGTGGCCTCTAGCTTTCCTTGATTGATTCCATGTAGTAGCAACCAGTGGTGTCAGTTCATTTGTGCATACTAAATATCTTGATTGATTTTCCACTACTTTTAATATAACTCTCCACCAAAACCATACCCACTAAGCAAGGTCACTTAGTATCTTTAGCTGGGGTGAGGGGTATTCCTTATATTTCTTGGTTTTTAAAAGATCTCTACAAAACCTTTATGTTGTTTTCCTTAATTTTAAAAAGACACAAAGTTCAAAGGAGAGGAAACGGTTCTCAATAGCTAAATTGAAAGGTGCATTTGAATAAGAACAATACTTTGTCATAGTAAAATTTATTTTAGTTGGATAATGGTAGGACCAGATAAAGATTCAAAGGAGAATACCTTTGGTGATAAGGTAAAAGAACCTGTTGCAGAGCCTGGGAATTTTAATAGTGCCTCTAAATTTGATTTATAGGATGCTAGAATATTGTTCTTATTCAAATGCACCTCTCAATTTAGTTGTTAAGAACCCTTTCCTCTCCTCTGAGCTTTCTATCTTTTGAAAATGGAGGTGATGGAACCCCTAGAAATTTTTGTGTTCCATTTCCAAAATCTTGATAAATTTAATGAACTGTGGGTTTTGTCTCGTACTACTGCATAAGGGGTTTTAGGTTTAAATAAGTCTCATTTGGAAAATTGTTTGAGTATATATCCTTTCCTAGGTTTTAATTTTCGGTTGAATCCTTGTGTCTACCATCATTCCTTTAAGTCATGACTCTTGACATCAAAACCCGTTGAGTGACTGGCCCTCTAGTTTTGTCTTACCGATTTATCTTGTTGGGTCATTATTTAGAAATTTTCCTAGGTTGGGCTGAATATTTCCCATTGAAAAGTCTTAAGTCTTTTATGTCATGGGTGGCTTCATGAACCTAGTTAGGTCCCTTTTAGGATTAATTTTTTTTGACATGTGTAGATATAAGAACTCTAAATGTCATTCAATTAATGCATAAGATCTGGACCATAGCCCGCATGCCCATTCCATGTTGTTTCTCATTCTTTTATTCACTCAAGCTCATGGGTGAAGGCCACACATCCCAAATGATTGGTAGGCTAGACATCGTTGATAAAGCATGCATCTAGTCATTAAATAAGATCAATAGTGGGAGATAAATGAGGTGGCCACATCTAGACTATTCCTTGCATGCCCATTTGTTTTTCTTGATTATTAAAATAACCACATGGGCTAGCGAGTGATGTCCACTTGTCTTCATTGATGATGGGCCTGAAGTTTAGTATTGTTGAATTTCAACTAAATCAACAATTGATAGCGGGTGATGTGGATTAATCTTGACCACTCCCTACCATCCCGTGTGGGCCCCATCCTTCTTGCTAGATTCCCAATAGGGATGCAGGCGTCTGCCACATGGAATAATCGTAAGAACATGGAAGCATAGATATGTGGGAAAATATTTAATTAAAACCTCAACAAGGGGCATGGGAGGTAAAGTGTGTGTTACTAATATGCATATATTGCATGTGCTTAAAAGATCTTTTAACCTAAGTTGTAGATGTTGTATGAAGGATAAAGTTGCTACTATCTAAGGAGTGTGTATGACAAGGCTGAGAGATCTAATCTCAACCTCTCCCCATCTCCTCGTTGATGAAATTTGCATACGAGTTATGGCTCATGGGGGTAAGAGGAAAAGGACACGTGGACCATGGCTATAAAGACAAAGAGATTGTATCAATGGGAATTTTCCTAGTTTTAGAAATGATTAGATCATAATCATAGAACCCAAAGAAAGTAATGAAGTGCAAAGGAAAATAAATGAAAAACACAAAATGGAACAAGCTTTGCAAGTGTCTTCAATCTCCATGGCGGATCTCCATTACACCTTCTAACTTGCTAGAAAGATGTGTTGCCCTCAGATTCAATGTACGGGCAATTTAATGACAAAGTCCTAAGCAAGATTTTGAAGGATTTAAAATGACTATAATGCTATCATGCAAATGATAAACATTGAACTAATGTCTAAACTATGCCAAAATAAAGTCTATGACAAGAATGTAAGATTGCCTAAGATTCAACAATTATGAAAAAATGAAATATCAAGAAATTGTCCATCTAAAATGCAAGAAAAATTAGCATTTTTATAGAAAATGCATTTTTGGATGGATGGCCAGGATTAAAAGTTGATGAAAGCCTAAAATCAGAGGTCAAGATTTGTGTGACAACCCATAATTAGGGTTAGGGAAAAAATATGAAATGAGTGGCCAAGATACAATTTGAGAAAATAGCATCAATGGTTGAGAATAAATGTGACAAGAGGATAAAGATTAGCTAAAAAGATAAGATTTGAAAAATCCAGGAGATAAAGATGGGATGAAAGATAAGACTCGAAAAATCAATAATTTTACCAATTACTTGATTTATGGAAGAAGATTACCATTTTTGAATTAAAATTAATTAAAAAAATGGATTTATGTGATAGTAAATAATTGATTTTGGATTATTTACTAAAAGAAGTGGCAATTAACAATGTGAGATTGTTTTAAAATAATTAATTTTATTTAAAATGAGGGAAATGTCCAATAAACCAATTAAATAATTAAAAATAATTATTTAATTGAAGAAGGTGCCCATAATTAAATAAATTAATAAATATATTTAATTATAAGAAGAGTTAAAAATTAGTGAAATATTAAATAAATAAATAAGATATATTTATTTAATAATTAGGAAGACATAATGAATAAAGATAATTAAATAAATTAAGAAATTTATTTAATTATAGGAAGATTTTAGACAATTAGTGACGTATTGAATAAATAAATAAAATTTATTTATTTAATAATCATGAAGAATAAAAAGACATGAATTAATTAATTAATTATGAATTATGTAATTAATAATCGAAGGTGGACCAGCTCGGTTGGCTAAGTAATTCCGTTGCGGCTCTGCTGGTCACGAGTTCTAGTCTCCCCCCGTCCCGTGGTATGTCGCGCCATCACGTTAAAAAGTTTACTGCAGTTTATAGGGGGTCGTGCTACCCGATTCCTGCAGTCTAAAAAAAAAATAATCGAAGGTGGACCAAGGACATAATTATGCTAGGACGAAAGTGGTAAAAATAGAGCTTGTAGGCCTAGGTCATTTTTATGTGTCTACATTTTTCCCCTCTTTTTCATTATGTAGCATGTCACATTGTGAAAAGGAAAATAAGTCAAAATTATGCCCTAGTGAAAAATAGGATGAGGAAGAATGACGAGGAGGTAGTAATATGCCCCCTCGAGAGGACAGTCGGGTTAAGAGAACACGAGCGTGCTCTCGAAATAAAAGAGACAAATAGAAGACGACAAGACAAGAAAGTGTTAGTGCAAAAGATATGGATGATGAAGATGCAGACTAGATGAAATGTTAGAGGGGAAACAAAGAAGGGTGGGATGGGAAAATAATCCTTCAACATTTTCCAACATAATAATAGTTGTTGCTCGAATCATCATTGAGCGGTAAAAAATGACAAATGGGAAAAAAACACCATGGTATGACATAGACCAAGGTGTGCAAGGTCATCCACTTGCAAAAAAGAAAATCACAGACAAGGAATGTCCTAACTCATACTAAGGTTCATGTTGCCCCAGTCTTTTTGTCAAGACAATCCATAGACAACAGTCAAAGAAAAACATAATAGGTCATGAGACGTCATCGCACCTCTAAATCCTTCATGGGACATCCTTGAGGTAGCTAGTAACATGACCAAAAGACAACTCAATAAAAATATTATAAGAAAAAATAGTCAAAAATTAACAACCATTTAATTGTATTGTCAATGTTTATTTATTGAAGATTAATTGTTTGATAGTTTGACAATTTTGAAATTCTAAGAGTTTTGCCAATTCAACGATGTTGACGGTTTTGACACGGCCTATTGTCAGGAAGGACACAACCTAAAAAAGGCTAATTACATTTTAATGAGGTCTAAATCCAAGAAGGACACATCATGAAGAGGACCAAAAAGTGACGAGATTGACATTGTTTTGGCAATTTGATTGATTTTGATTGTATGACTGATTGGACTATGTTGTCTGATTTTGGTTCACGATTCAAATGTTGATGTTTGCAATGACTAACTTGTGCTGAGTTTGATTATTTGAACAACACGACTATTTTCGAATTATGATTTTTATTTTGGAAAACCTAAAAAGATGGACTTAATGTCTTGGGGACTCATCGATTGATGGCCTTGCCTACGTAGCAAATGCGTAGAGACAACATAGTTCAGAAAAATGACCAAGACTGACTAACATGACCGACAGGACTTGAAATGACTTTGTTTTTGGGATTTTTGACATTTATTTGGATGTTTTTTGTATTTTGGACATATTTTGGTGTTTTCGGATTTTTGACATTTTATGATTTTTAGATCTTTTTCAGGACTTTTTCTGATGTTTTTGGATTTTGTTGTTTTATGATTTTTCTGTCTTTTGTCCTTTTATGATTTTTTTGGACTTTTGATAGTTCATGAGGATCACGACAATTGCATGTGAATGATTCCTATGCATGAGAATCTAAAGAAAAACACGATTGTGCCCCTAGTCAAGCTGAATACCAATTGATAGGTGATGACAATGTTGTTTGACGTGGGAAGGACACATCCCGAAAAAATCTGAGGATGACGATAATGTGATGAAAGTATAGAGGTTTGCAACTGGTCCAGGAATAAAGTCAAGTAATGTTTTGGATAATGTGCTTGTATGGATTAGACTCATTGCATTTGGAATGACTTGGTTAGGACTAGATGGGATGATGAATTATCCTTAGACCATTTGACAAGGAAAAGCCAAGATAGTTGACAGACATGAAAGGATGAGAGGTGTCCTTAGTAAAGGACAAGAGACATGAGACTAAAAGAATTGCCATATGATTTTCAAGGACTATGTCGCTTAAGGATAATGAGGTTATGAAAGTAATGACATGACATTTCATGAATCGTATATGACCGAAGGATAGACATGTCAAGAGTTTTCCCAAAGCATGATTTATGTGTGTTAGTTTTATGTCAAGACCAAGGTAAGTGGGAAAATGGATGGAAATGATATGAATTAAATGGATGGGTGTAAATGTCATGAGGAAAGCATGGAAAATGAGACGAGTTGCCCCTAAGTGCAAAAGTGCACATGGATGATTTATTTTACACATGATGCCTATTTGCCAAGTTTTTATCATGGTACTTATCTAGGGCACCTGTTTGCCAGGTTTTCACTGTTGGACGAAATTTTTCTCTTTACTATTTTCTTGACTTTTTTGGTGTCACCAAGACACCTGTTTGCTAGGTTTTCATCAAGGTGACAATTATTTTTTATCATTTTTCAAATTTTTTGATATTTCCAGATAGCCTTGATGCTTTAGATGATCATTAATTGTTCTAAATCCACTGGCAGTGCTGATGTAGAGACTGGGGTCATGATATGCCAATAATGACCTTTCTGAAAAATTATCATGTCAGGATCATAGTGCTTGCATACAACTTATTGATGTCATTGTGATCCTTGTGAACACTAGAGTTGGCCTTATTAGAATACACATATCACCATAGAGTGCCATGAGGGTCCTTGTGATAAAGAGTTGCTACCATGATGCGATGTATTGGTGACATGGTATCTTTGGACTTTAGACAAGATGTAGGATTATGACAGATGATGGTAGACGTGGAAAGGTTGTTTGGATGTTTGGATGAATCACTTTTTATTTTCCAAACTTGGTATGGTGGATGATGGATTTTGGAGGGATGGCATTTGGAACTGACACATTTAGATGCCTTGCTTGATGACCATTTTGAAGGAGGTGGACATGTGTTATATGTGGGAGTCCTCTTGTCTTGTGGCTCCACATTGTGATTGACATTTTATTTTGACATATTTTCTTTGTTTGATTCACTTGTCTTTGGGATCCATTTTAATTTCATTTGTCCACTTGTCTTTTTGTTTGATTCAATGGCCTTTGAAATTTGATTTGTATGACTTTTGTTTTTGTTGGTTCCAAAGGGAAGGTTTAAGATGTCGAGGATGACGGTTTATGGTGTGGGTGGACGAGGTGTTGGTAGAAATCTTATGACAAGGATTTTTAATGGAATCTATTTTGATGTTTGTATTTGACAAGGTTGCTCCCAGTATCGAGGAGGTTCCACTAACATCATTTGATTTGCTGACTGAAGAATACCCAAGACCTTGATGTCTGTAATTTTCTTAGAGTTGTATTGGTTCTTGAATACCTTGCTCATGTATGCCTAGTCCTTTGCCATAATATTGCATGCTTTGATAGATTCTATTTGCGATGGGGTATTTATTGTTTTGAAAGCAAGATGCTAACCCATCATGATGTATGTGGAAACTGTTACCTGGAATTTTTTTATCTGCAAGGAAGCCTACTTTGACAAAGATAGATGACCCTAGTTGATAAAGTGTCTTATCTTCATTGTCATGTTGGGCATATTTCTAACTAATATCTTTGGTTTTATCTTGTGACATGTCAGGTTCAGATGATTCTATTGGTGCTTCCAAGTCGATGTCAAAGCCATCATTATGGTCAGTGCCATAGAGTCTAGTAATTCAGCTATAGCTCGATCATTTGCAAATATGTCCATAATGTAAGAATCTTGTTCTTGAGGAATATCGTCTATGTGTGTCACGGAGGCAAGTGTCTCATTTTGGAAAGTGTCAATAGTTGAGACCTATATAGGGTCAGAAAGTGTTTGATCATGAATGGCACAAAAATCAAGGAGTGGATCATTTTGGACTTCTTGGTCAATGGTAGGGTCTTGGTCAAAGATGGGGTTGTTGTGGATGGTATAATTGGGATTGAAATATTTGTCAAGGGTAGGTGTATTTTGGATGTCATGATTGTTTTGAAGGACTTCTTGAATGGAATTTAAGATAGGGTCATGGGATGGACTACCTTGATCCTGACATGAAGGTGACATTATGATGTCATGCTTTGTACTTTCATTTTGACATGTATCCTCAAGTTTAGACAATGGGATTTGACTTTGGACAATGATAGAATTTTCATGACTAAAACTGGCTTGTGAGGGATTGACTTGGAAAGGATGACTAGGATAAGACATGGGGACTTGGACTGGACTAGTTGGTGAAGGACGAGGATATGACATGGAGACTTGGACTGGATTGGTGTAAGGTTGGCTAAAATAGGATGTGGATACTTGGACGGGATCGATCTGGTATGATGTGGAGACTTGACATGAGTTGGTAGATAGTTTATAAGGCATGTCAAGGTTAGGATAAGGGTAATAACTAGATGTGTGTTGGAGATTAATGGTAGGATTTTCGTTAAGTGGTTCTTGATAGTGAGGGTTGATGGATGGAGGACTTGGGCTGATAGGTTGTCAGTAGGAAGGGTCCGTAGGTGATGTTGGTCTCAAAGTATTAAATTCAAAGCCATGTGGTAGTTTAACCCCTTGGTCCAAGAGCATGGCTAGATACCTTTGAGGGTCATGTAGGACTAAGTCTTCCACAAAGGAGACTACGTTAGGATTTTGTGTTGCAACTTCTAAGTCTTTTGTGTATACGTGTCCATGTCGGTCTCTTTGTATGAATGGTTCAAAAAGGTTTTGTGATCAAGATGGCATGCTCATGGAAGATTGTGTGTTCATGTTGTGAAATGGGTCAAAAAAAGTTCAGTGTTGGTTTGTGTCATAATTATTATCGATGTTGGGATTGAAATCTTGTCCAAAGTTTTCCATTTTTCCTCTCTTTCTTTAAAGCCTAGTCTCAACCATAAAAGGGAATTGCTCAAATGAGGATGATGAGAATGACAACTAAATGTAAGGATGACACTAGCCTATGTTTTTGGATTTTTTGGATAAAGGATGACAATGCAAAACTATGTTTTTGGATTTTTGACAATAAGGGATGCAATATGACAATGTTGTCTAAAGAAAATGACTAATGCCAAAAGACAATGAAGACTAAGATGACAAGTTATGACACTATTTTTTTTGTATTTTTAGAGGATATCAATGCAAGGTGATAAAATTGTCAAGAAAGGATGCCAAATGCCAAGGTGATAATGAGGACTAATGTGAAAATGTTGGTTAAGGAATTGACCAATGCAAAGTCTAGATGCCAAATGAGGACTATGATGACAATATTTTGGATTTTAAAGATATGCAAGGTGAGGACTAAAATGATTTGAATGTCTAAGGTATACAAATGCAAAGGTCTAAAATGATTTGGAAGACGGTTGCCTAACCACCCTATGTTTGATCTATGTCTCAATTTTGGAATATCAAAGGACTTGTTTGAAGGACTAAATGACAAGGACAAAATGAAAAGTGAGTCTTCCTAACTAGACTTTTGAATTGGAAGGATCTCACAAAAGGACAATGACTAAAGAAGATAATGATGATTAAGTCCAATTATAACCTAATTTTGAAAGTCAATATTTTGCAAAGTGAGGTAAGGTTGTCCTAATCTGCAACGCCCCGCCGTGCGAACCCCAAAGGACAATTACACAACAATTACAGGACAATTTTTTTTTTTTTAAAGTTAATATAACATACATGTAAACATATTAAGTCATGACATGAATTTCATGTAAGTAAATTCACTAACACATACATCCTTTGGGGTACACGAGGAGTCATTACGCGCTGTAGATCCATACAACAGCAATAAAGAATAAAATACAAAGATATAAACATTAACAAATATAACACATACATGATTAAGCATTGATAAGAAACATTAGAGTAAGTACAACACATAAATAATTAACTCAACACAATGAATAACAACTGCCATGGCCAATAACCACACCGAGTTTAACATTACATTACAGTACAATGTTCAAGAGATACAATGTTACAAAAGTGGTTCCAATCATAAATGGAAACCATACACGAAATAACATGATACAAATGAATACAAAATATCACAACTGGCTCCAAGACAAATAAAACTCTAGAGTCGCTGCATCCGCACCAATCCGCACCTCTCGATCCTCGACTGCGGACCCAATGGGGTGCTTAGCACGTTCCACCCGACCATGTGAGTCCGAAGACCCACCCCCTGTGCTAGGAGCTAAACAAGAAAGAGACCTCAACCAAGAACATCCAAAAGGGAACCACAAGACTCAACAACATACAAAAGTATCATAAAACTCAAGGATTACCATGACATAATCAACAACACCCAAGAGTCAACATAATAACTTAAAGTCATAAACCCCATCACATAAAACAAAGCAATGATCAGTAAACAAGTAACCAAAGGATGATCATAAGATACTTCCAAATCAAACTAAATTAATAAACATGATACAATTCCAAATTTTAATTAAACAATTCAATAACATCATATCACAGTATCATAAGATACAAGATCGTAAATCAAATATAAATGAGATCATACAAGACCACAAAACATACTAAAGATGTATTAAAACAATAATCATAAATCAATTTAAATCAATTCAAACAACAATCTAAAACAACTCCCATAACCCACTTCTAGAGGAACTCAATAAAGTAAAACACATGGGCAACTAGGGAAGAGTATCATCGCATTGTCCTACATGGGCTGTCCTATGCTCTTCCTCCCAACTGGAGGCGCCGGTCCCATCTATGGCTGTCCTGTGCTCTTCCTCCCAACTGGAGGCGCCGGTCCATAGGGTGACTCATGCGGAGCCGTAGACCTCTCGTGAAGACGAGGTCACGACCTTGCCAACCACGACCTTCTCATCCTTCCATTAGTCTGCGGAAGCACTAATGAAGATGAGGCATCCATTTTTTTTAATCTTGTAATGATATTACTACCCAACCCACCTAAGTTAATTATTAGGTTTTCACTTGATTACTAACTCACTCGTGGATTATCCTGTGCCCTTCCCCTTAAACGGGGCGCCGGCCCCCACGAGGAGCCACTCTCCCTAGAGACCCAACAACATAAAAATCAAGGGTTGTACCATCATAATTTGAACAAAGAATCACAACATAAAAGCATGCGAGGCATTATCCATCTCGCTAATAAGTACAAAATCAGAGTCTTAACAATGTTCGTACAACCCTTTCGAAATAATGAAACCAAAACACTTGCCACATCAAGGGCACAAAAGGAGAGAACATCAACTGACAATCAACTCAAACCTATGGAAGCCAAAAAGAATGAAAACCCACAACCAAGGGTAAAATGAAACAACACAAGTTTTTCCCTAATAATTCCAACACAAGGATAAAATTTCCTCAAATATGAGAGTTACTCATAAAAGCCCTAAAAAGGGAAGATTCATCAAGATCCAACCACAAATCAACAATGGTGTTACCTCAAATAGGAAAACGCACAAGCAAATCAACCTTTAATTCAACGAAATCACTTAATGAAACCAAAAGCCACCAACTAGGTATTCCACGGGAGACCTCAATTTTCTCCTCACAAGAATCCCTTAGATTGGTACGTAAATCACCATCATAAAAATCAGTAAACATGGAAACAACAACAATTATCTATTCACATTAACAATTAGAACAAAATCAATCTTCTCAACAAACAGGCCAATAAAAACCTCAAGTTCTAAATAACAATCCATATAAGAACCTCATCGATTAGACACCCGAATTGCCATAAAATGATCCACTAGCTAACAATCCAAATGAAATGATTAAGAATGAAAACTCAATTCAAGGAATAATTTACTACCATAATGAAGTCAAATAGAGTTTAATTATAATACTTAACCATGGCCAAGGATACACAATTCCATAAAAGTTCAGTACAAACACCCATGACATGACACTCAACAATTTCTTAATTAGAATATATAATTAAGAGAATCATTGTTCCTAGTACATTTCTATAAGATGAGAGGAGTTGGATATTAAGACAATGTCTATTTAATTCATAAACTAAAAGAAATATAAAGGAATTAAAAGATATCACCAAATTAATACTATAAAATTAGAACACCAAATAAGAGAACATATAAGAAGAAATAAATAAGTACTTCATATTTTAATTTCCACTATATTAAAAGAAATCCCAAGTTAATATTTTCAACCTACCTTTCCATTTAAAATTAGATACAATAATTAGTAATATTCCTTATCATTAATCTCATAATTAAATTAAAGATTATTTCCCTCGAATAATATTTGAGACAATCTTAATACAATTTCCTAGTTATTTAGCTTACACACTAATCTTACCATTCAACTCTAAGGATTATAAATTAACAATATTTACCTACAAAATAATTCCCTAATAATTCTGATAGTAAAATAATATCCTAAATTTCTTAATCTTCTTAGACAATTTGCTAATCATTTAATAACGAAAGAAAAACCTTTATTCCATTTTCAGTGTCAAGGAAGCTTAACTTTGTTTATCTTTATTTAAGTAACCATTTAAAGAAAACGAAGAGGCATATTTTAATATCTATCTCACTACACATTTATCACCATAATGACTCCATTCCCCTATAGCTATATGCACATAACATTCAACCTCTAATTCTACAAACACACAACCTCCACATATTTCGCCTAAAGCCAAGAGACACCAAGATTCTAAGAGCTACCAAAGAGACACCTAAATATACTAAGTTATTTTATCTTCCTTGCTATTCGAATTTCTCATTTATTCATCTAGGAAAACACTTTGCTACAAATCAGTTTCATATGCACAACATAAATACAATATTCACTCCAATATAACAAAGGTGAGAAAAAGAACATGTTATTTATTTATATATCTATGAAGAACAGATTATTGTTTGAAATGCCTTCTACCAGATTATTACCTATATATATTTTATGGCTATAGGACTATACTATACTTAGATCACTCCCTATGAACTCTACTATCACTTCAACATGAAATTTTCACTACTTAAAACTACAACGAACTCAGCAACAACGACTATCATCTAAAGCATATACACATACTAATCAATTCATGGAACTAGAGAGATTATTTAAACTATTAAATTTCCCATTATGACCAGGTGAGACGGCTGAGACAGATTTCAACCAGAATCAGAGAGTTTATTTAAATCTATACACTCTGCCGCTAGCAAGTTATCTATGAAAACAGAGAGAGATTAATAAATTTACTACATCTTTGCTAATCTAAGGTTGCAGTTGTAACGGGTTGCCAATGATTTCAGGGAGATTATTTAATTCTGAATAATGTCTCAACTCTAAATGCTGAAGCAGTGATAGGTTGCCAAGGGTATCAGGGGAATTATATAAATTTAGATTACCAGACTATGCGAAGGAGCTCAGCTAAACACTTTATCCAGTAACATCAATTTCTCTTAGCTACGACTGAACGGAGGTAAATGGCAAAGGCTTGAAACATTGCACAGACCAAGAGAATTAAATAATCTGCTCATTGGTCCTCAATTTCTTCGCTTGAACAATCTGCTCATTGACGGCATCAGAGAAGACACACGAACCAAGCTTCCTCCAAGTTTGAGATGGTTACGGTTGCAAAAACATGAGAAGCCATTTCCTCCAGCCTTGCGGATAACATTGGGATTTTGATAAAAAAAAAAACAGAGAGTTAATTTAAATCCAAACACCCTACCATGCTCAAGTGTTGCGGCTGAGATAGGTGTCCAAGTATGTCAGAAAGTGAATAATGGAATATGGAAATATCGCCATCTACTTGCATTATTGTCAAATTTCAAATGTTATCAACAAAGCTGAAGGGAAAGAGAAAGGGGAGGTGCAAATACGTGACTCAAGAGAAGGAGAAAACAATCACCATCTCATGGGATACAGTGATTGCAGGTTAAGCACGAATCAGATTGAAAAAGAAGAACTTAAGAAACGTTCAGACACAAATGAATGGAACAACATAACTAGATGTCAAATTATGGACTGCAATGAATACATTCACCCAATATTTCTTCACAAGAAATATGAATAAAGAGCAAATGCAAACAAATATCAATCGAAGCACTTCAAACCTGAGTCCACACTTCCAATCTATGCAAAATAAAACACAGGCATGCTGGCAATGATTCAAACAGACCTTTTACAATTTAAAGGTAGAAAGCTTAACAGTGATAAAAGAGAGAGTGTACAGGACCTGTCAATTACGCTAGCAGTCGGTGGATCCCCTTATCCAATACACAAAGTCTGGAATATAGATTTAAAACAATACTGCCTCCTCCAAAAGTACGAGCATGACACTCACAATTAATCAAGCGCATCTGAATTGACTTCCCCCCCCAAAGAACAACCTCTCCAGAGTTGCCTCTTGCCTTCTAATTTATGAGTTCAATGATTGAAATCTCTGCCTGGAAGGTGGTGAGACAGTGGAAGCTAAAGCGTTCTTCCAACTTTTCTTGCCATTTACACTTCCCAAAAATCTTATCATGATTTAATTAATTAATAAACTATTCACTTTCCATTTTCCAATTGCCTTCCTTTTTATTATTTTCTTTTCCAGATTATTTTGTTCATTATTATTATTAAATCAATTTATCTAATAATATCACTTGTGCTTTTAACAAATTAGTTTAATTTGATTATTTGATCTAAATCATTTGATTTAATTTAATGGATTATTATTTTTAATTTTCTAATTATATTTTAAATAACCTCGCAGATTCACTTATGATTTAAATTAACTATTTAAACATGACTACTAACATTTGATATTTTCCACACAATCAAATAATATAGTGATCAATGAAGCATGCACATATACTCACACACAAGACCAGAACAACCGACACGGAGGGGTATTACATAATCCAAAATATGCAAAATGAGATGAGGACCTAAGTTTTTGGTTTATGACTGAAAATGCAAATGGTGAAGCCTAAGGATGTAGCTAAAATTTGCAAAGATGACCCTATGGTAAGATGCAAGCTAAAGTGTACAAGGAATGGGAGATTTGGGAAATTTTCTTATCTGGTTTTGATAGAGGACTTCTGGAAGAAGATGTTTGACAACATGCTAAAAATCTTTGGACTTGAAGTTTTGGTAAAAATTATGATTTGTTTGAAGTTGATTGTTTGTTTCTAGATGTGTGAATCTTGTTTGCTTTGTTTCAATATCCAAAAAACACTTGGCAAGCAGGAGATTTTGAATGTAGACAAACAAAAATAAGACAAGCACAATCCTATGGTTAGGCCAAGACAATATTTGCTAGATTCCACATGGGTTTCCCCAACCACATATCCTTAGTGTGTGAATCGAGAAGCTTGGTTGCACGAGCTCCCCCTTACATTGCACTCTCTTCTTAGGACAACCAAGCTTCCAACCCTCATGAAACTCCCATGGTAGATTGATCACCTCTACTAAAGATTGTGAAGATGTGGATGTCTTCACAATGACCATTGTTGCACTAGCAAATAGAAGATTTTTGGCTACTACACAAAAGTGTTTAATTCGGGACCCCCGTTTGAGTGGCCATACATGGGGCACAAGATTAAGCTTCATTTAGGAAGCACTCCATCCTGAAGAGGTTACACTCAACATGGTTTTTGGGAGTACTACTTGGTCCATATGACACATCCGCACTCGTAATCCTATGCTTTCCCTTAGGATTCACATTTATATACCGGTCGGGCGTAGCTTGGCCAAAAAGCTTCGTTTCTGATTTGAGTCACCTTGGGGTGAGTACTTTTTCCCACCAAGGCAGGCCCAAGTTCTAGAGGTAATAACCATTTCTCTTACACCTAGGATCACATAAATGAGCAAGGGAGAGGATACATCGATTATTGTATCAAGGTTACACAAAAATTAAGGTGGGTCCAATTTTTTGATCACCTAGTTTGCACAAGGTGAGAGCATAGTCACCTACCACCTTCAAGCACATTCAAGCAAAATAAAAGACATGTTCAAATCTAGATTTCTTGGACACACGAATCTGGAAAATCACAAATTAGTAGTTTGAACAAATTGTCTTGGACCCTCGAAATGAAAATGCCACACATTGCCAACAAGGATTAGTAACCAAAAATCTCTAAACTAAAACATGCAATCTATTAAAATCCTAAACTAAATTAAAAAGAAAAAAAAAGAATAGAAATCTAAACTAAATTAAAAAGTTAAAAATCTAAGTTAAATTTGAAATCTAGGTCTAACTTAGAACTAAATTAAATGAAAAATCTAAAATAAATTAAAAATCTAAATTAAATTAAAAATCCACATTAAATTAAAATCTAAGTTAAAAATCTATATTTAAAATCTAAAAGCTAATAAAAGATCTAAGTAAAAATCTAATCGAAAATCTAACTAGAAACTAATGTAAAGATCTAAAATTCTAATTTAAAAACTAATTAAAAATAATTTAAATCTAAACTAACATCTAAATCCGAATTAAATTTAAATCTAAATGGAATTTAAATCTAACTAAATTAAAAAGAATTTAAATCTAAACTAACATCTAAATCCAAATTAAATTTAAATCTAAATCTAAATTAGAAACTTAAGTCTAAATCAAATTAGGAACTTGAATCTAAATTAAATTAGAAACTAAATTAGAAACTAAAAAATCTAAACTAAATTAGAAGTTAAAATCTAAACTAAATTAGAAATTTAAATCTAAAAGCTAAATCTAAAATCTAAATCTAACTAAATTTAATAAAAATCTTAAATCTAAATTAAGAATAAAAATCTATTTTAAATCTAATTAAAATCTAGATTAAAAATCTAATTTAAATTTAATTTAAAACTCTAATTTAATATCTAGATTAAAATATAATTTAAAAATCTAAATTAAATCTAAATTAAAATCTAAATCTTCTTGCTGCCTAATTTAAAATCTAGATTAAAAATCTATCTAAATTAAAATATAATTTAAATCTAAATTAGAATCTAAATCTTCTTGCTATCGTGACACAAATCTTGCAATTTTTTCTTTATTTGCTACTTGTAATTTTTCTTTCAATTCACATCATGTTCACCAAATGTGTCAATGGGAATTTTCCTAGTTTTAGCAATGATTATATCATAAACATAAAACCCAAAGAAAGTAATGAAGTGTAAAGGAAAATAAATGAAAAACATAAAACAGAACAAGCTCACTAAGTGTCTTCAATCTCCATGGTTGATCTCCATTACACCTTCTAACTTGCTGGAAAGATGTGTTGCCCTTAGATTCAATGTACGAGCAATTTAATGAAAGACAATGACAAAGTCCTAAGCAAGATTTTGAAGGATTTAAAATGACTATAATGCTATCATGCAAATGATAAACATTTAACTAATGTCTAAACTATGCCAAAATAAAGTCTATGACAAGAATGCAAGATTGCCTAAGATTCAACAATTATGCCAAAAAATCTATATCTTCGGCCATCGGTTGGTTCTTTAATAATTTCTTCTTTCATATTTTTTTTATATATAATGGCTTTGTTTTGTGGTGTGGTCTTTGCTCAAAAGTCTTGCAGATTTCGTGGTGTGTATGAATCTTGTTGAAGGTATTAGTTGTGTCAATTTGGATGAGACCATCCTGGGTTGTCATCGTCTCCAAGATAAACTATCTCCAGCAAATTTGGCTACTAGGGTGGAGCTATTCTTTTATCATGGGCATGTGCATTTTGGTTGGGATCCATTTGTATGTGAAATGTTTAGATCTACAAAATTTAAAATTTGGCTATGGGTGGTTTTTCTTAGGCCTTTTCTGTAATGTGTAATTGTTGTTGGTCCAAATTGTTCTGTATGCAACTTTTCTACATGGTTGGGAGATGTAATTAGGTTGTAAATCATTTTTGAACTGAGCTATAACCGAAGGTTTTCTTCCTGATTCTTTCCTACCAGTGTGCTCTTTTGAACCAGGTTTTGTAGCACTCTTTTAAATTAATAAAAATAGTTTAGTGGCTTTGCCACTTTTATCAAATTAAAAAAAAACAATTATGCCAAAATGAAATATCAAGAAATTGTCTGTCTAAAATGTGAAAAAAATAGCATTTTATAGAAAATGCAATTTTGGATGGACGACCACAATTAAAAGTTGATGAACGCCTAAAATCAGAGGTCAAGATTGTGTGTGAGAACCCATAATTAAGGTTAGGGAAAAAATCTGAAATGAGTGGCCAAGATGCAATTTGAGAAAATCACATCGACGGTTGAGAATAAATGTGACAAGAGGATAAAGATTAGCCAAAAAGATAACATTAAAAAAAACCAGAAGATAAAGATGGGATGAAAGATAAGACTTGAAAAATCAATAATTTTAGCAATTACTTGATTTATGGAAGAAGATTACCATTTTTGAATTAAAATTAATTAAAAAATATGGATTTATGTGATAGTAAATAATTGATTTTGGATTATTTACTAAAAGAAGTGGTAGTTAACAAGGTGTTAAATGAAATGAGACCCAGATTCCAAAACATGACTACAAAGGAGGGTCAGGAATTAGTGAGAACTAGTGGCATCTTTTTGCTACTAGAATGGAATTTAGCTCCATCCATATCTTTCAACACAATCAAGAAATGTGACAAACCTCTCTATGATATAGAAGAAGAAGCTACACTTGCACTACAGGGGTCTACTTTCAGTGAGGAATAGGAAGCCTTGGCTATATGGTCTTTAGCCCCAAGCACAAGAAAGTCAGACATTGCTAAGCCTACACCTAACTATAGTGGAGTCCTAATAATAAAAATAGTGTTAGAAACATTGGCCTTAGAAGCTACAAATATGTCAATTCATGTGTTGCACAGTTCACAAGGGCCACTGTGGAGTCTGTGACTACTGAAAAAGATAAACTCAAAACAGAATTGAATAACTTGTTGGTTAAATATGAAGATCTTGAGAGGGATAATATGCAATTATAGAGAAAGGTAGCATTATTGGAGGATGTGGTGCAAAGGTTACAACTTGGAAAGCCCAAGCATAATGATGCTTACTTTCCCACCTTACACAAGAGGATGTATCTCCAAAGTTTACTACTGATGTAAGTTCTTCATGGGCAATTGTTCCATATAATATGGGAGTTGTGCCCATTTCAATAGTAGAACCCAGTACATCAAAAGGACGGCCACAAGCGGAAGTGGATATCAATAGAGAAGAATTACTTAGGAAATTAAATGAATACAAAGAAAAATGTAACAATCATGATGAAGATGCTTTTAAGGGAAATATGAGGATTGTCACAACAATGCTAGAAAATTTGAACAAAAGAGTGAATAACAAATTCAATAGTGTTCACTGCAGTTATTCATCCATGGTTGATGCCATCAGAATGTTTGACATTGAAAAAGAAAGAGCTATTCCACTCATGAAAATATGGATCCCTAGGAAGTGGGAATTGATATTGATAGGAATTGGGGTTAAGTAGGACCCCAACCCACCTGAAAAGTTTTAGCCTACTATGGTTCTTGTAAATAAGAATGATGGATACATAGGAAATATTGAGACATTAGAGAACAAGGTAAAGGAATTGGTAAAATACTTCCATGAATATCATCATGGCCTTCTTCCATCCATTTTAAGGGATGCTGGTAGCATTAAGACTCCACAGGAGTGCAAAAATGAAGCAAATAAGGTTATTTCAGATCAAGCCATGAAAATTTGTCAGAAACTTAATATGGAGACATTAAAAATAAATATGGATATGTTAGTTCATGCTGAGACTTTCTTACTAGAATTTGATAAGGAGGCTAACCAGATTGTCACCAAGTATGCACCTTATAGACAGAGGCTTGAGGAAGTAATGAAATTTGAATGGCCTACTGAAGAAGAATTCATAGCATGGAAAGGCAGGTACTTGGAAGGAGTGGGAGGTCTAGCATTAAGAGTGGCGGGCCAGTGATTTGAGATTTTGAAATTCTACAACCATGATGAATAATGGATAGATGGGAATGCACTACATAGCCTGGATTTAGTATAGATTAGGCTTTTGATAAAGTATGGAGAAATATAGTGCATCTTATTCAAAGTTGAATTGATGACAAGGTTGTAGACGTGGGTTTTTTTGTCTTATCCTTTTCTATTTTCTTCATTCTTTTTTCTTCCTTTCACTTTGTGTGCGTGGGCACAAGTTTTGAGCTAACTATTTAGTTGTACCCATTTTGAAAATTGGACTAGATCTCCAACAACGAATGAAGAATTATTTTATTTTATCACATGTTTCCCACCTCTTGGGAATGCATTGTAACTGAATGGGAGAATCTTTGATGTAGCGGTCCAATAGGGTTTTGACATATGTACTTTCTAGCCTAAGGCTTGTTTTGCTCCTTTGTTTCTATAAGAAGGAATTTAGGGCCAAAAATTAGGGGTTCATTGTTTATGCAATTAACACTATGAATTGTAAGGAGAATACTAAGCATGTTTTAGAGTTTTTGGTCTTAAGTTTTAGAGTTCATTTTTATGTATGTAATTTAGATAACAGTATAG
The DNA here is from genome assembly GCA_007258455.2 of Sequoia sempervirens. Lineage (NCBI taxonomy): Eukaryota > Viridiplantae > Streptophyta > Pinopsida > Cupressales > Cupressaceae > Sequoia > Sequoia sempervirens. Next base: position 428,281,593 of record VDFB02000003.1, read on the forward strand.
CAAAATATATATAGAGAAATACCAATTTCATGGCTATTGTCTCTCCTTGTGTTCATTTTATGAGTTATGAATGAAAGTAATCTAGGATTACTTTTATTTGTCTCTATTGTTCATCAATGGATGTTTGATTTCATTCCTACTTATTGATTCAATGAATTAATGAAAATGCTTGGATGAGATTGTTAGCTCATAAAAATTAGGTTCTAGGATACTAATAATTCGTATTATTCATGAATGTAATAGGGGAATACTATAATGCAACATCTCTTGAGACTATGCATTGCTATTGTTTAATTGTTATCTAGTTATATAGGTTGATATTGATTCCATGCGTGGTTCATGCAAAGTATTTATGTTTTAGTTTCTATGTTGATTCATCAACTAATCACTTTTAATTTACAAACTTTGATATGGATACCATTGTAGTTATTTTTTATTGATGTTCCATCTTCTTATGCTCTAAGTATAAAACATTGATAAATAAGCTACTAACTTATTTAATGTATTAGGACCTTGAGTAATTTTATGAGAAGTATTTGTTATTGAAAATGTATTTGAATACAATTGTGTGAAGTTACTAAGCATACATTGTTGGATAACCCTCCTAGGTTTTACAGAGCCCAAAGTGTAGGAGTAGAAGTTTTACAGCTTCCACTCATTCATTGCCCAATCCCTTTGTAGTACTAATGATTGGAAATGGTAAAGTCCATAGGTATTTCTAGATATCAGTTTGGTTCTTAAAAAATAACCAATAGGAGGAAAACAACAAAAAGGTTTTGTAGAATTTTTTCTAAAACCAAGAAATCTATGGAATACCCCTCCCCCCAACTAAATATACTAGGTGACCTCACTTAATGGGTATGGTTTTGGTGGATATTTATATTAAAAGTAGTGGAAAATCAATGAAGATATGTAGTATGCACAAATGAACTAAGTGACACCATTGGATGCTACTACATGGCATCAGTCAAGGAAAGCTAGTGGCCATAATATTTTATGGATAGGTTCAATTGAAGTTGGGAGATCTTAAGAGTTCTCTCTCAAATTTTGAAAAGGTTCTGGAGGTCCACCTTGAGAACTATGAGATCTTAAAAGTTGTAGGCCATATATATGCTTAGTATGGGTAGGAAAAGAAGGCTTTTGGAAATTTTAAGAAAGGAAACTCACATAGATCCACATGATGCCCATGCATTTATCAAGATGGGTGAGTTATTAATATCAGTAGACCCCAGTGCAGCCTTAGATTCTCTTAAGATGGCAAAGTGTCTTCTAAAGAAGAGCAAAGAAGAAGTACCCATTGAATTGTTAAACAAAATTAAGGTTCTCCATTTTGAGCCTGATGAACTAGATTTGGCTAAACAAAATTTTATGGAGGCATTGAGAAATGATGTCCTGCCTCTACATAAATCTTTGTGGTTAGTTGAAACAAGAGTTGTCTCAGTCAACTGTTCCACAAGAAAATATTGCCCTATGAAGAAAAAATGTTTTTCTAAATGATTCAATGCCATTGCAAAGTATGGGTATAATTCAAAGGTTCTACACATTTTTTCAATTCCTTCATGAACACTACCTTTTTCACTAATTGTGAGAATCCAATAATTAAAAAAAGCACAAAACTGATTACAAAGATTTTTCCCCATTTCAAACAACAAAATTGCCAAAAAAATGTGTTTAAAACCTACAAAAAAATACAAATAAAATCATGTTGATTTTTGCACCAAAAAAAACCATGAGACCATAGCTTGTTGCTTACTATTATTCTTTGATAAAAATTTTCCAATCATCCATAGCTTGTTTGAAATCACCTATTTTAGGCTTTTAGCCATAGCAGCAAGGTAGTGAATTGTTTGATAAATTGCTTTAGTATACATGTATGAAAATTTTGGTAGCATAGACAAGGCAATGAACTTTGGAAAAAATTCCTCAAAGAAATGTGGTCTCATGGTGATGGAATGCCATGATGAATTCCATGAAAAGAGAATTGTTATGGATTTTCATGGAACTCCATCACCATGAGACCACATTTCTTTGAGGATTTTTTTCAACCAGTTCACTACCTTGTCTATGCTATTGGTTACTATTATGCTGTGATAGATTTTTTTCCAAGCATCCATAGCTTGTTCAAAATAACTTGTTTTACGATTTTGTCCATAACAACAAGGTAGTGAACTATTTGATAAAAAAATATTTTTCTCTCTTAATCTACAATTTTTTACATTTTGTCATCTATCAACATCTAGTTATTAGTTATGCAATGTGAAGTAATGCTTTTATTTTGAAATATGTGCAATGCAATGTAATGAGAAATTTGAATATCAGTAATGAACATTTGTGATTTAATAATACATACAAATATCTTAACATTAGGTGAACTAAGCCTCCTCATTACAAACAAATAAATGATCTCTTAGGTCTGACTGACACTGAAAACTAGAAATATGTGAATTAGGTGTTGTGAAATAATATTTTAGGTGAAATAAATTAGTTCCTATTCCTATTGGGAAATGGAGTCAAGATGTGGGTGATATATATGTCTTACTTCTAGCTACAACTCATATATGTCTTACTTCTAGCTACAACTCTAATTATTTGGCATAGTGAGAGTCTATAGCTTGCATAGATGTGCAATGATGCAATTATATGGTTCTTGTTATTGATCCAAAGAAGAGTTCCAACTTACTGTAATTTATTTAAAAGGATTTAATCCTTACTTGAAGGAACCAATTAAAAGAAATCACATAATGAAAACAAGTGTGTATTGACAAATTAAACATATACTTGATATAGTTAATTTGAATAACAAGGAAATATCAAAATGGAGACAACCATACAATCATACACAGTATTATCAACAAATAATTGAGACAAGAATTTGAGAAGTAGATTAAATATTCTTCTCCATTGATTGCCTCAACTATATGTTACAATATAATAGGAGTCTCCTCATATATATTTCTATAAATGCCTATGATGATGATATCAAAATTCGGTCTTGGTTTCTCTTTTATAAGAGAAGAAACAAGCTGCGGGCCATTACAAAATATGGCATCTTTTCAAAATTCATGCCTCTTTGTATAAAATAAACAATAGTTTTTCTTCAAACATAATTAAGAGAAAATAGATAAAGTAGACAATATTTATTTGAAGCCCACAACACTTGCAATACACTTGTAGTCCATTAATCAACATAGGAGACCCATGATCATCCCAATTTGGACCCTCTCCATGATAGAGTGTTTGAAGGCTTGGTTCTTCCACTACAACATCTTCAAGGCCCTATTCTTCTATAGGATCCAAATACTTTTGCTTCCATTGGTATACTATGCAGTCACAAGGCCATTTGTATTCTTAAATATTTGATATATATTTTAGGTGATTCCTCCATCTATTTTTTAGTAACCCTGTACCGTCTGTAATGAATTTAGAATATCTAGTATCCAAGGTTATCATTCCATCCATGATCAAATTAAGGTTGTGGAAATTCAACTCACCATCCTTTTGTACATGAGCAATGAAATCAAGAACAATTTTTCCAAATTCCTTTCTCCATTCACTAAGATTTTTCAATTGTTTATCATCCTGTAATATCCTTGACACAAACCACTTATTCAATGTATGAAATAATTCCATCCTTTTTTTGATCTTCTAATCTTCTCCATTTATATATTCAGATTCGTCTATAACTATCTTAACCATCTCCTTAGTTGGCTTTAAAGTTGAAGGAGCTTCCACACTTCTCTGTAATACCCTGTATAAAGTCACCAAGGTATGATGAATTGGCCTCCACTTCTTGAAAAGAGTTTCCAGTATAAGTGCATGGGCTTTCATCTAGTCAATTTCTTGGGATAATGAAGTGTAGAAATTATACACACTTTCCAATTTGTCCTCAATTAGTTTAATCCTATGATCTAATATTTTTTCCATGACATTGATGATAATCTAGTCCCTCACTCCCTCCTTGGTTTCATTATTGGATTTTTTCAACTCTTCGATCTCCTATCTTAGTGAATGCATTTGTTCAGAGGATGCACTATCTATATCAGTTGATTGGGTAGTAGGAGGTTGATACAATACTATTTCATTACTCAATGAGGGCCCTACTCCTTTCAATTTCTCTTTCAGTCTTACATTTTCTATGAATAGTTTATTTACCTCAACATTTAATAATTTATGTTCCTTTTCATATTTTTTCAATTTGTTTTCCATTTCATTAATAGTAGCTCGAGTGAACATGGCCAAGTGCATTATCATGGTTTCGAATTCTAAAGGAGATGTTTCCTTCATTTTTTTTACCATATTTGTTTCTCTCATGTCTTGTACTACATATAATAACCTTAGTTTTTGTGTATTTCTTTGCTTGGCCCAAAATTCAAGGTCTTAATCTTATAGTTGTACCCAATGCCATTTATCCCCTCATCATAATAAAATTCAATAATCATCATTGGGTCTTCTTATGCTCTTAATTGGTCAAGTAAGAATATCTTCTTTAGGTCCATACCTAGGATAATGAGTATATTAATCCTAAAAAACATATCCCTAGCTTGTTTAATATCAACACTATCAATTCTTAATTCATTGAAAGTATAAGCTACAATCTGATCGTGTTGAGACTCTTCAACACCCATCTTATTTGTATCTACCCTTTCTTCAAATTATCTCATTTTCATTTTAACCCAAAAATTCTTAAATTTAGGGGTTTTAATGGAATCATCATCTTCAATAAATTTGAAAGCTATAATTCCCCTCTCATCATCCTACATTTCCTTTTCTCCCTACATATGGATATCAATTCTAGCCTCTAGTTTATGATCTTCAATTTCATGGGTTGGTTGATCATCTACCTCAACATCATCCTTCAAACTCCTTAGTACACTAGCCACTTCTTCTGTATGTCCCACTTCTTCACTCATTGTATAGGAGACCAATCTATGTGGCTCTTGTGTCTTCTATTTCTTAGGAAGTGGTTGTTCAAGAGGTGATTCTTGAGGAACATGACATACTAAAATAGTGTCAATAGATGGCTCTGAAATTACAATACCACTTTTCCTTTATAGAGATAATTTCGTGGGCCTCTCCTCTACTACAAAATTAGCATATAATTCATTAAACTTATCAAATATTAAATTTAACATCTTAAGAGGATTTGCTTCTTCTACAAAATACCCCAAGAAGTCACTGTTCTTCTTCTTCATTTCTTCATGCAACTTCATCATGTTCTCCCATTTTATTTTCCTCTAATATACCTCTTAGGGAGTGAAGCATTTTCTCATCACATCCTCCTTATAATCCACTTGATGAGTGATTACAGACTTTGTGAAGAGGTTTCATCTTATTAAATTCATATGGCCCTTAGGGTCAAAAACCCTTTCACTTCCAAGCCTTAGAGAATATCTTTTCTTAAGTTAATGTTGTAATTCTTCAAGGGTGTCATATATACAAAAGATAATTATTCACATGTTGTTAAGATAGGTATAAATGTACACTTATTTTTTTTATGCATGACATCCTTTTCCATCCACAACATCTACCACATAGATTCTAAAAAGGCTAGCCAGAGAGGAACAAATTTTGGAAATATATGTGGGGCCTATGGGCACCCATAAATCCTAATTATTGTGACATATTGCAGAAAAAACCAATCACCAAAGTTATGAGTATGACCTTGTTTTGGTTTCAAAGCCAAGGGCCTCAATAGTTCTAGTATAAGTGTATCTAATATTGGTGATAAGTGGCCAAGAAAACTCATAACTCTATACAAAAAGTCATCATAGAACACTACATAATCAGAGTTTCAACATCTACTATCCCATGTATAACACCATCATTGCATGGGAAGCAAGTTCCCTTGTTGATCAACCTTACCCAAAAACATACTTTTGGTCCATCTTTTTTTTTTTGGTACAATATCAAGTGACATAGTAAAGAAGAGTGCCTAAATGTTATAGGGGCCCTATTCTCTCTAAACTGTAGGAAGCCTTCATGCATTTCCTTCTCAAGATATGAGGCAAAGTCATATGCAATGTTTGTCTTGTGGTTCTAAATTCTCATAGCCATCATCATCAAACTAACTAGTATTTTTTCTTGTGCATCTATCCTAAGTACTTGATAGAAAGAAAAGTAGGTTTTCTTGAAATACATATGAAAATATTGTACATCAAATGGTTCAGTGGTAGAGGGGACATGATAGGTATCACCTTATTGTTAACACCCTTTTTCATGTATATGGGGAGTTCATCACTTCTGTGTGTTCTCCTTAGCCTAGTATTTCTTCTTCACTCTTTTGCAAGTCAACCTTAGTGAATGCATGCTTGTTTAGATTGAAGTGTTCAATGATTGCAACTTTTGTTAATATTACCAATGGTGACCCATCTGTTATCCTCACAAACCTAGTAGCAGGGTGGTAATTATGGGCTAGAAATCTAATGAACTTGATGCAGGAGCATCCAGTGGTGTAAGGGCAATCTTGCATGACCCAAAAATAGTTAAATTTCAAGTTTATCAGTTTTTAGATGTTTTTACATTTTTGAATACCCTTTTTGTCATAATGAAATTCCCAATTTACAGTTTTCATTTTCTATTCCTAGGTTGAAAGATATTGCAGTTTTAGTTTCCCAGATTTGCACCTGAAAATCTTCCGAGTTAGATTTGAGGCACTTAGAGTTCTCGGATCGGCCCCAAAACTTTCCAAAATTAGCATAGCTAATTTTGAGTACGTTCTTGACTTCGAGACCTTTCCAACAGTTCAAATGGTTTGCGAATCGGAGTCCCGGATCAAAAGTTATGGCCCCGGGAAGGTGGTGCACTTTCTAGAAGATACAATTGCAAATGTTCTTTTGGAATTTGAACTTCAAGTTGTAATTTTCGGTGCCAAACCACCTAAACTCAAATTTGAATGTTGTTTTGGCTCCAAACTAAAGAGGGGCTCTATTTATGGGCAGGTTTCTAATTCTTGG
>VDFB02000003.1:428293770-428331994 GCA_007258455.2 Sequoia sempervirens
GCTTGCATATTGCGAAAGGGTTATTCTGTAGCTTTCTGTAACTTGCATGTGTTGTAGAACTTGGGGATTTGAGATCCTTTGCATGTAAGAAGCTCCATTTTCTGAATAATAAAATTATTCTCTTGTTTGTGGGTTATTTTCTAAGTCTCAGGTTGCGCCCTCATCAGAACTCCACATCTATGAGGACATTCAAGACAATTGGCTTAGCTAAGTCTAATGTCCATGGATTTGATACTAGAATTCTCCCTTCCCTCTTTTCATAGAAATACCAAAACAATTCCCACCTCAAAATAGAAATAAGGGCATCCCTACAACCATGAGTTGTATCATTGAAAATTTTCTTGTATCCTTTCTCATTAGAGTTAGGCAAGATATCTAAGATTGCTATAATGATATCTTTTTACCCTTAGGCTCTTCCTTCTTAGTGTCGGGTTCTTTTTAGGCGGTATGATACCTAATGTTGATCTCTTTTTACCCTTGGGCTCTTCCTTCTTAGTCTTAGGTTATTTCTTTTTAGGTGGCATGATATCTAATGTCAACCTCTATTCAAGCTTTCTAATTGTTTAAATGTAGGATTTTAAACAATTATATGCTTGTAAAGTTGCTTTAGTCAGCTTAGTGTACTTACCTGGTATGTGATAGTTGCAGAACTTCACCTTGTTGAACTCCTAGCTTCCCACATGATAATCCTTGCAAATGAATGCCAAAATAATGTTGAGTTCTCAATTCTAATGGCTTATGATTTTGGTCATGTCATCATTAATATCAACCTTATACAAAATATTTTGTGATTAGCTCATATTTCAAGTTTGAATGTGTGCCATTGATTTTCACAAGATCTCAGAGTTGTTAAGAGTTATGGATTTAATACAACAACTAGTAGTTGTGTCACCAAAAAGTGTATATCTTAATTGATATGGGAATAATTAACAAATTGGAATTAATGAGACCTTTATTTAGTGTTGTGAGGTGTTTTACACATCCACATTAGGTCTTGGACCCTTGCAAATTGAATAAAATGCATCTAACAATGTCTTGTAAAGGTGTTGTAAAATACTTTCACACTTTTCTAGACTAATGGACCTATCTTTCCCCTAATTCAATGATATAAAATGTATTTAATGGAATTATCACATTAATCTAGAAGGCTTATGAATTAAACTTAACTCTAATCTAGTGTTGTAATGTGTCTTACACATTCACATTGGATGTTGTGCCTTTCTAGGCTATGTGGACCTCATTTTAATGATGTAAAGTGCATTTAATCACACTTTAACATTCAAATTTGTGTCCCTAGCCCTAATTACCCTTTACATCATCATTAATAGGCCCCTATGGCCCCATATTGCATATCCCATGGCATAATTTGATCAAATACCCGATGAAATCAACATAAGAACTGGAATTCTTGATTCCCCAATAATCCAGCTAGCCAAAGGGCCCCTCTGGGACTAAGTTCCCCATCTAGGAAAATGAATCCCTGCCAGGTGGGACTAAGTCTCCCAAAGTGGCAAATTAGTCCCATTTGGGTTATTTTTGAGTTTTGAGCAAGAAACTTTAGATTTTAAGTTCTATTTTCCTCCATGTTAGCCTTGGGGATCAAATTAATGGGAAAATTAGGTGGATTTCCTATAAATACAAGCTTCTAAACCCTAATTCATAACTCATTCATCTTATTCATCATTTATCTTCAACCTGAAGTCAAGCAAGCTAGGGTTTTAGTATTTAAGGTCATCAGGATAGCATTTTTCAAACATTCAAGGCTAGATTCTTCATCTATTGTTGTAGAAATCCAAGATCTCTCATCATGGAAAGTCTCTAACTCCATTTTTTCCTGCTTCATTACATTGTTTCTTCATTTTGGTTTAATTACCTAAAAATGGGTTTGACCAAGGAAAACCCCCATGCCCTAACATTTACCATTTCTTTCTCTTTCCTTGTGTGTTTGTAGATTTAGGCACTTTGAGGGTTTGAAAATCATTGAAGATTAGGGTGAAGACATGTTGAAGAACTATCCTTGCTTTCAAATCTAAAATATCAATTAAAAGTCACTTTCAAGCTCAAAAATTAGAGTTTCAGAAGTGGACACCTGTTAGGAACCAAAGTGCAGATTGAGGGCTTTTGTTTCCACTTTTGGATTTTTAGAAATTTAGAAGTGGACTAAGTCACCAATAGTGGTGACTTATTCACACTTAACCTATTTCTAAGAAGTTTCTATAGATTTTGATACCCATTTGGCAGAAAGAGGCCCTAGAGTAGTTTTTCCAGATTTGAGACTAAGTCGCCCAGATTGGCACAAGTGTCCCAATTGGCTTCTACATCATATTTTTTCAAGATTCTATTCCTACATTCCATCCATTTTCAGCCTCCAGGTGCACACCTTCAGTTTCATCAATTTTTGTTACAATTTACCTTCATCTCTAGGTGTTTTTGCATATCACAATCTGTTTTCAAACATCTTTCATTTCTTAGGTTTTGCATTAATAATCACCTTTATTTTTCATTTTATTGCATTTAGACATTATGTTTAGGCATATTTCATCCATTTATCTCCTTTTAGGTGAAAACCCTAGAAGTGTAAGAGAACCCTTGGATACCCAAAATCGGTGTCCACATTTTGGTGCACCTGACTTTAGAATACTTTCTTTTCTGATTTTGGATTCCTTCATCATCTTAGAATTAGCTTACATTGCATGTTGCATGAGTCAATTTGCATTCTAGGGTTTCAAATTTTCCATTAGTGAAAGTGCAAATAGGTTGAATTTTTAAATCTTAAATCATTGATTTTTTTGAAATTTTTCATTGGCATCTTAGTTCTACATCATACAGCATAGCAAACGTCAAAATCCATCAAAAAAATCCATACTAGGACTAATTCGCCACCTTGGGTGACTTAGTCCCTGTTTAGCCCTGAAACTATCATTTACAGAACTAAAAACACTATTTTTTAGCTTTTGTTTGCTGCCCTCACCTATTTGTATCAGTTGGCTAAGTTTTTGTAACACACATTTCATTAGATCTAGCTTAAAATAGCTCATTTCATGCATTGCTCAATTTCACATTTGCATTTACCACATTTCATCTTTTAGGTTGTTGCAAAATGTAAACAGAAAATTACCTTATTTCACATCTAAAAATTGTATTTACACACTTCACTTTAAACCATTGCATTGCACTTTATTTACATTCTCATGTTAGCATGTATTCTATTCAATCATTTCATGTTCCTAGAATATCAAGTGGCTTGTATGATTCTATTTTTCATGGATATGGTCTAGGACAACAAAGTAAAACATTTGATAAGCATATTGCATACCTTCTTAGTACCTATTAGATTTGTAAGAATGCCATAACACAAGAGGATGCAAGTGTAGATAATCATAACAATCATACTCATTCTTCTCCCAATACCTCTCCTATTAGTGACGAAGGTATTTTAGTGAAAGAAGCTACAAGAATTGATAGTTTTTATTGTCCCTCTCATCTTCCAACTTTGAAAGACATTAGAAAACAATAGGGCGAGATCATAGAAACATTCCTATACATCACCTTACCTAGTCTCTCTAACCATGACAATCAAACTTGTTCTTCTCATAATATCCCTCCTCGATGCCATGAGGATAGGTTAGTGTTATTATTTATACCTATTAAACATCATGAGAATCTTGACCCTCCATTCCCTAATGCTCCTACCATTTGGGACAATCTATTTGAAACTCATAGTGGTCCTTTTCTTGATTCATCACCCAATTGTGATGAAGCTAGTTTACAAACTTCAACTAGGATGACCATATTGCAATCTCTCCTATTAGGGTAGATAATATGGACCAAGCAAATGACACCTTAGAGACAAAGGAAAATCACATAGAACCTTCTCCTAATCCTCCCTTTATTGATACTCCCATCATTGATCATTCCCCTACTTGTGATGAAGTCATTTTAGAAGAACCAACCCTCAAGCATCAAGAACATGTGGTTTGTAGTTCTCCTAAAAAACTATCCTCCTAGGGAGAATATCACAATGCTAGAACATGGAAACAATAGTAATGTGTCTTCCTTATATAAAAAGGTGATTCTAGATTTCCCTTTATTAGAGATACATAAAACCAAAACTGTTGAGGTTATGAATGCGCAAGTGTCAATTAGATCTCCCTCGATCAATGAACCTCATACATACCCCGTGGGACATCCTAAGAACCCTATAATTCTCTACCCACCTTAACAAAAACAACAAACTCAAAACCAACCTGAACTCATCCTTTATCCACCATCACATAAACCTCCACCTCCATGTAAACCCAAGTTTTCCCTTTACCCACCTAAGCATGATGTTGTTGCTCACACACATTACACTCAAAACAATCTGTGACCACCACAACCCACCCCAATAGCATTACCTGTTCCTAATCCCATCTTACTTATTGCTCCTTGATTAACTTCTAGTGAATATGATCTTGTTGAACAACTCAAGAATACTCCTGCAAAGATATCCCTTTGGGACCTTCTTCAAAATTCACCTACCTATCACACTATGCTCCAAATGGCCTTACAAAAAATTCCTATCCCTTCTAATTTGCCACTAAATGACATAGAATCCCTCATTCAAGGATTTAATGCTAACATTGTTTTCCACCAAAGTGAACTCCCCCCTTTGGAAGTGCAAAAAAAAATGATGCTTTCATGATCATAGCTCAATACAATATGATAGGGATAAAGTGAACCCTTGTTGAAAATGGCTCAACCCTTAATGTGTGTAGTGTAAATCTTTTGGATAGGCTTCGTGTGTATAAATAAAAAATTGAACCTGGTTCTTTATCTATTAAGGGCTTTGACAATGAAGAAAAGAAACTGCTTGGTGTGATCACTTTACCTATTACAGTTGGAGAAGTCACATTGAACATATTGATCTATGTCATGCCCCATAATCTTTCATATAATCTTCTTTTAGGAAGACCATGGATTCATGAGATGAATGCAATGCCTTCAACTCTTCATCATAAAATGAAATATGTTTACAATAACATAGTCTACACAGTTGATGCTAATCATGAGCCTTATAGTGTCTTGCAAATTGAGAAAAACAAATAGAACCCATTGAACACATTAACACCAACCACACAATTAGAACCTATGCAAAAAAAATACAATGAAAAACACATTAAACAACACATGAAGCTATTAGACGATGATTGGGGTTCCTTAGATTTCACACCAACATTCATGGGTGAGTACCAGATCATAAAAAAAGATTCCAATAAGGCACATGAAAAATAAGTCATGTCAACACATGACTCGGAAGACCCTTCAAAAGCATCCACCTCAACCACTTTAGACCAAAACATAACAAATTATACAACCTTTGATGAACACAACAATGAATAGCCACCCAATTCAAAAGCAATGAAAGAGATTTATGACAAAGGTTATGAACTTATGAAATAGCTTGGATATAGTGGAAAAGGATGTGGTGCTAGATAACAAGGTATCCATGTCCCCATATATCCTAACATGCAAGAAACAACTCATGGTATTGGCTATTGTCATTTGATAGAAATAAAAAAGCCTTCACTCAACATCAACACTATTACAAAACATCCTTCTACAACAATAGACACTAGTGGTCTTGATGGTTATCCTTTGCAAACAAATACATCTTCACTTAATATCAATGTCATCTTGCAAAGCACTAATGATTTGAATTCGTTAGATCTTACACCCTCCTGCACATGAGAGAAAAAAATCTCACAATCTAAAGAGTCTTGCGTATATATGACATCTTGTTCATCTAAGCAAGAAGTATCTTTCCCAAAAACTACAAAACCACATTCTACCATTGAGCAAGAGGTTATCTTGTCAAGAATTCTCCAAGATCACTTGATCACCCTTCCTCCAAGAACTCGAAAGAAATTCTATTACAACAATTCATTTTGTGCATATCATAGAGTTCATGGTCATTCCACTAATGAATGTAAGGGTTTGAGTAGTAAAATTCAAAATTTTAAGGATTTTATTGTTCTTCCTTATATGGGGGCATCTAATACTTCTAATTGATACTAATTTTCACTCTAGCATGCATTTCATTAATTATTTTGGCTCACCCTTTTCCTACACTTAGTAAGGGGAAGGGATTATGTAGCCTTGTCCTCATATGTCACTTGGTGTTTCCTTTTTTGACTAATTGTTAACCTTTCATGAACATATAAGAGCAAGCTTGGGATGTGGACATTATGCCTTAAGTTGGATTTCATGTGACATACTACCCTTTTCATGACGTAGTTTATCGGAAACATATGACTTGGCATAGGGATTTATGAGTAAGCTCTTGTGTCTTCTTTGTTGGAAAAAGAAGGGCAAACAACTGAGAGGGGGTGGGGGGTGAATCAATTGTCATAGAATGATAAAATTTTCAAACTTTACTTAAGATATGATGAATAATCAATTAACCATAAAAATTTAACACATCAGAGAGACAAAGAACACCAAGATTTTTTACGTGGAAACCCTATTAGGGGAAAAACCATGGTGGATGTTAGTCTACAAGATTATACTCTGTTAAAAGTATAATGAAATCAATAAAGGCGAATGCACATGCATTCGGGCACACTACCTAGAGCTCACTGCTCAATTACAGAAGGGGATTACTACCCAACAATACATAATAGGATTAAAATCTAGAGGGTATGAACTAAAAAATTAGCTTCTGAACAAGCCTGATTATAGTTCTAATTAAGCACAAAAAAATCCTCTTTTCACTCTTCACACTTCGCTCGATATTCTTCACACTCTGCTCTATAATAGAATGATATTCACACATACACACATAAGATCACATCCAACATGCGAAGCACCTTTTCCACACACTACACCAATGAAATAATCACACATATATATCTACATCATGAGATTTCATCAACAACTTAGTTGTCCAGGAAAATAAAACATATTTGCAATGTCAGTCCAAACTTACAAATAAATTTTTTAATGTGAATCCACCAAGGTTGGCCACAACATAGTGGAGACCCAAATTAACAACTCCAACACAAAAAGACTTCAATTACTTCCTCCTCGAAGATCCAGAACTCACTACCACCAACATGTCAACCAACAATAAGAAAAACTGAACATATGCAAGAAATTTTTTTGACCACGAGCATACTGATCAATGTGGATGTACCACAAAGATAGAGAACAATCTAGAAACATACAAGAGTACCAAGAAACAATAGAGAAACATCTGCAACAACTAAGATTTCTAGATCACACAAAATTTACTCAGGAACACTGACAGAGACCACAAAAACACTATCAAACCACAACATGATCAAATCTATATGCAGACCTCTAAAACTTCTGGTAGATGATCTAGATACACTCAGTAGAAAACCCTTTAATCCACAACAGCTGAACTTCAATGTACAAAACAAGATGCCTTCATGACCTGCATAGTTCCACTGGGAACCTGAAACACTTTATTTTACAATTTTCTAAATATCCTCGACATATACAACCTTTGATACACCAAATGCTAGTAGTGTTGACATCAATGACAACCAAATATCAACAACATATCCATAGCATCCAACAATCTCCCCCTTTGGCATTTATGGCAACACATGATGTGAAAAATACCATCAACCCAACACACTTGCTTTCCATTTGGTTTTGACTATTCTCCTCAATTGCTCTTCAACCCTTAAAAGGATTTTTCACATTGCACTTCTCCCCCTTTTACATCAATGGAAAAGGTAACCATGCATGCTCTGAACCACATATCTACACATCTAACTACTCTCCTTGAGTAGTAGCCATGGAGACATGAATCCATATCATAACATAGCAATGTAGCTCATAGATTGATACAAGTAAATGCTTCTCTTATTTCTTATCAGGAGGGGTGATTACTCCTAGAATTCCTCTGAGATACTCAAAAGTATCCTTCGACAATGGTTTAGTAAAGATGTGTGCAATCTTCTCTTTGGTAGGAACATACTCCAATCTAACTTCTTTCTCATTCACTTTCTCCCTTAAGAAGTGAAACTTGATTGATATATGTTTAGTCTTAGAGTGAAGTATTGGATTCTTTGAAATATTTATTGCACTTGCATTGTCACGGTATATGGCAATAGGCTCTTCATATACCACCCTGATATCTTTCAACATTTTTTCATCCATATTACTTGAGTACAATTGTTTACAACAACAATATATTCTGCTTCAGCAGTAGAGAAATGGAATTTCGCTTCTTGCTCAACCAAGATACCAACTTCTTCCCTAGGAAGAAAGCACCACCACTAGTAATTTTCCTATCATCTACATCTCCAGCCCAATTTGCATCAATATATGCACTCAAAGTGAGATCATCATCCTTTGGATACCAAAGTCCAATGTCAACTATTCCTTTTAGATATCTGAAGAATCTCTTGAGAGCAGTCACATGTGATTCTTTTGGATCAGCCTGAAATCTAGCAACCATACATACAACATTCATAATATCTTGTCTAGTCTGGTATAAATAAATAAATCCACCGATCATTGACCTATATCTAGTTTGATTCACCTTAGGAGAATCATCATTCTATGTTAGCTTACATCTAGTTACCATGGGAGTACCAATAGGCTTGGAATCTTCCATCCCAAATTTCTTCAATAGCTCTCTCACATATTTGGATTGAGATATGAAAATTCCCTTGTCTAACTGGGTCACTTGTAATCCTAGAAAGAACTTCATCTCTCCAATCATACTCATCTCAAATTCATCCTTCATATCATCAGCAAACTTCATACATAGATTGTCATCTCCTCCAAAAATGATGTCATCAACAAAGACTTCTATAATTAACTCTTTATCATGATCCAATTTGAAATATAAGTTGCTATCAATAGTACCTCTAGTGAATCCAAGCTTCAATAAGTATTTGTCCAATATAGCATACCAGGATCTGGGGGCTTGCTTAAGTCCATATAGAGCTTTCTTTAGGCGACAAACCATATCTTCCTTGTTAGTTAGCTGAAATCGATCTGGTTTTTCAATGTAAACTTCTTCTTCTAGTTCTCCATTTAGAAACGCTGACTTCACATCCATCTGATAGACTTTATAGTCCTTGTATGCAGCATAAGCAATAGATAATCTAACAGCTTCGATTCTGGCAACAGGGGCAAAAGTTTCTTCAAAATCAACACCTTCCATCTGAGAATATCCTTTACATAACAGTCTTTCTTTATTCCAGACCACTTCATCTTGTTCATTTAGCTTGTTCCAAAACACCCATTTAGTACCAATCACATTTTTGTCTTTAGGTTTGGGAACCAGTATCCATGTGTCATTCTTTTCAATTTGTGTCAGCTCATCCATCATAGCTTCCATCTATTGTTCACCTTGGCAGGCTTCAGTAACATTTTTAGGTTCAATCTTGGAAATCGGGCAGTACTCTTCTATAATCTTCCTTCTAGTTTATACTCCTTTATTCTTATCTCCTATAATTTGGTTTTCAAAATGATTTAGCTTTACATACCTTGGAGTTTTGGAATTTTTTTGAACTTCTGATTCTTTTGATCTTCCTTCTGCACTTGCACTTGTCTGTGCTTCCAGACTTGATTTACCAAAACAAATTGAGGTTACTTTTTAGGAACATATGGAATAATCTGAAGTAGATTTGGTTTCTAAACATTTTTCCCTTTCTTTGTATTGTCATCATCTAAATCGTATCCACAATATCTAGATGATTTAGTAGAATCCTCATCAATTCTAACATTTTCACTTTTAACCATCTTTCTTAGTCTTCTGTTATAGCATTGGTAGGCCTTTCTTTTAGTAGAGTAACCTAAAAAGATTCCTTCATCACTTCTTGCATCAAACTTTCCTATATCATCATCTCTCTTGATATAACATTTGCTTCCAAAGATATTGAAATATTTAACATTAGGCTTGTAACCAAACCATAGCTCGAAAGGGGTCTTACCAGAATTTCCATTAACATTTACCCAGTTTAAAGTGTACACAATAGTGCTTATAGCTTCACTCCAATAGGTCTAGGGCACATTTCCTTCTATCATCATTGTTCTAGCAGCATCCAAAAAATTTCTATTCTTTCTTTTTGCAACTCCATTTTGTTGAGGGGTTTGGGGAGAAGATAATTGTCTTCTAATTCCATGTTCTTCACAAAAAGAGTTGAACTCCTTGGAGGTGAACTCACCACCTCTATCAGATCTTAGACACTTTATTTTCAGACCTTTCTCATTCTCTACCATAGCCTTGAAACTTTTGAACTTTTCCAATGCTTCATATTTTTCTCTTAAGAAGGAAACCCATATCATTCTAGAGTAATCATCAATAATCAACATAAAGTACCTTTCTCCATGAATACTTTTGACTCTAGAGGGACCACAGAGGTTGGTATGTAGCAGCTCTAGCAAATCATTTGAATGAAACTTTTTTCTCTGGAAGGAGACTCTAGTCTGTTTACCCATTTGACACTCCTTACAAATTGTGTGAGCAGGCTTCACTAACTTAGGTAGATCTCTTATTGCTTGAGTGGAACTTACTTTGACAATGTTATCAAAATTTACATGAAACAACCTCCTATGCCAGAACCAACTTTCATCTACTTGAGCAATTGAAAAACTCCCACTAGCAATATTCAGGTGAAAAATATTACCTTTTTTATGTTTTCCTATAGCAATCATATTGCCAAAACTTCCACGTATCTTGCATCTTCCATCTTTTAATTTTAGATCATAGCCTTTGCCCACCATCTGTCCAACACTCAAAAGATTGTGCTTCAAGCCTTCAACATAAAGAACATCATCAGTGTTATCCTTACCACCAAGACAAATAGAACCTCTGCCACGAATCACACCAGCATTGTTGTCTCCAAATCTTGCAACACCACCATCATACTTCTCTAGACTTACACATTTGTTTTTATCACCAATCACATGATGTGAGCATCCACTATCAATAATCCACTCATCCTTTTCTTCAACTCGAGTTGCAAGAGCTTTCTCATATTTAGTAGATTCAGTAGCCACAAGACTATTTTCAACAGTAGCAATGAAAACCCATTCAATGTCATTTCCATTATCTTTATCAGACTCATCATCAATTAATCCTCATTTAGCAAAGTAGCATTTCTTTTGGAATCTAGACTTGTTAGGCTTAGTTCTAGGAACCCTTTTAGGACATCTTGATGCAAAATGACCTATTTTACTACAAGAAAAATAGTTAATAGGTAACACTCCTTCATACTTACCTTTTCCTCTGTTGTCTTTCTTTACAATCAGTGCTTCTAATTATTCTACTTCTCTTTCTTTATCTTCAAACTACTTCAATTCTTCATCATACTTGGAAATCTTTCTGGAAAATTCTCCTGGACCATATCTTTGTTGCTTGTTGATTCTGGATACAATAGCCTTGAATGTTGATTCAGTCTTTGGAATAGATTCAACAAATTCATTTAATTCAAAAGCAACAAGCTTACCAACCAACGTGTCTCTTGACATATTTTTAATTGATCCGAGCTCTTCAATAGCATGAGCCTTTAGTTTGTAGGAGGGAGGAAAGGATTTGAGTATCTTAGCTACAATTTCACCCTCATCTAGAGAACCACTGACACATGTAATACCCATCACTATTTCATTTACTCTTTGCATAAAAGAAGTGATATTTTCATCTTCACCCATCTTCAAATTCTCATACCTGCCTTTTAAACTCTATAACTTAGCCATCTTCAACTAAGCATCTCCTTCATACAAAGTTTCCAGCTTAGTCCAAATCTCATGAGCTGTCTATAGTCCTACCACATTTTCCATCTCCAAATCTGTTAGAGCATTCACCAAAGCTTCAATAGCCCTAATATTGTTTTCAGTATCTTTGATCTCATTAGTAGTCAAGGGACCATTCTGAGGAATAACATATGGATCTTTTTTAATCTTCTAGTAGGCTTCACCAATACACCTTAGGTGACATTGCATCCTAAATTTCCACAGTGAGTAGTTAGTTCCATCAAATCTTGGACTATCCTTCTTGAATGTTGTCATCTCGGATCACCTAGAGGTTTTAGACTTCTTCAGAGGAACCTTCTCTGATACCAATTGTTGGAAAAGCAAGGATAGAAAACTGAGAGGGGGGGTGAATCAGTTGTCACAGAATGATAAAATTTTCAAACTCTACTTAAGATCTAATGAATAAGCAATTAACCATAAAAATTTCACACATCAGAGAGATAGAGAACACCAAAAAATTTTACATGGAAACCCTGTTAGGGGAAAAAACATGGTGGATGTTAGTCCACAAGACTATACTCTATTAAAAGTATAACGAAATCAATAAAGAGGAATGCACATGCATTCAGGCACACTACCTAGAGCTCACTGCTCAATTATAGAAGGGGCTCACTTCCCAACAATATAGAATATGATTAAAATTCAAAGGGTATGAACTAAAAAAATAGCTTCTGCACAAGCCTGATTATAGTTCCAATTAAGCACAAAAAACTCCTCTTTTCACTCTTCACACTTCGCTCAATCTTCTTCACAGTCTGCTCTATAATCAATGATATTCACACATACACACATAAGAGCACACCTAGCACATGAAGCACCTTTTCCACACATTATATCGATGAAAAAATAGCACATATATATCCACATCATGAGATTTCATGAAAAACTTAGTCGTCTGGGAAAATAAAACATATTTGCAATGTTGGCCCAAATTTACAAATAATTTTTTTAATGTGAATCCACTAAGTTCAGCCACAACATAGTGGAGACCCAAATTAACAACTCCAATAGAAAAAAACTTCAATTACTTCCTCCTCAAAGATCCACAACTCGCTACCACCAACATGTCGGCCAAGAACAAGAAAAACCAAACATACACAAGAAAAATTTCTGACCACGAGCACACCGATTAATGTGGACATACCACAAAGATAGAGAACAATCTAGAAACATCCAAGAGCACCAAGAAACAAAAAAGAAACATCCACAGCAACTGAGATTTCTAGATCACACAAACTTTACTCAAGAACACTGACAAACACCACAAAAACACTGTCAGACCACAACATGATCAAATCTATATGCGGGCCTCTGAAACTTTTGGTAGATGATCTAGATACACTCAATAGAAAACCCTTTAATCCACAACATTTGAACTTCAATGTACAAAACAAGATGCCTTCATGACCTGCACAATTCCACTGGGAACCTAGAACACTTTCTTTTACAAATTTCTCAATATCCTTGACATATACAACCTCTAATACACCAAATGCTAATAGTGTTGACATCAATGACAACCACATATTAGCAACACATCCAAAACATCCAACATTCTTCTCCTACTTTAAATTACTTGCTCACAGTAATGGTGTTCATAACTGCTTTAAAGTAGGGGTATACATCGACTCTCATATTTCATTGTGTGATTTCTTTCTTATTGTGATACGTGCTTTTCTTGGTGGAGTCATTGGGCTTGATTCCCTCCAAGAGTGTGATACTTCTTTGACACATCTTCTCTTGGAAAAATTAGGCACAATGTTCCCTAAGATGAGACCTTGCACGAACTAATCAAAATCCCTTTGAACATTCCTTACACCATTGACAATGACTATGAGTGTCAAGCATATGAATTTTTTCTTACCTCATAGAGCTCAAAAATCATTTTCATTGCGGTTCCTTATTAAAGTTATTAGGAGGTATAACTTTAGTATGGTTGAGTGAGAAGCCCATTCCAAGGCATGACTTTTCCCCATAGCCACCTAGGTGCGTGTGAGTGCATACCAGCCATGAGTGTATGTTTCTCACCCTTTTTGGACTTCTCACCTAGCAGATAGCCAAAATTTTTGTCACCTAAGAGAAAGTATGCAACAAACCTAGATCCAATCCATAACATGTTGGAAAAATGATCCAAGCTTGACCCACCTTTTTATTTTCACTTTTCTCTTCCTTCTAGTTCTTTCCATTATACAATCATGTATCTTGTCTTGATACAAATCATTCACCTTACGCATGTACTTTTGTGCTTATGTCAGTTTGAATTAGGATCTAAGATCTTGGGGGCTTGACCACTTCCTTCATCTTTGTTATCCTAGACCATCTGCATTGGTACAATTGGACCCCTCTTGAATGTCTACTTTAGTGTGAGCTTGAAGCAAGTTCATCCTCTCACTAAAGTGGGGGCTTAATGTGTCACCAAAAAGTACATATCTTGCTTGATATGTGAATAATTAATCACAAATTAGGCTTAATGAGGCCTTGATTTAGTTTTGTGAGGTGTTTTACACATCCACATTAGGTCGTGGGTCCTTGCAAACTAAATAAAATGCATCTAACAATGTCTTGTAAAGGTGTTGTAAACTATTGTAAAAGACTTTAACAATTTTCTAGACTGATGGACCTATCTTTCCCCTAATTCAATGATATAAAATGTATTTAATGGCATTCTCACATTAATCTAGAAGGCTTGTGAATTAAACTTGACTCTAATATAGTGTTGTAATGTGTCTTACACATTCACATTGGATGTTGTGCCTTTCTACGCTATGTGGACCTCATTTTAATGATGTAAAATGAATTTAATCACACTTTCACATTGAATTTTGTGTCCCTATCCATAATTACCCTTTACATCATCATTAATAGGTCCCTATGGCCCATATTGTGTATCCCTAGGCATAATTTAATCAAATACTCCATGAAATCAACATAAGAACTGGGATTATTCATTTCCCAACAATCCAACTGACAAAAGGGCCCCTCTGGGACTAAGTCACCCATCTGGGAAAATGAGTCCTTTCCAAGTGGGACTAAGTCACCCAGAGTGGTGAATTAGTCCCATTTAGGATATTTTTGAGTTTTGAATGGTAAATTTTGGATTTTAAGTTTTATTTTCCTTCATATCGGCCTTGGGGATCAAATTAATGGGAAAATTAGGTGTATTTCCTATAAATACAAGCTTCTAAACCCTAATTCATGACTCATTCATCTTATTCATCATTTATCTTCCAGCTCAAGTCAAGAAAGCTAGGGTTTTAGTATTCAAGGTCATCAAGATAGCATTTTTCAAACATTCAAGGGTAGATTCTTCATCTTTTGTTGCAGAAATCAAAGATCACTCATCATGGAAATTATCTAACTCCATTGTTTCATGCTTCATTGCATTGTTTCTTCATTTTGGTTTAATTACCTAAAAAGGGGTTTAACTAAGGCAAACCCCTATGCCCTGACATTCACCATTTCTTTCTCTTTCCTTGTGTGTTTGCATATTTAGGCACTTTGAGGGTTTGAAAATCATTGAAGATTAGGTTGAAGACTTTTTGAATACCTCTCCCTCCTTGCAAAGCAAAAATATCCATTAAAAGTCACTTTTAGGCCTAAAAATCAAAGTTTCAAAAGTGGACACTTGTTAGGAACCAAAGTGCAGACTGAGGGCTTCCATTTCCACTTTCGGATTTTCAAAAATTTAGAAGTGGACTAAGTCATCAAAACTGGTGACTTAGTCCCACTGAACCTATTTTTTAGAAGTTTCTATAGATTTGGATACCCATTTGGCCGAAACAGGCTCTAGAGCAATTATTCTAGATCTAGGACTAAGTAACCCAAATTGGCACAAGTGTCCCAGTTGGCTTCTGCATCTAATTTTTTAGGATTTGAGGCCTACATTCCATCCATTTTCAACCTCTAGGTGCACACCTTCAATTTCATCAATTTATGTTACAACTTACCTTCATTTCTAGGTGTTTTTGCATATCACAATGTGTTTTCAAACATCTTTCATTTCTTAGGTTTTCCATTAATAATCACCTTTCTTTCTCAGTTTATTGCATTTATACATTATTTTTAGGAATATTGTATCCATCCTTGTATTGATTTTGAGTGTAGACATTACACATTTTGTGTCCATTTCTCTCCTTTTAGGTGAAAAACCCTAGAAGTGTAAGAGAACCCTTGGATACCCAAAATTGGTGTCCACAGTAATAATGCCTTGACAGTCTATACCACAACACTACCGCCTCTTTCTTTCACTTGTGAAGGATAGCGGGGCCATGAATCTTTTTATTTATCAAACTTACCACTGTATCGTTGTCTTGAGATTTCTCTATCACAGGATAGTGAGGTGTATACCACTATACCACAAGCTTCCTTATGCTTCATTGTGGGGCAATGAGATTCTTACCGCACTATCACTCTTTACTATCTCCTGCCTTGTGGGGTGGTGGTTGTTCCCCGCTATACTGCACTATTCACTTTTCCTTGCCATGGTACTACAATTATTATGTAATTAAGCTCTTTTATATCACCCAAATGTAGCTTTATTATAATACCCCCACGATATTGTGGTGTTGTCTGTTATATACCACCAGCCTATTAAGGGTTCAAATTGTTGTTGTAAGATTGTGGTAAAGGACTTTTATGGATGTAAAATAGCTAGACATTTTTTTTATTAAGTATATATGATGATTTTTTGGCTTTGTATAGGTCTTTGAGTGTCAACCAAACCTAAAAGAATTATATGTTTGTTTATAGTGGGGAAGCTCAGTAAAAAATAAAAAGGAATATAAGGGTCGAGGCTTAGGTCATGGAGTTCAAGGTTAATTGTGCTGATGGAACTAGGAAAATTTGAAGGTTCTAACACACCTCATGATGAATTAGACTATGTTTTTCCTTCATCCTTCTTGTGTTATGTTTTCATGAGTTCTTTTCTTGTGAATATATCCCTAAGAAATTTTTTTCTAATACCTATAATTATAAACATTTTATTGGTTTTTTACTGCAAATTATTTTTAATCTATAAATTGAATTCTATTTTAAGTTTTCATTTGCAGTTATTAATGGATTAAAAATTTATTAATTATCAACTTATGAACTCTATAAAGTTTTAGTGATTCAAGTTGTTGATTTATACATTATTATTTATTTGGACTTCAAGGAATGAGGAAAAGGACTGTAATGCACAAATTAGATGACAGTGATAGATTATGAGCACTTTCATAGTGAAAAAGTGGCCAAGAATAATGAATATTTATCAAGTCTTGGTTTGACAAATAGGCAAGTTGTAAATCCATTAAGTAGTATATTATTTGTTTAAGTGTTTAATGAAATTTTATAGGCAAAAGATTTATGTATATAAGACATAATATGATATTTTTTTGTTTTATAGGCAAGAAAAAGAGTGCAAAGTAAATGCAGAGAAAAAAAAAGAAATAAAAGATACAATTCCACCATCTCGTAGAAGACAAGGAATTTGTGATTTAACAAATGAAATTGGTGAAAATAATAGTTGTGATTATGCACATCTTGATATAGTACATGGTGATGTGCAACCTAATATAGAACATGGTGATGTTTAGCCTGATATAGCACATGGTGATGTGTAGCCTGATATAGCACATGGTGATATGCCATTTCGTGATGATCTCTTAGCACAAAGTCTAAGAGAGTTTATTGAACAACATTAGAGCAAAGGAGTAGCAGGTTTGCAAATGATTTATTCATTATTAAAGGATGTGTTTCAAGTGAAATCTATGGAGACTGGTACTAATCTACCTACTCATGAGACACCTAATGTGGCCAAGGAGCATGAAGCTTTGGTTAATGAAATTCATGAAGAGAGACTGCTAGTTGCATTTTCTATGCCTCAAAGTGCACTTGTTGCATCTAGAATTTTTTATGGAACTCATGGATCAACCAAAAATACTATTAGTGGATTAATAGAAGATGTTTCTCCTTTTGTCAAAAGACAAAGATTGAGTCAATATTTATATAAATCTATAGAGAGGAATGCAAAAGAAAGAAAATTATAAGGAAATAATCCATTCTTGGTTGAGGTATTGAGAGAAGGTGAGCCCATTGGGCTAAATGTTGTAAAGTGGGCCACCAAGTTGGGTGTAAGATGGAGGGCTCATTTGGATATTTTCAAATCAAATTTTGCACAGAAAGATCCACAAAATATAGAAAATGTTACACAAAAATGGAAAATGCTTTTGATACTACTAGTGGACAAATCTCTAGAAAATATTACAAGAAATAGATGAGAATTTTGATGAACAATTTTAGATACAATTGTAGAAAAACAATCATGGAGCGAAAAGAGAGGTTAGACCCCACTCTATCTCCCAAAAAATGGGAGGCATTGAAATCAAGTATGCATTCCAAAGAATATTTGGAAAAGAGTAACTGAGGAAAGAGAACAAGAGATAATGTGAGGGTTGGATATATATTTGGCCAAGGTGTGTTGCATGCCAAAATAGAAAAATTTGTATTAACTATTTGGCATTTTGGTTCAATTTACATTGTTTTATTTATTTCTATTTTTTATTGAACTAACTATATTTTCAAATTGACATTGTATTTTAGGTGGAAAACAATAATAGAGAATCAGGTGTAGAAGATATTGTCAATTATATGGCAGCACTAGATCCTAGTAAATCTAAGAGTAGGATGAAGTGGAAATCTAGTTCATCAACAGATATTTCAAAGCCATTTGTTCAATTCCCAGTAGGAGCCTCTGTAGATCATGTCAACTCAAATGAACTAGGGTACCAAAAGGTAATGAGTTGCATATTCAGTCTCACTCAACAAGTTTCATAGTTGATTGTCTCTATTAACCCTATAGTTTCTGCATGGAATGAGCATAAATCCATGGATTCAAACGATGTAAGAGGATCTATTGATATCATTTCTTCTTGATTAGAACTTGTGTATACAAATGCATCTTAATATGTAGATTATTGAAATCTAAGAGAAGGAGAATCCAACCCAATTTCTTTATTGTTGGAGTGATCTAGAAAATTTTCTTTTGGAAAAATTTATAGCTTGCATTCTTTACTTGACTATTGAATGCTTTGTATATTTTTTTGCACGATGGTTAAACCACATGCAGAGGAATTTTATCAAAGAAATAGGAAAATAAAAAAATCCTCATGATGTCAACAGAGCTACCGATATTGATAGTGATCATGATGAAGTGGACAAGAATGTGCAACACAATCATCTTAAATGTCTTGAAGTTGAGGTAATTAATATAATAGTTGTCAGTTATCTATCCCAATTTTTTTTCATTCTTCATGCTTAAAATGTTCTTTTGGACAAAAAATTATAGCTTTTGCATTCTTTAAGTTGTAAGTTAATCTGTCCCAATGTTTTGTCATTTTTCTTTTGGACAAAAATTTATAGTTTTTGCATTCTTTAAGTTGTAAGTTAATCTACCCCAATGTTTTGTCATTCTTCATGCTTAAAATGTTATTTTGGACAAAAATTTATAGCTTTTGCACTCTTTACTTGACTTATATTAAATTTTACATGATGATTAAACCTCATGCAAAAAAAATGGCCCTATCAATAGAAATCTCTACAAAGTTGTACAACTTCATGTCTGCAATGGCATTGATAGTGATTATGATGATGAGCTCGATGAGCATGCATATGATATTCATAGTTGTAGTTGTGCTGAATTCAACATGAGCACTATGAAACCACATTCAAGTAAGTATTATTCAAGTAATGGTTGTTTTACTATGTAAATAAGGGTAATCATTACCTATTTGATAGAATATGGTTAGAATAGTAGTGAAGTGTAATTAGCTAGTATACATAGATTATGGAAATAAGGGATAACATATAAATTACATATGGAATCTTAAAGCTTAGTTGTAATAGAGTGCATACATAGATTTTGGCAGTGCATTAGTGCATTGTGTTTAGGTATTTCATGGTCCTCAATTAGGGGGACTTCATTGCCAATCCATGTCTCTTTCTAGAGTACTCGTATAGTCTAGCACAATTTTAGTCTTTCCCTCCATTTTATTGTACCTCACAATAGGTTTTTTTTTTTAAGTAAAAATTCACTTCTTTGTTATACAATATAATAATAAAAAAAAGCACATACAAAAACTAATTTGTTCCAAGAAATAAGACATTACATACAACTATCAAAAACAATATAATGTGTGTTTTATATTTCAAAATATAATGTGTATTTTTATTTTTATTTTGCAAAAATTTATTGATAAACTCCAAGAAGGGGATAAAGTTGAGGTGTTGGATCTATTTGATGGTGCTATTGTGGGCATTAGGAAGATCCACTCACTATATATTGTACATGGAATCAAATTGAAAGGAACAAGAGATGCAAATGTAAGTATTTGAAAGGTCACAAGTAACATACCCCTTGCTTATGAAGACAAAATAGATGGAGCTTTCCATCCTTTAGATAATGAAGGGACCTTCACATGGTGGCCACTAAAATATTAGAAAAAAGTGACATAATTGATGTTTATAATGTAGTACTAGCTATTAGACAGCCTGGACCACTACTTTATGCAATAGTTTGAATGTGTTGTTCAGGGATCTTAGTGTTTTTTCTCTGTTTTGGACTTGTATAAGCAAAAAAAGGAATTGTAACTCAATTTTCTTAGTCACAACACTCAGAAACATACTTTGTAACAGTAAATTTTTCAAAGAAAAGACACATATTTCTACCTTGTATCTACAGTAAGAACATATTTTATTAATAAAATTTTAGTATTTTTCCTTCTTAATAGTTGTTTTATTATGTACAAATAAATGATTGATTGAGTTTTTTGGTGTTTTTATATGTTTAAACCTCAATTAAAGAATTGTCTCATTTCCAACACTTATAGGAAAAAAACATTAAACAAAAACAATTAAATAAACTACCAATTGACTAAATATACTACCAACTAATAGAAATTAGTGAATAAATATGACTAAATATAATGATTATGCAATTAATAAACTACCAAACTAATCAAAATGATGATTAAAATTAATAACTAAATACACTACCAATGGATATAAATCATTGAATAAAAATGACTAAATAAGTGACCAGTTTACAACAATCAATGACTAAATTAATGAATAAATATATCAATAAATAAAAAATGACTAAATGAGTGACCAAATTATGGCAGTCAATGACTAAATCAACGACTAAATAAGTGACTAGTTAAATATATTATTGAATAAAAAATGACTAAACAATTGACCAGATTACAACAATCAATGACTAAATCAACGACTAAATATATTAGTGAATAAAAAACAACTAAATAAGTGACCAAATTACAACAATCAATGACTAAATCAATGACTAAATATACCACCAAATCAATCAATCAAAACAACCAATAAATGAATAAAAATGGTTTAGTCATCAATCTGGTCAAGTTATAAATGTTTTGCAATAAACTACTAATGGTCACGTGATCATGTTCAGTCATTTATATGCAATTTTTAGTATTTTTAATCATTTTTTAATTTTATGTACTAGTGGTTGTCATGACACAAAACCCACCTCTAACTGACGTAGAAAAATTTGAATATGCAAATCAAAGAAATTGTGAACCTTTTAAGAAATAGAATAAAGGATTCCTTCAATTTAACCCCCCTCAACCAACTCAACATGTAGATACTCAAGTGGCTTCTATAAGGAAGACAAATCCTTTCTCATTTGGGAATCCATCTAGGAAATTCACTCCCTTACCTAATACCTTACATAGCACAATGTCAAAAATTTTAGAACATATAATGATCACCTTGCCTCCCATTAAAACTCCTGATCCTAATAAGCCTTTACCTTTGGATTTTAGATCCAATTCCTATTGCCATTATTACCGACAAAATGGACATGACATGAAACATTGTAAGTGTCTTAAACATCTTGTGCAAGACCTCATTTATTTTGGTCGACTTCAAATTGGATGTGTTAATGATCAAGGAAATAAGTTTGTTGCTCCTCCGAACCAAAAATTGCAAATATTTACCAATATTATGCCAAATCATAACATTTCATTTGTCAAAGCTAATGAAACTATGAAGAATGATGTGATGAATGTTGACATAGATGAAGACAACATGAATAATATCAAACAAAGTCCTATTGATAATATCAAACAAACTCTTATGGATACTATTGAACAAGGTCCTATGGATACTATTAAGAAAGGTTTGATTGCATTGATTGAAACTTAACCTCATAAGGGTTGAACTAAAAACCCTCTTGATATTGCTTTCTCATATAAAGATATCATTAGAAATGCACTTGATGGTCCTCTTTACATAGCTAGTTGAATCAATGACAAGCCCACTAATGGGATATTAATTGATCTTATCTATGGAGAGAATGTGATAATAAAAGAATTCTTACTTGTGCATGAACCTTATCAAGAAACATATGATAAACTAAAAGCATGGATACAAAATATATAATGGTCTTGCTTTCCCTATGCTGGGATCAATCACCCTTCCTTTGCAAATAGGACTGAAAATATTAGACTTCTCATTCTCCATCATCTCAATGTCAGACCAATTCTATGTGAAGCTTGGTTATCCATGGCTATGCTCCATGGAAGTCATCCTGTTGGCTATGCATAAATTCTTATAGTTTCCCTTTGACAATGAAATATTTACTACACACCATAGTAGCTTTAATCCTTTGTCTTCCTAAGGGAACTTTTCATTAGATTTCTTTTGGCCTGAGCCTATGGAACCCATTAAACCTTGTGAGAT
Source organism: Sequoia sempervirens (assembly GCA_007258455.2). Lineage (NCBI taxonomy): Eukaryota > Viridiplantae > Streptophyta > Pinopsida > Cupressales > Cupressaceae > Sequoia > Sequoia sempervirens. The sequence goes on from VDFB02000003.1 coordinate 428,316,307, forward strand.
CTACTTTTTCAAATCTTATCAAAAGTTTAAGGTGAAAGGAATAGTGAAACTATCCCTTATAAACATACCTAAACCTATGATTGAGCCTACCATCCTTGATAAAACCATGATTGAACCTAAAGACATTCGAAATAACCAAGACCAACCTAAGATTAATCCTTTGCCTATCTCCTATAAAATACCAAGAGATAACAAAAGCAATCCCATCACGCCTCCTAAGATAAAACAAGTTTATAGAGCTAAAGAGAAAGTGGTTGAACAACCTCCTTTGGTTCCTTTTGCTCCTCCCCTTAGAGAAGAAAAGAAACCTATGGTTGATAAACCCACTCCCACACAAATGCAACTTGAAAATCAAACTAAAATAAATTGAAATGCTAGAGAGAATAGGTGCATACATTGTGATCTTTCTCAAAGGTTAAATGAAGAGCAACAAAGAAAATAAAAATCCAAAATTGACTGAAGCAATACACGATGAGTCTCCCTCTTTACCGAAGCAACAAGGTCCTATACCACAATAAGAGCTAAATCCTTCTTTAGACATTATAATTTGACCTCTCATTGTGATTAACTTAGATGACGATCATGAGCTTGCTAAAATTGATGAAGAAGTGCATAATGAATTGAATACATTGTTTTCCTCTTCTATGAGCTTACATGATAATTCTCCTAAGAATAGTGTTGAACTTGGTAATGACCCTAGTTTGACATTTTCTATTGTCCCTTTGGCTAGTTGTCTAGCTTCTATATATGATGAACACAATTGGGATGCAAATGACCTACTAATAGGTTGAATCACATGTTCCTTGCTATTATTTTGTATCATTTCTTTTTCATGTTTCTCTATGTGATTCAATGTGCATAATGTGATCCCCCCATATGGTTTTTTTTAATGTCTCTCTCTTAGTGACATTATTCTCTATGTTGTAAATCCTTTTATCTTTTCACTTGTCATGTCTTTTTCCTTTCGGGGATGATACAAGGCATCAAGAAACTTAGGTCTCTTCCATGTTGACCCAAAATGCATTTCTTTGTTTTCACTCTTTTTGTGTCATTCTTCCTATTCCATGAGGATTTGGGGAATCACGACAGTTCCAAGCTCTCTAAAACAAGCATTGTAGCAAAGAAATACTTTTTGTGTGGTCTCACAACATGCCCCAAGACCATAAATCTTGGGGACCCGAGTCAAAACTAATGCTTATGGTAGGTGTTGGCTAGTTGAGGAGATCACCAAAAGGTAAAAGCTAAAAGAATTTTTTTTAAGTACTTTGTGATTGAAGAGTACCAAGTACTAGGAATTGGGTACCAGGAAGCCAAACGTGTAAAAAATGTTAATGCAAATTTTTGAGCATAATGTTCCAGGTCGAGAGAAAAGGTCTAATAAAATGGAACTTCTGGTAAAATTCAAGGTCTAGAAAAATTTGTTGGTATCAAGTACTAGGTCCTAGGTAATAATGTCAAGTTTAAAGTTGAATGTTTAATGTTGCATGAAGGTTTGAAGGTTCAGTAACCCGACATAAAAATAATAATTACGTGAGAATATGATATTTTAAAAGCATGATATTTACATGTTGGGTGAAAATTATGTAATTCCTATTAACAAATTACAAAACCTTGATTTCAACCATAGTTATGTGAGATAATATATATCCTCTCGGAAAAGGGGAGGTTCCCTTCTTACTACTTATTGAAACTAAGGAAAACTAATTAGATATTTACAATAATGCACACTACACTAACGAGATGGGGGGTGTGTCACATTCATGATTCTATCTTTTTTCAAAGAATATGTTTCACAATTTTAACTTCTTGATGTGCAATACAACTTCGAACTAAAATTAAGTAGTAATTCCAATATTCCTATCTTGTCAAAGAAAATCCTAGAAATACTAGTATGATGATGATAAGTAACAAATAAGAAAATCTCACAAAGGCACAAAGTCATTCTATAGTTTCCAATAATGAATCCTTAAAAATAGTAACCCGTGTTGTAAAGTAAGCACAAAGTATTTTATGTACTCCACGAACAACATGAATAAATATAAGCACAAATTCTTATAGAGATTTCACCAATAGTATCACCAATATCATAATTTTAAGTAATAAGTGTAACTTAAATTTTATATAGATTTACTCAAAATCCATTTCAATCTCAGTCACTTAATACTATCAATTCAATCAAACCATAAGATAATTTTTCCCAACACAAAGTTTGGTATGCAACTTCACTTCTTTATTGATCAAAATTAGATTAACAAAAATGAACTCAAAGTTTCAATAATTGTTTCACAATTGGGCAACACTTCATTGCAAACGATAAAAGATCCGATTACAATAGAATCCTCTCTTATTTATAGATGGGAGAGGAGAGCTAATCTAGGAAAATCCTAACTAACTAGTTTGAATTATTCAAAAATCTCATCCATGAATATAGGAAAGCATCTAAGTTTTTACATGTAAATACATTTTTCAAAATGACATGTAAAGTGCCAAAGCCTATCTACAAAATGCATAGAAGAAAGCATATAAACTATCTAACATTGGAGATACAAGAAGTTTTGTGCTTCCTTTCTCTTGGCTTGAAAGTCTTCTTATTTCTTCTTTATCTCTCGCATGAATGCCTCATCTGGACCAGTTGTATAGTCAATAATGGTATGGATCCTTGTGATTGACTTTCTTATAGATGAGAAAATTTTATTACATCTATCTAGATGCATCTTGAGATTGTCGAGAGAAAGTCGTATATCACATATGGTGTGCATTGAAGTCTTCAAAAAGCCTTCATCGTCCACCTGCTTCATGATACCTTCTTTAAAGATTTGAGAAATCTCATTGACCAGGAGGAAAGTATGATCATTTTCAAGGAGTTTACTCGGTAACTTCTTAATTCCATTCATCATGACAACATGATGTATTTTGACATATTCTTGTACATGTTGTATGTCCTCAATGAGAGATTTGATTACTTGTATGCAGTTCTTAAGAGATTCTATTATTTCCACATACTTCTCTTTTCCAGGAATTACCCCAACTTCCACTAACTTGCTCAGTTTTGTCTCTTTCATTTGTGACCAAAATGAGAGACATTGTTCCATTTCCTTCTACTCTTTGGAAAGAATGATTTCTTCTTTCTCAAGCTAGAATTTTAACTTGGCCATTTGAGAAGTCTTTTCATCAACAACAACTATGAGTTGTGAACCTTGTTTGATCATCTCATCAATGAAGTCATATAACACCTTACCTTTGGAGACAAACTTCTCCACCTTTTGTACTGTTGGTTCCTCAACATTCACCATGGCCATAGGTTGCACATTTTCTGAAGAGCATGCAATCATTCTCAAAACTGATGCATACCACTCAGCTTTATCTTTGTACATATTTCTAGCCTGCTCCATCTTATCAAGTCTTCCTGATAATGCATTCAAGACCACTTGTGCATCTTCTTTTGTAGTTTCATTTGTTACCTTACCAAGCTAAAATATTGTTATGGTGTAATCCTCTATGTTCACATCACCCTATTCATGTGGTGGTAAACCAACATCTACATACTTGTGAATTGATTTGTCTATATGAAGTCTTGAATGAAAATTTTCCTTCTTTTACCCCTTAGCTTTTGGAGGAACTATCTCCTCAAGATCAAGCTCATCCAGACAAATAATTTGTTTCTTTCACTTTGATACTTGTGAGATCAACCAAGGGGGAAGAGATGAAGTATATCCTTCTTGACTTACTGTCAACTATTGTGTAGCAACCACTTCAGTAGGAATGGATGAGATTGTAACAATTGGAGTAGTATCAGTCATGATAGATCTAGTCAACTACAAATGAAGAGGATCTTCCAATGACTCATTCATGAACCTTATGAAATTCTTCCTTTGAAGAGATATCAAATGATGGAGATGATAAACTTGGAATGGATGAGGGGGAACTTGAGGAAACATTAAGAGTTTGTAAGAGTGGTGGAAAGAATTATTGATACTAGAGGAGGAATGGAAACATTTATTGCATGTAAAATTTATGTAGGAGGAGATGAAGTAGGAAGAGGAGGTGAAGGAGTAGTAGGATTTGAAGGAGTATGAGGGATATTGGTAGTAACAGCTGATGATGTTTGGGAAAGATATTCAACAATATTCTCATGGGGAGATTGTAGCAGTTGATCATCATGCCTTCTTTCTTCCTCATTACCTTCTTCTCCTTCTTTTGCAGAACCTTCATTCTTTGTGGATTCTTTTGATTCCTCACTTTCATTTTCTTCCTCTTCTTCAAATGATTTTTCCTTAAAATAAAACTCCTTTCCTTCTGTAGATGGTTGTTCTAATTCCATAGCCTCCTCTTCTTTAGTTGTTTGTGTAGCACTTTTATCGAAAGTAAACTTGATCTTAGGACCTCTCTAAGAGGAAGAGGGAGTAGTCACATGCTTGTGTTTAGTGCAGATCTCTTGCTGTTGGCTGATTTCTACTCCTGGTGTTTCTCCTTTGGATTCTATCCTAAAAGATTTCATTTAAAACCCATGTCTCTACAACCATTAAGTTGTGTTATGCAAAATAGGAGAAAGCCTTTCTCTGATAGAAACACTTTCCTTTTTATACCAATGCATTGGAGGTAAAGGCTTCCTAGAAATTTCTTCCTCCTCATATGTCAAATTCATGATGTCGCCAAGATCTTTGAAATCCTCTAGAATATTAACTACACCAAGTTATATGATTTGTTCCACTATCAATCTACAAAAATCCACTCTTCATATTTCTTCCTCATCTCTACAGTCTACCCAGATATCCTAAAAGTGGTAGACATGTTAATGATCCTTTTTAAGTTTCCTATTCACATTTTTGTAGTCAAGTTCAAATCCATATCTACATGTCCTTATAGTCATAATTTGCATTTTTGTAGCTACTAACTTTAATTTTTGTACACTATGAATAGTATATCTCCCAATAGTAAGTGGAAACTTGAAACTTGGCTTGTGAATTATTTTGTGTTTCTTATGGATTGAGATCAACTATCTACATAGCTCCATTAGTATTCACTTATCTGAAGGATATTTTGGCAACATGTATGGACACCAAGTGTAACAACCTACTCTCAAATATGTGAAAGTTGGAAATTGCAAAAAGATACATCCAACTTCACTAACAACCTTGTAAGCTTCATCTGATACTCTCTTCTTCTTGAGAGTTGGATCAAAAAGTGAAAAGTAGAGGTACAAAGAAGGCATTTGTGACTCTCCTAAAATGTTTAATACTTTCCCTTAAAGTTATTTGATAATAAAAATAATATACATGTACAACATTTTTGTTTCCCTTTGTAGAAAATCTTGGAAATTTCCTCATGATTGTAGTAGAATATACCAATTAAGAAGTCATGTAAAATTTCAAGGTGGTTGGAACATTGATCAACTGTTCATGGATTTCATCACTTATCTGAGTTCCCCAATCTATGTGTGCTTTACTTCTTCTGATGATGTAGATATAATCATACATCCAATATTGAAAATAGCTTGAGACAGATAAATCCTTTCACCCTGCTTAGAAGAGTAATCATATCCCAAATGTCTTCTTTGAAATCACTTTGAGGAATCTCTTTGGGCCATCTTGAGATAGTGGGACATGTATTTTTCAACCATTGAGTATTAATCAATGTTTTAGATTTATTTGGATCCTTTTCATAGACCTCATATTCCTATTGAATAGAGATAGGAGTGTATTTTTCCATGTGTGGCACCTTGAAAACAATATCGAAGAGCTCTGGATCTAGTCTCATCATGATTTGTCCAGAAGAATCTCTCACATTTCTGTCCTCTCAGATATAATGAGATGAAACCTGAAGAACAAACTCTGTACAGTGAGCATTAGTTGGGAATGAAGCCACTAAGTGCAAATTTCTATGAATGATGGATCACAAATCTTCTTATAATGGTTTCTTCTCAACCCTTTTCACAAAATCTTCCATATCCTGGTGACCAATCATTGTGTCTTTGATTTCATCAACCTTTGAAATCACAAGAGTAGGTGGATAAATATCTTGGTACTTGTACTTCATCTTGTCCTCCTTAGAAGATCATGGAGGCTTTTTTGATGTCATATAAGAACACTAGAATCTAATGAAAGTCACCTTGAGAGATCACCTTTGAAACAAAATGCAAGAAACAATGGATTAGGAGACATTAGGAGAATACGTGTTATGAGCATGAGTTGGAATGCTTCAAGCAAGAAGGTATTTTGGAATGAGTGAAAATGAACTATAAAGCATGGAAAATAGAGCATTGGTGATGAAACAAATTTCAGAGAGAAAATGGAATTGATTTTGGAGTGTTTAAGTGAAAAAATAATTTTTCTATAGGAGTGTTGAAAATCAACACTTCTACATCAAATAGAAATTATTTTGCATGTAACAACACTAAAAATCAATGCTCCTACATGTCTTATTCATTTGGCTAGAAAATATGTCAGAGCACTGAAAAACAATGATCTGACATCTAGTGGGAAGATTATCTCATGCTTGAGGGCTAAAAATCACCACTCAAGATGACCTTCTTTGATGATGAGTCAAGAGTAAGGATGGGAATTTCTGCCACCTTTGCATTTAAGGGGAAGGTCATTTTGTTTAGGAGCAATTATTTTCACCGCTCCTACACCTTGAATGATAGAAGAGTTTTGTGGGTGTAGGTGTGGGTTTTTTCACCGCTTAGGAAAACATGGAAGAACAACCATTGTAAGAGCAGAAAAAATGTTCGCTCAAACATCTTTGGAAAATGAGAAGGTTGCGATCCACCATCATTAGTTTCTCAATTTGCACTTAGGAATCCTTGACGCATAAAAAATTCATTCCTCAAGGTATGATATCTTAGTTCTCAAGATATCAGATCTCGAGTACCTCTCAACTCATGCCATATCGATTACATACCAAGGACAAATAAATGAGCAAGGAAAAACACAATTATAGTATCAAATATTGATGGTCATATTTTTAATGAGGAAAACTAGGGCAAGCAGAAATCTAAGGATGAAAACTAGGGTGAAAAAGAAAGCAAGAATTTGAAAGAAGACAAACAAGGGTTTGTAAAGGAAAAAGGACATTAAGAAAGAAATAGAGAAACATACCTAGTGAAAGAAAAATGGAAAAAATGCGAAAACCCTAATACACAAATTTCTCGTGAAATCCTCAAACCTGAAGTAATCTGTGATTTGCAGGATGACTAGTGTGAAGGGAGAAGAAGAAAATGAAAAGATATGAATTCAAAATGATTTAAATAAGTCAATAAAAATATTCAAAAAAAGGGCCATAAATAAATGCGAGTTACATTTATTTCCATGCGTGTGAAGTGAGTGAAAATGTAGGAGCGGTGAAAATCACCACTTTTACATTTTCAAAATGGTGAAGATGTAAAAGCGGAAAAAAAGACCACTTCTACACTAGAAGGACTTAAAATAAAGAGACATGTTAGAGCACTAAAACATAATGTTGAAACATGTGACCACTAAGTACAAAGTGTAGGAGCACTGAAAAACAACACTCCAACACCTGGAGGAAAAAACTAACATTGGCTCATGTAGGAATGTTGAAAAACAATGCTCTTACATGAGTGAAAAATATTCTAAATCCCAAAGAATGAGAGTTAATAGAAATATCTATTTGAAAGATTTTTGAAAGAGAAACAAGGAAAAATGCTGAAATGAATGATTTGAGGTTTAGGAGTATGCATAAAGGAAAATAAAAAATTTCCTCATTTTGCATGCTTGAGGTGCACGAAACTATGAAATAGACAAGTTTCATGGGGGGTTATCTCGTGAATCAAGCACACCTAGATTCGAGGATAATAGTTGGCTCTAGCTGGGGAGCTCCTTCAATTATTTTTAGAAATGAATGAAGGGAGAAGAACTCCAGATGCCAAGTGCCTTTATCCATCCATTGGGCATAGATTCATGTGACAAAAATAAAAAGATTCAAAAAGACCCAAAAACAAAAAGATGCAAGGACTATAAAAATATTTACATTGAACATTTGTCACCTCATTGTGTAAAGTGCTTCAAATGTTGCCTACTGTGGGGAAGATAAAATGGTGTCCCATCTTCATACACAAAGAGAAAGTTGTTTTAACCATGTAACTGATGAATCTTGAATGGACCCGTTCATAGTGAATCAAACTTTCCATGCATACCCTTTGGTTCTCTTCACTTGTCCCATAAGAGAACGAGATCACCAACTTGAAAGTCATGAGACTTTTCCTTCTTGTTGAAAAGCTTCTTAACTTTTTCTTGATGCTTTGTGATATGGTTTACTACCTAAACTCATTTCTTCTCCAATTCAAAGAGATACATTATTTTCTTATCAATTGAGTTGTCAAAATTCTCATATTTAATGGCTTCAGCCAACTTGAGGGCGGGAAGTTCTAATGTGATTGTAATTTCAGCATTCGATCCATATAGAAGTTGGAAAGGATACATTCTTATTTGATCACAAGCAAGGTGGTGATGACCAGTCCAACACAAAAATGATCAAACCCAAACAAGAAATCATCCCTTACAACACTACCCACACAACCTTTCTTAAACACACACCCTAGTTGCTTATAGCCCTCAAATATTCTTTTCCTCAATATCTTTTAGAGAAGGCCATACAAAGACCATCTACACACCTTCTGAGATCCACTACATGACTTAACACAACATACAAAAATATCCCATAAGGTCTTTTTGTAACAATATGGAAAACCAATAGACTCCCCCTATTTTTAAGCCACCAAATAGCCCTCTTTCACAAAGGAGGTACCTCCAAAACAACTAGTTATCACCAAAAATCAATTGAAATTATTCAGTTGTGTTAGAAAACCTCAAAATCCACCATCATCCATTAGGTCCATGACCTCTAAGACACCGTACTTCAAAACCCTCACTTTTTATACAATTGCCAAGGGTTTATTGAAAGTCTTCACTCTCGATCTTATCAAACCTAACCAATGTCTCCAACACTTCAAAAATACCCTACAAAAACTCAAAAAACCATTACATAGATAGTTCATTCAACATTTTGTCAAAACCAAACTTCAACACCCCATTTTCACTTGAAAAACAACACATTTCTACCCTAGGGCATCACCTAAATCCCAACAACTCTCTTGCTCTGCCCTCTAGACCATGAAAAAATCTAACCTATCATGTAAGAAGTCATTCCACTGAGTTATAGACCATGACAGTGGGTGGAATGACTTATAGCATCATTTAGACTCCAATCAAACCATTGATTGGCTTTCAACATGCTGTTTTAGAAAATGGAAGAAATCTCGCACAAATCACAATGAAAAACTCTCAAATTTACTTCAAATAAAAGCTAATTCATGCCATTAAAAGTTACAATAAGATTCAAGGAAAGTGCAGACTGTACGGGGTTGTATAGTTCTAGGAAAATGTAAAAATACTAGAGAAAATGCAGAATTAGCATTGTATTTGATATGGAAATTTTAATACAAACTTCATCAACATCTGCAAGAGCCTTTTAGAGGCTTTATATAGCTATTAAATTAAAATTATAACCACCCAACATCCATAACTACCTTTTAAAATTCTATGACCCTCCAACTTCCTAAAATTTGCATTTTTTCTTTTTTTTTTGTCTTGACAACTTTTTACATTTTTGCAACTTCTGACACTTAGATATAAACAACTCAAAATTGACCCAACTTACATATAAAGTGGTCTCAATAGACCTTATTTAATGTAAATAGACCTTATTTAATGCAAAAAAGACCCTAACACCTATACCTAGCATATTGACCTCCTATTGTAAACTTCATTTGCTTGGTGCTCCTACACCACTATTGCTCACTTTGGTGTAATCCTATCTACCCACAAAGCATCATACAAATATTTGTGCCACAAATTTTGATTTTCATCCACAAGCTTGCGGATTATTTTAGCCAAGTTTTTATTTTTAGATTCAGCCTGGCCATTACCTTGCATGTAATAGTCAGATGAATTAGACAATGTTATGCCATGCTCAAAATAGACCTCAGTTATCTTACTTGATGAGAAGGTAGAAGCATTGTTAGCAACAATTTTTTTCAGCACACTGAAATGATATTTCCCTTCAAGAAATTACTCACAACCTTAAAAGTAGCATGCTTAAATAGAATTGCCTCCACCCACTTAGTGAAGTAATTAGTCGTGGTAAGGACATAGGTGTGTCTCGCACTTGAAGATGGATTGACCATGCCAATGAAATCAATTCCCCACCACTAGAAGGGCTCTTGTAGGACAACCAATTTCAAGGGTAAAGCTCCTAACTTTGATTTACCTACAAACTGTTGAAATAGCTTGTATTTATGCACCCATGAGTATGCATCCTAGAAAAGTGTAGGCCAATAATACTTTTCTCTCAAGAATTTATGAATTGTAATTGGTGCTCAAAAATTTCCTCCACATGCTAAATCATGGTAATATTTCAAAAAAATTTCCTATTGTGCTTTATCAACAGATCACAAGAAAGTACCATCCAAAGCATGCTTGTACAAACCGTTATCCCACAAGACAAAATTTGTTGATTTCAATTTAATGGTTCTTTTCTCCTTTAGAGTTAAGTGATTTGGACATTCTTCATATGTGAGAAAATGAGCAATGTTGGAATACCATTCATCAGTTGTACTAGCAAATAACACCATTGGAAACTCATTTGTACTTACCTCCTTCGATTCTAATATTTCCTTATTAGGATTATTATTAGCAATAAGCTAACACAACCATCGCCCACACACCAACTTGGTAGGATTGATATCCATGTCATATTTTTGAATTTTGGAAATCCAATTGCCCCTTTTTGTACCAAACTCCTATTGTTTCAAGATAGATTTGGCATTTGAATCTAGAACCAAGACTTTAACATGGCTATTAAGGATGTAGAACCTAAAAGGCTTTACTGACTTAGCCACAACAAAAGCATGCTTTTCCATTTGGGAATATTTCAGCTCATGATTTTTCAAAGGATAACTCATGAATGCAATTGGGGATTCAAAACCCCCACTATTCTCTTGCACCAGAATTGTTGAAACTATATGCTCAAAATCATAACTATACATGATAAACTCCTTTGTGTATTTTGGGAAAACTAACATTAGCCCATGAGCAATAGCCTCTTTTATATCATCAAACACAACTTTTCCTTTTTCTATCCAATGAAAAGTGGTGGTACCTTTCATCATGTTAACAATATGACGAGTCTTCTCTACAAAATCTTGAATGAATCTTCATAGAAAATTCACCTTTCCAAAGAAAGAATGAACAAATTTCTTACTTAATGGAAAAGTAAGAGCTTGAATACTCTTGAATCTTTCAAAATCAATATTTATACCCTCTTTGGACACAATGTGACCAAGAAGCTTACCTTCTGTAACCCCAAAAATTGAATTCTTGGGATTCAAGGAAATACCATGTTGTGAGCATCACTCCAAGATTTTCCTCAAATGATAAAAGTGTTCATGAAGTTTCTTGGAAAAGATTGTAAGATCATCAAGATAAACTAAAATGAACTTACCAAGTACATCACGAAAAGTAAAATCCATAGCACACTGGAATGTGGCACTAACATTAATAAGACCAAAAGGCATTCTACGATATGTAAAGGTACCCCATGGCATTGTAAAGGACATCTTGTGCTGATCACTTGGGCTGAATTCTATTTGATTGTAACTGAAGAAACCATCCAGCATAGAAAGCATTTCATATCTAGTCATGGTTTGAAGAACTTGATCCATTATTGGGAGGGGATAGTTTTCCTTGAGTGATAGCTGATTTAGATTTCAAAAATCTACACAAATACAAATCTCACCATTCCTTTTACAAACGGCAACAATATTGGCTATCCATGTTGAATAATGGATAGGAAATATAATTCAAGCATTCAACATCTTTTGAATCTCTGTAAGGATTGTTCTAGAATTATTTGGATTATACTACCTCTTCTTTTGTTTGTAAGGAAATGCACCAACTTTGAGTGGAGTTTCATGTTGCACCTCCTTTGGTCAGAAAGATTTTAGATCTTTATATGAATATGCCAAGATATACATATACTCTCATAACAACTTAGAAAATTGCTTTCTTTCCTCAACTATGCAACACTTACCAATATTATCCATCTTAAGATCTTCCTCAGTTCCTAAGCTAAACTGCTCAATCTCTTTAGGTGAATCAGAATATGAGAGTTGATTTTTAACATAGTGATCATGCTTATCAAAAAGTCTCTCAAGGGATACCAACCCCTTAGCAATTTTATTCCCTTTGAGTTGTAGGAATTCTTCACCTGTAACTAGATCAACCTTAGAAATGAATTCTCTAGGTGGAGAATCACTCCCTTCAAAGTATAACTCATAAAAAAAAATTGCCTTTTCCAAAAAAGCAACAATTTGATGATCATCATTAAAAATCTGCCAATTATCAAAGTTTTCTAGAACACTTGGAAGGAAGAGAAGCTCAATGGTATAAGTAAAACCTTGAAAATCCTTATGTGGTATTAGGAGAGTAGCTGAAACTACTAGGGAATCAACTGTGTCATTATATTCCCTTGGAACTATAGAAATTTTGAAGGCATCAAATTCTTTGATGAAATCCCAAACAAGATTATGATAATGCTTTAGCCTGTCATTTTTTGTTTGATACAAATTCCTTACTTTACAAACTACTAACTCTACATCAACTTGTGCATGAAGATTCTTGATCCCTTTCTTTTGTGCAACTTGTGTTACTAATAACAATGCCTCATATTCAATAGTGTTGTTAGCATTGTCAAACTGTAATTTAAAAGAGAAAGGAAAAACATTTCTTTTCAATGATATAAAGACAATTTTGGCTGCAGAATCAGTGGAAGAACAAATACCATTGAACTTAATTACCCAAACATCATTTGCATCACCAAGACTAACAGTATCAAAATCTACAACTTCATCATGTGATGAAGCTTCAAAATTTGAAATAGATAAATCATCTGATGATGGCTCATTTTGTGGAAAAGAAGAGCCAACACTCTTTGATTCATTACTTGGTGTAGACTCTGCATCCCCATTAGTCTAAAGATAATATATGCCAACACCTGAAGCCTCAAATAAAATTTGAGATCTCGAATCATTAGACTTTTTTACTTAGAATTTTGACTCCCTTTGAAGAACCAACTTCTTCACTACACCTTCACAAGTATCATTGCCTCTGAAATATCCATGTTAAGCTCACTACCAAAATCCTTATAGAAATTATGTGTAAGAAGAATTCCATAAGATGTTGGCACATCTGCTACTAAAACTGTCATCTTAATATTCTTTTCAGGATACACAACAAATGTAAATTGTGCATCTTTAATCTGTCGAATCAAAGGTACTTGTTATCCATGGAGAAACAATGGTTAAATTTTTTTGTTAGATTTAAACCCAAGGCAGTAGCTACCTTGGCTAGCATCACATTATCTGATGCACCAGAATCTATGACATAATTGTTTAACTTAATGACATTTACAAGTAAAGAAATAAAGAAAGGATCAATATGTCTAGATGTAGTTGGAGGAACAAAAACATGATTATTCTATGGATTTTTTAGCTTTGGAGTAGCAAGAATATCTAAAGAGATTTCTCTAGATGGATTAGTTTCTTTATCCTTCACAAACTTGACAAGCCTGTCAAATTGATCAAGATTTTCCTTCAAATATTCGGCTTCGGACATCTAGATTTTTTTCTTTTTACCATGATCAATGATGTCGAAAGCTTGAAAGAAACTTTGTAAAGATGATGTAGTGACCTCATTTATAGGCTTAAAAATGGGTACACTAGTCTTAGGAACCTGAACATGGGCTTTTGGAATAGTAGGAACTGGGTGAGAAGGATGGGGAGTACTTGTTTATTTGTTGTATCTTTTGGTTTCTGGGGCAAAGGAGATCCTCTTTTTGCAATGGTAACTGGTGGCTTATCCTTCGCTATTGGGGCAACAGCTTGAGCTTTATCAAGCTTATTTTGTTGTGACCACATAAATACAACATATGTATCTGTCACTAAGTCCTCATCATCTAATTCATTTTCCATTTGAAAATAGCCAATATTGGAGTCACTAGCTTGTTATGTTTCTTCATTTTGAAAACAATATTTTCTTCCATGGGATAATCTAGTTGTGCATATTCATCTTGTTTAGCATCATAGTATCCCACTATGGTAATAGTTGGTGAAGCTTCAAGTGCAAGTCTTCCTTGTGGCATAGGAAGATGATTCTAATTTCTATTCCCATAATAGTGAGGAAAATTACTTCTTGCAACATCCTTGTAAGTATTATTGTTTGAAACTTGTTTTTCAAACCCAAGATCTCATTTTCCAACCTTTGAACCATAGGATCAACTAAATTAGAATTAGCATTATAGGTTGAAGAACCTGATTCTTGCACTTTCCCATTTGTACTCATTCTTATTTCTCCAACTAGAATCATATCATCCTCAAGACTTGTTGCTAACTGTTGAGCTTCTTCAACATTGGCAAGAGCTTCCCTACGCAAATGAAAAATTACTTTGGGAAGTTGTATATTGATGAAGAAACACTTTAAGTTATGATTTGTTGGTTTCGCCATTGTTGGAATTCTTGTCACTAGCTTATTAAACTTAGCCATGAACTCACGCATGGGTTCATGGGCCTCTTTTTGTGTGGTTGTAAGCCATGCAAACAAGGAATGTGCATCTACAATAGGTTTAAACCTTTCTTCAAACTTGGCATGAAGAGTATTCCAATTAGTAACTAAAGTATTTGGGAGAGTATAGAACCATTCTGAAGCAACTCCTTGTAGAGTTCTAATGAACAATCTTACAACAAAATATTCATGTTCTACACCCAAAACACCACAAACAATGTAAAAGGAAGCAATGTGCTCATTGCGATGATTTTTTCCATCACCTTGAAACATCGGGATATGCTTTCTTGAGACATGTGGAAGTTCATGCAAAGGAGAAATCAAACTGAGGGGACCAATTGCATTTCCCCAAGGTCCTACAAGTGGTGCAACCATGATATTTTTCACAACTGGTGCTTGAAATGGAAACCTGTGAAGATAGAGGATTCACTTGGAATGGGAGTATTTAGTCTTCATGGAGGATAACTTGTAGTTTTTTGCACCGGTGACCTTGTTCATGGAGGAGAAGGAAGGATGTTATGTCACTGCAACAATTCAAAAAATGGATCCACCACTCTTTGAGCTCTTAAACCTCATGTATAGATTTTTCCAACTAGAATGTAGACTTCAAACAAGATAGTGATTAATAATAACAATACAAAAGATCACAATAAGATACTGGAGTACTTATTCACTTCAATCAAAAGTGTGAGGCTTTAACTGCATGTTTCATTCCCAAGCGGACCTGCCAAAAAATTGTTGGGTGAAAATTATCTAATCCCTTTTAACAAATTACAAAATCTTGATTTCAACCACATTTATGTGAGATAATATCTCTCCTCTTGGAAAGGGAAGGCACCCTTCTTACTACTTATTGAAACTAAGGAAAAATAATTATATGTTTACAATACTGCACACTACACTAATGAGATGGGGGGTGTGTCACATTCATGATTCTCTCTTTTTTCAAAGAACATATTTTACAATGTTTCACAATTTTAAGTTCTTGATGTAATACAACTTCAAACTAAAATTAAGCAATAAATATAATATTCCTATTCTATCAAAGAAAA